>OX346271.1:4496800-5739451 GCA_947049275.1 Epinotia bilunana | reverse complement strand
CGGCCCGCTGCATGGACAGCTGCTGGCGGCGCTTCTGCAGCTGCGCCACGAACATAGCGCGCTGCGTGGGGTCCATCTGCTGCAGCTGCGCGTGAGTTTGCGCATCGAGGTGGATCAACTGCCGTCCTCCGCCGCCCGCCGTCCATGACACCTGCATAATGGCATTCACACTTCAGTCTATATATAATATATATAACCCATATATATATATAAGGACTCATGGAGAGATCTTGAATATTCAACCCTTCAATTCGTACAAAACGGACCTTAATAAGCTTACCAACGTATTTGCAATGCCCCGCCAAATTTTAGTCATATCAACACCGACTAAATTTTTGTCCCCATGGCCACAATGTGATGGAGATACTTATAATACCTCTCATTTAAAAGTATTCATGCATGTTCCTTATCAGTGCTCAAATTAGGAATGTGGAATAACGACAAAATGCACCTCAAGGCAGCTGAAAACTTATGAAATTGGTTTCTTTAGCAGATAAGTAGCTGGTTTATGTAAACTTATTTACCAACCAATAATAATTTGCTAAATACTAGTAAAATAGTTTCAATTTGTAGAATTCACGCAATTTAAGGCCAATTATATATTATACCCCATATAATGTACCCAAGAGAAGGGAAAAGATAAAGAGGTAGACAGTTTAGGAGACAGGAGGAAGACCATAGAAAAGTAGGAGGAATCATACGGAGAAGAAGAGCAACAGATAGAAAAGAGTGGAAATCTTTAAAGGAGGCCTGTGCCGGAAGGCAAGACATTGTCGACGTCTGAGTTACATATTTAATTAAGAATTTTTTGTTGCATGTAAAAAGTCGTTTAAATAAAGGCTTATATTAATTATTACTATTATATATTATAGAAAAAGTGTCTCACCCTTGGTCCAACAACAGTTGCGGGCTGCCCCAGCTGCTGTCGTTGTTGCAAGTACTGTTGCTGCTGTTGCCACGAGACATTTTGGCCGCCTTGCACTATCTGCCCGCCTGGCGACACAATTTGCTGCCCGCCACTGTGCGTAATAATCTGCTGAATGCCACTACCCGCTGACAACTGTGAGTTGCCCTGTGGAGACTGCGAGAGCACTTGTTGGTTTTGTCCAACAGTCTGGCCGATAATCTGCTGTCCTGACTGACTCACAATCTGCTGTGAGGACTGCGCAATCACTACTTGATGCTGCTGGCCCTGCTGTGATAGGACATGTTGCCCCCCTTGCGACAACACCTGCTGCGTGCCTTGCGTGATGATCTGCTGTCCAGCTTGATTCACTATCTGGCCCCCCTGGTGGACTATCTGACTTTGTGACACTATCTGCTGCCCACTCTGCAAAGTCACTTGCTGATTGCCATGGACCAATATCTGCTGCTGTCCCGTATGCTGATTTATCAAAACCTGTTGTGGTGCCTGCACTATTTGTTGCTGGTTTGAGCTATTCAATAATTGCTGCTTTTGAACCAATATTTGATGATGAGTTTGGCTAAGAGAACCTTGAGAACCAATTGTTTGTTGCAAAATCTGCTGATTACTTTGCTGTATTGTATGCTGGGGGCTGGACTGTGCCTGTTGCTGATTGTTAATCAAAGCCTGCTGTTGAGTCTGCATTATTTGTTGCTGCAAAATGACCTGATTCTGTGGATTACGCTGTACTAATGGACTTCTTATAATCTGATGTTGGCCCTGGACATTCTGCACCATTTGTATGTTCTGTTGTCTCCATGCACCCTGTACTGGCACATTGCCCTGCTGATTCTGAAGACTTTGCTGCACAGACTGTATCTGCTGGCTCAATACTGATTGTTGCCCGCTGTTTCCAACAAGTTGGTTTAACTGGACACCCTGACCTTGAGCTTGAGATGACGAGACCATTCCCTGTTGGTTGACTACACCCATATTTAAGTTCTGCTGTTGATTTGTCAAGGACTGGACAGTTTGTTGTTGAATGAGGTTTTGATTCTGTGAAGTCATTTGCTGACCTGTGCCCATAAGTTGTTGGTTAAGAACTTGGCCTTGATTCATGTTCTGGTTGAGCTTCTGTTGCAGATTCTGAGTGGACTGAGCTAATTGCTGCGCAATATTTTGTACGGCTTGTGATGCAGTTTGCTGGCTCAAGCTCAAACTTTGTTTCATGGCCATATTCTGCTGATTTAGTTGCTGCTGCTGAAGATTATTAGCACTCTGGCTCAACATCTGACTGATGTTTTCAATTTGTTGCTGCGCAGATGTCATGCTACTGGTAGATTGGGTTATATTCTGGGCTTGCTGTATATGGTGTTGGTTGCTCTGTATGTGTTGCATTTGACTTGGAATGGTCTGATTCATTTGTGAAACTGACACATTAGACTGTGAGAATCCTTGCTGGTTTTGTTGGTTGGTCTTCTGTTGTAACATCTGCATTTGTGCTGCCAGTTGGCGCTGTTGCAGTAACTTTTGTTGCTGGATCTGTATGGCAGTAAGCCCATGGGGCTGCTGCTGCTGTTGCTGCTGCTGCTGCTGCTGCTGCTGCTGCTGCTGTTGTTGTTGTTGCTGCTGCTGGGGCTGTGTCTGTTGTTGCTGTTGACCATACACTTGCTGCTGCAGCCCTAATTGGCTGACATTCATATTGGCTTGTGACGCTATAAACTTCTGCATAAGTTGTGTATTAGTCTGACTAGCTTGGATCTGTAGGTTTTGTGTTACAATGCCTTGAGGAATAGACTTACTCATGATATTCCCGGCTTGCATGGTGTTTGAATAACCCATAGAGCTCACAGCTGATGTTGGAACAGTGGAAGTGTTCACTGAAGATGGAGGGTGGTTCCAGGGCATTCTCTGCTTAAGTTTGTCCAAAAGGACTTGAGTACTCTCATCTTTGATTTCTGTCATGTTTTGGGTAGGCACTTCATTCTTTGCTATTCCCTCTTCAAAATCGAAACCTGTAATGGCACTTATCCGGTCCATTGATTTAGGAGGTGGTTGAGGCACTATTAGTAGCTTGGGGTGGAACACTTCAGTGACAGCCTGTATCCTGGCCCTCAGGCTTTCGAGCACCCAGTCTGGAGTCACAATCTTGATCCGGTTACTGGGGAAAGTGAGTGCCGCACCGTATTTCCTACCTGAAGCAGCTCCACAGATCAAATGTGTGCACTTGGAGTCTAAAGTAAGCCTCGCTTTGCCGCCATGGTACGTGATTAGGGCAAAGAGCGTTTTCAAATCTGCAGGACACACTTGGGCCACACAGGCAGTGACATTCGAAAAAATCTTGTTTCTATTAGGACTGTAGGGCTTGGGATTGGCGAGTCTCCTCAACCTGATGCAAGCCAGCACCCAGTACTCGGTCACAGCGGGGATCTGATAAATGTCCTGAGCGTCGTCGAGGTCTGTGTCCGCCGCATTCTGCCCACAGATTAAATGAGTGACGTAGTCTGAGAAATACTTCGTGTTCTCGGCCCCGCCGGACTGCAGAAGCAGCATAATCTGTAATTAAAGCAATACAGAATAAATATACACAAGTTCTTTGCTATATAAACACATAAGAAATTATTAATATATACACAAAAACAAACCCTGTCGGATACATCGCCAGAGAGATAATACTTGACATCCTTGAATATTGGCTCTTGCAAAGACAGAGAATCTAAATCGTCGGCAAGCGTTACCATTTTCTAAAACACCTTAAATAAGCAAGACTTAACATTTATTGTTTAAAACTCATTTTTCTAATACTATACGCCGCAACTCAACTGAACTCAACAAACGACGTCCATGATGATGGATGATAGATACTGATATAGATGTGGCCAGCTTAAAAAAGTATTAGAGAGTAAGTAATTAAGGCCCTACCACACATGTTAATTTTGCATTGAATTTCTTAACGTAATTTAATGACAGTTTAAACAGTATACAGCACGGCTAGCACGCGACGGCGCGCGAGCTCTCTCGATTTTTCTAGCACTATCCGTCTCTCTCTTATTAGAACACTTAGAAGAAGAGGTATAGTGCGATAAAAATCGAGTGTGTCGCGGCCGTCGTGTGCTAGACGTGCAGAGGTCCAACCGCGAAACGAAAACGAATTTCGTTCGTGTATCTCCCTCTCTGTCGCACTTGCTAGTTCGAGCGACAACGAACGTATGCGCGAAAAAGAACTTCGTTCGAGTACCTCCGTCTCTGCCGCTCGAACTAGCAAGTGCGACAGAGAGGGAGATACACGCACGAAGTTCGTTTTCGTTTCGCGGTAGCCCCTCAGGGTGCTTGTGTAATTACTGTTGTTCTAAATGTATACATTATAATTGATACCGCTCTTACAATAAATTCCTAACTACATTAAACTTTGATAAATATACATCAAATATTTTATTGTACCTATCCTATCTAAAGTCGCGTCGGCTGAGCCGTGTTTTGGATGTTTTTGGCGTGGCCAGAATGTTTTTTGTTTAAAAACATTGAAACATCTTTAAGCGACGAAAAAAAAACGGAGGAGGTTCTCAAGTCAACGCGTATTTTTTTTTATGTATGACCACGCATTACTTTTTACAGAGTAGTCCGATTTTAATAATTCTTTTTTTATTAGAAAGGGTTATACCTCGAAGTTGGTCTCACATAAAATTAAAATTTCAACCCTAGGGTAGGAAAACAGGGGATGATTGATTGTTCATTTACTAATTGAAATGTATGACCACGTATGTGTGCGCGTGTGTGCGTGTGTGCGTGGGTGTGTGTGTGTGTGTGTGTGTGTGTGTGTGTGTGTGTGTGTGTGTGTGTGTGTGTGTGTGTGTGTGTGTGTGTTTATGTGTGTATGTGTGCTCGTGTGCGTGTGTGTGTTGTGTTGTGTTGTCGTGTGAAAAACCTCACGATGAATGAGCTTTAGAACGGTCAGTCTCTTGTGTGTAGACTTCTCAGTATCTGCATTTCTGCTAAAGCTTGTTCATCGCGAGGTTTGTGTAATACCTTATTTGCATGTAACTAGTAATTAAGTTAGTAATTACCTAAAGTAAGCCACAGAAAATTTAGAAATAAAAACTTTTTAACAAAGAAATTAAACCACCAAAAAAAACAAAAGTAAAAAATAATAAACCTTTTTTTATTTAGTTTAATAACTAAGTTCTTGAACTATTGTTAGTATACCTAAGTATATATTTTTTTAATTATTTTGAGATCAATCAATGAACAAAGATTACTCCAAACAAGAACAAGTTACACCAAATCAAATTCGGGCGTTCGGATTGCTGTGTCGCTGATATTAACCATAACTTCGTGAACGCTCGGCATTCTCCGGCGATCACGCTTTACGTAATTAATTAATATGCTTGTTTGGCGCCGACTCAAAATTACTTAGGTACACTGTACACTTAGATTAATTTTAGAACTTAGTTATTGAGGTTAATTAAAAACTCAAAAAAATTACAAAAATATATACTTAGGTATACTTACAATAGTTCAGGAACTTAGTTTTTAAACTAAATAAAAAAGGTTTATTATATTTTACTTTTCAGTTTTTTTCTTTCCGTCACGGATGGAAAATCATGGAAAATATTCCCCGCGTTCGTCACTTCATCTGCGCAGGAGAGTGTCTATTATTTAATGTTATGTATGACTTTCGAAAGTTTGAGTTTGAATATAAATATTCCAGTTCCTACTAATTTTATAAATGCTAATGCTGCTCAATCACGCTTAAAAGGCTCAACCGATTTGAATAAAATTTTGCTCCTACTAATATTATAAATGCGAAAGTTTGGATGTTTGTTACTCAATCTGCACGAAGATAGTTTTTAGCCTGGATTAAAATATAGGATAGTTTTTATCCCGGTTCCACAGAGACGAAGTCGCGGGTGGAAGCTAGTAATTAATAATATTCAAAGCTTCAGCACGTCTAGCACACGACGACCGCGACATACTCTCGATTTTTATCGCACTATACCTCTTCTTCTAAGTGTTCTAATAAGAGACAGACGGATAGTGCGAGAAAAATCGAGATAGCTCGCGCGCCGTCGCGTGCTAGCCGTGCTGATCAGACAGCTGTCTCAAAGTAGTTAGTGTATAGTGAACACACGTCAAAGATGACAAATTTTACCAGGATAGGATGACAGCTGTCGAAAGAAAAGTGAAATGTTATGACAAACAATACATTGTTTACTCTAAAGTCGCAATGGACGGGCAGTTGTACCTAAACATGTTTTGTAACATATTTTGCTACCTAACATGTTTTGTTAGTTTTTGGCGCACGTCATCACGGACATCACGTCATAAAAGAAGCAGTTACAAGAAATTAAAAAAAAATACAGTTAGGTTTAAAATGCAAAGAGTTTTCATTGTTTGTTACCTCAGAACTCCGTCATTGATGAGCCGATTCGTAATTTTTTATTTATTTGTAAGTATATGCTTCCAGGTGGGTCCCACTTTTTCAAAAATTCAATTGGATGATGGGATCCATGAGGAATTGAGGGAACTCCTCAATTATATTAGGCACGCGTGTAGTGATTTTGGTATTTTCTATTATAACTCGTGTATTTACACCCGGAAATCATAAATTTGGTGGAGTGGAATTGATGATGAAGACCACAAATGACTTATGGAATTCCTCAATTATGTACATAAAAGTACAAAAGTATATCACAGATTCTGATAAGATTCCGTTGAAATAGCAACTAATGAAGTGCCAAAGGTGATCCTTGTGGAATCGACGGAAGTCCTCAAATATTATCGGCCCACATAAAGCGATTGGGTTTTTTTCTCTAATAATCAACGCATTTGCTCTCGGAAATCAGTTCATGTGGTAAATTGGAAAAGAAATGTGGAAATGTTCTCGTGGCTTGGCGGAGTACTAAATTGAAGTCGGTTAAAACTTTGTTTTTAAAGTAAATTATTTGATTAAGTTGTGTAACTGTCTTTATCCAAGTTGGTAGACCCTGCCCTACCTATGAACCTAGTGGGCTAGGGTGCGAATCCCAGTAAGGGGATTTTATTGAGTGCAGGGTACAAATATTACATATATTATATTACAATTGTAGTTCCTGAGATGACTCAGGAACAAATATCCATGAGGATAATTTTCTATGTTTATTTAGTATTTATTTATCTATACTTAAATGTATTTATTTATGAAGATAACGATAATTTGTTAGTAATGCTGAAAGATTAAATACTTTTAGGTTTATAAATGTATTTATTTAGGTTTATAAATATGTACTTTGCAAACATGTGGATGACACACATTGCAGCCCGGGCGGAGAGTAAAGTACAAACTACAAACGCCAACACAGTTAACTGACCATCCTGAACCTTATTACAATGCTCATAAAGTGCACGGATGGTCAGTTAGCTGTGTTATCGATAGTACTCAATTAAGGCGAAGACAAAAAGTTAAAATGTATATATTTTTTCATATACCTTATTTCATATAAGAAAACGAGAATATCGAGTCCACGTCCATACTTAAAGGTTAATTTTAATGAATCTAAAACATCATTATGTATGAATGTAAGCACTTTATTGTACACAATATGAAGTTAAATTAAAACATAATTAACTATGTCAGATATCCATATAACCCTAAAAGGGATAACTTTCAGCTAACCTTTAAGTAATTGAGAGGAACACACTACACCGTGTAAAAATAGTTATTATTTCAATGTTTGTTCTCTTTATTCATTGTATTTGGTTCAAAATATTCTGTGTTATAAAGATATAATAGTGAATTTTGGTAGTTCTTATAAAGTTTGTTATGTCAGGGTCACGCTTAGTTATGGATTGACGGCGCATAAATTTACTTGCAATGTTATAAAAACACATATTTAAGTAAACTTCAAAACACGTTCTAAATTAATGAAAAAACCGGCCAAGTGCATGTCGAGCCACGCGCAGTGTAGGGTTCCGTAGTTGCCTGTCTGTCTTAGTTACATCGACGTGCGGTGCGGTTAAGTCGGCCGAATTTGTTGAAAATTGTCCTTTCCGAGTACACATTAAGTAGGTCGACTATTACTCGGTAAGTACTTATGCCAACTTGTTCGTGATAGTTTTCCTTTTAAATTTATTATATGTAGTACTACCACGATTTTTTTCACATCCCCAGTAGTAGCCATTTAGCCGACAGGGGGGGGGGGGGGGGGTCGACATGATATTTTTGAAAGAGCTATCCAACGATACCCCACACTATGGGTTTAACGAGAAAAAGTTAACTTCCCCGCCTTAGGTGTAGGGGAGGTACCCTACAAAAAATATGTTCTCAAAATTCTATTGTACTGTTTTGTCGGCGTGATTGATTTATATACCCATGCCGAATCACAGTGATGGTTACTGAGCTAACTCCCTACTAAGTAGCTAGTTCCAGTAAAAATATTGATTTTAATTATTTCAAAAAAAACCATTTTCTATACTTATTCAAATATTTATTCAGCAAGTAGGCCTGAAGGCCATTTTGCTAAGCTTTTCTAGCGTTAGCTTCTTGCACGCCGTGTTCTATGACGTTATGGTTTTTTTATAATTCATCCTATAAATAAATACTTATGTAGCGACAACATCGATGACAACACATACATATTTTTATTGAACTGGTTTTATGTTAAATCCCAGAGAGCTACATATTTGAGACCACTTTACTATATCGTCTACCTTTGACGTTTTAGTAGAAAAAATACTTGCAATGCACTGTAGTGAATATCATGTGTCGGCGTCAACATGTAACATTTCTCGAGGACATTTCTCGAGAGCATAAACACGTGAATTTATTGCTAAAAAATCTGAATTAAATCATACAAATCAATCAGCATCTGATACACCTGGACAACTAGTAAAACATTCCATGTAGTGTATATATATATATATATTATAAGAAAATAAATGTTAAGTGCTAAAATTGACGAACAGTGGGTATGTATGTCCCACGCCCAGATTTGTTGAAACAAAAAATCATAACTTAAGGCGAGAATTTTATTTTAATTTTTAATAATGGTTCACGTATTCTACATTAGCCTATTATTTATATTATTTAACTCAAAATAGTTAATACTCAAAATTATTAATATTATCAAATTTATCCAATTATTCGAATTGTCCCGCGGTAACACGAGATTTCACTGGAACTTATAATCCTTGTCGGCATTTCACAAAGGAATATACCAGGAACGCCGCGCCGAGTGCGCAGGTAGCTTCAGTCGTGCCGCGTTTACCGGCGAGAGTGGACGTCGGCTCTCGGTTTTTTTTTCCTACCTATCTTTCCAAGTTGGGCCCCTTCGGCTCTCGGTCTGCAAGCGGATTTCGTAAAGGTGTTTTCGGCATTCGGTGGGTTTGGTTACGTGATTTTTTTAATTCGGTGAAGCAGTTCATTGTTTAAGTGCTCGTGATTTTTTCGGTTTAATAGTGCGTAAGCCATAGAAAAATACTTAAATATCGAATACGTACTTGGAACCAGATATGGATGAATAGGTTTTTATTATAAAGCATAGAATTTTTACATTCAACAAACACACAATGCCAATACACACTGTCCCGACTATACATGACGTACCTATGTACATTATTGCCATATAGTATGCGGTTTACAGCGACACTACCTCAGGGTTAGACGCCTTTTCTCTCGGTCCTCACTAAGTTCTTTAGGTTCCGGTAATACACGTCATTTACTTTTTGTTTAGTTGCTGTACAAAGCTTCGCTTGAAATTGATCGACGAATCCTAAAAAACCCTAGTTTGTAAGAAATATGAATATGCTGATAGTTCTGCGTTGTTTTATTTTATATTGCAAAAAAGCTCTCATTTTAATTGAATTTATAGATGAACAAGAAAAATGTAGTCACAGCCACAGCAATTCGTACAAAAACTGTGTACCTAGGTACAAACTTTAAATAATGGTTTGGTTTAAATTTTGTTAAGAGTAGCGCATAAGTATACTTCGTGCATATTACGATGGCGAGTGGATTCGGTAAAATTAATAAAAAGAAATAAATAAATATAAGGGGACAATCTTCCACAAATCGACCTAGTCCCATAGTAAGGGTCAGGTAGGCTTGTGTTATGGGTACTAAACGACGATATATGTCTAGTAGATATAAATACTTAAATAGTTCCACTACCCACTAGGCTAACCGATCGTCAAATGATGAAATTAGACTTAACCCTTATTATTATATTCGTCTTCGTGAAATCCAACAACTATCTATATCTAGTATAATTACATAATTAGTTAACCCCATACAATATTACTAATTTAATAATTTCCTGCAAGTTTGGTTTCATCAACTAAATAGTTAGCTAGAATTCAAAATTAAATACATAGACAATAAAAAAAGGTTTTATTCATACTTATACTTTATTATATTTTATCAAGTTTATTCCATTCCATCTCAGAATACTGCTATTAATAGGTACCATACATCTACAACTACATCTAAAGGTTAGCGTGAGATACAAAGGCACGTAGGTAAGAGCTCTCACATTGAAGTTTTCACATTATAATTAAGGCTCAACATCACTGATCAAAGTGTTGCTAACAGATGGCGCGCTAAATAATTTCGATGGTTGTTCAATTGAGAACCTGAAATGTTCTGTGGGGATTTCCTTATAATGTAGCACAGCTTGCCGATGCCGTCACTAAAACTTTCTCCAACGTAAAATGTGTTCGAAAATACTTTTCACCTTCTTCACAAATGTATGATGTTTTCTTTTATTAGAAACATTTAGGAAAATTCAATTCAAAACATTTATTCGTGGCAGCAAACTAATTAATAAAAATATTGAAGAGACAAAAAAACGAAATGGACCCGGCTCAGCATGATGCTGGCTGTAATAGCCAGCACCTAATCTAGATTATCTAGAGGTATCCTGGAATTAGTTCAATTGAAGTACTTATATTTAATCTAACCTAGATTAGGTAGATGCAAGTGCTAAGAGGAGAAATAAATAAATGAGAGTTTTATGACTGATTGTGATTAGTGAACATATTGCTTCATTACTGTTAAACGATTAAATATTAACACACACTACCACTAACATAGTACATTGTATACTATCTACTAACATAGATTAATGATAATTGTACCGTACCAACAACTTTATGGGCTTCGGCCTGAAATAAATAAATGATAATAATTATTATTATTAACATAACGAAAAACCGTGCATTTTTCTGATGATTTAGTTACGTCCATCTACCGATACGCGTTCGATATTTCCAAGCACGGTAAACCCCCTCTCCTGAGAAAGTAAATAACTGGCTGATCCACCTACGGCATGTGCTGGGCAACCCGGGTATGCGGGTAAAAACATCAATCACACAAGATATATGCGTGTATCTACGCAGTAAACATACTATAGGTACCTATTTTGTTGGGACAGATTAGTAAATCAATTCACGATCTTAGCATTTTAAATAACTATATATATTTGAGCAAAGTTATACAAATCGACCTATTCCGAAACTAAGCAAAGCATTTGTATTTTAAAACTACAACTATGGGTACTTTTAAAATTGATCAAGAATAAATAAAAATAAAATAAATAAATAAATATTTGCGGACAATCCCACACAAAAAGACCCAGTCATAAACTAAGCAAAGCTTGCAGGGGAGTACGGGGCCACAATTAACAAAATGTATATTTTCTACTATAACTTTAAAACGAATTATATTTTTTTTAGATGATGCTTAAACTATTTAGCTATCGCGTACTTGGTAAAAAATTGACAAGAAGTAGATACTTTTTTCAACAAAACCGTTTTTCTGGGAAAAGTCGGAAATTAATACTAACCCCGTGAACGGGGCTAGAATTAACGTGTCTGAGGTAAGTATTAACAAAAGGGGCAAGAATTAACATCTTTGTTTATCTTATTATTATTAAAGAAATCATTTTTTTATTTACCTATAAAAATAAAATCAGGCTTGAAAACTTGAAAGAATTTATTATACAACAATGTCTAACCATACCAAATGTCAAAAAACAAAAAACCTCCAATACCTTGTTTCACAGAAACAAAAAAAAATTTAAATCATTACTAATAAATACTTACTTTCAGTGTGAAACTTACTCATCAGTCTTGAAACCAACATATTACCCAATATATCTAGCTAGAACGAGATATTATATGTTTCATTAACATACGAAAATCGCAGTCTTGGCAAGTGGATGATGTTCCTTTGATACATGCAGATTGGGCCCATTGCTTACATAAGATGCATTGCACCCAATTTCCACCGGATGTATCTTCATTGTAAGGGACGCCACACATAATGCAGAAAAATTAGTAATATAAATGTACTATCACTGCTTTCTTCCAAAATCCTTTACTTTGCATTATCCACCATCTTTTGTTTCCCTTTATCTGACTTTTTCCCAACCTTTTCCCTTTCCTTTACCCTTTCCTTTCAATTGTTTTTCTTTCTTGTTATTTTTGTTCTGAAGGGCAAGTGACGGTTTTGTTCTTTTAAATTCCTGGCTGCCTCTTCTTCTTCTAAGTAGTGCCTGTTTTTCGGGGTCGTCAGAAAGTATGGCAGATTTTCTAGCATTATTATAGATTACCCCGCATATGGGGTAAGAATGAACAGTTTAATAGTTGCCCCGTCTGTTTTGTAAATTTTTGCCCCATGGGTACTTTTTCGATGAAAAAAATCATAACTAAGAAGGAAAAATCGATTTATTATTAACTAAATTAAATTAAAACTAAGTTAAATCTAAAAAAGGCCCTCGAGGCATTGTACCTTATCTATGTAAGTATGTTATACCTTATCTATATAAGTATGTTTATCGTCGTGTAGTAAGGCGACATACATAAATGCTCTTACCGGAATTCGAACCCAGGACCTCCGGCTACGTAGGCAGGGTCACTCACTCTCACTACCAACTAGACCAAAGCGAACGACAAATTTAGATTGACAATAAAAAGATATAAATGATCGAAAATCAACCTATACCTACCTATAATTATTTTTTTCTTATATTTCAACTTAAACTCAGAATAAAATTGTAATATGTGACTACATGCATTACTTATTCTGTGCTATTCTAGTTATGCTATTAGACTAAGGTAAGTAAATTTTCCTCAGTACAATGCTTCGAGGGCATTTTCTAGATTTAACTTAGTTTTAATTTAATTAGTTAATGTAAATTATCTACTATGGCCTATAAACTTTCTTTAAATTAGAAAAAATACATTATTTTATAGTTGATGATTTGAAAAATGAAAGAAAATGAATTAACTAGTTTATAAAAAAAAAAACTAGTCTAAACTACCTATTCAGTAATAAACAATAGATGATGTTAAATGTTCCTTATTTTGCGACACTGATGAAAAAATGTATGACAAATATTTTAGTGTAACTACTGTTTTTCTTTCACTGTGGCATGTTGAAGACGCGTTAACTGGTTTTCCCAATCCGAACCGGTACGTTTTCCTTGTTTAAAAGTCTTCAAGATACCGATACAGTAGGTATTATATGAATATGATAGTTATTTTCGTTACTATTAAATGATTAAGTCAATAGGTTTATTGAAAAATTTAATGCTCCGAGCCGGATACGAACCGGCGACCACCGGGCACCCCAGGTCTGTCTCGGTCACTAAATCTTTCAGATTGTTCCGATAGCTCAGTTGTTTAGTAGCGACGGGCCATGAATGCCTGGGGTCGCCGGTTCGAATCCGGCTCGGAGCATTACATTTTTCAATTATTCCTTATTTTAAAATTTATAATTTCTTTAGCAGGAGTTACTGCTTAATACAAAAATTAGGTTTATGAATGGCACATAATTAGATGACAGTAAGTATGATAGTAACTAAGTTCGATTAAAGTAGGTAATAAATCAACTACGAATCTTGTTTAGATAAATGTGGGTGTATGAGCTACTTTACTAAAATTGCAAGATAGTGTTGGAGGTCAATAAAAGTAACAATGCTCAGAATATCCATACTAATATTATAAATGCGAAAGTGTGTCTGTCTGTCTGTTACCTCTTCACGCTTAAACCGCTAAACCGATTTGTATGAAATTTGGTATAGAGATAGTTTGCGTCCTGGGGAAGGACATAGGATAGTGTTTATCCCGGAAATCATCCCCCAAGGGGATGAAGTGGGGGTTGAAAGTTTGTATGGAGCTACGATATAAACGAGTTCCACGCGGACGGAGTCGCGGGCAGAAGCTAGTACGTAAATAACATCATTATGGCAATCATCATCATCAACCTATCTAAGTCCCAGTGCTGTACGGAGACATCCTTTCAAATATAGGTATAATTAATAAATGATGATCAAACCAATTACGTCTTGAAAATTCCACGGATATGGCCTATGATTACGAAAGTAGTTTAATTTGTTATGGTCGTTATTTTTTCTAATATTTATAATTTGTAGGCACGCCATATCAGTATCGGACAGTGACAAAACACATTGATAGATGCCTCTCCTCGAGTCGCAATACAATACTGGTCAGAGTCAAGTCAGTGCTATCCCGCGACGAGTCATGACCACACGCGTGATATTTATCATTCAAAAAAGTTTCAACGAACACTAGCCAATACTGTGATAATGTGCCGACTATTATTTAGTGTTTTATTTATCCTAGGTTATATAAATTACTTGCCAGTAACTAGCCAATATACTGTGGAAATTGTGGAATCCCCGTGTCCTGGGACATTTGAGTATGAGAGTAACGGTGCTGGTGGTGTGCGTGGATTGATTCATCTGCAGCCTTATGGATCCGTATCGACGATACAAGTCATGGTTAATTTTACAATAGCAGCTAGAGTTTTTTCGGTAAGTATCAAATCTGATGAGGCAGGCAACTTGTATTAAAATTATTTCGGACTGACCGTTAAGTGTCCTTACGCCTACAGACGAGCGTATTTTGCAAATGCTTTCAAGACGACGTAACTAATAAATAGTATTTCTTCGAAAACTGATAACGTACTTAAATAATCATTTCTTAAACTTGGGGCTAACACAGTTCACATTTTCATTTTCTCTTTCTAAAGCTAAAATAAATGAGTGTTCTTGGAAGTCTTTTTCAAATTTTGCAGTGAAGTGTCGTTTCGGTTCTAAATTTTGCAGTAAACAAGAATAATTTGGTACTCGTACATGAATGATTACAATTCACATCACCAAATCTTTTACGAGGGGTTGACATGATTGAAAATCAAGGATTCATTAAAAAAAAATGATAAAGTACCTTCCGAGTTTTCTTAATTTTTTTGGTGAAAACAGGATTAGTATTTTTTACCGCAAATTGTACATTTTGCCCTAAAAATAATATTATAGCAAATGATAACTTTATGTTAACCCATATAAAAATAATCATAACTATAGGACCTACGTTCCCGTAATTTTTTTTTTCAAAGACGAACGTATAGAATGTTTATTTAAGACATGATTAAGAGGTTAAGAAATGATTATTTAAGTACGTTATCAGTTTTTGAATAGATATAACTAATAGTTACGTCGTAATCTTGAATGAAAAAGGAAGCAATTTGCAAAATACGCTACCGCTTTTGCTTATGCATGTGTAAGGCCTCTATAACTGTAGGTACTTGAAAGGAGGTGATTGACAATGACAGATCAGATGCACCGGATTTGTGTCTTGATGCAGTTTTTAGGTTGCATACTTTATGAATTACATAACAAAAGTAGCATACATACCTTCATAGATTTACACCTTCATTCCCAATAGGGGTAGGCAGAGCACATGAAACTTATGTTCCAGTGCCACTTTTAGCATAAATGTGAGTATAAATATATCGATTTAATGTGATATAATGTTCAACATAGCAATATTTAAGATATAAATAGACAAAAGTAACCTAAAATTAATAAAATAAAAATTAATTTAAAGAAGGTCCCCAAGGTCGGACCCCTGCGGAAGGGTTCCCATAAGACTGGCTGCGTTCCCCCTTTGGATAGCTATGCCGATCCGTTGGGCAAGAAACGAGCCAGCCCTATGGTCTCCGGATACTCTGACCAATTTTTTTGAGATTTGGCCTAATAATTGGTGTGCGCCTGGGCTCCAAGGTCCGAGCGTTTCAACAGCAAAAGCCGCAAAAACAATATTGTAGTGATAGGTTGCTAACCCATCGCCCGCAACACACTATAACCCTGTTCCTTTAGTACGACTTACGACACTCACAGGAAGAATGGGGGTGGTGCTATTCTAACCCGACAACACACGGGGTAACATAGTAAAATGTTGGTAATTCACAGAATAGTATTTTAAAAACCTGAAGAAGACCTCTAATAAAGGTTACTAATATAATATCTTATCTTACATATTGCTTTAGTCATGCCAAAGGTAAATCTTGGGTAAATCTCAAGCATAAACAAAATAAAAATAAAGCAATTCCATAATTAATGTATAGGTACCTACCTAGATTGGAATTGATAATGATAATCTTGATTATTCTTAATAGGCACTTATTCTCATGCATACCAACCAATTAAAAAAAACAACTAATTAACATAAAAAATGTCATGCGAATGTGATGATTTTTCGTATTATTATTCAAATTGTCGTGATGTCTTGCATGTTTTAGCTACTTTTGTTGTATTAACCATCTTTTTTATTACATAATCATCATTTTGTGATAAGTAGTTATTAAGTAATATCTAATTAAAACACTAAATATAAAGACAAAAAGTGCACTAATAAGTAGGAGGTGTACCCCGTCGAAGGAGCTTTACGTCGATGATCGATGAAGACGCTCCCGGGTGTCGCACCCAGAAAGAGCCTGCTTTTTAGGGTTCCGTAGCCAAATGGCAAAAAACGGAACCCTAATGGATTCGTCATGTCTGTCTATCTGTCTGTCAGTTCGTATGACACAGCCACTTTTTTCCGAAACTATAAGAACTAAACTGTTAAAACTTGGTAAGTAGATGTATTCTGTGAACCGCGTTAAGATTTTCACACAAAAATAGAAAAAAAAAACAATACATTTTGGGGGTCCCCATACTTAGAACTGAAACTCAATTTTATTTTTATCAACCCCATACGTGTGGGGTGGGGTATCTATGGATAGGTCTTCAAAAATGATATAGAGGTTTGTAATAATTTTTTTTTCTAAACTGAATAGTTTGCGCGAGAGACTTTCAAAGTGGTAAAATGTGCCCCCCCCCCCCGTAACTTCTAAAATAAGAGAATGATATAACTAAAAAATATATGATGTACATTACCATACAAACTTCCACCGAAAATTGGTTTGAACGAGATAGAGCAAGTAGTTTTTTTAAATACTTACGTCATAAATCGTAAACCGCAATTTACCTTTCATTCAACGGATAATGGTACGGAACCCTTTGTGCGCGAGTCCGACTCGCACTTGGCCGGTTTTTTAAGAGAATTAAAGGGTGGCTTACAGCTAATAATATCACATCAAAATTGAAATTTTCGAGAGTGCTTTTGATTATTCCTATTTTGACGACCGGTTAGCCTAGTGGGTAGTGACGTTGCCTACGAAGCTGAAGGTCCTGGGTTCGAATCCCGGTAAGGGCAAATATTTGTGTGATGAGCATGATTATTTGTTTCTGAGTCTTGGATGTTTTCTATGTATTTAAGTATGTATATCTATTAAATATATCGTCGTCTAGTACCCGTAACACAAGCCTTATTGAGCTTACTATGGGGCTAGCTCGATTTGTGTAAGATTGTCCCCTAATATTTATTTATTTATTATTTATTCCTCTTAATTATAGAGTAGAATGAAGTTAAAGAGTTTTATTTCATATAGTTTTACTTCCTTCTGCTTAACCAGTTGCATTGTGTGAATTGAAGAAAAATAATAATTGATCAAGTGTCATTATATTTTATCGCGCTATACACGCTGCTTTTTAAATTTGCCGTTCTTTTCTATATCGCCTTTCCCTGGCCAGGCTCTTACTCACTTGCTTCTGGCAACCACAGTTGCCAATTTTGCGCACCCCTAAACTGATTGTGGCAAATGTGGTTTTTAAGCGAAGTATTGGGTGCTATGATAAAAAAAACGGGGAGTCGGACTCGCGCACGGAGGGTTCCGTACCATTATCTATAAAAACGGCAAAATAACACGTATGTAGTATTACCCACTTATTTTTTTTTTTGTGTTGTACGGCCATATAGTATGCGGTTTACTGGGACACTACCTCAGGGTTAAATAGGGACTTGTCAGGCTATAATAGAATTATGGAACTTACGGCGGAAGTTGTTTTGCCGGAAAATCCTAATGTAATTGATCAATGGAAATAAATGATGATTCGCGAAAAACCACAAAAATATCAATAGCCATATTATATATCATAGGATTTATAGGTATTAACTAACTGTTGCTCGCCCGCGACTTCGTCCACGTAGAGCGTTATCTTCTAAGAATAAATATTGCTATTAGGTATTTTAGGCGCAAGCTTAATTATCGCTGTGCCAAACAAACTTCTATCATCTTAAAGTGAGGATTTCCGAGTTTGAAACTATCCTATATCCTTCCAAGGGTGTCAAATTATCTCTATGCCAAAATTCATCTATCCTTTCTGGGTTTAAGAGTAAAAGGTTTAACTTGCAAAATCTAAATTGAAATGTCCGTTTTTTGTAATATAAATATTTTAAGTATTATCAACATGAATTAAAAAAAAAACGCTGAAATTAGTTTTGTAGTCTTTTAATAAACAGTCTAAGAGCAAAGTTACAAATGAATTAAAAAAAACGCTGAAATCAGTTTTGTATTCTTCAGTCTGAAACCAAAGTACCAAATCTCTAACTTATGGTCTGGGGTTACTTTGATTCGGGGGGTGACTTTGGACAAATGGGTTTTTCTTCGAAATCATTGTTTTACTTGTGGGTGAACCGTGGCAGTGAATATATTAGTATTCTATCTTGCTGTTTACTCTATTAAATCTTCTTAATTTCAAATAGTTCTGCTTCTGTACTACATTCTAAATTATCAAAGTAGCCCTATTTTTTCCTAAAGCAACCCCGGTTCACGGTACTTCTTTTATATACATATTTATAAACATAGATTAGATTATATGCTGGACTTGAAAACCAGCTTGCTCATTCTAGTAAGTTTTCCTTATTTATGTATGGGTGGATGGTACTTGACGTCAAAAACGCAGCGCGATGTGCAACGTGGATGGCATGTGTAAGTGTAATCCTTTTGCAGACTATTAATTCTAAATACGTAGACGTTTATCTTCATATTCTCGTCGAATATGTATAAGTTTTCAACATACATTAAAATTAAAGTTCTATTTGTAAATATTTATATCTGCTAATTTTTGTTTTTCAGAATTACGCAGGTCGCCTGGCACCGATTAATCCTTCAGGGCTCCAGTACAATGAAAACTCACCTATAGATTATCGAGTAGATTTCCCGGTCTCCACGCCTCTACCGCGTCTGACTTATCTCATTGTGAATGGGAACGTACTATGCCACGGCACTGGAGGTAACCAAATTTGCTACTTAAGTAAGTATATATATATGTATATAAAAGGAAACAAACTGACGATACTATTACGATATTGGACGACCGGTTAGCCTAGTGGGTAGGTGATGCTGGCCACGAAGCTAAAGTCCGGTCCTGGGTTTGAATTCTGGTAAGGGCAAATATTTGAGCGATGAGCATTCATGAATATTTGTTTCTATGCATTTATATCAATTAAATATATCGTCGTCTAGTACTTTAACCCATTAGCTCATAACACAAGCCTTTAGGGCTTACTAAATATGAGGCTAGTTCGATGTGTGTAAAATTGACCCCAATTTTTTTACATTTTGCAGATGTCCCTCAGCCCAATCTATACGTCACTACAATCAGTCTCCAACATAAGCTATATCTCCGAGAGCGACGACCTGGTATTAGTCAAGGATTAAATCAAGGATTTAACCAGGGATCTAATCATGGATCTAATCAAGGTTCGAATCAAGGATTTAACGAAGGGCTCAACCAGTTCAAACCCGGTCCTAATCCCCAGGACCCGTCTTTTGACATCATATCTTTAGCACCAGACGCGCAAGTGTTCTCCTTTAATGACCAAACCGGTACTTGGGAAAATGGTAAGGATCAATTAGTTGTAGTCATTAATGTGATTTTATTAACTTGCACTAGTCAATAAAATAACATATTCAGTTCCAGCATTCCAGCGCCCTCAGCAGCAGCCACAAACTCAACGGCCACGGCCACCACCATCACCACCGGTGGAGGATTACCGGGAAAACACCTCTACTACTAGAAGACCAGCATCTCCACCACAACGACCTGAAACTTACTAGTAAGTTTGATCAACTCCAATTTCTTGGAACATTATTCTACGATCCAAGTACGTTGTCCATTTGAACTCAATATTATGTTCGTATATTGTCGAGTTAGTACAACATTTCGCATGCTATATGAAAATTATCAATTTTCCAAGAAAAAATAATTATACACATAATTAATGGAATCTGTACAGTACTGCCTTGAGGGTTTACTATGTCCAAACGAAGAAAATACTGCAGTATGATCTTTTAAAAGACAACGTTGAGGATATTAGATATTCCTTAATATTATGCATGATAATATTATTATTACGGCATAAATATTATTTAAAACTTATACCTACCATATTAAATTATATAATTATATTTTTAGAAATTTTGTACTAAGCCACAGTTAACGATTATTTTGCTTGCATTTGACGTGACATAAGCATGATCAAACGTAATGCAAATTTTCACATGCCTGTTTGGCTTAACATACTTATTACGGAACGAGGAAATTACTGTAACACCTGTGCTTATACCGTGTTTAATGTGAATAAACGACATTTCATTATTTCATTTCATTTCATAGAAATGGAAACTATTAAGTGTGTCCAATTTCTTTTTTGAATCCCCAGCCCAGCCATGCCTTCACGCCAACCATCTTCCTCAAGCGCGGAGTGCGGCGTGGTGTCGGGGGGAAACGAACACGTGCCATTGGTCTACCATGGTCAGAGCTATACGCGTGGAGACTGGCCGTGGTTGGTCGCCATTTACAAACGGAAAGGTGGCGGTCTCTCGTTCCACTGCACCGGGACGCTAGTGTCCGATCGGCACGTGGTTTCTGGTACGTCGGTATAGTATCATCGTTAACTGAATTACATGTTTACATAAGGCCAAACATGCTACATTATTGAATAAGTAACCCCTCTGAACATTTATAATGGAATCTAACAATTGGAGCAGAAATAAAGGAGCTTTACATGTTCGCCTCGGCTCGTTTGTTTTTTCTCAATTTTTCCAAGTAGACACTAACAAATGGGTGACTAACGAATTGTAATATCAGAAGTGGTTTTTTAATAGCTATTCATCAACGCAGATCAATAAATCCTATCGTGTACCTATTAAACACGCGTCACGAATTGGGTTATTCTATCTCAACAAAAGTAGTTTTTTCTTATCAGAACACGATACCTGTTATGCCCTTGATCGGTCCACATCACATTTTTGTTACACCCTGTATAGCATATACTCATAATCATTTATTCATCACAATTGAATATTATTATCATGTAAATTTTGTTAATAACATATTATTGAATTATTATTATTATAAGTCATTCAAATTATAAACGGTATGCAGATATAAACCAATTTTTAAAATTTATTTTTGAACGTGGTGTAATTTTTCCTCCATTGTAGTTTCTTGGGGTAGTTTGTTGGAGGACTTAGTCAGTCGTGACTAGACGAAAGAAGTCGCTTTTTACTGCCTAGACGGGTACGCGTGAGTTTGCTTGTGTAAAAGGTGTATTTGTGTAATATATACCTAATAAAATTAAAAAAAAACAGCCTTTTTACAGCAGTGGGACACTTAAGGCTCTTAATAATGTTGGCTTCGGCCCCACGCATGCCTTTCAAAAGTCCGGGACCCAAAGGTCCTGAGATATGAAATAACATATAAATAATAATAATAATTAAAGACTCGGGTGCATTAGTCTTTTTCGCAGTCAGCAATTAATTAATTGTTGATCTTATTTTTAACTGTTTCAGCTGGCCATTGCTTGCAGCAAAGAAGCACGCTGATTTCAATACAGGACATTGTCGTGAAAGTCGGCGTGTACAATTTAGATGACTGGGGTGACGATACAACCCTCACCAGGACATTGGCAACTGCTACCCTCCATGAACAGTTCAATTCTTCGACTTATGAAAGTAGGTTTCCTCCACAGCGTGTAAAAGCAAGATTGTCTTTAATAACTTCTTTTATATTGCGGAACCATTCAGCGCAGCCGCAACTAGCGCAACGCGTTGGTGCTAGAATAAGATATCCGATCAGCTGGATAAGTGGACCGCTAATTTTAATTTCACACCCTCCGTATAGGCATCTAGCTGACTCTTTCATTCCAAATAAGCGTCTCAGTTAAGTTATATGTGTATATCAATAAATAATTGATCTATTATTTGTGGTTTCACAGATGATCTTCTAGTGTTTACTTTGGATAGACACGTAGAGTTTAACACCAATATCCGACCGGCTTGCCTCTGGGAAGGAAACAACGATCTCGGCCGGATAGTAGGAGCTTCGGGAGTGGTAAGTTCCGTGTATTTTGATATAGGCTTTTTATTAGTAGCTTAGTTTACCGTAAAGTAGTGTTGAAAAAATTTACGAGATTCTATTGTTTGATATTTTATAGGTTGCTGGTTGGGGTGCAAGCGAATTCGGAGCACCAGGTAGCACGGGTGAACCGCGAATGGTGCGAATACCTGTCGTCAGTACATCCACGTGTCGTGCCAGCAGGCCTGATTTTCACGTATTCACGAGTGACACAACCCTGTGTGCAGGTATCGTCAAATTACTTTTTTTATTTTATTAAAATAGATTTATCTTTTTTTTTTATTTTACCTACCAAGCGGTTTTTTATTTATTTATTCATGCAATTTCATTATTAAATACGTAAATCGTAATAATCCTACTAATATTATAAATGTGAATTTTACTTTATAATATTAAGTACACTTATGCAGGGTGTACCAAAAATGGCCGATCAAGGGCATAACTGGCATCGTGTTCTGAGAAGAAAAAAGTAAGAGAATTTTATTACGCGTTTTTTTTTACATTTGTATGGAGCGTAGGCTGACTGCGGCGACCAGCTCCATACAAATGTAAAAAAAAACGCGTCAAAAAAAACTTAGTTTTTTCTTATCAGAACACGATACTTACCTGTTATGCCCTTGATCGGTTCACACCCTATTTTTGGTACACCCTGTATACAGATAACGAGCTCTTATTAGTCAAACCGGGTCTGATCTGATGCGCAAATATTTTCGTTGTTTAAAGATATAAACCTCAGACCAAGAAAAAAATATAGACAGAGCATTACGAACAACCTAGTGAAACCGGCTAGCGAGCGAGACTATGGTGCCGATGACAGACGTATGACGTCAAGTTACACACAGTGTATTTCTATCTAGATTATACCTAATCAAATAACAACTTTTAGAGTTTTTATAAGTACCTACTGGTCACGGTGGTTTGTCATGTTAAAAACAAGATTGTTGGAAACAACAACCAATTTCTGTTTAATTGTTTTTTTATTTGTAAATTTTAAATATAACCGAAGTATTTAGTAAGTAATTATAATTGTTTCGCTTGAGCGAAGTCGCTATAGAGTAAGATGCAGCCGTATTTGCAGAAGTTTCCTTCTCTGATTGCAAAAAAATGAAAAAAGGTACTGCTCCTGCTGTCATCAAAATTTAACAGCAACGAACGAAACATTTGTTGTGTTGTTTCATTTACTTGAGGAAAAATATTTTTGTTAGAATTACATTACCCAATAAAAACCAGCCAAGAGCGTGTCGGGCTACGCTCAGTGTAGGGTTCCGTAGTTTTTCGTCCGTCACAGTCAGTGTCCCCACTTAAGCGTTAAAAAATGGGCTATTTGTTATATTGAGTTGACATATTAAGTACAAAACCCTAAAACCCAACATACAGCGACATCTATCGGCAAATTAAGTAAACTATTGCGCGCGAGCTTAAAGTATGGAAGATGATTTTTATGGGATAATTTATTATTGCGTGAACCGATTATCACCGTTTTTTTACTTTATTTGAAAACACGTCATTTCATTGTGATTATGTAGAAATTACAGGTACAATAAACACCTGCTAAATTACAAACTACAAACTTAGTTCAGAAATTATTTTGTAATTTTTCAAAAACGATTCAACCTATCAAGTTCAAAATATTTTTCCTAGAAAGTTTTTATAAAGTTCTACTTTTGAGATTTTTTTCATATCTTTAAAAATTATGGTGCAAAAGTTAGAGGGGGGGGGGGGGGGGGGGGCGGAGGGGGGACACATTTTTTTACTTCTGGAGCGATTATCTCCGAAAATATTAACATTATCAAAAATGATTTTAGCAAACCCCTATTCATTTTTAAATACCTATCCAACAATATATCACACATTAGGGTTGAAATGAAAAAAAAAAACACTCCCCACGTTACATATAGGGGAGGTACCCTAATAAAAAAAAACACTTTATTTTACCACTTTGTCGGCGTGATTGATATACATATCAGTACCAAATTTCAGCTTTCTAGTGCTAACGGTTACTGAGATTATCCGCGGACGGACGGACAGACAAAGCGAAACTATAAGGGTTCCGTAACGTTTTTTAATGTTTTTTATTATTTTTAGTATAAATACCGAACATTTATATTACCATTATTACATTATTAAGAATCCTTGTGGTGTTGCAATGTTGTTTTAAAAAAACATCCTCTATGCGACTTTGCGTCATAATGACGTCACCGGCACCATAGTTTCGCTCCCTGCAAATAAGTTTAGCTTCACGCACACATTTACAAATAAAATTGCACAAAACTTCAGCATGTGTCGCAATGCTGTCAAGATTTCCTTTTCGAAAGGAAAGTGCAATTTAGTTGGCACAAAACTCGAATTTAAACGCTAGGTACTCTTATCTTTTTTTCTTGCTCTGAGCATTAAAACATGTTCTCCGTCAGTTTTGCCAAACAAATATTGTTAGAAAAACATTATTATTGTTATATACTTAAGTACTTATATGTAAAATTAAATAGAAAAACATGCTTGTTGTTTAAAAACCACGAAAACATGGCGCAGTGGACTCGGCTTTATGTATTTTACGAGTGATGGAAATGAGGCATTATTCTCCCTATCCCCCTTATCATTATTTTTTGTTACAGGTGATCGTAATGGTGCTGGTCCTTGTATAGGGGACTCTGGCGGAGGATTATACATACTGGATGGAGGTCGTTGGCGCCTCCGGGGCGTCGTTTCTTTATCACTCCGTCCAAAAAATGGTGAATCCACATGCGATCTCAATGAATACATAATTTTCACTGATGCAGCGAAATTTTTACAGTGGATTAGGAATGTCATACGTATTTAATTTTTACAAACTGACTTTACTAGTGATGATAATATCGACGTGCTGAAATACCTATAAATGGAATAAAATGGAAACATCTTGTTTTTAATTTATTTTGTGTTATTTATTACTTGTTTTGACACGAATTCAACAATCACTTTTTCTGATTAACTCGAAAAAACATAACACTTAAATCATGGGCTAACATGTGCGGACTGCGGGCCACATGTCAGCATGTGCCAATAATGTGTGCAAGTAGGTACTGCAAGTGCGATTAGTGCGAATAGAATCTAAAATGGCGTTCACTCTCCCGCTATTTCGCTCGCTCCATAGTGCACGTCTATCATATCATGAGACGGCCGCGACATACTCTCGATTTTTCTCGCACTATACCTGTTGTTCTAAGTGTTCTAATAAGAGAGAGACGGATAGCGATATACTTATATACCTAATATACCTATACATATACCTATATTATACCTATTTTATATTGAAGCTAGAAACTGAAAATATTATCTGCTTTAACCTAATATATAATAATTAAACCCCGCGTACAAAATTTTGTACAAATTCCAAAATAGACTGAACTTTTACTGAATGTCAAAAAGTTCCAATAGCACAAAACCATACCCTGGATCGCAGGTTAAATTTATATTTCGTTCGTCGCATCTTGTCAATTGTGATCAACCTGTATATCTTGGGTCTGGCATGTTGAACCTATTATAAGTAAACTCGTGTATATAGCCTTTTAAAAAGTGTTGCTAGCATAAATCACTACATTTCTGAACGAAAGCTATATGTCACTGTCACTGTCACAGGTTTAACTGACAAAACAGCAACGCCAACGCGCGGCTTTCGGTAGTTTCGGTTGTGGTGATTTTGGTGGTGTTTTGGACAATGAAAGAAAATTATATTCTCTAGTAATTCAAAAAATAAACGAAATGCCTTGGAACAAAATACTGTGCAACCCTCGGGAAATTCAATTGATCGGTACTCTTAATGGAGGTCAAAGCTTCAGGTAACGAGTATTATAAAGTTTCAATGTTATTGTTGTTTTTGGTGAAATGTTATGTTTGCAACCTTTTATTTACCAATTGTCTTGTTGTAGATGGACGTATAATCAAGACGCCGATGAATGGGTTGGGATTTTCTCGAAAACAGTGTGGAAATTGCGTCAAAAAGATGATTCCATACATTACCAAGTTATAGGCTCCTTGTTGAATAAACCGCCCATAAATAAAGCGAAGCAGCGTAGTAACAAAGCGGACGTATCTGGAGATAGGTTATTTACGAGTATGCTCGAGAAATATTTCCGAACGGAAGTGGATTTGGGTAGTTACTACAAGAAATGGTCGGACAGCGACGAGTTGTTCAAGATGGCGGGGCAGCAGTTCTACGGCATCAGGATGTTGGCGCAGGAGCCTGTTGAAAACCTATTTTCGTTTATTTGCAGCCAGAATAACCACATATCAAGGTCTATTATTTTGATCTCATGGTTCTAAATACTAGTGTATATAAATATGCACATGATAAATAAAAATAATGAGCATGTAAACCTTCGACTAGCCAGACTTGACAGGAAATATATACCACCAAAATTGATGATGGTTGACGAAATTAGATGGTTGTATGCAAAATTCAGTATGAGTGACAGATGATATATCATTTGTTGTCTTTGTCATAGTTTTAACTTATTTGTTTGCAGCAGCCACAGTAGGTTTGATAAGAAGTTGAGAGGAACATAAAATTAGGTACCTGCCCAAATTAAATGGATGTTTAAGAAAACAATTTAATCCAATATGAATTAAGCTGCCTGGCAATAAATGTTTTTCTCAATGGCACTGACATATATAGTGGCTCTGTTATTTTTTCTCTAATATGTAAACAAAGTGACAAACATAGTTTCTTATAAAACTGGTTATATTATATGGACTCCTAATTCATAGACCTAAACTTAAAAAACCTATAAAGTGGATTTATAATTGTCTTATACAACCTTTATCTTTTTAATTAGGTTTGATGAAACCACCAAACCACCTTTGTAATATATTTGCATGTTATGTTCAATTATGTAAGACCTTCCTGTACTATTCTGGCAAATAAATACTTTTGACTTTGACCAAACATAAAAATGGCATTAAAGCCCAAAAAATTATAATTAGCAAAATTATTTCAGGATATCAAGTATGGTAGAAAAGTTGTGCTCAAACTATGGAGAAGAAATATGCACCCATGAGGGAACCACTTATTATGCCTTCCCAGAAGTTGAGAAGCTGTGTGAACCAAAGGTAAGGGTTTAACTATTCTTTGTTTATTATTAGTACCAAACTTTTTACGTTTTCAGTTTGAATAATGGCTCCTATGGAATGGTGACAGTTAGGGTCTGGACAAGTGGTGGCAGATTTCACACAGAAGCTAGTAGAGTCAACTAGGATTTTTTATAACTAAACGAATAACTATTAAATTATTTATTTCTCTTAAATTTCTTAGTTTGCAAAATGTCAATAATGTACATGTAGTTAAAATTGTTAATAGAATTTGGATATCAACATATTATTATTATTTACAACATAATATTTTATTTGATGGTGTTCCTGTAATCACTCTTCTAAAAATATAAAATAAATTAATAATTTATTAATTCAATAGTTCAAACTTAAGTTAGTAAAGATCAATGAGTTTATTACACTGTGTGAAATTTGGCACCACTTGTCTGGACGTTAGTGATGGTTCAAACCCCAACGGTGGGAATTTTTTTAAAATTTCACTTTAATGCTTGATTTTCTGTGAACTCATTAGCCGAACCCAAAATTATGCAGCAGTATAAGGAACATCACATCAATATTTCAGTGCATGTTTGAGAAAAAATCTTTTGTCCCTTTCTAATAAAGACAGAGTGACTGAACAGAAAAAATGGAACAGGATTTTAACTAACTGACGTTTATAAATAAGCTCATTCATTTTATATAGAAACCTCCCATGAGTCTCAGACATATTAAAACATAATTAAACAGGTCAGTCACGTCTTTGAGGTCGAAAATCGACATGTTTCGAACCAATATGTGGTCCTTATTCGTGAGAACTCGCGATGCCGGCGCGTTTAGCACTAATATTAACCTAAATAAAATTCTGCAACTTGGCAATCACACAACTTTACTGCATTTATGTATTTTTGCATACCTAAAAATATGTAGTATTGTGTGATTGCCAAGACACAACATTTTATTTAGCTAGCAAATAAAGAATAATAAGAATGCCTGAGACTTGGTACTACGAGGGTCAAACTGAAAGTTTCGGGAATAGAAAAAAATATGCAGTTAAATTGAATAAAAGTATTTTTATTGTTTTTCAAAGTCTTCTCCTTTATATTTTATGCTCTTTTCCTTGCGTTCAAACCAGTCGTTAAAACACTTATTGAACGCTGAAATAGGGGTCGACAAAATGGCCATTTTAAAAGCCTCCACTGCTTCTGAAACCGCTGATCACGCAACTTATCCTTGATTTTGGGGAATGTGAAAAAGTCGTTAGGACTTAGGTCGGGCTGTATGGAGGATGGTCCAGTAGTTCGACCTTGTCACCTTCCAGAGACTTATACCAGATACTTTATTTGTTTTCCGAGCGGTGTGAGGGCTGGCATTGTCATGGTGAAGGATGATGCGGCGACTAGGGTTTTTTTTTCCTAAGTTCAGCAAAGACACTCGGCAAACAAATACTTGTATACCAATCGGCATTCACCGTTCTACGATTCTCAAGAAGAATAGTAGCCACATGACCCGATTTGGAGACAAATGTAGCCACCATCTTCCTGGCCGTGCTGCGAGAGCGAATAACTTTTGGCGGCTTGAGCTCGTCTTCGTAAACCCATACTCGAATTTGGTTTTTAGTTTCAGGCTCATAAGTATGCGTATATCCACGACTCATCACCTGATACGACACTAAAAACTGCATTTGAGCTTCCTCCGATGAATTTATTCAATGTTTTGCGGTACCAATTGATTGAATTTTGATTTATATACTAAACACTAATTGTATTCTAAATTTGAAGTTTTTGTCTGCTAGAAGAGCCTGACTTTTGATGACCGGTCAGTGAGTCAGTCAGTCAGTTTAATTAAGAAACAAAATTAAGAAACTGACTAGTTATAATTCTTAAACTACTAGTTCTAATTGAATTAAATTTTAAATATACCGTGTTTATACAATGCCTGCTTGGTTACTGAAAATTCAGGCTTCTAGTTTTATCCACAACGAAGTTATTGGGGGGTCGAAAATGGTCTGAACTGCTTCGAGAAAACGATGGTACGGCCGTGCCGCTGTTATGCTCGACTTGGCGGGGGCACTGCCGTGCCCCCATATTTGTATAGTATTGTATTATATACTCAAATTGTTGATAATTTAAGGTAGAATCCCAGCTACGGGAACTCGGCTTCGGGTACAGAGCCAAGTTCATTCAGAAGTCGGCGACACAAATCGTGGAGTGGGACGGCGAGGGATGGTTCACGTCCCTGCAGGAAATGAAGTACAAAGACGCCAAACGTGAGCTTATGAAGCTACATGGCATTGGACCGAAGGTATGTTTCAATGTGATAGCATACACTTGCTGTTTTTCTAGTGACTGTGACACCTTCTATTAATACTCGCGATTTTTGCTTTGGGTAGGTATCCTAAGTGCCAGCGCACACTATACCCATGATGCTGACAATCCTGGGTTCAAATCCCGGTACCTAATGGCACATATTGGTCTCAGTATAAATATTTTTTTCCGAGTCTTTGATGTTGGTTTAAATGCGTCATAGTACCCATAACAGAAGCTTCATAGTCCCATAGACTAGTTAGACTTGTGTATAAAGAGAATTTTACAATTGCCGATAATGCGTTTAGATATACGCGTTTAGGAACCCTTAAACCTACAAGTAACAATTTTACGAGTGTACACTGGCAACACTGAGGTGCTTGACAGATAATGTCGTGTTCACATGCTCGCGTTTAAAGCGACATTCACGTGCACGGGCACGGGCACGAGCGTGTGAACAGCCTGAATGTGCACGCGCCCGTGCCCGTATTTTTTTTTTTCTCCGTAGTTTGTGGCTTTTTGTTACTTAGGCACCGTTGCCCGTTCTCGTGCATGCCGCCGATCGGGACGACCGTCAGTTTTTTGACAAAGATCAAAGGGTGAATGAGCTCGTGCTTGTGTACCTGTCCACACGCTCGCGTGCATTAGTAAACATGTCGGAATTGGAGTCGTCAGAAGATTAAAAATGGTCAAAGAAAGAAATTTTGCTCTTTCTGGGGGGTTACCAGTGGGACCCAACAATATGAGACCCCTAGAATAAATATTCCAAACATAAAAAAATCTCCCATGTTTGCATGACAAGCACGCCCGCGAGCGTGTGAACAACCTGCTTGCCGGGCTGCATGCCAAGCTGATTGCCAGGCTGCACGGAGTGCATGTGAACGCGGCATAACGACTGCACGGCTAGCATGCGACGGCGTGCGAGCTCTCTCGATTTTTCTCGCACTATCCATCTCTTTCTTATTAGAACACTTAGAACAAGAGATATAGTACGATAAAAATCGAGAGTATGTCGCGGCCGTCGCATGCTAGATGTGCTGGCCATTTGACCGGGGTTGCCAATTTAGAATTGTAAATTGTAACTATGAACCGGGCCACCGCTGACCAACGTCTCGTCTCTCAGGTAGCAGACTGCATATGCCTGATGTCCCTGAACCACCTGTCAGCCCTGCCGGTGGACACGCACGTGCTCCAGATCGCGGCGCGCTACCTGCCGCACCTGCGCGCCCGCAAGAGCGTCAGCGACGCCGTGTACGCCGAGATCGGGGACCACTTCCGACAGCTGTGGGGCGACATGGCGGGGTGGGCGCATACGGTGAGTGGCTGTGTGTTTGCTTGTGTCTTTCAGGTGGCGTCCAGACTATTAGACATACTAATGTCTCAGCACATGCATCGCCATCTCGCTCATATATATATTATTATATTTTTTTTTCGCGCATATTTAGAGCAGTGTGTTCAGCGCATAAGTAGGAGTACTGAATGTGAGAGTCACCTCGTTCATATCTAGAGCAGTTCAGCCGGATTGATGCCATCTTTCAATCTTTTGAGACATCCCATACGTCCATATCTCTTTCAAGGCGGCATCGAGTAGAGGTGGGTTACCGCCGACCTAGAAGAGAAAGCCGAATCTATAATGGCAACACTGAGGGCTTGACCAATACCGACTGTCCGTTTGACCAGCGTTGCCAATTTAAAATTGTATATTGTGGCTTCGTGAAACGGGCCACAAATCGTCATCTCGCTCATATTTGCCATGGTGTTTTGTTAATTGCATAAGTATAGGAGTATAGGAGTTTTGTTAATTGCATAAGTATAGGAGTATAAGAGTTTTGTTGCATTAGCATTCTTTTTCGTGGATTAAACGATACATACTATTGTGTTTCTCATGGAGTAAGGTCGCCGGAGCTTCCGAGTATGATTTATTTTCGACCTCGCGAAACAGTGACAATGTCTGTACGTTCAAATCATGGCTCACCCGCGTTCGTGAGATAAACCAACTGTATCTTCGTTAATCCCTACATACTTTTAGATTACTCGCGTAGTCAAGTTCTGTTTATTATAACCATACTTCTGGCCATTATTCAGATTTCTAAAAATACACGGTACCGTTTTATTTTTCTCCCGTTCTTTTTTAAATTAATTATTTTAATTGCGTATCTTGGAACATTTTTATAATCAGGTGTGCTATACCTTAAAAGGAACTCTTGTCGTATATTTTTTCATCCCACGCGGCATGGTCCTTCGAACCGGATAGTTTATTACGTCCAGTGCTTACAATAATTTGGCGTTGACGAAGAATGACAAACGCCTACCAAGTATATGTATTGTATCCAGGTAAATTATTACTACATAATCCGTCACCGGTAAACTATGTGGTAGATAGATCAGTAGGTATTGGGTAGACTCTGCATGTAGAAGGTAGAGTATGTAGAACGCGCAAGTATAGAATTTTTTGGGGGACAACATTAGGAACTGTTTTGAGGTTTGGATAACATATTCGAATACTTTTTATAATTTCAGGTACTGTTTTGTGCAGATCTTAAGAAATTTCAACAAAGTGGCGACGATGAGAGTATTGCACCGAAGAAGAAGAGGAAAAAATGATCTGTGATAAGATAATAATTAAGATTAAAATAGTTTTAAAGTGATGAATACTTTTATTTAATACTTCGTTTCAGTGTGATTCGTTTTTATAAGGATATACAAAAGTATAAAAACTTAACCTAAGTCCTGAATACATTGGTTTCATAATTAAAAATAATTCTCTATCGAATACACATCCGCAAGGGAGACAATATTATGTCCAGCAAATATAAAAGTTTTAACATAAAGGAAGAACATTAACAATAATATTTTTTTATACATCTGCCGATTTTGGAAATTCTCACCCAACCGATTCTAGGCTTGGCCACGACTTGAAGCGACGGCCGTACGTGTAAACGAGAGATCGGAGAGCGCAGCCTCTCTCTTGCACATATGGCGCACCGCTGCCCCTGTTTCCGCCGCTCCAAGTCGTGGCAGAGCCCTAAGCGATAACCTAAAATAACACAACCTGGAATGGTCACGAATATCTTTTACAAAGACCAATAATAGTGTAATATCACAATTTTGAACAGGAAGCTACTGTAGCTTAATTTCTAATAGATTTTTATTGTTAATCGAATTAAGTTCCTTAGGTCTTTAGGATTTTATAAGGGCTTGTATATACATGATATATTATTATATATTAATACACGTAAGTTTAATGAAGCGGAATCCAAGATCCTCTTCAGTGCAGTACGTAACGTAAATAAACTACGTAAGGTGCATATAAATAAAACATTAAGTTAGATATGCTTAATTAATAAATTGAACACTTGCTTATTTCATATATTTGAGCCATATGCAATGAATAGAGATTCGTATTGAGTTAAATTACATATGAAGTCACTGCATCCTAGCTAGTATGGTCGAGTTTGTGTTATTCAATTTTGTTGTTGAGACTTCCGCGTTTCTGCAGCGCACCGTCTATGTTCGCCGAGGCGCGCACAGACAGCTTTGACGCCGTCTGGCGCAAGAAAACGGCCTCGCTGCTAGACAGGGTGCGCGGGAGTAGCAACAGCATCCTAAGCATGATAGCTAACAAGCTAGATTGTCTTCTGTTGGGGCAAATGGGTCAGAGGACTAAATCTCTTTTTTGTATTAATTATTAAGGAACTAACATTAGATTAAGAAAATACTAATAATGTTTGGACTTTATGTTGTCTTTAAATAAATATAGAATAAAAATAATATGTCGGAAAAAAGCATTACAAGTAAGTAATTATGTAAGTGCGAGAGGGATAAATGCTTTATGACCTCTGCCTCTGCGTGAGGCAAGTTATGATAAACTATTCATATTATTATGAATGATATTTATATTAACTCAATTTCACCATACAAAGATACAATGTGTATTTTGCAACGAGCTCTAATCATAGCCCTATATCTAATAGGTATCATGATATTACTGTACGGGGTGGATGTTTTTCATGATCCTTAAAGAAAATATATTGTCATACGAGGGCAGTAGAATCTAATGAATGATTACACAAATACTGCAAACAAAAAAAAAACATTTCAATGTTAGCGCCCAACCCTAATTCATCTTTGTAACTGTTAGTGGTTACCATGACAGACTTGCTTCTCGATAATTTGTCAATTTCACTGTTACTTATTCAGGGTTCAAGTAAAACTCGACTTTCCGGCGACAGTAATTCCTGTCATCCCTTAAAAAATTGTTTACCAGTGATGGCGTTGACTTTATTCTCCGTTGTATGCAGCTGTTTGAACTTGGAAATGGTCAGAAATATTAAAACGGTTTATTTGGAAAATTGTAAGCACTAACGCTAAAACTATCCTCATCATGCGGGAAAGTCCATCGTTCCGTTCCACGCTGTATATGTTACACGAAGTTACACTTTATTCTGCCACGCTGTAATGCCTAATCGCTAACCTTCAGGTTAGCGATCACCAGATTTAGTTAGTCGCAATTCATTGGTCCTTCGAGCCGGATCATTTGCGTCTGTTGAACGTGACGGCACTTGTTCACTGGCTCTGGTAATAGATGGCGGGACAGTAGTCGATGAGCGCCTGTAGCGCGCGGATCTCGAAGGAGAGGTCCGTGACCGCGGGGGGCGTGGCCACCAGCGTGGGTGCCAGCACTGTGCTCAAATTGTGGGAACCCATCTTGTTTACCTCCGCCATCTGGGACACCCTGAGACACAACATTAAAGTTAAACATTCAGTGCTAACGATATCGTAGCGCTACCCTGGTAGCCGGAAATCGTTTAAGAGGATAGCGCCTGCGAGCAGACCGCCTTAGGCTAAGGTTCCTGGCACTAAAAGTGTTAAACATCTGTCAGCTAGTGCGGGTTGATGATAAAAATAAAATTTAAAAATTCCTTAGTTATATGAAAAATAAGATTTTCGGCGTATTATGTAGCGTCAGGGGAGCATCATTTATATTAGACGCTAGGCGCAGGAATAATGAAGGTTAAGTGCGAGTATAACTTTTGGCGGTATCCCAACGGACAGCAACCGTACCCTTATTGTTTTGTGTATTACAACATTTTTCAGTTGTCAGTTTAATATTGACACATTGAACATGACTTGGCATTCCATTCAATAGCATTGTTCAATAATAAAAGACTCAAGAACAAGCGATTGAAATATAAACTAAAATACAACTACTACAATACCTAGGAATATTGCTAGATTGCTAGATACCATACCTGTATAAATGTTGTATCATATACTGTAGGCAGTTGTAGTGAGCCTTTGGCAGAAGATCCAAGCATTCGCGCAGCAGGGCCACCTGATCTGACGGGGTTTTCATCTCTGGAAAAAGAAGTACAGATATATATAATATTAATTAACTAATATCATTGGCAATTGTCAATACGCAACAAAACAAAAATCAAAGATGCACTAAAACACGCCATGACACTGAAATGGAAGTGGGCAGGCCACATAGCAAGATACCAGGATAATAGATGGACACTGCAAATAACGAAGTGGCTGGGTCCCACTGGAAAAAGACGAGATGGACGACAAAAGGCAAGATGGGTCGGCGATGTAAAAACAGCTGGTAAACACTGGATGACCATTGCCCAAGACAGACAAACATGGAATAAGATGGAGGAGGCTTTCTACCCTATAGGGGCCATACAATAAAACTTATATCAACTACTTTAAAATATATATATATATGTCAAACATGTAAAAATGTATGGATAAATAAAGCTATAATAATATCATTGGCGTGACAAAGGCGCAAAGGCTTCGGTGGCTCGGTCATCTTGAGCGGATGGGAGGCGAACGGGCGGTGAAAAGAGCTTACGAGGGAAAACCGACAGGACGCCGCCCGGTCGGTCGGCCTAGATATCGATGGGCGGATGTGGTGAATGCGGATCTGCGCGAGCTCGAAGCTGGCGAATGGCGGGAAACTGCACAGGACCGGGATCAATGGCGAGCAGTCGTGTTGGAGGCCAAGACCCACTTTGGGTCGCTGCGCCAGAGGAGTGAGTGAGTGAGTGAGTGATATATATTAGAGAGATCACTCCAAAGAAGTCTTAACATCACTTGATTGGTTGAATTGGTTGATGAGGACGATCCCTGTTTTGCTAACCCGTTGTTAGTCAGGAAAATGAACCAATTAAGACGAAAGAACAGCTTTGCAACAGCTAGCAGCTCGCGACTGACAATAGGTACTTTTTTGATGAATTTTCCATATCGGGAGAAAACGGTTTCCAATAACTAAATCTTAACAAATCACTTTGATTTTGATGTTGATCGCTTCAGCATAATATATTAAGGGTTCATAGGTTTCTCTTAAAAAAAAAAATATTGCTTTTATAAAACAAGAGGCTTAATTCGACCAAGTTTTAAACACATAAGTTAAGTTTTTGAGTTGCATATAAGTTTGAATTTATTCCAAATTTTGAAAAGAGGAAAACCTATAAACCTATCCTTTCAATGTGTCAATAACGTAGGTACTAAAAAATCATTGTGATTGGAAAATATTAAGAAGTGGAAAAAACATTTTCTCTTTGTGTATGGACGAGTATGTAGTATTCCTCTTAATGTATTCGTTCTATGTCGCATATACTATACTTAATTACTTAAAATGCTCCTTTGGCTCGCTAGGGTATAAGTTCGTGCGTCACTCAGCAACGCCGTTATTGTTTACTCAACCGCGAAAACTTTGGGAACGGAAGTGACAGATCTGCCGTATAATCAATGAATTCAGAGCTATCCAAATTACAAACCTATCGTGTCCCATTCTGTGGTGTCGCGCCAGTTGGAACCGTGTACGGGTTAGACAGCTCAGATTACGAGTGCGGCGGCCACTAATGAAACACCTCTGGCTATGTACTCACGCGTGGCTTGCACGAACTTGGGGTGCACCTCGTAGGTGACGAGCGGCACAGGCAGCAGCCGCAGGTACAGCTTGAGGGTGCCCGCCACCACGTTGATGTTGCTGAACTGGCTCAGGTCCGCCGCCTCGCCGTCTGGGAGGCATACGAATAATTAAATATTACGGGGTATTCTTCGAACTTTCTTCGATCTTTGTATTGTAAATATTTGCCCTTACCCATTAGGGATTAGAACCCAGGGCCGTCAGCTTCAGAGCAGATCAGCGTTAGATGGGTCAACAAGTTAGTCGTCAATGTAACAAACTTTCTGGCATTTGCCATAAATGTTCGATGTTTGTATTTACTTTGTTGTAACGTTGTCGTAATGTATTTTGCATTCTGTGATTCAAATAGAATGGATATCATAGCAATATTCTTAGTCGAGGCTTATTTATATTTAAACACTAGGAATTATGCTAAGGGCTGTTAGGGCTTCCAGGCACCTGCCAGTTCCCGGGCTCGACTACTAGCTGACCCCACTATCCTAAACTGCCCATGGCCCCCCATAGGTTTAAGGTGCTCCTGTTCCTTGTCTCTATCCAGTCAGGCCAAACTGTTTCCAGTCCTTTCTCCGAAGTTTTTTAAAACTTATCTCAACCTTCTCCACGAATGGAGAAGGCTAGAGCCTCTGGAGGAGACCTTTGCCGTCTGGCAAGCGGACACCTAAATAAATAAGGAAAACTAAGAACTAAATAAGAAATACAATTTTTTAATGTCACGAACAAACGCTTTAAATAAAATCTTTACCTCTTCAACCCATCAGTGAACCCTTACGTTCTGCTCTTTATACCCAATGTATATATATATCACATTCGTTCTGAGTTGGAATAAATATCCCACTTTACAAACTCACCTATGTTAAAAGCCATCTCCAGCGCCTCAAGCTTATCAGCGAACCCGGACACACGGTAGATGCCCTCCGAGTCCATACTCCTGGCCTCGATTTCGTTCACGCCCTTCCGCACGACGAACGGCAGTGTGCTGGAGTTTGCGTTCAGTATCTATTCCGGTCTATTCCGGACACGCCGCGAAGCTTCTTAGTGGTTAAGGATCAATTTTAGACTACGGATACCCCAAGTATTACTTGCTCACGCTCACCTTTGTCAAAAGCCGTCTTCAGTGCCTAAATCTCATCAGCGAAGGTCCGTCTCGGTAGATGTCCTCCGAGTTAGTGATAGGATAGTACATCATGGCAAAGATTAGACTATAGAAACCTCAAGTATTAGTCCTCACCTTTGTCAAAAGCCATCTTGAGTGCCTCAATCTCATCAGCGAAACCGGACACCCGGTAGATGCCCTCCGAGTCCATGCCCCTGGCCTCGATTTCATTCACGCACTTCCGAACAACGAACGGCAGTGTGCTGGAGTGTGCGTTCAGTAACGTCGTCAGATCTATTCCGAATACGCCGCGAAGCTTCTTCAGATCTGGTACGCAGTGGTTGGGCACGCGTTCGGAGCACTTCGAATGGGCTATGAAGCCGCAATCTGGAAACGGTTTAGGCGGTCATGAGTTGTCGTATCTCTGACCTGGGTCAGCACATGACCGCGCGCGAGCTGTCTTGCGGCGAAATAGGTATACTATCCGTTTTTTTAATTGTTCTAGTTAGTTCTAGCCGTGCAGTAAGGTTGTCATTCCCCTGACCAGTAACGTTGTCTGTGCGTGCGAAGTTACCCTTACGAGTAACGTTTATAAAAAAAGACCAAGTTGCACTTCGGGAGTGCCGGCAGAAGTGAAAACTTGAATATTAACGTTGTGCATCTTTGATATTAATGGGAATGGTTAGGGAATAATTTTGCACGGATTGCTTTAATTATCGGTATTAAAAAAACCCCCAGACCTATTACAATTATTTAACATTAAAAAGTTTATCTCTCAGAATAATCAACTTCCATCCATACGTCTTTACGTCTTACGAATCTCACATCTCACGGTCACGTGACGTCTTTGCCTAGTTTAACAATTTTCCCCATACAAAAAGTGCACAGCGCCGATAAAGAAGTTTTCACTTAAAAAATGCAGCACGGTTTTTGTATAGACAAAGAAAATCAAATTAGGGTCTATAGGAAGTATGCGGTTTTCCAGAAAATGAGTCAATAGATTATTAATAAATCGACAAAATTAATGTCCACAGGCTCCTGAACTTGCAAGCGTTCATAGACTACGAACATACCTACTATAATGCGGATTGTACGTTTGTTTGCCACCAACACGAAAAATAGGTATAATTTAGAGGGATGGGATGGAGGGTTGTAGAGATGATGAGTCAAAATTCTACTGGTAGAATCAATGATGTAATATAAAAACCGGCCAAGTGCGTGTCGAGCCACGCGCAGTGTAGGGTTCCGTAGTTGCCTGTCTGTCTTAGTTACATCGTGCGGTGCGGTTGCGTCGGCCGAATTTGTACGAAAATTGGCCTTGCCAAGTACACATTAACTTGGTCGACTATTACTCGGTAACTACTTTTTATGCCTACTAGTTCGTGATAGTTTTCCTTTTAAATTCATTATATGTACTACTAAAACGAATTTTTCACATCCCCAGTAGTAGCCATTTAGCCGGCAGGAGGGGGGACACATGACTTTGAACGAGCTATCCAACAATACCCCACACCATGGTTTAACAAGAAAAAAAAAACATCTCCGCTTTTTAAAAAAAAAAAATTTTTATCAAGATTTTATTGTACTGTTTTGTCGGCGTGATTAATTTATATACCCATGCCGAATCACAGTTTTCTAGTAGCAATGGTTACTTAGATAAGCCGAAGACGGACCGACAGACAGACAGACGGACACGGCGAAAATATAAGGGTTCCTTGTTGACTACGGAACCCTAAAAAAGAGGTAGATACGTTATTGTCTATACGAAATGTCGTGTTTAAAAATGGCCACCAAATCTGTCAGTATACGTTTCCATTGACGTAAAAGTATATTTATCAAGTGAAATTTAATAACAACAACAAAACCATAGCAATGTAACACAGATATAATGGGGCTTCTAAACGGGCCACATTCTCCTGCAATTTCTGGCCGGCAACTATTGCTGTCTTACGCTAACTTTGTACTCTAGAGCAAGATGCACATACTTGCCGGCCACGCATTGCCGTAAAAATTATGCCCGTTTAGAAGCCCCATAAAGAGTTACAGATACAAAGCTGCTGGAGGCACAATAATAACTCCCGAATCATATTAAACCTTTTGTGAGTCATGTTTAAGTTTTATTTATTAAATTAAAAATTATATGATATAACGTTTTAACTATTGTACATATTAATTGTCTACGAACAACCAACCAAAGAGCATAATTTTGTCATTGTAAGTTCTAATAACATGCAAAATCATACAAAATAATGAATAGAACAGATTTTACCTTCACATTTGACACCCTGTGCAGTAAAGCCCCACAAGAAATTCGCGCACAATTCACACCAATTCAGGCCTTTGAATGTGTGGACCTTAAATGTATGGCTTTTAGAATACTTGTTCAGCAATGGGTTGTCTTCCAATGATGGTGTGAGATCTGGCACAGGCTTCTTGTCCAGTTCTAAGGTGCTTGTGTCCGTAGTGGTGACTGGAAGTTGTTGGCTTACTCTGTAAGAAGTATATAGTATTATTGTTAGCTTGTTTTTTTCTGACATAACTCAATAGGGTATACCAGAGTGTTCTCTTTGTTAGCTTGGTCTAATCCTACATTAGACCAGCGGTCGGCAACAGGCAGCCCCGCACAACCCACACTTGCAGCCCACAAGCCACTCTGTTGGTTTTGTATGTTTAAAAGATGTTGAATTCAAAATTGCCTGTTTAGAAATAATTAAGAAGTGAGGCCCACATCAGTTTTGTTAGCCCATTGTTGCTAAAATAATGCTGACGCAGAATTATAGACCACAGTTTGTTTATGACATTGTATTAGTATACACTGTCATAAATAAACTTCTTTGAATATAATAATCAAACTCACTGCTGCTTCTGTGACAAAGTATTCAACTTCCTTTTGTTTAATGTGACATATGGGCTCTCCGTGTAGCTAGTCCGAGAGTTGATCATCTCCAGGATGTGTCGAGCCTTGAGCTCCATGTGGGTGGTGATAAGCCCGTCTGCCACCAGATCGTAGATGCAGTCATATCGCTTGTCTTTGATGTAGTGGGTGCCATCATAATATAACTTGTAATGGTGGATTCTGTCATTAAACCTGTAATGAGAAATGTACTGTTATTTCGATATTCGCTTTCTTATTTTTATTTTATTTATTTATTACAAAATGTACATAAAACAGACAGTAATCCAAATAAACAAAGAAATACATACAAGTAGACACTTATGACTAGATTACTGTCCAAAAGTATATGTACACATCATGGAGTTATGAGTTATAATTTAGAAAAGAAAGATGTATATGTATTTTTGAGAAAAATCAGTTCTTTACATAAATATTAAATTTTGAATCAATTTTAATTATGTACAATGAAACGAAAAAAAATATTTGATAGCATATTTATTTTGTCATCTCATAAGTTTAGTAGAGCATGTACCTATGCAGAATGTAATAAAAGTGAATGAAGCAAGAAAGGTTTGTCATTATAACCCCTCCGGGAAATAGGCGTGTTTATATGTGTGTGAGTTTAGTTCGATTTTTCAAGTCACAAGCTTCCATATAATAGTAGTTATGCTTAAGCAGGCAGTATGCTTATTTGCCACAGTCATAATATAAAAAAAATGTTTACCTCCATGTTAACGTGTAGAAATCGTTAAAATCATTCCCTTTTCTAATAAGATATGCACCGTTCGGTTCATTTTCTAAACGTAAAGTGGCTTCTTTGTGCCCCATAACGCCATGATATTCCTTGCTGTAAAACTCGGGCTTATCTATGCAATTTTCACAAATTATACGGTGTGGCTTTGGAGCCTCTAATTGGATGCGGTAAACTGCAAAATAAATACTTATTTACTTTACAAAGTTATTTAGTTCCTTTCACAAATCAGATCGATACAATCACTATTGACTTACGTTCGGGTTTCCAAATGTTTCTGAGATTATCCATCACGAATATTTATTTCAGTTGTTATTTGAGATATTTTTTACCGATATACCTTTTATACCAAGATATAACGGAAAAATATCCCGGAAAAGAATAAAATAGAAAACGTAAACAATACTGCTTTTGACAGCTTTGATTTGACATTCCGTCCTTAACTGTTCGCGAAGCTAGCTAGCTAAGTTCATAAGTTGGTTGACGAGGTAAATTAAGTAACCCGCTACCCACCCGCACCTTTTGTTTTAATTTTAACATCATCTTTAGGAATATAATAAATCCTATACTATTCGTAGTCGGATTTTTACATCTGTACGCTACACCCAATTATGACTTCGACATGTTGTACTGACAAATTGGGGTCATCATCATCATCATCATATCAGCCGAAAGACGTCCACTGCTGGACATAGGCCTCCCCCAAAGAGTGCCACAATGACCGGTCCTGCGCCACCCGCATCCAGCGGACTCCCGCGACCTTTACCAGGTCATCAGTCCACCTTGTGGGGGAAATTGGGGTAAAATCATATAATCTGTATACCCCATTACACAAAGTGTGTACAAGCTTCAATGTTTTTTGTGTGGCAACATTTGTTTCCCGCCATCTTGAACAAAACTTCGTAAAGTTTTTGTAAAGTTGTTTGATTATGATTAATAATTTTAGTGAATTCGTGAAGGATGGACATGTTTAATTAAATTCAAATTCTTTATTTCGGACATTAGCTGTGTGATAGGTTGTCGTCAATTCCATCAGAACGTTAATATACTGCAGTGCTTTGGTTCGTGTTGGGTGGCTGTCATTTCGTCGTTTTGGTAAGTTTTATAGAGTGTAGAAATACAATAAATAAAGAAGCGGCATTTGTATTATTTATTTTGTCTCAGCATATTTCATTGGTACATTGTTAAAGATTTATCCATTATAGTGTTCGCCATAATTCATCATTAAATATAATATACAACTCTTTATTTTAAATTATGCACACATGAATGCACGATTAATATACATAATTTATATTATTTCGTATAAATAACCATACACGGTACAAGTCGTGATAAAAGATATGGATACAGATTTATAACAATGTATAAACAAGTGAACAACTTTGAACGGTGTTAGAAATAACGCTAGATATTTATTAATGATAGAAAATGTTATAAATAGTACAGATTATACATATATTATATAGATATGTAGCGTAGTGCTTAGCTAAAACATCCGCAGGCGCGCAATATGTACAACAACTGAATTATACATACATGGTTATACACACGTTCACGTGGACTAATCAGTGGCAATACATGTTAAGTACATACGATTGGTTATTATTAGGAATCGCAAGCTAATTCTGGATTTATATGTGAAAAGGTTTAAACATGACTGGGTAGACCGAAGCGATTATTTAAAGGACTTAATATGAATCCCTTGTACGAAGTGAGCAATCTCGAAATAGCCTACTCGAAGCGAACGCTCCCGGCGGCGACCACCATCCGGGAACCAATAACCGTCCGACCCAAGCGCCCGTTCAACTTTAAAAAAAAGTTTGGCAATGGCAACCTAAAGGGAAAGGGAATACATACGACTGTTGCGAAAATAGTCCTTTGAACCGGACAGCTAGGTATTTATATTGCTATGAGAATACATTATGGCTTTCCGTAGCTGAGACTAATATTTTGCCAAACTTTTTTTTGCTCCCAACAGACACTTCAATCATTAACCATGTTAAAATGTACAGTTAGAGTTTATTTTAAATCACCAACGCAATAAACAATCTTAGTTAACTGTCTTAATAGTCTGATATTGTTTCAAAAATATTATCTACTTAGCAGAAATTATGAAGATGCAGGATAGAAATAAAAAGATACACAGGTGGTTGTAACTTTCATAGAAGCAGTCTTGTCGGAGTTGTCGGATGTAGAACGAGCTAGCTTTTAGTTTGTTTACAATATACCTACTTAGGCAAGGATTTATTTATTGGAAATACATATATCCAAAATCCAACGATTTATCAACATCAATTCAACAAATATTTTCATAATAAAACAAGATTTGCCCGCAAAGACGAACACTGCGCTATCGCGTAACATTTATTTTGTACGCTGTTGTGTCTATAATGAAAGAAAACATTAGTCACTAAAACATTTACAATCGTTCACTAACACGGTAGACCACTGACATTAGACGTTGTGTCAAAGTATTGACCATTTTTTCATCTAGTCCGAGGTACACTGGCCTTAAGACATTAGTTCTACCAGACTATCAGAACATAGTCCTGGCCACAGATTACAGTGCACTTAAGAGAACAGTCCAGGTGTGAATTGTGTGCGTGTTGAATGTGTACAATATAGTGCCCAATGAAGATACTGTACCTAAGACCCAATACGCACTGTCGACTAGTCGCCGGCGACTCAGTCGACGGCGACCGTGACTTTCTACAGTTTATATGAGCGTTTACGCACTTAGTCGCCGGTCGCCCGCCTATGTTTTGGTCGCCGAGAGACCATGAGTTTGACATTGTCATTTTTCGTTAACGAGAATCGAGATTTCTATCTGTGCATCTCTATTGCACTTTGACAGTACGAGCGGGACGCACAGATAGAAAACTCGATACTCGTTAGCGTAAGCCGTCATTGTCAAACTCATGGTAAGCGTACAAGTCGCCGGCGACTAGTCGACAGTGCGTATGCCATTAGTACCTACTGTATATGGCGGTGGATAGCAGGCACATGCAGTGCGTACACTGATGTGGACTGGGTTATCCTACCATTTCCACCTTGTGTGGGTTCAACTACGTGTGATTGTACATCACATGTATTCGGCGGTAATTAGGTTTACGTCACACCTGGCCACAATGCGAGTTTTACCGTACGAGCAGCGTGTGGTAAAACTCGCATTGTGGCCAGGTGAAGACGTAAAATTGTGTACTCACCACGGGCAGTAATAAAGAAAACCCTCTATCGCATATTTACAACCCTCGCCTGCGGCTCGGGTCACAAAATAACTGCGATTTCGGGCTTTCTTTCTTTTACAACCCTTGGTAAGTAATGTACTATTAAATACACAAGTTTTGTAAATGTCAATGATCTACATAAATCGATCGCGAATGAACACATAAAATTTGTGAGTTAACTTATAAACATAAGCACAAAACCAATGATTCAATATAGGCATATCTATCAACCGATTCAGTCTGAATTGGCGTTTAGACCAGTCATTTTTGACCAGAAATATCGCTAAAATCGCAAACTAACGGCTAGTTGTGATTTTTTAATATGTTGTTAGGACCACTATCAGTAGGTACCCTATATCCAAGTTTGCAGCTTCGAATGACCTGTGCTAACTTTGCAGCACTCGAAAAACCACGATATTTTCACACTTTTTTTGGTATTATCAATACAAAACCAGAACCAGCTCTGTATATAGGTTAAATACTTACCGAGATAGAGCTTTCCAAAAGTTTTTGTTGTTTAGCGAACTCAGCCAACTCTAAATCGTTATAAATCCTAAACTGTTATTTTAACTAATATAGTATTTTATGCAACTGTTGTATAAGAAGGGTCTTAAAGACGCTACGAGCGTTTTTCGAGCCTATATAAATGACAGATAATGGAACAGGAGTAGAAAAAAATATTAAAGAAACCTAATAATGATTTTGAAATAAGTACCTATTTAACGATACCCAACATGACATAGTTCATAGACTTATCTTATTTTCTTTCATTTTTACAAAATAACGTCTGTTGGCCGCCATTTTGAATTTTGATTACTGTTATGTCCTCATAAAATTCGCAAAATTAATACGAATTGATTAATGTATAATTTAAAAAATCAACCCACGCGTTTGTTCTCTAGTGCCACAAAGCACAAATGTAATTTATGTATGTATGTATGTTTGTTCCTTTGTGGCACTCTAGAGATCAAACGCGTGGTTCGGTTTTATTGAGTCATACATCAATCGATTATTTTTAAGCTTGCAAGTGTCATTGAAGACATAACAGTAATGTCAGTAATTCAAAATGGCGGCCACCATACACCTTATTGTAAAAAACAAAAAAATCAAGTCGATGAACTATGCCATGCTGGGTATCGTTTAATAGGTATATCAAAATCATTATTTGTTTATTTAATCTTTTTTTTTGTAGTTCTAATAACAGTTTAGGATTTATAACGATTAGGAGTTGGCGGTTGGCTGAGTTGGCTACACAACAAATAGTTTTGGAGAGCTCTGACTCAGTAAGTATTGAACTTACAGAGCTGGTTCTGGTCTCATATTTCTTAAACAAAATGTCTACCTATATTTTTATTAAAAAAAACTGCAGTTTAGGATTTATATTGACAACACTAAAAAAGTGCGAGTGTCGTGGTATTTCGAGTGCTGCAAAGTTAGCACAGGTCTCTCGAAGCTGCAAACTTGGATATACGGTACTGGTAGTGTTCCTATCCTAACAAAATATTAAAAAATCACAACTAGCCGCGTTAACTTGCGATCTTAATTAATGTTTGATATAGCTGACCGATATTGTACCATACTTTATATCTTATAACTTTTTATCCAAAGTATTTTAATGTACTATAAAAACATTGCAATTCATTTTAATGAGATATTATGTTAACTGACACGATAATACTAACTGGAGTTCTATTGCCGGTGGCATCACTAAAGTGAAAAAACAATCTGTGAAATGGTCTAGCATCTTTAGCATAAATACTTATAACTGGAACCTCAGTAGTTCAGCACTCCAGTGCTCCATCACAGAGTAGTAAGAGATAAGAGCTGAGGGATACCGACGTTTTCCATAATTTTACTTACCATAACGAGAGAATGCCATAAATTATGGAAATCATTGGTGACCCCAGAGCTGAATTATATCTACGCACACGTAGCATACGAGCGTTTGTCGCCGACATAACACATCCCTTATGGGCTGTTTACACTTTGATTAATGCGAGTTCATACATTTGCTGCAAATGCGAGTACGTTTTGTATGGACTCGCACTAATCAGTAATGTAAACTGTAAACAGGCCCTTATCCGCATCGAAAATGGGGTTTTATAAAAGTTATTTAAAACGTGAACTTCTTGGATAGGGACCGAGCAATGCTGATGATGTCATCAGCATCAAAGGTATGTACCTTAGGTGATAGGAATACATAGATATTTATAATGTATAATATTTTAAGATTATTAACCAGCGTAGTTGGAACTTTCAATGATCTTTGCATTCCGTGGTCTGAACGAACATCATCAAATAATAAGTAGGTTCTTTCAATAGTTTAAATATGTAGTTTCAAAGAAAAACAATTTGAAGTTAGAAATTTTCGAAATTCCTTAGTGATAAATGACGCCGAATTATTAATTCAGTACAATTATTATTATTAGAATGATAAAGATGGTATCACGTCTACTATCACAGAATATTATTATTTCGAGAATATCGTGGGGGTCCTCTGACCCGGTCGCACAAGATATCTACTTCAGATAGTTTTAAGTTTAACGGCTAGACATGTTAACCTGTTACACTAACTTCAATAATACGCAGGAATTATTATTATAATGCTGGTATCACTTTGATGTACGTGAATATGGTAAATTTACAATTATTTTCTGGCAGTTTCACTCAGTAGGGACCGGACCATAGACAATTCAAATTGGTATCGATTCACCAAGTTATCGGCAGTCCTTATGCTTTCTGCTGTGACGTTGTATCTGAGGCCTCCCAGTAGAGGACGGAGTGCCGGAGCCGCGACCCGTCTCGGATGTCGTTCGTCGACTAACAGCATCCTCAAAGTCTTTTGAATACAGTTCTTGGTCAGAAGGACGGTTGCAAAAGGACATCTTTGCAATTGCGTATATAATTATTTTATTTGAAAAGACTAGTTAGTGTTTAAACAATACTTATAAAAGAGAGATTTGAAGGTTTAATTCCTGTTTGTAAGAAAGGAAAACTCACAGCTAGCGATCGTAAACATAACGTAGAAAATCACAACAACTATGCCACGAGGACTGTAAAGTAACAACTAGACAATAACTTCATTATAATTTCATATCTATACATACGACAATATGCAGTTACAATGCTATAATGTGTAAACAATTTATATAATCTAACAGACGGGCAAGAAGTCCGAAAGATAGAAAACGTACACGACTAGCTCGAGGCGGATGGCTCCACCCCGACCGTGGAGAGGTAACTATCGAGACAGCACTAATATGGAATATTCACTAGACTGTGCGTTTATTGAATTCTTTTAATATTTACATTTCTTACAGTACTCTCGTCGGTATGTAACAAACCATTCGGTCAGGGCGCGGTGATCGGAAACGCGGGGCTCGCGCGGGCGAGCGGCGGGCGCGGCGCGGCGCACGCGCGTCACGCGGCGGCGCGGAACGTCACGGGGCCGCGGAGCCCGGGGCGCCGCCATTATTTGCCGCCCAGCCCGAACTTCATGAAGATCAGCTCCTTCCCTTTGCTGAGGATGTCGCCGCCGGGTGCGGTCATCTCGGTGAACTTCTGCATGAGGTTGGGCTGGGTGGTGGGCGGCTGCTGCTGCGCGGGCGTCTGGAGCGGCTGCACGGCGGGTTGCGGGACCACGGCGGGGCCGGCGCGGCGCGCGGGCGACGCGACCGCGGGCGGCGCGGCGGCCGGACTGGAACCTAGAGAGCTCAACCCGGCCAAGCCGCCCAGCGTGCCCATGGCGCCGCCCGTGGCGGGCGACTGCACGGGCGTGCCGACGTTACCAGCGCTCGTGCGCGCGATCGTGCTCGCCGGCGGCGGCGCGGTCGCCACGCCTCTCGCCCTCGCCTGCTGCATCCCACGACATTACTCCCCGACAGTGGTAAACTCGATATCACACGTGCCGCGCATCTTTGGCGGCCCCGTTATCGCCGTAGCAAAGCGTGTTTCTCTCGGAAGAATATACTTAAAGCGAAACGTTGGACGCTTTGTCTACGGCGAGAAATGACATAAGCCATAAACCTTTTGTTATGAGCGGCGACCAAAAAATACGCCCGGACTCCGTGAATTTACACGGCAAGTGTGATCTATGGGTGAGTTCAGATTAACGCAATGCATCTTGTCGATCTCCACTGCTAGAGACCTATCGTGATCTTCTATTATCTACTTACCTATTTATGGCGGTAAAATGCTCTACTTAGTGGACTGCTTAGTGTCAACCGACAAAATGCGTTGCTCCAGGCAAAGACCTATTTTATTGTAATTTTATTGTAATTTTATTGTAGAAATAGGTAGCCACTTGTTGGATAGATAACTATTAAAGTATATATTAGTAAAGTTTGCAGTTATCTTTTAACAGTGGAATAGTCTCTTTCAGTTATTGAATATTATATTTGCTTCATGCCGAATTCGTACTTAAGTAACAACTTGTTATTTGCATTAATTGCTATATAGGTTGAAAAAATACTTAATTTACAATTTATACATAAAAAAAGAAAAAATGTGCAGTAATTTAAAACATGCATGCCATTCAACAAAGCGAGTGAGATGCTTAGAGGAAAATGTTATTGGATGTGATGAACTACTTTACGAGTAGGCATCAAAGTGGACATTCCGTTAATGTTTGTAATGTTTAGAGAATACTGAAAAGTGTGTTCATTTGTACGTTCTTAGTACATATCATGCCTTTGGTTAGCTACAACATAAAGCATTCAAAGAAAATGAAGCGCTTTGCGATTATATCAGTATTTATGTTCAGCGGTCTTATTGTTTTTCCGTCTTTGAGGCTTAGGTGCTATGTATATTCCGTATTTAAAATACCGGAAACCCGCGCAGAGCCGGATATACATCAGTGAAGTAAGTAATTGTGAAATTCTTAATCTTATTCACTTATCTCCAGTAAAGCATTACCTGGTAATCGCATAACACTTAAAAAGGATCACACTCACAACCCTCTGAGCGATTGTTATACTATATGGTGAATGGTATATGGTATATATCTGATGTGAGTGAAGTATACGCCAGTGTCAGTTTGTACTAGTCGCTGTATGGTGGCCCAGTGTGGCATGATGCTAGTGGATGCTCGGCATGGCCATGGCCGTAGTCGCTATGGACCGACTGAGCGTTGGCGTCGGACTATCAGACGGTGCCAAGCCCTCAATATACACTGAGCGTAACAATGATTCGCAAGGTAAACATATATAAATAAACAAAATAATGAAGAAAAGAAAATAGTGAGAAAATAAACGTAGAGAGATGAAGTGACAGTTCAACAAAAACGACTAGTATCGTTGCATAGTATATTTGAAACAGTATTGTTGTGGGTCGATTATATACCGTATTATTTTTACCTGAGAATTCACCTGTTCTGGATTACTGGCGCAAGTGTTGTGGTCTAACTGAGAAGGGGGAAGAGGGCAGGCATCTAGCAAACAGACAATACACACAACATATATAGTGACCACAGACAACCACTTGAATCTTGGATCACACCTCACGCACACCGTGACTTCTGTGCTGAGTATGTTGCGTGTATTTGTACAGAGCCTACCCACTCTCGTGGGTCTAACGAGTCAAACTGTGACCACATACATGGGGTTACGCTTGAACATAAAATAAAAGGACAGAGAGTTGGATAGATAACGTAGACAAAAATAATATAAGGTATCCTTAAACGTACTGTGACGAAAACACTGTAACATTGGTTAGCTCCCGTACATGTGTATATAATGGGATTACCAGGATTGTTGCTGAGTTATGGCAGTTATGGTAAATCCGAGTGAATCCAGAACGTTCTTTGAACGATGTTTGTGACTGTGTAATCCAAGATAGTGTTAATTAGCAAAGTGTACACCAAGAGTCTTTGTGCTCCGTAGATTGCAACCGGACTCGCGTTGTACAAAACATCCCGTTTAACTTAACAATTTAGAATATTATTATCTCAGACATAGGTATAATTAGTCGGCCTTTATATGTCTAGCATGAAAAGTTGTTAATTTCAAGATGTCTTAAATTTATTTCTAGTCATTATTTGATTGGACAGATACCTAGTTATTCCTATGTAGAACCGCGAGCACTAAGTCTTGATCACACCTATGTGCGCTACGTTTCAAATATGTAAATAAAATGCTCTCTCAATTGTATTAATGCTCCGTCAGTGTGATCAAGATGAAGAAGAAGGGATGGACCGGAACGTAATCTCGAGAGTGAACTCTTGACCGCCGAAGCGAGTCCCGTCGCAATCGCAATCGCAACACCGTGTACAGGAAAGATGATAGAGGGTACCAGAGCGAAATAGCTAGCGTCTCTCAGTAGTCACATAGCAAGTCCAAGGTGCAGACATGAAACACTCAAAGCTCTCAGTGATCTGGACCGAACCTAATCGTCATCACTGAACTTACCAAACTCTTTCTTTTATTATCTTTATACAGCTAACAGGGAGAGTAACTAGGACAGCGAATATTGAAAAGCCGGTCGCGGCTAGGGTTACCATTAGGAAGTCGAAGGGATAGGCGAGTTGAGAAAGGACGCAGGGACCTATATCACCGTGTTACGTTGCGAGCCTCGGGTTCACCTTTGGCGTTATAGGAGTATAAGTTTCGTCAGGCGTTGGTAACCCTAGTCGCGGCTCTACACAGTACATAGAGAGCGTGGTTGGCGGTACCTTTTCTCTGTTGGTTGCGCGGCGCGGGAGCCACGTTGTCGCGGGGTGGCGGCGGCGGGCCGCGCGCGCCCGGGCCCGGCGCCGCGCCGCCGCCGCCGCCGCCGCCGCCGCCGCCGCGCCCGCGCGTCGGCGCGCCTCGCGGTCCCACCACACCGCCTGTGGAACACGTATAAAGATATGGCCCAAGCGTTTCCTCTGAACAGTCTATCGAAGATAACAGGACTGCACTGTTCACTGCTTCGCACGGCATCATCTATCCGACGATTCCGTCGAATTTTCCCGTGCTAACGGGACATTGAAATTGACTTGTCGTAGATTACTTATAGGTACCTAATCTATGTTTCGGAAGTCGGAAGAGGATAGGCAACGGCTCCTTTACAGTCTTGATCAATAGTTACCAAGTACTAATGTTTTGTTATGCTTCAGCATCATATTGTAAGCAGCAGAATCTAGCAAATTACCTTACCCTACCCGAGGCAGCCGATTGAAACAGTGGTTCCCTGAAAGTGTGTAAGTACGTTGTTTATATAATGAAATGCTCTTGCCCCCTTCCCCTCAATTTCCGCTCCAGTCCAAGTTATCTCAGTTCGGAATGTACAGGGAAACATCGGTTGCCTCTCGGACACTGAAACTACGGGACAGGAAGAACAAATGCTTCCATAGCGGGGTGGAGTAGACCCGCGTAACCAAAACCACCGCATACGTCGCCACTGTCCCCAATATCCAGCTTCTCTAGACCTGAAAGTGTACCAACCTTGTCCAGGCTGCCCGGGGCCCGCGTACTGGTCGTTCGCCTCGGCGAGGAAGTTGCTGGGCACGAGCCCGCGCACGCCCTCTATCTCCGCCATGTAGAACACCAACCTTGTCCAGGCTGCCCGGGGCCCGCGTACTGGTCGTTCGCCTCGGCGAGGAAGTTGCTGGGCACGAGCCCGCGCACGCCCTCTATCTCCGCCATGTAGAACACCAACCTTGTCCAGGCTGCCCGGGGCCCGCGTACTGGTCGTTCGCCTCGGCGAGGAAGTTGCTGGGCACGAGCCCGCGCACGCCCTCTATCTCCGCCATGTAGAATCCGTCGTCGTCCATCTCGCCGTATACGTGGATTATCTGCCCCGTGTGGAAGCTTAGCTCCGCCTGAAAAGATGTAGACGCCGGTTTACTTTAGGTGGCGTGCATAGATACATGAACAGCGGAAGTCTGCTGTAGGTTATGCGAGTGGCGTAGGGCCGGTCGTTGTGGTACTCTTTTGGCAGACCTATATTTCCAGCAGTGCCAGTGGACGTCATTCGGCTGATATAAATAAATAAATATAAATAATAAATATTAGGGGACAATTACAAAAATCAACCTAGTCCCAAAATAAGCAAAGCTTGTACTATGGGTACTAGACTACGATAAACATACTTATATAGATAAATAAATACTTAAATCATCATCAAAACATCCATGAATACGAGACAAATATTCGTGCTAATCACACAAAATAAATTCGAACCCACCAGGATCTCTTGCTTCGTAGGCAGGGTCGCTAACAACAAGGCTAAAGCGGTCGTTGATATATGATAATGATGATGATGATAGGTCTTGGTAAGTTCAGTGCAATTTATAAGTTGCGAATACTGACGATATGTATATTTATTTCGTAGGTATTTATTTATTTATAATTATAATAATAAATCAAGTCTATATACGTCCCACTGCTGGGCACAGGCCTCCTCTCACGGATGAGAGGGAACGGGCAGTAGTCCCCACGCTGGCCCAGTGCGGGTTGGGGACTTCACACACACCTTTTTGAATTTCTTCGCAGATGTATGCAGGTTTTCGTCACGATGTTTTCCTTCATCGAAAAGCTAACGGTATTAAGTTCATACAGTATAAGGTAAGTTAGAAGTTCGTTCGTACCGAGTCACTTACGTCAGCGTCCACGTTGGGGCTCAGCTCCTGCGGGTCGTAGTCGAACAGCGCCACCATCCGGCGCACGGGCTGGTTGGCGTACGAGTCCGTCCAGCGATCCCGCGGCTTGCTCGCCGCCGCCTGTCCCGCGTCTTGCTCCGACACCTCCACTACCATGTTGTGGGGCACGTAGCCGCGTCGCCCACGACACTCGCCCCAGTAGAAACCGTCCGCATCCTTGTCTCCCCACACCTGCACGGTGAAACAACGATGACATTCTAGGTATACGAGGTATCATCATGCCAAATGCCTGTGCGGATTTTACGATCACGACAACTTCTGTGCCTATAATCATGTAATTTTAAAGACAGACACAAAGAAATGATTCCCAGTTTGAACAACAAAACCTAGAGTGAATGACACACCTTAATGATGTCGCCATCACTAAACGGCAGTTCTTCATCGCAGCTCTCCGGGTTAGGGCTCATGGTGGCCGGATCGTAATCGAAGAGCGCCATGAAGAACCGACTTCGCTTGGACTGCGGGTGCTGCGGGTGACGCGGGGCGGCGCCCCTAGGCCCGGGCGGGGCGCCCCCGCGCGGCCCGTACGCACCCTGCTGTCCTTGTTGTTGCTGCTGTGGACGCGATCACAGGTTACATTCAGACCAATCCCGTGACAGCCAGCAGGGACGTGGGCAAAGGAAGTATATCAAAGCCTTATCCAAACAGACAAGTCCGAATTCAATGGCTAATTTCGGGAAACGATGACCTTGTTCACACTTATGCCCTCGCGTTAGGACCTCCAAGCAGTGTGAACGAGCTCATGATTTTGCAAACTTTTTGGCAAATAAATAAGTATTGTAAGTTAGGGTAATATCGGAAGCGGGAAAGTGTGGAACCCGTGACTGCACAGGATATTTAACAACGTTTTCCGAACTCCCCCGCTTCAGACCTTGCCCCAACTTACCTTAAATGTTTTTATACTCTCGCTGCCAACTTCCCTGCTGGCTGCCGCGAAAGTGAGCTGAAGAAATTGTTCCCTAAAAGACAAGCATTAGAGGTTCATCGCAAAATGCAAGCAGAACTGTTCAATAAGACTCGAGTTGTAACAAGGTTAGAAAGGTACAAGTTGAAAAATTAACTACGAGTAGGTAGGTACATCATGCCTCAATCTGACGAAGAAAAGTTAAAAGGTTGGTTTCCAAAAGCTGATTGGGACAGTCAAAGATGAAGTTAGTAATGAGTAGGAAGGTCAAAGAACCTGGTGGGGGTTAGGAGGACGGCCCCTCTCGTGGTGGTTCCTCGGCGGGGGGTTGTACGGCGGCTGCGAGCCGGCCGCGGGCCCCGGGGCGCCGGGGTACGGGGGCTGCTGGCTACTTGGGTACTGGCCGGCTGGCTGTGGTTGATAGGGGGGTTGCTGCGTGCCATGGTAGGCTTGTGTATTCGGGTACGGCGGACCCGATGGCTGCTGCGACGCTTGCGCTGGTTGGGACGGTTGCTGCTGACGTCCGTACGAACCAACACATTAATAAGGTTAGATTTTCCATAACAAAGCCAATAGCAATAATTCAAGCTCATAGCCACAGTAATCCTTCATCGGCGTTATGCGTCAAGCGATAAAAACGTTACCTTCTCCTCGGGCGATAATTAGTAAAAGACATTCCGTTGTAGCTCTATTCAACCCCCATGCACAACGAAAGCTAGCGTGCAGCGCTTACACTTGGAACCAATCATTCAGTAGCAGACAATACAATAAGTTAGTCGATCTTAATTCAGAAGTGCTTGACAACAAATGCGTTTCAACGGTTAAACAGATAGATAAACTCGTCCGGAATCCGTTAATTATATTTTTATTGAGTGTTAGCACCCCGACTAAGTCCTTAAGTTAACATTTATAGGTTGAGTGTGGTGGTGTGTGACGGGAGGTGTGAGTCGAGTGTCGCGTCGAAGCCAAGACAACATGCAGGAACAACCATACAAGACGGCGCGCATGCTCGAGTGAATGATCTGTATCGAGTGCTGTGGCTGTGGTCAAGGTTCTGGACTGGCCTACGGTCGAGCGTTGGACGGGCCTCGAGGAGTGCTTGTGTCACCCTGCGTATCGGACGCCGGACATCGAGGACGTACAGTTACAAGTGAAGATGACAACACAGATACACCGAAAAGTGGAAACTCGTGATTGGGATAAATTCCGCAAAAAGTTGAAATTGAGAGCTTTGTGATAGGTGAGCACATCGATGACAGCTAGGAGAGATCGCAGACCTGCTGGCGGCGGCGTTCCTCCTCCTCACTACCCAGCTCCGCCGCTCCCTCTTTAGTGATTTCGATGGCCGGTATCCCCGATTGCTGATACCACACGGTCATTCAATATTTAGCATAGAACAAATTTACTCTCAAAGGATAAAAGAATACCAAATTAAATGTTGTATGAAACAAGTGCTGACGGGATGGTCCATGTTGATGGCGAATGTAAAAACAAAAACATGATGGCGTCGCTCGTGATCGTCGCATGGAACTTGTTGCGTCAACATATTTGATATTATACTTATATTAGAAGAACATGAAGCCGTTTCACTGACGCGTGTCTACAGTAGGTGGTGTACAGACGCTACGAGTAGAGCAAGTGAAGCCGTTTAGGAAGCGAAGTGGAAGGTGGAAGTTATTTGCCGTGGAAGCGACTTCTCCAATATAAGGTACTCCTGAATTACTGAAGCTACTTTTTCGTTGATCAGTTAATATTATTATATTTCCTCTAAGTACCTATTCATCATGTGTTAGTCAACGCCGCGTTTTCGATGCAAGTGAAGGTTGATGTGTTCATGAGTTGGGATTGGTATGAGTATGATTTGATGTTAACATCATAGTATCTAAAAGTACATGTTAGTCTTGAAAGTCTACTGATTCAAGAACATTTCAAGACTGAAAAGTAGTGTCAAGGAATGATTGTCATTAAGTATATTTAATTTTGGGCAATATATCTAATATTTTAATCCCTCTATGAATCTATTAAAACTTCTAAGATAAAATCATCCACTGAAAGAATTGAGGAGAAAGTTAAAGTTTCCATATGAACAAATCTAAATGTAGGCGTAATATATATATATATCTCTGTTTTCTACAATCTCGTCTCGACTACTTTTAACGTGAATATAATATAGAAGCGGGTATTTATTTCATATGCTGATTATATGACTACTTTAGTATGTATATTACGATACTATTAGAAAACGGGCACACTGTGTAAGTCGATAACCAAATAATATCAGAACTCATTACGTAACTAATAACTCAAACGAAAGGCACTCTCAAAACAAACTCATTCTAAAGAAATCAAATAGGTGAATAAGAACGATAGAAAGAAACAAAAGAAGATATTTGAAAAGACGTGTTAAAATTCCTTACCGAAGGGGTTATTTTGTCGAATATACTCTTTAGGAGGCCTGTGCCGAATCCGCTCGCGGGCTACGGAAAGGTGTAATAGTTATGTGAGAGAGCGAGGTTAGGTTAGACTATAGGTGACATGATTCTATCATGAGCTTCATGGATGGTCTGTCTGTGTCACAAAGTACAAGCTCTTTAACTGTTCTATAGGTAGGTATATTTGTAAGGTGTCGTGCGTTGTATCGGGTATCGGCCAATAGCACTAGGACTACTACTGATCTAGTCGCAAGCATTAAGTATGCATTTAATTTTGAACGTTCGAGCCGAGTGCATAGCTATCGATGTCGCGCGTGGTTGTGTCGCGTCGCGCCGGCGCCGCGCGGAGACTACACAGACTGGACATGTAGGAGATGCCAGCGACAGAACCACAGGAGATAGTATAAAGAGTGCAGTTTGCAACACTGATGTGACGCGACAAACCGTCCCAGACCGACCGCTTCCATGCCAAGAGAATACCAACATCAAACTTGAAGCGGAAGCCAGGCCCGTTTGTCGCGTTGGAAAAGAGCATATGACACTGATAATTATAATGATAGCTAAAGACACAGACGAAGAAGATCTTCAGAGATAAAATCAAAATATGAAGCTCAAGATCATATTAAAGAAAATGTACTGGCGAACTCAAATACGAAGGTACACACAAAATATAATACAACACTAATTTGCAAACCAATGTAGACAAGGTGCCGTGACAACGAACATTTAGTTACAAAGTTAGCGTTTATAAGTAATAACTAAAGGGCGTTTTATTAAACACTTCGAATATTTAGGATGATATATAGAGGTTCATGTAGTTTAGACGGGTATCAAGAGTTTCTTTGCAATGAGTGAACATAGATCATATATATTTATGTCATTGAGTCAACTTTGTAAAGAAGTAAAAGGTCACCTGAGCGGCGTGCGGGTCGTGTCGGTTGGCGATGGGGAAAATCTCTTTATCGGAGAGATTCTCGTCGTGCTCCAGCACCTGCTGGTGCTGCTGGTAGGGCTGCGGGCGCTGCTGGGCGCGGAAGCTCTGCGGCTGCCCCGGTGGCATGGGCCCCCGCGGCCCACGGCTCACCACCCCGCGCAGCACCGCAGGCGGGATAGGCGTCGGCGCGCTGTCTCCAGACTGACTGTCGCGAGACTTTGTACGAACCTGGAAATAACAAATGTGTGTTAGCCGAATACTATACATTTATTGAGCGTTGTACTAAGTGCAGTCAAGATTCAACTGTAAGGTACCAAGTGCGTTTTTAGTATAGTTATATACTTAGATAAGTTGAAAGTGGATAAAATATTGCCAAAACGTAGCGTCCGGTAAGCCATAAAGCTACATCGAACCGTACTCACTGTGACACATTTGGGATTGAGGCCGATTAGCTTTCCGATGTCGATGAGCGCGTGGTCCCCGGTTGGAGAGTCCACGTCTGTCACCTTCTTGCCGTCCGCGTAGACCGCGTACCCGGTCACGGGCCCGGAGGCGGGCGGGCGCAACACTGGCTGCCACGTCACCAGCAGCGTGCCGTCCTGCGGGCCCGCTTCCACCTGCGACACCGCACCAATCACCACCAACAATCCAGCCAAGTATTCCTCATGCTAGCCAATTGGGTTTTGACAATATTTCTATCGCATGACCAGCTTCAAACACATCAATAAGCCACATGGACGGAAGAATGACAGAGGCGGGGGCGCTAGGCTAAACAACACAGGGAAGGAGCCATCAACGGAATTTTGTAGGTGAGCTGGATTTATGGTTGCGATTGACGCGACATCCTCAAAACGGTCGGGCGTGCTGTGTGCTCTGAGGTTGTGTTATTATTTGAAAGAAACAGGGTCGTGTTAGTTTTCGTGTATAAGTATATAAATATTTGATCCATCACACACTTTGTGGAGCGTTGGAAGCTGACTTATAGTGCGTGTGCTGTCTGCTGTCTCCAAGTCATTGACATAGTCCATTGCCCACATCATGTTTTGGAATGCCCGAAATTAATACATACAATTACATACAAATAAGTTACAATATCAGCGAGCGGGGAATGTGTGTGTGTACATAAATTTGGGTTAAAGCATGCTTGGTACACTTCATGCCGGCGGCAAGTTGTGAGTGTTACGTACCATGATCTCGTTCGGTGGATCGGGAAGGCCTTTAGGGAGCGTTCGGAAGTCCGTATAGGCGCCGGGGGCCTCTTCTATAGGTATACCAGAAGGTGGCCCGGCTCTTAAGTGTTTCGCTCGGACCGTTACTCGGTATTGGGTGCTCGGTGACAAGCCGGTGATAGTGTGGCGGTACACTCCCGGCTTTACAGTTCGAACCTGTTTGAAATGTATCATAATCATGATCAAAACTATGATTGAAGTAAAATATAAATTAACATATGGAGATCTTCCCATATAGCAAAGCCCTCAGAGATCTATCCACTCTCGGGGCAGCCAACTGGCTAGAGGTGGCGCAGAGTAGGGAAGAGTGGCGTTCTCTTGTCATCGAGCCAGCGTAGTACCTAAGTAAGAATGGAAGGTATGCAATGCTAAGAACAAACCTCAACATTATTGACGCAGACAACATGCTGATGGTTTGAGTTGGCCGGCAGCCAGGAGATGACGGCCTGGGAGCAGGTAACGCTGCTGGCTCTCACACAGGTTGGGCCCATGTTGGCCGTGTCCCGTCCGATGACCATGGTGCAGGCGGCGTCGCGGGACGTGCGACGGGTTACCGTCACTGACCGGACGCTAATTCGATGCGGCTGGAGAAAAAACTAAATGTTAAAATGCTGCAGCAATGTTTTGTACCGGCTAGACCGGATCTAAGGCCTCATTTCCACGAACGTTTTCATCGATTTGTAGCGTTTATTCCAAGTTATATATACGATTCGTTTGTTGGGATCCAAACCATGACCATGGACTATGGAAGCAATTTGGTTAATGCCAAATTTATGACCGTTAATGGAAAGGAAGTCTGGGAGTCTTACTTTACAACATAATGTGCCGTTCGGAAATGTAGGTATGCAATGTAATTAAATTATTATATTTCAATTCTAGGATAGCACCCAAGGACGAATTGGTGTGACATTGGCTTATAATTATACAGTAAGAGCTCCACTTACTAGAACAACTTAAATTATGAAAATACTTAAAATACACGGCGACTTCCAATCGTTTAAATATGTGTTAATTGAATGAGATTCTTAACAGGTAGGTATTTTGCATTGAATAATGACTTCATTATAATTTCTTAATCCTTAAATTATAGATCGCCGATAAAAATCGTCGTGTAGATATAATTGATTACGATGTAAGTAAGTACCTTAAGTGAAAGTTACGAGTAAGACTTAAGAAAGTGTGATACCTAAAGATATCTAAAAGCAAAATGCACTCTCACGTAAAATCAGTCTACTTACGAATGGATTCTTAACTAATATTTGAGATTACATCAGAGAAACAACCACAGGAAACCTCCATGGGGGTGTTCTGTGGGAACAACAGGCGGCATATGTGGTCTTAGAACAGTAAGTAGTTAATGAATTTAAAAACAAAGGCACTTCGTTCACTATCATATTTTAAAAACAAGATATTAGGTAACGATCTATCGACGTAGTCTCAAAAATATATCCAAGTTGCAAATTCAGGTTTCAATGAACTAAAATGCTTCACTTTAATTCAGCATGAGAATGGTGCAATACTTTATGCAATTTATGCCCCAAATCCTGGTGATAATAGAATAGAGGCGTCTTGAAAATGCTAGAATGCAAATTACGTTACCAACTGAGGCCTAAGATGAATTGCCTCTATATACTTACTAGTAATTTTGCCGGCGACTAATGACCAAGCACACATATCGCAGAATATAAATAAAAAATCTAAATTAATGCAAGTAATTCAAGTAAATTTGGTACGATGGATGAACTAAATACACAAAAATAAGGCTATATTAGATTTGTACAATGTTTACCCTGCCAACCGGGAATGCCTTGAAAATGTAAAATTGCTCTCACTTACTGGTAATAAACAAGAAATCAACAAAGTATCTGGTATCTGTGGTTAAATATCTGCTAACTGATGGAAGTAGTAAATATAGGGGCCAACGTTAACTCGTCTTAAATGTAGTGTACATTCAATGTCGTGTATACGTAACTAATAATAGTAACAAAGTCTATAAATATGTTATAAAAGAATAGATCAGTAGAGAGTAAATATTGAAAGATAGTGTTTATAAATTGACTCTTGTTTAGCAAACATGTCATTATAAAAATATATATAAATATATTTTTTTAATTATACTTGACCTGTGCCTTAGCTACGAACTATGACGTGCGCCTTAACACTAAAAAAGACAATCAAGACACTCACCCGATTAGAATCGACTCCTTCAACCAAAGCTCGTGTGCGTTCAGAAGCCTTTACAGTTGTCTTGAGCACTCCGTCGACGTACACATGGTAACTCTCAATGTTAGCTTGCTGGACGCCCTCTGGCGCCGTCCAGCCGATGAGCACCGACTTGTTCAGCTGGCGCTCCAAGGTCAGCTGCCGGGGCGCCGGCACTAGCGACGAGAAAAACAGCTCGGCTGTCGTGAATCGCAATCGCGAGGGCGTGCGAGGACATGCGAAGCGTGCGGCCGGGTCCAGGGAAGATAAAGGGATCGCTGTTGATTGCTATGTCTAATGCTATTAAGCTATGAGACAGTTTGTAAGTGTCTTTGTTGTGTTTGCTTTATCACCTAGATGATCCAACATTACACTCTATGGAGGTTTGACGGTAATGATGGATCAGCATCTAGAAAGCTTAGCAACTCTAAAAAATCTATAAAGTGGCTTTCTATGTCAAGGTCTGAAAGCTGGATTAAAGGTGATTTTCAAACTTTGAGTATGTATGTTATTTATTTCTATGCGGAGCTTTTTAATTAAGTACAATAATGATGTTAAGTTCGTTTATGACAAGTTCTTGCGTTCGTGCCTTAATGTAGGTGAAAAATTCCTTAATTCCTGAGATTGATTCTCTAAAATAAATGAATAAATTCAAGATATTAATGTTTGGTTGTGTTCTAGATAAAGCAAGTTAGAACTAGATGTTACCGTTGTCGTCGTCTTCTGGGCCCTCGCTGAGGTCGGCCACCTCGCTGAGCCGCGCTACGTCGCGACTCAGTGAGAGGTCGCTGATGGCAGTGGTTGCCGACTCATCGGCGTCCCGTAACGTGGCTACCACAGCCTGCGGAAACGGAACGTGGGGTGAGTGTCTTTAGAACGTGCAGCAGGAAATTTTACAATATTGGGACCCTGGGTCATTTGTCTCGGCCAGGTAAGTATCGAACTTAAGGTTCTATTTTGCCGTTGCTAATTATTAGGCACACAATGTCCGTGCAGACCGCAAACAGTAGGCTCAAGCGATAGGTACCTATGGTGATGATGATGATAATTTAGTGTATTTAAAGTCAGATGCAGATAAACGTGACCCTCCTTGCATACCTTCCTCTGTTGACTGAAGAGACGAAGTATCCTGTCGTACGTGGCTACGAAATAGGAATACAAATTTTTGTCCATGATACGTACCTTCTAATCAAACTTTGCTTTTAAATCCAGTCGCATTGTGCGTATTCTATTTACTTCAGTACCTGATGGAATTCCAATAAGTCGTCGCCGACTAGTCGCTGCACGAAGTTGGCGGGCACGAGACCGCGTCGTCCGTCCAGTAGCTCGGCGTCCAACATGGCGGCGTTCGAGTCTGGCGGGCCCCAGACCAGCAGGTAGTCGCCTGCGCTCACTGATAGCTCGCCTTCCGCGCTTTCAATGCTGCAAAAACACGATACAATACCAATAACTTCTGTAGCATTATTGACCACGACTTCTCGCGTGACACGCCAATACCTTTCGACTGCATGAAACAGAAAGTTACCAGGAGTAACGGCCGGATGAGATACTTTTTCAGCATATACATATTCAAACGGTTCAGGGCGATTTTTTTTGAGCCAGTTATACTATAAATCTGCAATTGATTAAATGAAGTCTAGCCTAGATAATCGCTGTTGGCAAGCACCGCGCTAGTAGCTGCTTCCTCGAATAAATCTTTTGATGGTTTTTGTCCCAACATTGGATGAGATCCAAATGCCTTAATGTTGACTTCTTGACTTGTTTCTTAATTAATATAACAGACTGAAAAACTATTTCTAAATTTTCAGGAAAAAAGGTTTACTCGATTATTAAATTTCAGCCAATCTCTTACTCTGGTGGGTCGTAGGAAAACCGGGCGATGTAGACACAGCAACGGCCTTTCCCAGGAATGTCCAGCATGTCCACTTGACCTTCCTGGCTTTGGGTGGTACCGTTCATGTAATGCGTGTTTCGAACTAAAATAAATACATTCAATTAGTAAGTGAACTCCCAGTGATGTTAGACAAAGATCACGAAAAGAAAATGCAAACTTACTGTCCATTTCCAATCCAGAATTAGGCATGATTCTAGACAAAGCTCTTTGGTTTCGGTCGTGACTGAAACCCGAATCTAATGCACCTAATCTATCAGTTCCAAATTGGCTATCTAATCCTAAGTTCCATCCAGCTTGGTGCGGCGTCACTGGCGTCGCCACTCGGCCCACGCCTGACGTGCTCGTCCCGTATCTGCCCATCCCGAGGTCTATTTCATCTAGCGGCTTCAATTTAATGTTCATAGTATTGGATCCTAGGCTATGGCCACTAGACAGCAATGGATTTGTGTAAGTCCCAGTCCCACCACCGTACGCATTAGTGCATGTCAAACTCGTGTTTAGTCCACCCAGCTGAGTGGCACCCGTAAGATTCGAAAGAGCGTTTCCAAGCCCTCCAGTTAAGGTAGATTGCATTCCTCCAAGAGTGCTAGTCAAGCCTCCAGACAAACTGGTCTGTACATTGTTCAAGCAACTCGTTAACCCGGACCCCGCCATGGTTCCCGTTAACGTCGGTCCAGTCAAGCCGCCTCCTAAACTCATACCCGATACATTGCTCGTCATATTCTGCAAGTTACTCTGCAAACCCGCTAGTGTACTGGTTATTTGTCCAATGTTGTTGACGAGCGGTGCGGTAACCGGGTTCGTGAAGGTGACTTGGTGGGTATTCGGTAAGCCGTAGGAGTTTGTTGAGTAAGCTGATACAGGGTTTGAGTAGGAGGTGGGGTTGTGTGCGCTCATCGAGTAGGCGACGGAGTTGGAGCTGGGCGCCGTGAACTGGCCGGTGGCGTGAAGCGAAGACAGCGTTGGCATGGTGTTGCTCTGGCAGATGGCGACCGCGTGGTGCCCCGCGCTCGTGTACGAGTGCGGCAGCGGCGACGGCGCCGGTGAGTGGTAGTCTCCCAGTGCTTGATTGGAACCGCTCGTTTGCATACCTGGACCAAACAACATGGCCATAAGATGGGTAAATGCATTTCAATATAATCGTATTAAGTATTCTATGCAACTTAAGGTTTTTACAAGTTTTTTTACAAGTTATAAGTAAGTTAAATTGTAAACAAGGCCCAAGGGCGTTAAATTTCTGTTTCCCTAAAAACTGGCATGCTTCTAATCTACTCGAAGCATACTCTTACCTCTAAGCTTAAGTCTACAAAATAAAAAGCAATGGTACTTACATCTGTGCAACCTACCGTGCGTGGTGGACCTGGTGTGCTCGAGCTCTGCGAGGATGCGGTTGTCCTGCTCGATCTTGGCCATGATGCGCTCGATCTCGGAGGCGGGCTGCTGGGACGGCGGCTGCGACCAGCCACTGGAGGGCGCGCCGCGCGAGCGCATGGACGCCGACAGCTCTAGTTGTAGCTCCTCGCATCGCACCGTTTCTAACGCCGCCTGGATAAACATCTTCATTAGTCTAACATCTGTTTTTCGCCAACGCGCACGTGACACCCCTGGAGTTCTCAAGAATCCAAAGCTTGACGTTGGCCGCTTACCATAAGGCGGCCGTACGCTTTTTTGCGACCGACGTTGTATAAAAGTACTGTTTAGGCATATTGATATAAATTCCCACGAGAAAGAGATTTGCTCCGGTGTTTCTTTCTTTGTTTGCTCCGCTCCACGTTCCACCGTATAGTGTCTAAGGTGCTATTAATACGTTCTTCTCTAGTGTTCGATTCTTCGTCGTAAGTACCATATATAGTATGTGTTCCTACCTTCTTTTCCAGCTCCCTCGCCCTCGACTGCATCTGGTCGACGGTGTGTGCGTCGAGCGAGCTGCGCTGCGCCGAGCGGAGCTGCGAGAGCGCATCGGCGTGCGCGCGCTCGGCGTCGGCACGCGCGCGCTCTGCGTCGCGCAGCCGCCGCGACAGCGTGTCCGAGTCGCCGGACATGCCGCCGCCGTAACCGCTCATTCTCTGCTGGAACAAATATAGTCAACCGTCAGAAATGAAGACTTCTCGAAGGCCTTGTCTTCTTGGCTGGTCCAATCACAAATGAATATGTAGATCCTTCACCCATTGGGTTCGGTCTTCATCTATTCTTTATCTTAATTAATAAAGTAGTTGAATGTCAGTCCTATAAAAATAAGTATTGTCTATCAGTCACTTGTAAGTACGAGTAGGTACTCGTAATTATTTACGTCATCACAGAAACATTCAAATTTACTACTAAAGAAATTGAGCATCATTCGGTTGCCCTGTATAAATATTTGGGAACAATCTTACACAAATCAATCTAGTCCCAAACTAAGCAAAGCTTGTACTATGGGTACTAGACGATGATATACATACTTATTAGATAAATAAATACTTAAATAAATAGAAAACATCCATGACTCAGGTACAAATGTTCACGATCATCACACAGATGGGGATTGGAACCCGGGACCTCCGGCTTCGAAGGCAGGGTCACTACTAACTAGGCTACAGAGGTCGTCAATCTTCGTTATCCCACTCTCGTGGGGTCGGCGCAGGATGTGATTTTCTTCCATACTTCTACATATACCACCCTTCATCTCATCACTCACATCCTTACTTGGGCTTGTCCATAAATTACATCATCGTTTTTGTCAATTTTTGACCCCCCCCCCCCCTCTATCATCATTCAGTTATTCCTTGAAATGGACCCTCCCCGCCTATTAAAATGACTATCGTCATCCAATGGCCATACCCCCCCCCCCATTTTGAAATGACGTAATTTATGAATAGCATCCACCTTTTTCTTAGCCTTCACATTCAAGTACCTAAAGAAATTTGAACTGTCGTAGGTGCATTCCGCTACTTAGCGGGAAAACTACGGGATCGGCTACGAACGTAGTGCGTAACGAGTTCCCGCTTCGGAAATCGAACGTAGAGGCATGGCTCATATGTGAGTCATTGGCCATGCATGGGTCGCATTGTTGCTAAATACATCCAGGCGGACATACGTAGGCACGTATGTTTGTATCACGTCACAGTGCTAAGTGCACGCAAGTGACGATAACCCGCACACTGAGACATCATCGAACAGCCTTTATATCTACCAACGGTAGATATATATTACCTGCCAACTAATTTCGATTCCTCTGAAAGAGTCGGACAAGTAAGAGTCTTCCTCGTGCATCGAGGGTTCCGAATAAACTCGTGTGTCCATTTTAATTTCACCATTTTTGTAGTCAGAAATCTAAAAGTTAAGAAACGATTTTGTTTCGTGTTATTTTTAACGAGGAAGTTACCCCGATCATATTTTAAACGATATGATACAGAGAGATAGAATATAATGGAAAAATAAACAATCTTCGTTTTATTTTTCCATTAGGTATATTCTTTCTCTCTGAATCATAGCGTTTAAGTTAAGAAACTATTTTAAAACTTTATTTTAATGATTACAATTTACAAATCAACCATATTCGGTTTTTTTTCTATATTCGGTTTTAATACAAGCAAATATATTTATTTCCTTTAGATATTTATATAAGTAAGAATGAATAGACTAGATAAAATTGATTTTCACCTCGCACCTGTAGAACGGATCCGATCTAATCCAAAAACACAACTTTTTGGGAAAACGCAAGTAAAGATTTTAAGTCGCAATAGGTCGTTTAGAGTCGATCTATGTATAACTCAATTTGACTTTTTTTTGAGTTAGGTCAGTTCCGTTCTAAAGGTGCGACCTGTCCAAGGAAATAGTTATTTGTTATACAAGGGTGCAAAGTTGTATTTTACCCGCAAGTGTGATATTGAAACACGATCAAGCGAAAGGACGCTATAGTTGACCCACGAGCGAAGCGAGTGGTTCTAAAATAGAATCCTAAGCGTAGCTAGTGTTTCATCATCATCAACACACGAGAAGTAAAATACATTTGCACCCGTGTGTAACACAAAACTTTTCACCTCACTGTAGCGAGGAAAGTGCAACATGCAATACAACTTTATTTACCTTAAATAATAATTTTCCCATACATTTTGAGACCCAGCGCCTGATAAAGGCAACAAGCAATTTTTTTAAAGTTCTTAAATATTTCTTTTATTCTGTTTTTTATTATTTGTTGTTATTGCGGCAACAGAAATACATCATCTGTGATTTTTTTGTATTATGAGCGTTTTATTATCTGTCAAAAGCTACTTAATAATTATAATAATAAAATTTATTTATTGAGACAACAAGATCCACAGTTTTTTTGTAGTTTTCTTAATACTATGTTATCCTATGTTAGTAAATATATGTACGTAGCTAAAGATAGAGTATTTTTAATTAATGTTGCATTATTGGGCACTCACTCCTAATGGCTACAGTTTTCACGACGCTGTTTGAGCTGCCACGTATTCTGGCTAGAAGTGATGCCATCTTTTTCCGCACCACAGCCCCAAAACTGTCCACTCGCGCTTCAGCGAACATGGTGGACGCGCTGCAGAACCGTGGCAACCCCAACAGCGCCCTGAAAGCGTTGTTGTACTGGACCCGCAGAGAGCTGAGCGACCGCTGCGAACAATTCGCCCACAGGGCACCAGAGTACATTGAAGTGCAGTACGCTCTAAAAAGTGTTATTTTAACTGCATCTGTACACCTAGCGAACCTGCGAGCCAACATGTTCGCCCGAACCGCCAGCGCTCTGCGTTCCCGTTCAACGTCAACGTCGTCCTTCAAGTTGTCAGTTAGACAGTGGCCTAGATATTTAAACTGACTAACTCTGGTCACTGGAACTCCATTTAATAAAACAGACAATGACATTGTAGCGGCAAATCGCTACCCGCTCCGCTCCGCTTATGCCGCTTGTACCACGCAGCGGAATCACACCACCGGTCCTGAGACAAAGGCGGCTGCGCGCGCATCACCTTACGTCACGGCCGACCCCGCCGGCCGGCGCAGACGACACTCGCTATTCCACCGCTTGCGTATGCACCCGCGCACCTTGTTTTTATATAGCTGCCGCTTATGTTAGGCATTTTGTATTAGTCTTTTAATCCTATTCATTATAAGTTTATAGCTTCAAGTTTGCATATTAATTTCTCGCTTCTCCGCTAACGCCTCGCTTACAATTATAAAGCTAACTGTTATGTAGTGACGACACAAGTTACTACAACATATCCGGTGTTCTTACGCCCGGAGCTTTAAATACCATGTACACTGTCTTCTTTATGTTGTACACGAGTCCATGAGAAGCCGCGTACTTTTCACATATGCTAATTAATTGATTGAGTGCCCCGACCGATGGGGCCAGTAGCGCCATGTCGTCGGCGTAGCTAATGTTGTTAAGGCTTACCCCGTCTATAAAACAACCCGCATGGGCGCCACTTCTCCTCCTCAGATTAGGGCATTCATGTATAAATTAACTAGCTTAGGTGATGTCAGCCCTCCCTGCCTTACGCCGCACTCGAGTACATAAGGTGAAGACAGTGCATTTGCCCATTTTACAACATTAGTCTGATTACCATACCAATGCCGAAAAATGGCCAAAAGGTCAGATGGCATCCCGGCCGATTTTAATTTGCGCCACAAGATGTCGTAAGAGACCAAGTCGAACGCCTTCGAAAGATCTAGGAAACATCCATATACCGACGTCTTTCTCTCTGTATAGTACTTGACAGCATGCTTCACCATAACTATAGCGCTCTCCGTGGATAGCCCAGGTCGGAAGCCGAACTGGGCATCATGCAATCGCAAGTACTCGTCTAAACGTGAGTTGAGCACACTGTCGAGCACCTTAGCTACAATTGTTGCCAGTGAAATAGGCCTGTAATTCGACTTGTCAGATGTGTCACCTGTCCTGTTTTTTATTATAGGTACCACTATAGTGCGCATTAGCGCTGGTGGTAGGTAAGAATGACCAAGGCACAGGTTATACAGCAAAGCCAGAACTCTGGGCAAGTGCACTCCCGCATGCCGCAGGTGTTCAATACTGAGCCCGTCATGGCCCGGCGATTTCCTTTTTTTCATATTATGCAAGGAGACACGAATATCTCCAGCTTTATCAGGGTGGGAACTGCGCCATGACGGGGCGCACAATCACCTCCAAATTGTTGTGGCTCTAAGGAAGATCTGACAGTGAAATGGTCCTTGAAAAAACAACGAAACAATGGTACTTAAACACGCCCAAGGTCAAATTAATTTCCCGACTAGTGGATAAAATGCGATTTTGCCCACTGTTTTTAAAAATATGCATGCATGCATTAAAAATATGACCCAGAAACACAATTAATTGTTGTAGCAGGCATTATGATAGACTGTCAGCAAATTATCGATTGGACCTTATCTTCGCTGATGCCGGTTCGAACACAATGAGCTCCCAATATCGGCCCCTCCGTATACGAGAGATAGGATGGATTTCACTAAAAACAACTTAGAAAAGTTGAAAAACCCCCGAAATTTTCATTTCAAAGTCAAATATCTCAAAAAGGCCGAACAGATTTTCATGAAACATGTCTAAGAACACTCGGGATCACATCAGCTTTCGAATAAAAAAACCGCATTCAAATCGGTCCATCCGTTTGGGAGCTACGATACCACAGACAAATACACAGACACGTTAAACTTATAACACCCCTCTCTTTGCGTCGTGGGTTAAAAATTACTGTCAGTGGATGGAGCCTCATTTGCAGTTTGAATGTAGGTATATTTGGCATTGTCGATGGCTTCTACATAGATAGGTATGATTATGACTTTTTAAGAGACACAGAATGTCAAGACATGACGCAGGGTCGTGATATGCATATTGTGTTTCTTTTTTACAATAAACTTTTTTTTTTCATATTTGGAGCAGTCCCACTGGGTAAGTACCTCCTCCTTATAGAAGACCGCAGCCATAAGAACGCCACTACTAGGTATGTGGTATTGCGCTCCTAATTGTGAGTAGGGTCGCCAGAACTCCCGAGGATGTGTTTTGTTGAGGGTAAGTCCGGATTGGATTTGTGCCAAGCGGGACTAATTATGCATGAAAAATTAAACAGCTTGCTCAATTCGCGATATTTTTTCGGTACTTCTAAATTTTATTTATGTACTGCCGCTGTGACCTATTGGGTTAGTTCAAAAACAAAAATATCGTATAATTTGAGGGATACTCGTATTTTTCTATAAAAAGAATATATATACGACACTTGGTGCCAAAATATTTTTATCGAAGATAACCAATTTTCACAAAGTTAAGTCAGCTTTTGTTTATTCAAAATATGCGGTATGGTATAACAAGCAGCCTAGAGTACCGCCGACCTCTGTCTGAGCAGACAATTTACGACGTTGAACAACCAACACGGATATTGAAGCCGCCACTTCGTCTCGCCAAAATAATACAACGACCTTGAATCGACGGCAATAATGTGCGCCAAAAAAAAAACAATAATGCCCCGAAATATTTCAAAATAAAGTCTTAGGTACGTTATATAATTTCCCATGCATTTTCTTGCGATCTCGTACGTCACGATCATACTTTTGTAGATCACGAACATACTTTTTTTGGTACTACGACGGTGGCAAATAAGCATACGGTCTGACTGATGGCCGTAGCCAATGGACACTTACGATTCCAGGAGAATCACAAGCGTGAATTGTAATCCTATTTTCACTCATTTTAGATTGCATTCTATAGGATCCCGGGGTTCGCTTGCTGCCTACGTACAATCCCAAGTAGTAGCTGTTTTTGCGCAAGCGACCTCCGTCTGTCTTTTCGACTCAGGGGGGAAATAGACGTCATTAGAATTCGGCCTGATCAAGTGAGTGGGCAACTAGACTGATAGAAAGGCACTCGAATGCCTCGGCTTAACGGCTGCCGTCATTGACAACAACCGGGATCAACGCCTTAAAGTTTCTTCCAACTTCCAAGCATGAGGAAGTATCTAACATAACACTTTCACTGCCAGGAACCCACCTACCTACGCCATAGGCGCTTTCCACTACTTAGCGTGAAAACCATGGGATCTGCTGCGAGCTTAGCGCGTAGCAATACGGGTGTAGGTTTGGAATTATTATTATTCCAAAAGAAAGAAGGCAAAAAATATGCCTAGTGACGAAATTCCCATTCAAATATCTCAAAGTATTACGAAGCTACAACCGTTTTATATTGCTTGTTAGAGAGAAAACGCAAACAGTTTGTGACGTCACAATCTGCGAGGCTGCCACCGAGCACGATGGGGCACGGCACGTTGCCGTCTGATAGTGACGTCACAATCTAAAGCGTCATCGTTTCATATGAAGTTGCGTTTTACGAAAAAGGGACAGAACATACCCCTTCTTAAAACATTGGCCACTTATAACTTCGTGATTATTTAAACTCTTGCGTTGATTTTTTCTCCATTTGACTACATTTACATGACATTATTGATTATTTTATTTAGTGTCTAACACCCTTATAGTTGGCAGTGAATGTGTAAACCTAACCTAACCCCCACAGTCAGTGCGATCCTGCAGGTACAGGTACTCGATTTTTTTTCTACACAATTACTACCGAGAATCGCTACGCGTTACGCTCCTAGCCGATCCCGTAGTTTTCCTCGTACTCCTACGGCGTAGGCGCCCGCTGGGCGGGTTCCTGGTAGTGAGTGTTAATAACAAAGGGGAGAAAGGCTCAAAAATACTAGGTCAAAGTAATAAATACCTATCCCAAAAGATCAGGTCCCAGCCTACTTATGCAGACATTTGAGTCGCCGTCCCGTCTCGCCCGCGCCGGAGCCGGCAGACTCCTTGGCACCGCGCGAAGGACGTCTGCCTTTCTAGACCAGGTGGGCAACGACCTAGGTCCGGGGAATATCATATTTGGCTCGAAAGTTTAGGACTTTGGAACGACAGCGTCTAAAGTGGTTGCGAACAACTGAGTCCCGCGTCCACTGCCACTATAGTGGTTCTAATGCTAATAATTACTCGGTTCAACTTACGTACTTATGTGTTTTCGTCGCTTGAAACTTCAAGATGAGTATCTTGAAGAAGAACTCCCGAAGAGTTCGAAACATGTCGCCCGTAGTGGCATTTAATACGTGAGTTGAAGCGTATAATTATTAGCATTATTTCATCATGTCTCACGAAAGTTTAAATTCGACTATAGTTAGAGTAAACCATGCTTAGTCAAAGCAACTCTGCATGTACTTAATGCATGGCTATATGCATACCTATTGATCCTTGGAATATCATATTTGGCTCGTAATAATAATTCCCAAGCAACAATATGTGTGCTACGCCGTAGCGTGCAGCATCATTTCTCCGCTTGTAGCGGACTATGGCTCGTAAAGGCATGACCCATATGTGAGGCTTTGAATGGGGTAAACTTTGGGAAGATGGCGGCTGAAATGGATGCGACCAATTGCGTCCCGCGTCACAGCCACGACTATACTTGTCAGAGTAAACCATGCCTTGTCAAAGTACACTATATATATTGCTATATGTATACATGCCGAATGAAATCGAATATTAAATGAACCAGAACCAAAACATAGCGGAAATAATACGTTGGCGATAAACACATTCACTGCCAAGAATCGCTACGCGCTACGCTCGTAGCCGATCCTGTGGTTTTCCTCGTATGTAGCGGAAAGCGACTACGGCGTAGCCGTCGTTCCTGGCAGTGAAAGTGCTAATACACTCGCGGGCAAAGAATACGGGTCGGTAAAATACCGTCATATTTCCTAAAATAGTGCGTAAGAGGTTGTACAGTTAATCCTGTCATGATCTTTATTTAATTTTACATAAAAACTGCTAATAACAGTAAAAAATATAACGTTAGCAGGTTTAAATCGGACTCGTAAAAACCCATGAAAAAAACAACGTTAACCGAGCGAGATAACGCAAAAATCGTGATTTTTGGATATCGATATTTTTATGATAGGATCCAGGAAATTGTTAATACAGTTGACTATTGTAAAGAATAGCATATTATGTAAATAAAACAAGTATTAAATATTTTAAAAAATTGCAGTTATTTAATTTAGGGTGACCCGTATTCTTTGCCCGCGAGTGTAAAAGAACAAATGATAATTAACACTTTCACTGCCAGGAACCCGCCTAGCCTAAAATAGTAACCCCATTATTCATAAACCTTAAAATGCCTCTGCTAAATAAAATGTGCTTTCTCCCTTTCTTACGAACACAGATGTCAAAGTGACAGATAAGGACAAACTAATTTTAACGTCATTTTAGTCAAAACAGGCTTGTAGGACGTTAAGGAATACGGCCGTAAGTATATAACAACGCCAGAGTTTTTGCTATTCACGGCATTGCCACAGAACAATTTAGTGTTATGTGGGCATTAGGCACTGGTCCCACCGCCGGCTAGTTAGCTAGAAAAGTTGGGCGAATAGCATTACATTGCGGATCTGTAAAGGTCGATTGATCACACTGTGCCTGGTCAGCACGCAATGAATCGTTACTCGCCCAACTTTTCTAGCTTACTTGCCGGCGGTGGGACCAGTGCCTTTGTTATTACTCATTACCAAGCTACTCGTACCTCTGCGACATGCTACGGCGTAGCACTGCTACGCGCTGATCGAGAACCCATTCGAGCCCAAGCAACGTTAGGTGCGCGTACCAGCATTTTTCGCCTTGAAGCGGAAATCGCTCGTTGAGGCATGACTCATATGTGAGTCATGAGCCTTGAATGGATACCGCTAGAGGTAAATCGCTTGATGTGAGGTTCTAGGTACATTTTAGAATTCACGTCAGAGATCAGAAGCTGAGCCCTAATTATTATGCAATTACCTGGAAACGTTCCAAGCGCTCTAACGGGCCCCGGGCACAATGGGGCCTCAAGAATACGTTTTATTAAAACCGTCTTATTATCATTTTTAAGTTTGTAACGAACGGCTACAGCGAGCGGCACGGAAACTTTAACATCTGGTTTCACAGATGCTTCCAACAGGATAATAACTTTAAAATAAAAACCAGTAAGGTAGACGTTCAAGTGATCGACAGTGATCCAATAATTTACAACTTCTGTCCGCGACGTCGTCCGCCTGGAACTCGCTTATTTATCGTAGCGCCACACAAACTTTCACCTCCCATTGCCGGATAAAAACTAGCTATGTCCTTCCCCGGGACTCAAACTATCTCATTGTCGATTGATCCTACTTCTATTTAGGATAAAACACTAGAAAATCAATAAATTGAATTATTGCAAATCTTCGTAATTTTATTTATGATGAGACGGAGGCAATTTTAGGCTAACATAACTATAATTGCTTTTATTATGTACCATGTAGATTTAAGTCACTACCCTGTGTTACTAGAAATAAATGCGTGTTTTCTACTTCATTGTTAAATGGTTCTCCGGGATACAGGCGAAGCCTAGTGCACCCCTGGCTATTTTCTGTAACTAGTAACAAACAATTTTTTTTTAATGTTAAAAAAAAAATGGACGTTGGGTGACTATCTTGTTTTTGAGGCTATAATAATCGAGTATTGATGAATATCCAGAAATTATGTACGATTTAGCGGGTACTTAGCAAAAAATAACGTTTCCCCATATGTTAAACTTATTAGGTACGTATGATCAATTAACATGTGATCGAGGCATAACCGTGCCTAACGGGTTAAAGGGATATCTTAGGGTACTGCTTCATTTCTTTTAGTTATATTGTGCCCATGATTGCTACCCCAGACACGCGGCGACTGCAACGGGTTCTTATTAATTTAAGTTTCGAACAGCCACGGCTGCAGCGAAACTTTTTAATTCTGCTTTATAGCGGCCAGTTTTTATTACTAACTACCCGCGTGGCTCCGTCCGGGTATTACAAAGTACGCAGGCTCCAGAGATAAATATAAGTGTCCATGTACTATCGAGTACAAATTACTTATTTAGCTGTGGCAGTTCCAGGTGAACAGACGTTCGATTATAACGGTGTCTTGAAAAAATGGAAGGCAGTCGCAAGATTTGTCTAAGAATACGCAGATACTTATTAGATGTGTAGATTTGAAGTCTGTCTGTCTTTATTAATGGTGTTCCATTTTTTGTATCGGTAAGTTAAATTATTTATCAACCAATGAATGACCAAGAAATCGCGACAACGATGCAGTCATAACGTCGAGTAACCGCAAATAGTAAATAAATAAAATTAATTACTTATTTACATACTGTAATCATGAAGTTAGGACAGTTCAATGTTGAAAACTTTATAGTATGTATGTATGCATGTAATTACTTTATTGTATACAAGACATTTGTAAAAAATACAGACAAAATAGGTTAAGTAGGTACAAAGGCGAACTTATCCCTGTAAGGGATCTCTTCCAGTATAAATAACTTCAGTAGTATTTTGATTTAAGTGTCGTTTTTAAGAATTTAGTATCTTAGAGATTTGATTTTATGGTACGTATGATATCCTTCCCATATGGACAACTATTAGTGTGAAGGGTCCGATGTTCGAATATTGTATCGTTAGAACGCGCCCGGTCTGACTAATATCAGAACGCACCCTCGGCACCGAACTTTGTGCCGCTGGTTTCATAAGCCCGCAACACATGTGACGTTTATTGGTGTTGCTATGATTCGCGCTGAGGCTTTGATTAATGACTGAGTGCAAGTAGAAATGTAGGGGATAGAGAAATAGTTTCATCGGAGATTTATTTAGAAGAAATAGTAGATTTAAAGAAATACTTAGCCTTACCTACTGACATTAACTTTAGCACATTCAGTGCCAAAGATTTCGTAACGCTTCGCTCGTAGCTGCTAATATAATATGTATGTATAATATGTATAATATAACATGCGAAAACCGTGTGTAGAGGAAAACACCTTCTAGCGGGTTTCTGACCAGTGTTAAGGGAGATCGAAGCCACGTGAGGCTAATGCTGGGTTACTAATGAAATCCATAATCTCTTTTGCCATAAATATATCGTTTGCCATAATCGTAATCGGTCCAATTTTTTTTTCAACTGTTCTTTTCGGGTGTTTTATAACACAAACTACAAACCTAACCTTATCTACAGGGTTCTCTACAAAGTTTATATACCGAAAAGATTACTGTTTCAGAGCGGAGTACTAACTCTTCCTTTTACCGTTTCGTTCCAAAGCCTAGAAAGAGCTAGCATTTCTTGTGCAAGTAGCTTATTTGTCATGCAAACTTACCTATATTCGGCGAATTGGAAAACTTGTACCACTAATAATGACCACGGACATGGAATTCTTATGCCTTGTTTAAAGAGTCGCGTGCGGCACTTATCGATTCCATACTTCTGTGCAGAGGAGGGTAAGGACCTGGGCTGCCTCGCGAGTGAGCACAAGTCGTAAGTGACGATAAAACTGGTAAGAAAGCGCTTGTTCGCTACTTTACTATATGAATAGTGAGTTTCTATTAGTGCTTCTAGTACTGCCCGATTGCGCAATGAGCGACTGGAAGTTTTGTAGGTCAAAAACGGTAAATTGTAACAAGCGTTTCTGCATTTTACGACAATGTAGAATATAAGGTTTTGTAGAATGTGAACCATATTTAAAATGACATTGTATTAAATCAGAGGTTTTAATATGTTAAAACTTAATTTAATTTGTATTTAAAAGAATATCACATAAGAGCTTTATTAGTAGGTATTTGCTCCTGTCACGAATGGGAAATAGTCGCCATGCTGGCCCATGCGGATTGGGGAATTCACACACAGCTTGGAACGAATGGTAAATAGCCAACGATATGCACATACTTAGCTAATAAGCTTCGCAAAACTCCAATGAGTTCAGCACGAGCCGAGTTTATACAGGTTGAATTTTTAATGAGTGTCCAAATTCAAGTATAAGATTCTTCAGCAAAAATTATTAAATACGTGATTTTTTGTTTCATATCAATTATCATTCAGTACTAAAAAATTTAGTAATTGCTGCTTAAAGTTATCCCAAAAAAACCTTACCGCGCTGTTAACACGGCACGCCTACCCCTCCCCCGCGCCCGCCCCGCTCCGCGCGGCACTGAATCCCGAGTAACCACGCTGCTGTACGGATAATTCTTTTGGGATAGACAATTTATAATAACCGGCTACTGCTATCTCCTCCAGAGGCGCGCACCGTAGCGCGCAAAAACTCTCCTTTTGTCAGAGCTCTACACAGCCTTAATGCGCTTCTTGCATCAGCACCGGATGTGGACGTCTTTGGAAGTAGTTGGGGAACTGTGTATCGTGAATGCTTAAGGTAATTCTTCTGTCATATATTAATATGCAGTGTATATATTAATTTGTAATTACTATATTTGTAATTTACAGTGACTTAGTTTCTAACTGTAATGCTGTGTAATTATTTTAAATAAATAAATAAATAATATAAATAAATAAATTAAAAAGTACCTAAATGTTTTATTTCAAAAATGGAGTCTATCAGTGATGCCAAAGGCCTACAAAAAATTTGGGCACTCATCAAAAATTCATCCTATATGTTACGTCTTTAGAAAAGCCTGAAATGATGTATTCACGTTTCCCCCCTTCAAGTACTTAAAAAGTTCATAGAAACCGTTGGCCGGTCTCATTAGTTTTAGGACGTCTAGACAGGATGTCTCAATGATGAGAGTTCAGAATAGTTCAAATCCAGCCAAGCTTGCGTGGTAACCGTTTCTCAAAGATTATCCCCGGAGTCCATCAGATAAATCTTACTCGTTCAATCCATCAATATTTTTGACGCGAACCAGAGCACTAATGGCTTTTGAAGTGATCCGATGATACGAGCTATTCTGATTTCTCAAATGACGGGAAATTATGAAGGTAATGTTAGCTTTCCGTTTGTTAAGTGCTGTTAGGTACTGCAATTATTTCGTAGTTAGTTTTTTTATACAATTCGTTTCGTAGAAAATTGTATTAGCCATACACATATATTTACATACTTTTACTACGGAAAAGTACTGAAGTAATAATAAGTAGGTACAATACATTGTGTTTAAACAAATAATGCGACTAACGAACAGAATTTTCGAGCATTACTTGCCAACCCACCGTATAAATAATTGAACAGATTAAATTGATCGCGTGCCTCTATTTTAAAACGTATCTATAGAACTGTGAAGTTTCTTTCTTTAATAAAATACCTACCTATTGAATAGAAAAACATTTTTAAATGTACGATTCATTTCAGATTGTAACTACCCCTAGTTATGTATAATCTGAAAAACAGGCTACCTAGTAACAATCTGAGGCTGGACAGTTTTTTTTTCTTCAATATAAGGAAATAGGTTTTGGTTAGATTTTGGAATCGAACAACTTCTCGTATGTTGCTTAAGTAGTTGTTATTACTTACTGTAAATATATACACTTGGCATGATGATTGTTAGTGAATGATAGCACGGCAGACGAACTCGAATCGCACATAGAGCTGTAAGTATTTATTGTATATAGATTTCGAATCAATACCCAATCCCATAAATATGTACTTACATGTCCCAAATGTAATGATTACAGTTCCGAGGCGTGACCGGAATTGAAGACAAGTGATGCTAGCTAGGTATCGATTGGTTACATAATTTTAATGGAAGGTTGATTTGGAGGACAAGGCTAAATACATTTGGATTGATTTCAAAAGCTTGGCGCCCAACATGGGGCTTAAATTTCGTGATGATTGTTTAAGTGGAATAAAACTTATAGTAATGCTGCTCGACGGCGTGCTCTTTTGTGATTATTTAAGTTTATTTTTACCATCATATTTATTATTTTTGTCTTAGTGTTTTGCTTATTTTAATATATTTTTCATCAAGTAATATTTTATCTAATTATATTAACATATGCACGTAAATTAGTGTTACTTAAATTGCATCTTCATAGCTCGTCGGGATCCATGTTTAGATTGAGAATTATTTGTGTAGTGAAATTAAACGCGCTTGCCAAATACTGTAACAGACAAAAATTATCGAAAACATATTAAAATCCTTAATGACAGCAGCTTAATGGCAGTGTGAAACAGTGAATTCAAAACTATGTGTATACTATATTTGGTTATTAACTGACTGACAATAACTTCTGATGTGTCCAACACGAGTAATAAAATGCATTATTAAAGAATGGAAATGGCGTATTTGGGCTGAATAAAGAACTACGTCAGTGTGGAATGCAATTACATGAAGCTGGAATGCCTTCGAGCTCATGTCTATATTCACATGCTTCACAGGCGCGACGCGGTTGAATGTCTATGTTGGATAGAGAGACAGTAGGCCGTGTTTACTCTACCAATTAGGTATATGAGTTGTTTGACATACCTAAACTCAAACTCACACTCAAAAGTATTATTTGTTTTATCAGTTTAAAAGTTTTATCAGTTTATTTGTTAAACATAAGTAGTATATCTAGTTACAGTGGTGTTCAAATCAAAATGTTAGTTTCACTATGTTTACTAAAGATCTCTAATGTAAAGCGAAATAATTAAACCATACCAGCTTCCAATGATGTTTTTATCCAGGCTATAAACTATCTTCGTGCAAAGTTTCATCCAAATCGGTTGAGCCGTTTAAGCGTAATTGAGTAACAAACATTCAAACATCTAAAGATCCAAATATGTAAACATCCAAACTTTCGCATTTATAATTATTAGTAGGATGATGTAATATTGACTTAATGATTTATATTTATGGCATAGGTACCTACACCATTTTACTGTGCAAAAATGATGTGACGTGAATAATGAATTATAGTAGATTGTGCAACAAGTGCATAAAATGGGTTTTATGGACGAAAAAAACTTTTAAACTCTACTTTTCACGTCGATTGCGAGGAAATGAAATGAAAATCCTTTTTTCGTGAAGTTTTACTGTGTACTTTGGCTGTTGGTATCCTTGCCTTGGTCTTAGAATACTACTTAGCGAAACATAATAACATAAAAATAAAGAGTTTATATTATGAAGTTAAAGTTGCTCGTGTGGCTTGCTCTTCGACGAAGATTTTACTTTATGCACTAGAGCTTAAACAACGATTTTATGTCGTCTACGCACGACTTAAAGTCGAACTTTGCGAGCATCAGAAGTGAATATTTTTTTTTTAATGCTCTATTTGTAGTTGGTCCCAAACAGACAATGGCATCATGAAACAAATAGGAAAGCAACCAATTTACTATTAACGACAACGACGGGAGAATGATTCCGCAACGGCTGTTCAAGTATCAACTTATCCAAATGCGATATTTCTGCTCAACTGCGTCCATTTGCGTCGCTTCGAGTTATTTATCGCCGCTGGTTGTGTCGGTTTAAACATGTCCCTCGTTTCTTGGCCTCATCAATCTTGTCGTATAACACGTCGACACCAGCCCCTTTTTTAAAGATGTCCTCAATCGACATCTAAATATGATGTATTATGGATTAAGCTTACGCCGATTTATTAGCAAAGTTTATAAATATACTAGTTCCCGCCCGCGATTTCGTCTGCGTGGACCCGGGATAAAATCTATCCTTTATTTTAATCCAGGCTTTCTTTCCAAATCGGTTGAGCCGTTTAAGCTCGATTGAATAACAAACATCTAACTATCAAACATCGAAATATCCAAACTTTTCCATGTATAATATTAGAAGGATAGTTAGTAGCAGCCAAGGTAGCCAAATATATCGTAACACATCCTTACTTTTACAGTAATAAAGACGTGTACCGAAATATGTGGCTACTTTGGTTGCTACCCGGGATTCAGGTCAAAATTTTGTGTGATGAGCATCATATATTTGTTTTTAAGTATTTTTTTAGAATACCGGTAAATGAAGTCCCTGATATAACTTAATAAATAATAACATTAACAAATAGTACCTACTTCAGGAAGAAGTGCACGCGCACGGTGTGAAACAAATATAAGCGGCCTCCATTACGAGTAATAGATTGTTAAATGTCTCGGCAACTTGAGGAGCTTTAAACGATTTTAACAATGTGCCCTCTAAGTCGCGGTTTCCTATTACCTACTTTAACAATGTGCCCTCTAAGCCGCGGTTTCCTAGTACCTAGTTTAACAATGTGCCCTAGCTGCGTTTTCCTAGTACCTACTTTAACAATGTGCCCTCTAAGCCGCGGTTTCCTAGTACCTAGTTTAACAATGTGCCCTAGCCGCGGTTTCCTAGTACCTACTTTAACAATTTGCCCTAGCCGCGGTTTCCTAGTACCTACTTTAACAATGTGCCCTCTAAGCCGCGGTTTCCTAGTACCTACTTTAATAATGTGCCCTCTAAGCCGCGGTTTCCTAGCTCCTAGTTTAACAATGTGCCCTAGCCGCGGTTTCCTAGTACCTACTTTAACAATGTGCCCTCTAAACCGCGGTTTCCTAGTACCTAATTTAACAATGTGCCCTAGCCGCGGTTTCCTAGTACCTACTTTAACACTGTGCCCTCTAAGCCGCGGTTTCCTAGTACCTACTTTAAAATACTTAGCTGGACAAAATAATTCAGCTGTTCTGAACAGAATGGGATGGTGTTATCTGTGTCATTTTTCCGGGGTTATTAGACTAAATGTTTTGAATTGGTTTTTTAGGGTTCCGTACTTCAAATGGAACTTCACTGTCCGTCTGTCCGTCAAGATCGTTTTACTCGAGAACGCGTGAAGGTATCAAGTAGAAATTAATAACAAATGCTCAGGTTTGCGGTTCCTTATGCAGCTGTGAAAAGTAAAACTTCTGCTTCTGCTAGCGCAGTCGAAAGATCCGCAGTTATTGCCGCAAATTCACAGTTTTCTTGCCAAATTTCATGATTCTAGGTCAACTGCCACCACTCGAATATTGGTTTATGATTATGAGTCAATACCAATAAATAAAAAACCGGCCAAGTGCGTGTCGGGCCACGCGGAGTGTAGGGTTCCTGTCTAGTTGCCTGTCTGTCTTTGTTACATCGACACGCACGCGCCAAGTTAACGGTGCGAATTTGTACGAAAGTGGGCTTTTCAAATACATTTTAAGTTAGTCGGCTATTACTCGGTAACTAGTTAGATTTAATTATAGTATAGTAGTTTTTAGCTAGGGCCCTACTGAAAATCAGCGCCACGGCTTGTCGTGGCAATATGCTGAGTGGCGCTCCTTTTAGCGTCGCTTGTTGTTGCATTGATATGTTTTGTGTAATCGTTTATTGTGGCGTTAATAAAGAATTATCTTATCTTATCTTATCTTATCTTATCTTATCTAGTAGGTAATGTCTACTTAGCCGTGATCGGTTTATATGTACTACTGCCACTATTTTTCCCACATTCCAAGTAGCAGCCATTTAGCCGGCACAGGGTGGGGACACTTGACTCGAACAAAAATCTGGGCTTATGATATCATACAAATGGACCACTGGGTTGAAAAATAGTTTTTATAATCCCATAATAATTTTGAACAAGCAATCCAACGATAACCCGTACGATGGTTCGTATACCTCAGACATCATGCAGATCTTACTTTTCTCAGTTAGAAATCTTGACAGTCCCTAGTTTATACATACACATTATTCTTAGTGATTTGATTAAACATTTAAATGTTATTGAAACTTTAGAAGATAGACAAAAACGCTTGGCAACCAGAAGGATGGACTTGCCGCAAACACTACATGCTAAACTCAAAGTGGTCAAGCACTCTTCGAGTTGCCAGGCAATCGCTCTTTTTAATAAGCTATCCCCTGAGTTGAAGGCAGTTTGTTTAAATATATTTAAAAATAAGTTAAAGGCCTTTTTATTGATGAAGTGTTTTTATTCTGTTCATGAGTTTAGTCAGCATAAATAATACTGTAGACGCAATGTTTAAACTGTAAGGACGTATTATTGAGGTTGTAGATATTTTATTATGTTTTGAATTGCATTATGTTTCGCATATATTTTATTAGAATAGTGTAAATTGACATACTTAGAAAGAAAGAATTTATTTGGTGTGATATCATGTTACATGTGTGTCTTACAATTGGAATTCACCAAAATGGATGCCACTCAGCATAGGCCACCAGCAAATACATGCTAAAGGCACTGGTTTTCAGGGCACCCAGAGAGATACAGATAAAGATCTTACTATATAACTTATAACTATAACTTAAACGTAACAGAACTTAATAAATGAGAAGGAGAGGTCAATACTTACTTGGTCATTTTTGGTAATTTGATTATAATGGACATTTTTATATAATTTTTAAATCTTAGATTATAAAATGTAATTATTTTTAGGAATTTCAAACACAATTTATATTGTTTATGAATAAATGACTTATGACTTATGACTTATGACCCACACCATGGGTTTAACGAGAAAATGAAATTACATACATTACTTACCCACTTTACGTGTAGGGAAGGTACAGTAAAAACCTTTAAAAAAAATTATACCATTTTGTCGGCGTGATTAATTTATGTACCCATGCCGAATTACACTTTCGAGTAGTAAGGGTGAGCTAGGCCGCAGACGGACAGACGGACACAACAAAGCGATTCCTTGTTAACTACGTAACCCTTAAAATCAACCTAGTCCTAAGCAAAGAGTCTATGGGTACAAGACGACGATAAACATAAATATATACATACTTAAATGTCTTAAATACATAGAAAACATCCATGACTCAGGAGCAAATATTCGTGCTCATCACACAAATAAATGGCTTTACCGGGATTCGAACCCAGGACCTCTAGTTTCGTAGGCAGGGTCACTGCCCACTAGGCTAAACCAGTCGCCCAACTACCTATAGAGCAGTTCTCGACAGACACCGTAGCCTAGGGACGCTTTCTATTTCAGAGGAAATAAAAGCGCGTTGCCGAACCTTTATTGATTTGAGGATTCGCTGTGTCGACCGACAGCTAGAGACAAATGCATCTCCTTCACTCGACAAACACAGTGCATCCTGGTCAGCTCTAAAAATATGTTTCAGCAAAACATAAAGATAACACATTTAATGTCACGTAGACGGGTTAAAAAGGTTCCTTATCATTATCAATTACACGAACAGTGTTCAGTACCTTATCAGACGAGGTAATCTACATCATGCGTGCTGCCCACGCAAATCAATAAAGAACATTTTCCTCATTTTGGCATCATGGCGCGCGTGGCGCATAGAGTGTGGCTAACGAAAGATGAGACTGGAAAAGAGCGGTAAATTGAAAAAAAAACAGCGTTTTGCAACACCGTGCTTTACGCGATAATAATACATTTCGATGCTAGTGCGGTAAGCATGTCATTACACCACGAGGACCGAGATATCGCCTACGGCTCGTGGCAAGACTCGGGACGAGTGAAGAATGACATTTCCGCAAGTGTATCGAACGACGTTTTTTAACACTTTCGCTACCAGGAACCCGCCTAGCGGGCGCCTACGCCGTAGTCGCCTTCCGCTACATACGAGAAAAACCACGGGATCGGCTACGAGCCTAGCGCGTAGCGATTCTTGGTAGTGAATGTGTTAATTTAATACAGTTGCGAAAAAAAAAGAAAAACAACAAGTAAGGAATTCGAAACTTTTTGATTATTAATTCTGTAACATCATTGTAATACAGTTGAAAAATAATGAAGTTGTTCAAAAACATTTTATTTATTACAGTTCTTTCTTATTTTTTTTATTGACAATAATTAATGGTACAATTTGTACCATTGATGAGTGGGAAAAGTGAAAAGCACTAGTTCGCGAAAACCAACTTCCCGTACGCTAAACAGCTAGGTAAAGTAGCAGTTTTTGAGCAATCGTGGCATCTCGGTGCTCGTGGCTTAATGCGACCTTATACTTAAAAAAGTCGGCCGCGTATAATCGCGCTTTTTTTGTGGGAAGACAGCCACTCAGCTGCCCCGGCGCTCCCGAGCCACTTCACCAGCTCCACTGCCCGCTGCTCCAGTACCCAGTGACCTAGCAGCCGCCGTCGCCGAGGGGAGTACCGAACTACGGCGTAAAACCAGACGGGCCATAGACCCACGACCCAAGTTTTTTTAAATAAATATTTTATTCTTTCTTGTTGACGTTCAGTTTATTTTCCACCACACCACATCCTGGGGACCGAACGTCACACTGGCTTATGGGTGACTTTAACACCTGTCTCCTTAAAAACGACCATCGTTCCTCTAAGCTCCATTCTCTTGCCACTTCTATAAATCTAAGCGTGTTGCCACTTGATGCTACGCATTTTCCTCATAACGGCCCCCCATCTCTTTTAGATCTCATTCTTACTACTTCTCCAAATTTGGTATCCCTCCACGGGCAATTCAATGCTGCAGGTTTCTCCAATCATGATTTAATCTACGCCTCTTTTAACATACGTCCCCCGAAGAAGAGACAGAAGATAATCATGCGTAGAAATCTCCGAGATGTAAATTTGGAAGCGCTCTGCGATGATGTTTCACATGCTGATTGGAGCAGTGTGAGGTGTCTTGATGATATTAACCTGAAAGTAAGGGCTTTCAATGGCATATTGCTTGCGATTTTTGATAAGCATGCTCCTTTAAAACCAACTCGAGTTAAGCACTTTCCTGCACCGTGGCTCACGCCGGAGATCAAACAGTGCATGGCCAGGCGCGATCGAGCTTGTATTAAATTCCGGCTGGTTCCTTCGGACGTAAATCGCCAGAGATATGTTTCCATACGTAACCGCTGCAACAAAGTCTGTAGGGAAGCAAAGCGCCTCCATATTCACAAGTCGATAGAGGAGTGTCCCCCATCTAAGTTGTGGAAATTTTTAAAGTCTCTTGGGGTCGGCAAAACTCAGCAATGTTCTTCCAATACCCTTGACATTGACGCTATTAACAAACATTTCAGCGCGTCGCCGGTTATTCTTGACCCATCCATTAAACAGTCCACTCTTTCACTTCTTGCCAGTATTACACACCCTGACTTATCTCCCTTTGAATTTGGTTTGATTTCACCGCAAGAGACGCTTGCCATTCTCAAATCTGTTAAGACGAAGGCCATCGGTGACGATAGCCTCAGTGTGGATATGCTTATGCTCGTAGCGGATTTTATTGTTCCTACCCTTTCGGATATTATAAATTTCTCCTTGTCCACTGGAACCTTTCCGGCTTCGTGGAAGTGTGCTAACGTAATTCCTCTCCCCAAAATCCCTAATGCTGTATCTTTCACTCAATACCGCCCTATTTCTATTGTCCCAGTTTTGTCAAAGATCATTGAACATTATGTTAATCGTCGTCTCCTTTCACACCTTAACAGAAATTCTTTGTTTAATCCTTTCCAATCCGGATTCCGCCCCGGGCATAGCACGGTCACCGCTTTAGTTAACGTCACCGATGACATTCGTCTCAATATTGAATCCAAAAAGCTTACTGCCCTTGTTCTTCTTGATATTAGCAGTGCTTTTAATACGGTAGATTTTGATATTCTGCTAGGTATTCTCCGCTCTCTTAACATTTCTGAAACTCCCTTATCCTGGTTTCGCAGCTACCTCTTTGGCAGGCGCCAGCGCGTTATGTTCGATGACAAGATGTCAGAGTGGTGCGAACTCTCCGCTGGCGTTCCCCAGGGAGGTGTGCTTTCTCCATTATTGTTCTCTGTTTTCATAAATAGTATCACCGAATCCCTAACTACATCATATCACCTTTACGCAGATGACCTACAGATTTATGCAGCGGCTACTGTGGATGAGATCTCCTCATTAATCTCGGAAGTCAATCGAAACCTTGAGTCGATACGCTGCTGGGCGTGTAAGTTTGGTTTACAAATTAATGCAAAGAAATCGATTGTTATTGGTAGTCCTTACTATGTAAATACACAGAGGTGGTGGTGCCTGACATCCTTTTTGATGGAATTTCTATTCCTTTTTCCTCTACTGTCAGGAATTTGGGTATCACCATGGATCAGACGCTTTCTTGGTCACCCCATATAGCTGAGGTGAGTCAGAGAGGATCTTTAGATCCCTTCACTCCCTAAGGCGTCTCCAGAATTTCCTTCCACTTCGTACCAAGTTGACCCTTACTCAATCTCTTTTGCTTCCTCTTCTGGACTATGGTGATATTGCGTTTCTGGACCTCAACGAGGAGCTGCTTGATAGGCTGGAGCGCCTGCAAAATGTATGTATCAGATATATTTTTGGTCTACGCAAGTATGATCATATCTCTGAATTCCGCTCTAAGCTTCGATGGTTACCGATTCGCCGGCGCAGGGACGTGCATATCCTGTCATTACTTTTCAACACACTGTTCAGCCCTACTTCCCCTCCTTATCTTTCTGAGCGGTTTAACTATATGGCAGACGGCAGTGGCCACCGCTTGCGGTCGGGTGCTAACCTTACTCTTGCTGTACCGTCTAGAAAGACGCGAACATACTCCAGATCTTTTACCGCGCACGCTGTTAAGTTGTGGAATGAGTTGCCTTTGTCGCTGAGACAGTCGCGGTCTGTTGCGTCACTTAAGATGAATTTGAAGAAGTTGTGGCTTTCCAATGACTTGTGAATTGGTTGAATATAGTATTTATTTATTTATTGTATATTTGCGATATATATAGTGTGTATTATATTTTATACTGTATATTTATATATGTGTTGGCATGTTTTTATTTGTCTAGAATTAATACCTATTAGGTTTTGTTTTCATTTTCTCTGTGTTTTTGTACACGGTATAAGTTTGCCTATCTCGGTCTACCTACCTTCCTCTCACTTGCTCAAAGGTTAGCTGGAAGAGATCCCTTATAGGGATAATTTCGCCTTTGTACTTTGATCTATTGTGTGACATGTATATTCTTTAACCTGTTATTGTATACAATAAAGTGCTTACATACATACATACATTAATGACATAGTTTCCGCGCTAGCATCGAAATGTACTATATTACCTCAGCAGCTTGAACAAGCACTGACATGTCATAGTACAAAACTGACAAGTCTATTACAAAATCAGAAAATATGAACTTAGCTCTGTCCCTTTCATTTGATTTCGAAAAAAGAAAATGACAGGTCGATCCATAGTTCGACAATCGAATTTCAAAGAAGACCCCCAAAAAAGTGCGAAACAAGTAACACGTTCGAAAACGATTATATTCACTTATAAGTTTAAATTACCAAAATAACTATATCATCATATATTTAAGAGCTTGGCTTGAAATAACTATATACAAAGGAATTTTCAATTGAAGAATATTTCAATAAAAACATTTCAAAGTCCGTTTTTCAGAATATATAGGCAAACTTGAATTTAATTACGCTGGTTACTTAATAAAATATTCTAGTTTTAAGAATCTTAAATTTTATGAATACACCTTTAAAAAAATTGCGCGTTGTTCAATTGTTTCAGATTTTATTAGGTATATTATTCCTCATTCTTGCGTTATTGATATGAGTTTTAAATTTAAAACTACTAGGATAAATAAATTATCTATCTATCTAGGAAATATAGTGATCTCAGTGACGAAGGCAGTAATGGTGTGCACGCGAGACACACATAATATGCCCTTCTCTTTTTCTAGCAAAATAACTCGAAAATATGGGTGAAGTCAGTGAATTTTAACAATAATACGGTTAGTTTTGAGTGATGTGTTTGTGTCACGTGCGACTCGTATAGATACTAAAATGTTCTTTGGTTTCTCGCGCCTTGTCTCGCCTTTCTGGTACTTACAAGCGGCGCGGCGCTGATGCCTTAAAACAAGCAGTAACGAACGCCTAATCAAGTTCTCTTTCTGAAAAATCACGAGACGAATAAGTACGTGATATTTATTTATGTGAATATGTTCTCACTGCTGAGGTGAAAATTTGTATGTGTTTCTCGAGAGCAAAGTATTTGCGTCTCGTGCTTTTGAGTCCCTCGCTGCGCTCAAGATTTAAACTAGAATATTTCGCTTCCTCGGGACTAAGTCAGAACTCGCAGCAAAAAGTAATGATTTCTGAGAAAAAGAAATCGATAAAATGAAAATTCGGCGAAACAATGCATTCTATGAAACGTGTGTCGGCAAAATAAGGTACTCCCCTTGTGGTTTCAATTTAATTACCTATGATAGCAAAAAAAGCAATACTAGCATTCCAATTTCACATGCTAGTTAGCATTTCAGTCTTAGCAGTAGTACAGAGTTCTTCAATGCTGTGTTGCTGTGTGACGCGAAAAATACTTTGTGATTTATTTAAGTCGCGTGTATATTTCGAGTGTTGCGTGTTTTACGATGTAGTGCCATATAATTAAATTGTTATTTTAACGATTGTTTAAATACAGGTTTTCATATCTCACTGCATTTTTTTTTTGTAGCTGAGAATTCTTAAATAAAAAAATGGTTTCTATTCACTTTTTCAAAAATTAAGTACATTTTATTAGTGACCTCCACCGCAGGCCGCGTCAGTCAATAGTAAACTTGTTACCTGTAAAAATTACTATTGCCCGCCACTGCAGGCCGCGCTCTCACAGAATTGCTTGGCCTGCGGTGGTGGTATATTGACCACCACCGCAGGCCGCGCCCGTCTGTGAGAGGCTTAAACCAGGCCAAATCCATAGAGTTCTTTCCCCGACGTAGCTATCGTAAAGGTACAGGTTGAGCAACAAAAATGGGTCAGTATATAAGTATGAAACTATAAGAGAGGAGAAGAAACAAGAAAGCATGACGTCCATTATAGAGTGAAGAAAAACTGCATTTAATGATTTTCTAGTATCACACACACATACTCGAGAAAGAAAGAAAATGGAAAACGGTAAGTTGAACCCCGTTCTTCCTGTAGGAGTCGTAAAAGTCATCTGTGGTAATATTATTGAAGTGTGTTGTGGTCGTTGAGCTATAAACTTGTCACTGCAATATCTCATTTTATCCATCTTTAAAGATATTGCTAGAAGTAGCACCAAAAATATAAACTTCATATCGAATAGGTACAAACACAATCAGGTGGACTGCGGAAGGTAGGACTTTCGTTGCTGGGTTTTTGGTACACCATCTAGACCTGTCAACGAGGGTTATATTATGTCAGTTGAATTTTTTATTTATTTCCCAAACTTTTAGCTAAAGAAGAACTTATAAGTAGTTACGAAAGGCGAATTTTATGCCATGGAGCACTCTCTATAGCTGGTAATTGCTCGCTTGCTAATGTTAGCTCGAGATGCTGTGATCTTCATATTGTCAAAAGGAATAATTATATCGGAATTTCAAATGTTCAGTTATTAGATAAATTAATTACCAATCTCATTTCGAAGAACCGTGAAAATACCACTTGTAGTTTAAAAGCAGTATTTAGCAATAAATTTTAATTTGCAAAATAGCTCGTTACAATTTTGTTGACTTACTTAGTACTTATGTAATGTTTTTTCAAGATTTTTCTAAGAATAATATATGTTTTTCAGATTTATTCACCAGCTATTTTAAAAGAGCCTTAACGTTTCAAAAGCGATCTTTAGCTACTTCCCTTAATTCTACAAATGAAACCCGTGTAAAACTTAAAGTTGAAAAACGGCTACCCACTCACGGGCTATATAAAGCACCTGCTTTTCTTGGAAAAAAAGTCCTAGTACTACTTTATACGGGACATTACGGAATCAGGAGAATCAGGGTCCAAGAACCATCAAACCTTTATTACAGAAAGGTCAGCCATCACAAATGCCAAGTTCATCAAATATAGAAGGCATCCAAAACAATAAGGAGATTGATCAATACAACGGTTGCCTACGGGGAACTTACCCAACTATTTACAGGCGCGATGCCTGCCAGCCAATATGGCGGCCGTCTGGCTCGTTACTTTCACATTAGCCTACCTCTAATCGGTTCCTCTGCCTATTCCACGGGAAATATAAACAGGTTTCTCGTAAGGAATAACGAGGCGATCGATACAGGTCGCCCTTCAGTAGCCACTCGAGTCTTTTGCATGAACTAAGACCGCTACGCTTTGTTATCGTAAAGATTTTTATGTTTTATGCTTGTACCTCGATATTGTAAGCATTGTTAATTTGGTTACGAGTAATTTACTCACCGAGGCAGTTCCGTCCGCGGGTTACATGGGATCCAGGGCACAAGGCACCAACAGGCTTGCGGGCTAGTTCGTATTACAGTTGCACCTTCGAGTGGGCACGTCCTAAGCTTGCGTAACATTTATATAACAGGACACATGGCTCACGCGAGCCGTACCGCACCGTCACAGGCTCGCGCCCCAGGCCTCGGCCTACATCCTGCCATTTTGGAATCGAGACGGGCGCTCGAGGCGGCGGCGCGGAACCCCCGGGCCGTGGTCAGAGCGCGCGTCCTCGACTCGCGGACTACGGTTTCTATGTTACAATCGGGATGTCACAGCGGTCACTACGTACGGAGGGAAAATAAAAAAGTGTGTGTCGGTCGGGCGGAGCGGTCGACCGGCTGTAAGGGGCACATGCCTGCCGCTCGATAGGCGGGCGCAGGCGCGGGGCGGCGGCGGCGCCCCGTGACGTCACGCCGCACTCGCGCCGCGCCGCTGCTCAATGGGCTGCCGCCGGTCCGGCCGCCCCACACGCCTTCATTATTTAACAATCACTGTCACTCCGTACCACCGATTAATGGCCCACTGAGCGACTGCAATCGGATCCTACTATCTTGGTTTCATCGATTATACACGTTTATGGAAATTCAGTTCGGTTCATGTTTTAACGAATGCAGCTTCGGGGTATCGTAATGACTGCGCATAATAGTATGCAAATGAGGTGACAAGGGGAGTATTTTAATGGGCCACTAGATTATGACGTCACCCTATACTTGACACCGACACGCTTTTGAAGGACATATTAGATGACAGTATCGCGATATATTATATTTGTTCCTCTAATTATTTTAAATGTTATATTTATATCCATATTTAAAAATCGTCTCTTATTGATAGTTAAGCTAAGCGTGATTTTTGAAAGCGTTACAATTGTTGTCTTTCGGAAAAATGTTAATAAGTAACATGTTAAACAATGATAGGGCATTTTTCGAATACCATAGCCAAGTGTTCACTATAGAACCCTAAAGGGGCCTTTAAAATGAACCAAATTAAAATTAATCCATACAGCAAATGTCTTGCCCTTGCATAAACCCAAAAACCTATATAGATAGATAGATAGATAGATAATAACTTTATTCAGCCACAACGAACAAATATAGTGGTACAGTGAGCATCATATAGTTTGTAGCATCAAAAGCACCAAATACTTCGTCACACATCGTTATTCCCATAGACATAAAGATGTGTTACGAACTATTTGGCGCTTTCGATGTTTCAGACTATATGACGCTGACTGTACAAACATTAAAAAAAACATATCAAACAATTTAATACTTCAGAAAAAATACATAAAGATGACCGTAAAAGGTGGATTCTAGCCTTAACCCATTCAGCGCTAATCACGACACACGCAGATTAAGCTGCTACGGGCTACAGCGTAGCGCTCCGAGCGGCAATTAATTAGGATTTTTATTGCGCCCTATAATAGGTTAAGTAGGAACCATGATGCTGCCATACAATGATTACAATGTTAATTTCGCCAATTGGAGAAAAGGGGTTAATTTCAAGATATTCCAAACTACATACAATGATGTTTAATTTAATCCCAGTTTGGACGGTTGTCCAAACACACATGTACATCTAAAGTAGACTGCGGTAGGGCTGCGGGGGCTCCAGCCGGTATGTTAGCGCTGCTACGGCACGCACGCGTTTTATCGCAGCGCGTTGCATGCGATAAAAAGGGATAGCCACTGTTTAGGCTCGTCCGGAATACGACAACAAGGGATTTGTTAACAGAGAACCTTAAATTCTGTTCACTATTATTTATTCAGTGGATGTGCCAGGAATCCGCTAGCCTACCTAGCGCTTTCCTCTACAAACGGTTTTCGTCGCAGTCGCATGTTAAAAGTTACGAGCGTGTCGTTGCCAAATTGATGGAAGTGAACGTGTTAACCGGCTACGAAACTGGTAAAATTACTTTCCATTTCCCATTCCGAAGCAGATTTATGAAATGAGAACAAGTGAATCACTAACTAAAATATTTTCGTTGGCTAGTAACCTATTGACGGCACATTTTAAACCACAAGGCGTGGTTGCACGAGATAAGCCGCGACGCCCGCAACGAAACTAGTTATGATGGGAGCGTGCTTTGAATGAAGTTCCTGCAATTGATGTGAATTAGCGACTACAATAAAGAAGGTTTTCTATAAATTTGAGGATGACTATTTCGACTATACGTACCTATACTAGCACGTACGAGAGTTACTTGCTACTGTGGACAGCATAACATTTCATAGCCGAGATGCGCATCTGAAGATACACATGAGTGTCGGTCGGCATTTGTTTAGCTAATTAGTCCGTGTGCGAACGCTGGCCAGGAAACGAAGCTAGCTAGCTTTTTAAAATAGTACCTAATACCAGGAAAAAAACCTAGTCCTCGTGATATTACAAACATATATCTACAAAATTCTCATTCCGGAAAATATCCTTAGGCCGCGTGTAGCAGCGCGGGTGCGGCCTCGGAAGTCAAACACACAGGAACACACGCATAATGCGTTGCTTAGGAGTGTACCTACAGGTTTGAGGGTTTACACAGTCGCCTGTCAGGCCGCGTGTGGCGCCGCCGCACGCCTTGCCTGACCAAAAGCAAGGCCTTAGGAGTTAAAATGATGAATGAAAGAGAAGTACTACTTACGCACTTACTGTATATCTAGTGACATAATCCTTATATTGACTAATACTTCATATATGCTACGGGTTATCTTTAGGATTGGTACCTTTTGGGTGACGATTTCCATCAAAGCCAACAGAAGTTGAGTTGATGTGTAAAATTTCACGTTCCTTCCACAGCTTTTGCACTTCACGTTAATCATACAAAAGTCATTCTGTGCCGGCGCGTCTTCCATGCCTTCACTTGCATCGCATTCACTTGAATTTTCAACTACACTGTTATATGTTTCATTACTTGGTGTATGATCTCTTTTTAAAATGTCACTTCTACTTGTCTCTACATCTTCAGTAATTTCGACAGTTTCACCTTTTTTCATGATTTCACTACTAAACTCTTTCGATCCGTGGACATCGCCTTCACTAATTTCGATTGTTGCAGCTCTTTTAATAAGCTCTCTTCTGTTGGACTCTAAATTGTATTCTTTAGCAATATCGTTTTCTGCACTATCCAATGTGTGTATATGTACTCGTTTCATGAATTGAAATCCACTAGAAGCTACATCACTTGAAATGTCGAGATTATATTTACTAATTTTAGCACATTGCTCAGAAATTGTTTTGGATACATTATTTTCGTCAGTCTCGACTCTGTCAACATCATATTCATTTACCTCTGCATCTGGTATATTAGAAGAAACTGCACTATCACTATCACTGAAAGCTCTCGCAACTTCGATCCAAGCTTCAACATTTCGTGTGGAGTCTCTTGTTTCAGTTCTGACGCAGAAACAATTGAATAATGAATGTCCGAATTCATCGAAACAATCGAATATATATTGTATTAAATTCGTCTTCATTTTCTTTGATAACCGCGTGCCAGCGAAGCCGTATATTCAAGCTCTGTTTTTACCAAGGCACAATATCAATGATATCAGTTAGTCAGTTAATGAAATAATGATAAAGCTCTGCAATCGTTTCACAAGACTAGTCAGGCTTGATTAGTTAAGCAAATTATGAAAAACAAAGCTACAGAATTACGCATTATTATTGTTTAATATAAATCAATGCTAGGGATGTAAGCGGTCTAATTCCAATAAGGTTTAGTTTGCCCTCTGGGTTAGAAGGTCAGATAGCAGTCGCTTTCGTAAAACTAGTGCTAAAGCGGAATCCGGACCGTTTGGGGTAGATACTACCGGGAAAAACGCTAGGAGGATGTTGGATGCTAGGGATGTTTCATCCCTCATAACATTATAAATAGGAAAGGTCAGCGAGGTTGTAGCTTCGTAAGTTTATATAATGCAGAGAGTATTCCCCGGAACGACTCATCCTATTAAAAAAATCCCGCGGCTCCGTCTGGGATCTGTGTAAGACGCGGCCGCAACATCAGCCCAAGATTTTGCTGTGTTGGGTTCATATCGTGATGCATACTTGTCTTTATTGTCTTTTAAATTCGTGTGAACAGATTTAAAATAGGTTATTTATTCATATATACTAAGAATAAAGAGGTAATGAGAATGACGGTGAAGTGAATAGGATTGGCTGTACACGTCTTATGTTAATGATTTATTTTCAGCTTGTCCTGTCCTACTTTCATTTGTACATTAAGGCGGTGCATTGGAATTCGTGCGAAATCAACACTCATTTTATTGACTAATATTTTATTTACATAATACAATGTGTTTAACGATGTTTGGTTTGTTCAATCAACATTGAATAAAATGATTTTCAAAAATATACAAAATCTATTAAGTTAAACTTTATACTTGGCAACATTTGAATATAATAACTTAAAAAAGACTTTTAGGGGGCTGACCGAACTGTAATACTGGTAACTTTTCATAGAACACTTTTTTTTATATATTACTTCTAATATTCCGAAATAAATATGAATTTCAGTTCAAATACTCAAAGATATTACAAAACATGACAACCCCCTCATCTCGCAATATTTAAAAATAGTAAAGATATAAGCGTAGTGTAAACTTAGCTTAACAAGGAGACATCTACACCATTATGATATGTACAACAGTGATATAGGATTTATATCCAAAATATGGTAACTTTAAATAAGTTATGCTATTGTTTTTTAGAATACCCTGGATACACATTTAGGTACCTCTATAATTATAATTTTCAATCGAAAATAGAGGGACTTCTAAGAAGCTTCAACCAAACTAACGTGGTAGTAGATCTTTCTCGATGTTTTAATGTACTTAGGACTTAGGATGGGACTCAGTTTATTATATTGTAAATATCAAAATTACATGATATTCTTAAATCAGCTATACTTTATGTACACCAACCAGTTTTCCAACATAGCTCCAACACATATTATCGTAGTAAAACTTGATTCCTAAGAATAAAATATTGAGCAATACATCCAAATTCGATTTAGGGAAAACTTCGTATTTTGGCAACGTACCTACCCCACACAATATAACCCGGTTACATAATGCAATGGATTGCGAATTCGAATAAATGACTTATGAAAATTTCAACAAGAAAATTTGAGACTTACCTCTCTACCGACTTCGGGGCCTTACCAACTGATGCATAAAATTTATCTTAATCGTTCAACATGAATTATCGAGTCAGTAACAATAAAAAGTTAATAGAAATAATGTAACAGTCCATAGCAAAAGGTCAGGTCCCTAGTATCACGCCCAAATATCAGTCGATGTCCAGGCTCTTAAAGCTGCTGGTCAAACTCGCGAACATGCCTCTGCTGGGCTTCTTGATTCTCTTCTTCTCATCGACCTTGAAGATCTCCGTTTCTATGAGCCAGTCTCTATAGTTCTCCTCCATATTCTTGCGTTGTTCGGCGTGGAAGTCCTTGACGGGGGGGAGGGGGCCGCCGTAGTCCTCAGGCAGGAGTTCCTTGTCGACCACGGAGGCGGGGCCCTCGGAGCAGAAGTTGAGGAGGTTGAGCAGGTTGGAATGAATGAGCGGCTTCACCAGACACATCACCTGGTTGATGAACGAGACCGTGTGCACCACGTGGATCTTCTTCAGACGACACGGGTGCGCACTCTGGAAATAAATTAATAATTATTAAAGGACAATCTTACACAAATCGAATTAGTCCCATAGTGAGTTCAATGAGGCCTGTGTGGCTGGTGCTGAGCGACGATAGGATGTAATCTACATGTAATCTATATGTAATCTACTAGTAGGTATAAATACTTTGTATACAGAAAAACATTCAAGACTCATAATATCTATACCGGTCGTCAATAATGGACGATTCAATAAACGTTTAATCAAATAAGTATTTTAAAGACTTAAGAGAACTGTGCCGATAGATATTTTGGCAAGCATAAGGCGGTAGTCATACTATCAACTTGGGATTCTTTAAAAAGTTATGGGATGTCAGCTACCGGGCACTACCTATATCCACTAATACAAGAAAAAAGGGCAATGAAAATCGGTCGTCGGTAATGGGAAATAGAGTAGGATTGTTTGTTTGATTGTTTTGTTTTCCAAACAAACGAAACGGAACAACGAATCAACTCCTTGCTGGATCTTCCTTTAAGCCGCTAAAGCTGTCGAATCAATCGCCACTAAAACCAACCTGAATGTAAAGCATGAACGCGCGCAGCGCCGGCAGCGTGACCCTGGTGAGGTGTCCGAGGCTGCAGCCCTTCATGTCGAAGATGACGATGTAGCCGTCCGAGAGGCGGTCCTCCGACAACTTCACGTCATTGAACATGCAGAACACGCGCACGGCGTCAGCGAAGTTCAGCTTGCTGTAAGTAAAACGAAATTGCGATAAGCTTAAAAAACAATATACGAGTAGGCACATGCTATGCAGACACTTAGTAAAAGTAAATAAATAAACTAATGGCTCTGTGAGCTGTAGACCTCGCGAGTCGGTATTTTTAACTGACTTCAAAAAAAGGAGGAGGTTCTCAATTCGGTTGTATTTTTTGTGGTGTTTTTTCAATGTACTAATTCTGGGGTAACAAACCTCAGAACTCCGTCATTGATGAGCCGATTCGTAATTTTTTTTGTTTGTAAGTATATGCTTCCAGGTGGGTCCCATTTTTTTCAAAAATTCAGTTGGATGATGGGATCCATGAGGAATTGAGGGAACTCCTCAATTATATTAGGCGCGCCTGTAGTGATTTTGGTATTTTCTATTATATCTCGTGTATTTACACCCGGAAATCATAAATTTGGTGGAGTGGAATTGATGATGAAGACCATAGATTACTTATGGAATTCCTCAATTACGTACTTAAAGTACAAAAGTACGTCATAGATTCTGATAAGAACCCGTTGAAATAGCAACTAATGAAGTGCCAAAGGTGATCCTTGTGGAATCGACGGAAGTCCTCAAATATCACCACATACAGCGATTAGGTTTTTTCTCTAATAATCAACGCATTTGCTCTCGGAAATCAGTTCATGTGGTAAATTGGACAATAAATGTGGAAATGTTCTCGTAGTTTGGCGGAGTAAATTGAAGTCGGTTAGAACTTTGTTTTTAAAGTAAATTATTTATATATTTTTTCTAATGATCAAATAATGAATCTACAAAAAAAACATATACTTATCAAACCTGCTCACAAAATTTCACGAGATCGGTTGATAAATGCGACCTGAGATAGGAGCCGTACATCCGGACAGATATTGTTAGATCAAGGGACTTTAGTAAGTAGTTACATTCAGATACAATTGTAAGATTGTTCATGAATCAATAAAATAAATAAATAAAAGATATACGAAAGGAGATCGGTTGAGAAATGGGACATTCTCAGAGAGCTATATTTTGCATGACCGGGCCTAAATTCGTATGTAAACCAAATTATAATAAATTGGTATTTTTTTGTAGGATAGTTTACGTCTATACCTAGGTGTTGCACCTTAGATCGAAGCCTTGTCATTAGTTGTTTAATAGATATGTGTTTTCAAAGCCCTGTTCTCAAATTACCACAACGCGTCCACGCGCTTTCTTAGTTTACGAAATTGTCTTAAACTTTGAAAGAGTACCTACAGATTTTTGATATTTTTTATCGCATTTTAAATAAAGGAATGGTTTAGCTACGACATATAAAAAATACAACAAAATACATTAAATTTTCTTTAACAAAATAATGAATGAAAATCTTGTCCAGCCTAAAGGAATATTTAATTGCCTGCACCGCTTACAATCGCGGGCGCACAGCCCTAGTCAAAACTATCTGGCACATCACTATAGCACAGGCCACAAGCCACAGCCATCAGTTGTGCCGAGGTGCTCGATGAGTGCGGACGTATTTGTGTCAGTGTTGTCGCGGGACTGCACATAAGTATCTAATTGCCTCGACTTTGGTTTTCGAAATTTCTAATTCATGTTGTCATTTTTAATAATTCATCTGTTATCGTCAGTGGGTTACAGCTAAAGAAAGCAGAATAGTGGGCTTCGCTGGTTCTGATCTATATATTTAAGCTATATTTTCATTTAACAGCTGTTTTTCTACGAAAATGTGTTTCTCTCTAAGAGCTACGACGCTAATTGCCAGGATTTTTCTAATTGCCATCGTATTGATTTAGTGTTAAAATATATTATAATTAGGAATATAATATTAAATATAACCGAAAATATAAAATATAAACTAATATAAAATACAATTTTCTTTAAATTTTATCAGAACTATAAATGGTCATGCCACGCTCTATTGGAATCGATCTGTCATCACGGACAGGACTATTCTAGCCAACAGGCCAGATATCGTGCTAACAGATCGATCGAAACGCCAGGCAGTGCTTGTCCACGTCAGCATCCTCCACAACGAGAACCTAGTGAAAGCTGAGTAGGACAAAGCCAGCAAGTACCTAGACCTGGCTCATGAGGTAACCACCATGTGGAATGTTGATTCAACGATCATTTTCCCGATAGTTGTTTCTGCAAACGGTCTAATAGCGAAGAGTCTCGACCAACAGTTCAATAGACTCTCCCGCAGATTGCTAGGTCAAGGGTCAGAGACAGAAGGCTATATACTACTGGTCACTGCGTCGGTAGTCAGGTCAGGAGGTGCATTCTGGTACGCCCTAATCCACCCTTGCTGGCTTTGTCCTTCTCGTCTCGGCCTTCACGAGTTTCTCGTAATGAGGGATGCTAATGTCGAGCACTGCCTTCTTTTTATCAATGTTTTACTGGATTTAACAACATATTGTAATAATGTTAACGGTCAAAGTTTCTAAATGCATAATCTAACGAGACAGAACTGCCATTATGTTTATTTTGTCCGAAAAGTGTATTCTTCCCAGTATAGCGATCATTTGAGAGTTTTCATACGTTGTTTACATAACAAAATTATTATTTTCTAATCGCCGAAACGGAGCGAATTTCAATGTTCTAATCGCCAGGATCCTAGAGAAATTAAGATCACCATAACTCAAGTACCGCGTATGCTATTACAGTGCTAAAGTAATTAAACAGGTAATTGTCGAGTAAGGATCCCATTTTCAGTAATATTGTTTGGAAATAATGAAGGAATAAAAAGGGTGGTGGCAATTAGGCTGTGAACGCCCGCAGTGAGAATGGCCGAAATGCGACCTGAGGTAGAGGACAGGAGCCGTACATCCGGACAGATATACGAAAGGATGTTTTCGCAAGCTGAAGCTGAGAACTTCGTTCGCTTCGCTCTCTTGTTCAATTTGCGTTTACATCCCGGTTAGGATGTTACCAAAAGCGTAGGGCCAAGTTGCCAAGGCACAATCATGTCCAAGTCTTGTGACATTGATAGTACCGACATAAATTGTTCTATCATACCTGTAGTCGAAGTCAGATAGCCGGTACAGTAGCACGTGGTAGCCCTCCGACGTCTTGTTCGGGAGCCCGATCATGTGGCTGGAACAAGAATGGATGATTTAGTGCGGGAGTCGTCAACTCGTCATCTATCTGGCCCTTTCATCAACTTGAAAATTGTCACCTGCCAATGACAATTGGACTTGCATTGCTTGGTCGACAAGTTAGGCCTGAATCACACTGCATGGCGCGGCCTTCGGTGGCAGTAAATAGTAAACTTACAAAACCACCACAGGACGCGCCAGTCTGTGATAGGCTTTAAGATGGTCCTACTGTCATATGACAAGTTAGTGAAATAGGGACAGACTGATGCCGTTTAGTACCCAAAAATGTATACGCTTCGTGCTTGAAACTGTAGCTACAAATTATTTAGGTACCTACCTATATATTTTGTAAATTTTAAATATATTGTACTCGTAGGCAGCAGGTGAACTCAACGATATCTGGGTCTGAACCGTCAGGGAAAAGCTGTGCACTGTCAATATGGAATTCGAATTGGTATATCAAATTTGAAATTTTGAATAGTGGTTAGCCAAAAAAGTAGCCATAAAGTTTGCGTCGCATCGTTACAAAATAACAAGCCATAGGTCTTGGCAATAGATATCACCCCGAAGCTCGAAGTCGTTCGTTAAGCAAATCTCGTATGTTAATTAACAATAATTCTATACACAACGAATTACGACATCGAATTACAATACCTCGGATATCTTAACCAATTATTTACACGGCGGGATGAAAGTCGCGACATGATCGGTGCTGTCTTGGCTCTTTGACTTACTCCCGCCTCGATAGTGCCTCTTTAATCCATACTTATTATAAATGCGAAGTGTGTCTGTCTGTCTGTCTGTCTGTCTGTCTGTCTGTCTGTCTGTTACCTTTTCACGCTTAAACCGCTAAACCGATTGAGATGAAATTTGGTATGGAGATAGTTTGAATCCCGGGGAAGGACATAGGATAGTTTTATCCCGGAAATCACCCCCTGAGGGGCTGAAATGGGGGATGAAAGTTTGTATCGAGCTATGATATAAACGAGTTCCACGCGGACGGAGTCGCGGGCAGAAGCTAGTACTTAATATTATAAATGCAAAAGTGTGTCTGTCTGTCTGTCTGTTACCTCTACACGCTTAAACCGCTAAACCGATTTGGATAAAATTTGGTTTGAAGATAGTTTGGATCCCGGGGAAAGACATAGGATAGTTTTCATCCCGGAAACCATCCCCGGAGGGGGTGAAATTGGGGATGAAAGTTTGTATGGTGCTGCGATATAAACGAGTTCCACGCGGACGGAGTCGCAGTTCTGCCTGCGACACATACAACTTTTGTAAAACAAAAACACTTTAACAAGGCTTGTCTACTATGGCATAATATCGTGGACAAGGTATTAGAACACAAATAAAAACATAAATCCGTATAATTTTAATCTGTTTAGTTTAAGGTTTTGGTTTATTTTAGGATTTTAGCATCCATTTTTATTGTGATGTTTTTATTAAGGTTCAATGTGGTAGTTATTTAAAAGAAAATTGTAGTTAATACAGATAAAATGATTCATGTTTTTTATTGAAAGTAAATAAAATAAAATACAATAAAAACATTCCTTCCGCATTCACTATACCTACAGATATCAATCGTTCAAGTAATCTAAAGACCTTTGCGTAACCGTAATATGTATAAATATTTGATGTTTGTCTGTGTATTGTCTGTCTGTAAGTACCTTTATGGTATGGTGGTATTGGGTGATCAACTTTTGGTACGCTTCGATATTTTTGATAACAGAACTGAGATTTGTATAATGATTTTAATTTTATTTCCTGGATAAGTATAGAATTAATAGTAGATTGTGTCCCAAGGGAGCAAAGTGGTGTATTTACGGCGGAGGTGAACCCTGGGAAGCGAAATATTCTACAATATCTAATATAATTATATACATAGTATAATCTAGACCGTAACAAGGGACTCAAGTGTTTACGCCCAAGACGGAAATAATTTGGCTACCGAGTAGCACATACTGGTTTTCACACCTTTCATGAGGAAAATTGAAATCCCTCATTTCAGGGCCACAATGGCTCTTTTTTGAATAGCAGGTGTGAAAATGATAAAGTAGGTACCTAAACAATACATTCGTGTTTACGGAATGATTACGCCAATTTTTAGGGTTCCGTAGTCAAGAAGGAATTTAATCCTTATATTTTCGCCATGTCCGTCCGTCTGTCTGTCCGTCTTCGACTTAGCTCAGTAACTATTCCTACTAGAAAACTGTGATTCTTCATGGGTATATAAATTAATCATGCCGACAAAACAGTACAATACAATTTGGAAAAATATTTTTTTTAGGGTACCTCCCCTACACCTAAAGCGGGGATGTAATTTTTTTTCTCGTCAAACCCATGGTGCTATCGTTGGATAGCTCGTTCAAAAATGTTATGCGTTTTCTAAAACCATTTTTCAAATCAGTAATTCGTTTGAGAGATATTGCGCTTTAAAGCCCTAATTTAAGTTCGAGTCATGTCATGCATGCAGTAGTTACCGAGTAATAGCCGACCAACTTAATGTGTAATCGAAAAGGCCAATTTTCGTACAAATTCGGCTGACGCAACCGCACCGCACGTCGATGTAACTAAGGCAGACAGGCAACTACGGAACCCTTCACTGCGCGTGGCCCGACACGCACTTAAGAAGAAGAAGAAGAATAAGAAAAAATATTCACTTAAACAACCCTTGTTTTACAGTATTTTCTTCTGCCAAACTGCAGGACAGTTTGTTGGCAGAGGGACTCCCTTACAAAAAATAGATGGGTAGGCTTAGCTATGAGCTAGTTACTTAAGTTACATAATTTTGTTTTCTAATGTAATGGTACAGCTCACGTGATAACTTTACTTAGACTACATTTCCAGTTTAGATTTTATCTTTTCTAAGAAAAACTCCTTCACTTTAACTTTAAACATTCTAAATGTGTTACATTCCCTTATGTCATACGGTATATCATTATATATTTTAGGGACCAAGTACTTCCTACTTCTCTTCCCGTAATAATTATTATCACACGCCGGCACCTCTAACATTTGCCGGCCGGCTCTAACTTGGCCGGCTTTTTTTGCAATTGGCATGCTATTCAAAATTCTATACAGTGTGGCCCTCGATAAAGTGCATAAACGAAAATAAATGAAACTACACGGTAATTTCCGACGGGAAATGTAATAAAAAATCTAAAAAATTGACTATTTTATTGTCCTAATGCGTGAGATAATTTGTTGTATTCATAACTTAAGCAGCCTACTCTCACGCTTTTTTTATTGGTAATTATTAATGTTGTATTTAAATTACAAAATTGTAACTTTTTGTGCTAGTTAGCTAATGATGCAAGGAATCATAATAAGTAATAAAAATAAGGGGTACATGGGGCTGTTTATTAAATTATTATAAGTTAAACATTTAAAAACGTGGAAAAAAATAGTTTTATTTAAAAAACATGTAATTTTCTGTTCTTTTTTGTAGTTACGTGGCATTTTTTTAATTTTGTGTAGTTGGCCAACATGATTAGTGGGTCGCTTCTTTTTCATTTGAATACAATGCAGCCAATAGTTTGAGAGTTATCGATTCTTTTTTCACTTAAGCCGTAATTCAATAGTAAAAGAATTAAAAAACCCAAATAAAATAAGCCTAATATTTTCGATTTTTTCATTATTTTTCCCGTCGGTAAATTACCGTGAAGTTTCACATATTTTCGTTTGTGCACTTTATCGAGGGCCACACTATATCTGAACAAAATAGTATAAGTTCAATTCTTTGAAATGCAATTTTAAGAGCAGTTACTTACACACTGTGGCAGTGACACACACGCGACTGCTATAATATGCAGTGCAGACGCCGATCTATAGGAGACGCTACACGAGCAAAATCGGCAGTACTGCCGAGCAGTCACTGAAAATATAGTATGAAGTGACCATGATTTGGCTGACCGCCGTGCTTCCGACACGTATCGGGCCGAATCACGCGGCGGCCTGCATGCATTGTTGCCGATATCGGCCTGTGTAGCGACTCCTTATAGCTAATGTACGATTCCCACCGACAGAGTCGGGCCGGAGCGCATTCTATTACATGCAAAGGAATTTGAACCGTCTATACAGCAGATACGATTCATATTTGATTACAATCCCCACCGACCGCTTCGGTAGCTGCCGCCTCGCAGTGGATGCAGGATTCATTCAAATATGAAATGTAAATACTGTTTATACGGTTCAAATTCCTTTGCATGTAATAGAATGCGCTCCGGGCCGACTCTGTCGGTGGGAATCGTACATAATAGTGTAATAGTCGCCGCGTGTAACCGGTATTTGTATGTTTAATAGTTACGTAACAATCTGCGAAACGCTGTAAAATTAGAATGACGTGGAACGCACGCCCCTGACCTTCGTCAAGAGGTTAGCAGCCGCTCACCTTGACGGAGTGGGACATTCATGGCTTTGATGAGCATCGGATCATTAATACTCCTAGACATTTTATAGGACAATCAATCTAGCTAGCCTCTTCAAGCAAACACATACCTACAATACCTACAACACCCTAGAAATGGATACGGCAGGAAAAGCTTTATTATTGTGATAAAGTACCTAACTTTATTGAGCGAGCTATTTCTCTGTTACCATTACAATATATATGTACAGACAGCGTCATATAGTTAGTAGCCGCCAAGGTAGCGAACTATTTCGGTACACGTCTTTATTACTGTAAGAATAAGGGTGTGTTATGAAATATTTGTCTACTCTGGCTGCTACTAACTAAATGACGCTGACTGTACATAACTACTTATCAGTGAGGAGCGCCCATACAAGACGATTCCCGATTCCCATCGGCTTGCCTAAAATTTACTTTTAGACAAGCCTAAAGACATATTTATAGTTTTTGTTCCGGGTTGCCCATCGAACATTTTCACGCACCGCCACAGCTACTTATACAAATATACCAATATGTACAATATGTATGTATGTGTTTGTGTATACATTGCGTTAGCGGTAAGCGGGCTTTTTTTAATGTAGGGTAAATTAACGTAGTTCTTTATAGTACATTACGTACCTAGGGCGGTGAATTCGTAAATGGCCCAGAGCGCAGGTGTTTATAATATGCCATAAATATGCGATCTGGGGCTTTACGAATTACCGCCCGTGGTGAGTACACAATTTTACGTCTTCATCTGGCCACAATGCGAGTTTTACCGTACGCCGTACGCAGTACGCAGCGTGCAGTTAAACTCGCATTATAGCCAGGTGTGACGTAAACTTAATTATGACCTTAATACAAATAATTAACTACAATTCCGACTTCACAAATTTTCTAACAAAAATTAAATTGCCAGCGATGTACAGCAAAGTAAATTGACAAGTAAGTGTAAATGACAGCATTTCATACTTTGTTTATGACGGCGGCAGCACCTAAGTACCTACATTGACGGTTTGAATTTTGGAAAAATAATATGTAGTTAATTTACATAATTATGATTTGCAAATATATGCAAACAATTGCTAATGGAACATACATATTAATATCAGTTTTAATAAATGCCCGCGTGCCGGGAACACACTGTATGTATACTAGTGTAATATCGTGATGGTACCAAGACCTCGAGATACACCGACACCGACATTCATTAGTTATTTAGATCGTCTGCGAAAGTATGTACACGCGTATGTACGCGTTTTGTTCAATAGAAACTTTCGTAGAAACGAGCCTTATTGAATGAGTGAGCGGAGCGAACGAAGTTCTCGATTTTAGCTTGGGTGAAAATGCATTCGTATTAGGGAATGCAATCTCGATCTCACAGGATATCGTCCATATTTTACTGAGTCTCGTACAACTTCTCGCGAGATTGCGACTTTGAATTTTCCATACAAAACTTAGTGTTTTGCCAAGTTTCATCTGGCTGATAAATTAAAACTTATTTTTATTCGATAAAAATTGTACCTATTACTTTTAATTATATTAAAACCTGATAAAAATAAAGATTCAATAGGTTTTAGTTTTTTTATCTGAAATAAAACGGATATTTATAAACCACTACACGCAGATTTTAGTTTTATTACACATTTTAATAATCATTTAATGCATTTACATACGTTTTTAGTGAAAAACGCCTAATCTCGCGAAGTGTCGTAAATCACGAAATATTTCTCGTGGTACTGGCTTTGTGCGACTGTTCTCCTCTACAGGCTGCATTTCTTAAATTTTGTGTGACAGTTCAATGATTATGTATCATAGTTATATCATAGTTTAATTTGTCGATACAGTTAAGGAAATTAAAAAAAAGAGAAAAAGATAGACTTGCAAAGTCTAAGCCTAAGCTCACAACGCCACTACTATTATGAAAGACAACTATTGTTGTACATATCTTATTATTTACAAGCCAGACGTAAAGCAATTCACATCCGAGCGCAGAAGATGGAATAATTGGCGTAATTACGATACAGCTGTTCCGTTACATTACAGCTAGGATGATTGCAACCGCGATGACGACGATGCACGATGCTCCATTAAGCACGCTTTAACCAGAAATACTAGCCACACCACAATGCCACAATGCCTGGTAATGCCTCCTTGAATAACTACAACTTAAAAAACTTGAAAAACCCCCGACAATTTCATTTCAAAGTCCAATATCTCAAAAACGGCTAAAGAGATTTTCATGAAACATAGCTAAGAACACTCAGGATCACATCAGCTTTCGAATAAAAAAAACCGCATTCAAATTGGTCCATCCGTTTGGGAGCTACGATACCACAGACAGATACACAAATACACAGACACGTTAAACTTATAACACCCCTCTTTGCGTCGGAGGTTAAAAACAAATGCGGTTTTTAAAAGTACCTCGTTTCTTACACCAATGGATACTGCAACCCCTAAACAATCAACGTGAGACAATGGATATAATCATTCTGTTCTTAGTTATAGATAGTGAGAGAAGCAGGGTATAGCGGAATGTCGTCTCGGTCATGGGAGCAGCTCAACGCGGGTGTGGACTCAAAATTTATTATTACTCCAAAAGAAAGAAGGCAAAAAAATATGCCTGGTGACGAAAATCCCATTCAGATATCTCAAAGAATTACGAAGCTACAACCGTTTTAATATTGCTAATGTTAGAGAGAGAAAACGCTCGCAGATCTTGAAGTGACGATCTGCGAGCGTCATAGTAAATAACAATCGTTTCATATGAAAGTGCGTTTTGCGGAAAAGGGACAGAATATACCCCCTACTAAAACTTTGGAAACTTATAGCTTTGTGATCGTTTAATCCCCTGCTTTACTTTTTTCTCCATTTGACAAGTCCGAGAGAAGAATGCACCCATAACATAATAAGTTATAACGCTTCGTAGGTGTGGTGTTGTGCTCCTGTTGGTGAGTACGCGCTGTGTATGTCTCCAGATCGTCACAACGAATCTTCAAATCAGTAAGGGGGGGGGGGGGGGGGGGTTAACGAGGAGGATAACCTGCCCCTCTGCTTAGCGTTCGTGGACTACGAGAAAGGCTTCGATTCGATTGAGACTTTGGCTGTACTACAGTCTCTCCAGCGGTGCCAAGTTAACTATCGCTATATCGAAGTGCTGAAGTGTTTGTACGAGAACGCCACTATGTCAGTCCGACTACAGGACCAGAACTCGAAACCTATTCCGCTGCAGTGGGGAGTCAGGCAAGATGTTATATCTCCAAAACTGTTCACCGATGCACTGGAGAACGTTTTCAAGACTGGACTGGAGAAGGCTAGGCATCAACATCAACGGCGAGTACATCACTCACTTTCGGTTTGCTGACGATATAGTAGTCTTGGCTGAGACCATGGAGGGCTTAAGTACGATGCTCGATGACCTCAGTAAAGCTTCCGAGCGAGTTGGTCTAAAAATGAACATGGATAAGACGAAGATCATGTCAAATGCCCATGTAGTACCAACTCCCATAACACTCGAACACTTTACGCTCGAAGTTGTGGACGATGATGTATACCTAGGACAGACTATCCAGTTAGGTAAGTCCAACTTCGAGAAAGAGGTCAATCGTTGAATCCGACTCGGCTGGGCAGCGTTCGGGAAGCTACGGCACATCTTTTCTTCCAATATTTCGCAGTGTCTCAAGATGAGAGTCTTTGACTAGTCTGTGTTGACAGTGATGAAACGTGGGGTACTATCGGCCTTATAAGAAGGCTCAGTCAGCCAAAGGGCTATGGAGAGGGCTACGTTGGGAGTTTATCTGCGTGATCGCATCAGAAATGAGACTAGACTATCCGCAGCAGAACCAAGGTAACCGATTTAGCCCTCCGAATCGCTAAACTTAAGTGGCAGTGGGCGAGGCACGTAGAACCGATGGCCGTTGGGACGGAAAAGTTCTCGAGTGCGACCACGTACCGAAAGGGGTAGGTCCCCCACAAGGTGGACTGATGACCTGGTGAATGTTGCGGGAGTCCGCTGGATGCGGGTGGTGCAGGACCGGTCACTTTGGCACTCTTTGGGGGAGGCCTATGTCCAGCATTGGACGTCTTTCGGCTGATATGATGAATATAGTTGAACATGCATGGATTTGGTTTACATTGATCTAAAAAAGTTTTTAATGGCTGAACGCGCCCCGATGTTGAAATACTGAAAAAAAAAGAAGGTCGCTTTGCAGCCCTCCAATTTTGTATGATGTTCAATACAGATCTCTCGTCTCGCCGCGCTTGAAACGTGATACTTCGAAGCCAAAGTTATTAACTTATAAAGAACACAAGGAACACAACTTCAAATTTTCATTGCATGTTTGAGACAAGCTAATATTACGATCGGTAGGAGGTAAACTGACTTTATTTGATTTGGTGCAGTGCGTGTCAAGTGCTACGCCATAAAAACGTATACTTACTTAAAGCATGTTCGCCTGTGTAACGCGGTCTCTCAGAACAGAAAACTACCCCTTATTAGATGCGAGACGCAGATAAATCGGCAAGGCGGGATCGACAGCATAAACGTTAGATCAATAACTGCCATATCAGGTGAACCGTAAAAGCTTAGGTGACGTTGGTGGAGTAAATAATGATGATGTATGTTGTATAAGTAATAACTCGGGTTACATTAAATTAACCGCGGAAAAACGTAAGCAAATTAACAAATGTAAATTAATTTTATATCACACCTGGCCATAAACTGCCATAAAGTGGCAATTACCGCACGCTATTACGAATGCGTAAAATTACATTTCCTGGCCAGTGGGAAGCATCAAATTTTGTACATAGTCACCGCGGGCTGTAAAAAAGATACCCTCATATAGAATTGTTGCTGCCCCTGCCATCGGCTCGGGCGTCAATATACTGCGCTCTGAAAAATTATTTGCTTTGCCGCCCTAGATCATGTAGTCACCAGCATCAATTTTGCCCTAACAAAACGGGCTTAAATATCTGACTCGCCCGTACGCCCTATAAATAGAGTCGTGTCAGATATTTATGCGTGCGCTTTGTTGTGGCAGATATTAACAGTCGCGAAATGAAAAGATTCGTCACGTTTAGACCTTATCAGCATTGAAATAAAGTAAAAATAAAACCCCTTTTCATTCCTCGACTAAACTATTCCGAAAATGGAATTGCAATTTTGTTCCAATTGCTATTTTTACTTTCGCGTCTAGGGGTTAATTTGGAAATAGGCTTCCAACAAAAGAAACATGCGTAATATTGCATGCTTATTGCAAGTATATAACGAGTATTGACTAGCATTGTAGCGATCGTATATTTACTAGTTTCTATATAGACCATTTGACGAGAACATCGCGAGGAAACCTGCATACATCTGCGAAGTAATGTTTTAGTGAAGTCCCCAACACGCATTAGGCTATCGTGGAGACTACACCTCACCTATCTTTCAACACATGTCATGCGTAGGTACATATAGATGGATACGATACAAAGGACATAAATACGCCAGAATTAAACGTGCGGTAGTTGGGGTTAAAAAAAGGTATTTTAACCAATTACTGCCTACTGCCTACATTATAAATGCAGAAGTGATATTTTCGGCGGCAACATATCCTATGTCCGGGGGAAGCTTCGCCGGGAGCCGTGCCAAATTTTAGTCCATTAGTTCAGTGAAACTCAATTAAACCACCCACCTCATCCCACGCGCTGAACACTCATCAAAACTCCATTTATGAAGCCAGTAATCACACCACATTCATACTAATATTATAAATGAGAAAAAAACTTATTATTTCTATCTGTCTGACTCTTACCTTAAACCAATTTAGATAACATTTGGTAAGTATTAGAGTATGGTATAGAGACCTTGAGACCCTGGGAAGTTTGTCCCCCAAATGATCCCTTAAATGGGTAAAAAGGGGATGGAAGTTTCCTGTGTACATGATTTCATATCGTTTAAAGATTGTACAATCCGTTCCGATCCGATGCGATGCGTACCGTTTGGTGGGAATTATTCTTAAGGCGATTGACGATTAAAGACAAAAGATAGTTCTAAATAATACATCAAAATTTCATTATTGTAACTATAATTTCTATATTACTATAATTTAGGAGTTCCTTCTGGTAATGCATTGCCATCATACTAAATGTTAACTCAATTGGATTGGAATATTTGGAATTTACCTAGGTGGTTAGATTTGACTTCCATGATTTGGGTTTTACATACAAGTTACATGGAAGCTTGTGTAGCTGCCGATAAAGATTCCAGAGAATCATTATTTTTATGTTATACGATCCTTGGCAAGCTTACAAACAGTCTTATCTATTGTTTCAATGTTGCTATGCATTCATGTCACTTAATGGGTTGCATCGAATTAACGTTTCGCCGAATAATTTATTTTATTCAGAAACGTAACTTTTCAGGATTGTTGTAAAGAAAACTGATTCTACACAATTACCCCTTTAACTATAGGTATGTACCTAAAAAGTTGAAAAAAATAAAAATAAAAATAAAATTCGGCGAAACAATGCATTCGATGAAACGTGTCATTTATTGCATAAGAGCACTTGAGAAATACTTGCAGAATAAATATTACAATTTCGAATTAGAATCTATGCATAAAACCCAGCTCCTTTTTCACAAATATTATACCCTACGATTAAGAGGAATCCAACGACAGAACGACACTTCATATATTATGTCGAAATCCGGGCTGCAGGGCGTGCCATAGAATAAGATATACACACATACATACAAACATACATAGGCACATACATACATACATACTTACGCTCGAAAAACATAACCCTGCCCCTTCGACGGTCGAGTAAAAACGGCAAGCACTCACGCAATATCCAATATCTGTTTGTTCCTAGGCGCGAGCGGGTCTCGGTTGCTGAAGAGGTCGGGTGTGCTAGTGCGCAGCGTGAAGTAGCACTCGATGGTGTCTTTCGTCTCTTTCACTTTATAGTAGTTGGAGTGCAGGAACAGAGTCACATAATCGTCCGAGATGTACGGGAGGTGGGCCTGGCTCTTCATCCTAAAAAACAAGAGGTATAACTGTTAGCTATTTATTTGTAAACTGCAAAGGCCGCCCGAGGTTGTCAAAAAACATTCTGTGTGATGCTAGTGCTCGAACAAATTGTCGTAAATGTGGACACGCTGGACAAAAGCACCAATTTTTTTTCAGGCACTTTTTAGGCCCATAGCTTTGAGTTTTTGATAGGAACCAACTCCTCCGTCGGCCATATTTAATTTTAATGCGGCCATTTTTACTATAGTTAATTATTAATATCTTGAGTTCTAAGTCACTTAGAATCACAAACTTGGGAGTCTAGCTCGGCACAAGTGCAGACCACACAGTAGCACATGCATTAGATAAGTGCTATCAGTATTGGACTCAATGTTAGAGTTAAAAAAAACCCTACTCAAAATTCTTCGATCGTCATACGTTCATAATATAGTAGAGGGAAGATGCAATGTTTTAATTTTTGCTTTCATTTGCAAAGAGTCGCATGTAGTATGTAGTTGGCTTCATCCCTTTGTTCATTATTTACGTGTTTTTGTTGAATAAAGAATTTTGAATTTTTTGAATTTTGAATGTAGAATAGACCACGAACGTATTAAAAAATTAAAATACTATTTTGTTTTTTCAAGATATTTACTCTTGTATTTGTTCACATGGCTCACTTTTAAAATATCGACGGATATCGCTATCTAGATGACATATAAGATATTTGAAGAGATGCTTCCTTTCCTCATACATATTATGTCATCATAAGATCGTTCAGATCACAAATTTGCCAATAAAAGGATGGATCCATTCAGATCAGAAGCTTTGATCAGGTACCTACGTACAGAAAGACTGTTCGAAATCGAACTCACTAACGTTTCACTTGAGTCTGACCGACTTAAAAAAAAAACAAGGTTTTATTTAAGTTTTGTCAATCAGAATATTATGGTACCATCTAGCTGGTCTAATTAATGATCGAGACATTAACAATAGCTACTCCTTAACTACTCGAGAAACCCGTCGTGTGACTCGTGTGTGAGCTCCTCATTCGAACCCTCTCAACAAGTAAGTACCCAGTTGATGACTGCAAAGAAATCACAGCTACATAAAAGCTTGTATCAAATGTTTTTCTTTTTAACAGAAACTTATACAATATATAGGCTTAATAACTGCATGATGCAGCCCGCTGAACCAGCAAAAACGATGTAAGTATACATATATAACATTTCTGCAGCGGTTGAAGCCAAAACATATTGCAATAGGTACGTGACACAGAAATGCCCTCCTTGCACGTTAAGCACATTATTTTTAACTCGCTTTTATTAGGTTAGCATGTTTTGTGACTGTAATGTAAATGTGCAAAAGCGAGTGGGTTTCTTTAACAGTTTTCATGAAAACTTATTTTAGAACAAGTCAACAACCAAAGTCAGAGTGCGTTGACATTGTTGTCTATGCGTGTAATAGAGGGTTTTCTCGGGGGTAGTATTATTGAAGAGCTTTTTCACGTTCTGGCTTCATCAGCAGATCAACTTTATGATGCCTATCGAATTATTGTGTTGTCATCTATATTACACAAAGGTATTTATTTGCAGAATTTTCCAATATTTTATGTGAAAATCGCCTTGCAAGCTTTCAGATTCCGGTTAATGTATGTTACCTAATGATACAAATTACAATATTGAAACAAGCTGTTTATATGTATAATGAATTTTTATTTCTATCTGCCGCCTCGCGACATGTTTTTTTAACTTTCTTCCATATTTCCGCCCCACCCAGGCCAAGTTGGCTCAGCTTGGGTTGCACAGGGCGGTTCCACAACACTTCGGGAGCCCAAATAGCTCGAGCCATCCGGTTGCCTCTTGGATACTGCAACTACTATTGTCTTACACTATCATATAGGTATCATATCTATTACATAATAAACAGTTGTGTACGACACTACGCAGCAGATCTTGGACCTTGATTTGCTAAAACATAAAACAGTTTAAGTGATTTAATATTATTCGTATCTTTGCTATCATTCGTAGCATATTAAATCCTAGCCGCCCAGCCAACCCAGGCCGAGCCTCCGGATAAAATATGCCATAAGTATAAGTCTTGAAGGTCCATTTGACATCGGATTTGTAGTTCCGGAGATTAGCCCTATTTACAAGTCGACTTGGATTCAAGCAAAACGTATTTTCACAAGCTCTTATGTAACTTGCAATGTTCGTAGGTATATGATACATACCGCATTGCCGTTTTAAATCTTGAAAACCATATTCACCCGCTTCCTTGTATTCGATTGAGCTGAAAGGAGAATGCCCACATAATTCCTTCAATGTGCAGAGATGTCCAATATTTAAAAAAAGGCGTAATCGAATATGTCTAATCAGGTAATCAGATTAAACAGAAGTCTGCTGAACTCAGAGGGGTAATCACGTAACGTTCCGAACGCGCGTTAGGACAGTCCAACTGTCATATTTCCATATAAAAATTGACATTTAGAGCTACCTAACGTACGTACTATAATGCGTTACGTGATCGACCTGCTGGAGTAATATACACTAATTCATTCGTATATTACTAAAGAATCGTTACTTTAGTAATATACATATATACATCTCACATTTTTTTACATAGACATAGGTAAAGTGTTATGTAGTTATTATGTCACATTAGAACATTTAACATTCACATAGATCTTAATAGTGACATTTATTGTAGTTTTTATGGCAACATATCCTACTAATACCTATTATAAATACGAATGTTTGTATGCTGGTCACTCAATCACGCCCAAATGGCCCAACCGATTTGGATGAAATGTTGTACGAAGATAGTTTATAGCCTGGATTAAAATATAGGATAGTTTCAATCCCGGGTCCACGCAGCTGAGTCCCGGGTGGAAGCTAGTATACACATAAAATAGTAAGTAAATAAAAATTTTCATAATATCAAAATCCCAAGTTATCGAATAATTCTTGAAGGAGTTTTCGAAACCTCCATTTTTTTACATATTTTAGGTCTTGCACAAGTTGCACATATCAGGCATTTCCTTGTATGGCCGGTGGGCATTCCCCTTTGGCATACTTATGTAAGTTCGGTGATAATATAATAGTTTGGTACTATCAAGCCGATCTGATGATGGAGACAGAAAGTAACCATAGCAACGCCTAAACTACACAAGAGAAACCCGTGTTGCTCTCAATGAGTAGTTGAAGACAATGTAAAAAAAAGTACAGTTGACAAAGCTTGTACCAAAATAGTATTTTATAAGAGGGCTCTTAAAGTCGGGTAGCGGTAAGTGGCCTAACGAGTCTACTGAAATAATTAAATAAACTTGGTAAATCTAAATCTATTGAAAATCTAAGGCTCAGCGTTTCGTTGATGTATTTTCTTCAATGACCAAGGCGACGTTCTATCGTCAAATTCATTATAGTTCAGTAAAGGCGCCACGTGATGGTCAAATTCATTATAATTGTTTAAACAGTTGTATAATCATTTATTTTAGTTGAGTTGGGAGCTCCATTGAAAAAAGTATGTAAATATAGTTTTCAACACAATTGCTCGTAACGTACCTCTTATTGTGTCGCTTTAGGCTCATAATCCTGGATATTAAACACGCGTGTTTAATAACATTACGATACTTGTGTGTTATGGTTATATCCCGATTAAGTCACGTTGGCACCTTGCAGCAAGATGTATGCATGCACACGGTGCATTCTTAAACTAACCGGGTTGTACAGAATGTACAGCTTTTTTTTTAATTCTCGGCAAATGGATTCTTACCCGACTAAACAAATTAAATCCTTTTTGTTAATTAATTGACTATTTAGTTTTGGATATGATATAGAAACGGTTAATTTAGTAAAACTATTCACTTTTGATAACATTTTACATGAATTAATAAAGATAACATTTTAAATCGTAATTATTTATTTTATTTTGTATTGGCTGTTTAGAGATTTCATTTAATGCGCGCGCACTGCGCAATATTCACAAAAAAATTGTATGCCCGCCATTATAGGTTATTTCACAGATAATTGTAAACATTGTTAATGCGTGTTGGGTTATTAACAAAAATATTGATTCGTGGTGACTAGAAAAGTGATAAAAAGAATGGACGCCATTAGAAATTCTTGACGATGTATAACAACATGTGAGTAAAAACCTGTTGACATCAATAAGTAAAGAAAATAACTTGACAGGCCTATCAAATTTTCATCATATGAAAAGGATTTTTTCCTCGCAAAATGTGTTGAAAAACGTCGTATGAAACGCGTGAGCTTTGATAATTACAATCCTCGGCTCTCTTATCACGCTCACCTGCGGCTCGCGTGATAATTCCGCCTCTGATGTAATTATCAACATACCTCACTTGTATCACAATGTACTATTGGTATACGAACTCCTTATTCAAACATTACTAGTCGACGAGTACAAAATTTTATTTTTTGTCAGATACTTTTCTAGATACCTACCTACTTTATGGAATAGGTATGATGTAGCATATTGTCTCATATGAAAATTAAGTGTGTAGGTATTTAGTTCTAGTAGTGTATAGATAAAAGCAATATAACGAATTATTTCCGCATACATTACGTAGACATAAACAAAGAACCTACCTAGTAATCTTATGCTATTTTCCACGTAAATAATGGCCTGGAAAAAAATCTCCGCTATTATTATCACTAACCTAAATTATCATCACGCCAACTTTACAGATGTGATCCATGACACAGAAAAATGTGTCTTAAACCTTTCTGTTAAAATGAAAAATGACTTACGATATACTATCACTATTATTAAGTATTGACTACTACACAGTAGACACAACATAATTATATGATCCATTTCAGACAAATCGTTCATGGTAAGCAATTAAAATATTCGCTTATTTAACCAATTTACACTGTCCATTTAATTTTATCCAGTTTGCGTCGCAAGGATATTATTGCATTGCCACTGCTGGCGTAGCACGGTTGCCATTTTATCACTTATCGTTGTGGATAAGGCATCCGTCACTCTCGCACTCGCACACTTGTCAGAGCGTTATGGGCGACTTTACCACAACGATAAGTGATAAAATGGCAACCATGAACATTAAGTTAATTTTTGCTCAACCGGATATCTAAAAGTATAATTTAGTTGGACCACTTGGATTATCTAAATCCAAGTTGTCCAACTAAATTATACTTCCAAGATTGGAAGTATATTTTAGTTGGACAACTTGCGACACACATTTGGAATGGAAAGATTATAATGGCTCGACAATGTGCTGAGTGGACTCCTTATTCGCATTTCACAAAGTGCCAAAGTGTATGTAATTGTGTATTTGCGAAATAAACTTATTTTTCTCAAACATGCAATGAAATGTCGTCATTACGTGCGTTATAACAGGCTTCAAAAGTATCATGTTTTGAGCAGAACAACTAAAGAGAACTGTAAAGGAATTTCATACAAAATTGAAGGCCTAGGCCGTGAAGTAAATTTTAATTTATTTGTGGCACAGCCCCACAAGGCGCCACAAGAAATCAAAGTAAAATTTTAATGGCTGAACGCCGTGATAAATTTTACTTTGATTTCTTGTATTTTTTTTTTCATTGCATGTTTGAGAAAAGCACTATATGTTCTCGGCCGGCAACTCCTTACTCCCTGGCCTCTGTAGTAATGTTACTATTTTTCTTTTTAAGTCCGCTCCATAGAAAATCGATTCACAAATATACCAAAAAATAGACCCGCATACCTCGACTCAAAACGCATTAACGCAATGGTTTTTATGTGTGAGTATAGGTACAACCCACTACCCACTCATATAACTGTCACCTATGTGTAGTTTAAATTCAGTATTTCAATAAAATGACGCACGAGTACCTACGTGATGATAATTTCGTTACACACTTTAAATCTAGAACAAGTGATTAATGCATATTATGATTCTACTAAAGTGGCCATTAAATTAGCAATGTGGCATCAGACAAATAATTAAGAATTAAAATGGAGTAAATAGCGAACAAATGAACGATCATCACTCCCAAAACTCCCTCTCTCGGTTTATGAAATGAGCTATAAAATACAGGGACGAATTAATTCTATTATCGGGGTGGTTAGATGAAAAGAGGGCTGATCCGTTTATCTACACAAATAAGTATTGTGTCTAAAGAACCCAACAATTAACTTCACGGTCCAATTCAGACTGAAATCAATAAAATTCAAGTAATTACGTCTGTTGCGTTAATGTTTAACGCGGCGATGCGTTTTGAGCAATATAGACCACTTCCTTCGAATTAATGCCTTAAATTTCCTATTTTACATGTTATTGATTGCTAGAACCAAGAAACTTACGAAACCATCCATTCAGATAATATAGGTGATAAGAATGGGTCAAGTTAGATGTGAAAATGCTTTCGATGGAAAACTTTACAAACGCGCATATCACGAACATCGAAATTCATCTTTATCGCGCTTACATTACTTACTCAAGTGACAGGGATGCATGTATACGAACTTTTACGAAATTTCGATTTTCGTGGTAGCGCCGCTGTATGACGATCGCGACACTAGCCATAGACCACCTGTCATTATCACCTGCATCGATAGGTACAGTACCTATCGTGTTTTTATCGCTGCAAATTGTCTCCGTGTGGGATAGTTGGATGGTGGAATGTCACAGATAACCTGTAGATGGTGGCTGCGATGTCACAATGAAAGGGGAACAGTGACGAGGCGCTTACAGAACTCGTTCAAAGTTCAAAGTTCAAAGTTCAAAGTTCAAAGTGCTTTATTTGTAAAACATAGGTATAACTGAAAGATACAGAGATGTTAAATAATTATAGCGAACCACTATGTTTTGCCAGTTGGCGTACAAAAACATTATTTGCATTACATTATAATTATATATAATTTGCGTCGAAGTCATTAGCATAATAATAATATTCATAATCACAAAAAACAAATAAAAATCAATTGAAGTCGTCACTTAAATAATTAGAAATAGAATAATAACATTTATTTAAGAGTAATGTCATGAGTTTGCGTTTTAAAACCGGTATCGGGGTCAGCTTAAGTTCATATGGTAATTTATTATATATCTTGATTGCTACAGAATACACACTTTTGCGCATTAAAGCGGTTTTTGCAACAAATGTGCATAGGTCCTCTCTGCGTCTTTGTCGTAAAGGCCTGCTAGTGGCTTCAATCTTTTTGAATAGCGCTGGATTATTTTTAATAAACATTACTGCTTCAAAGATGTAGAGAGAGGGCATAGTCAAGATTTTCATATCTTTAAAATGTGATACAGCTATCTGTTGGTTGGAGACCACGCATTGCCCTGATACACCTTTTCTGTGCTTTAAAGACCGCTTCTCTATTCAACGAATTGCCCCAAAAAATTATACCGTAGCGCAGCGTCGATGCTACAAATCCATGATATGCAGTTAATACGGCATCAGGACTTACTTGCTTGGCCAGTTTATAAAGAGCATAAGCATACTGATTTAATTTTCGGCAGACTTCCTCAGTATGAGTATTCCAGGATAGATGGTTATCTAGGTGTACTCCTAAAAATTTTGTAACAGAAACAGATTCAACGATTGTCCCATTATAATTACAACAAATTGGAGGGGGCAAAAGACGCTGATGAAAGTGCATGATTTTAGTTTTCTCAAGGTTAATTAACAAATTATTCATATTTAGCCATTTAATTATGTCCTTAACAGTATTATTAATCTCACTTTCATAGTCGTCAACATTATTATATTTGATTACAACAGTGCTATCATCAGCAAATAAAACCATGGGATATTTGACATGTCGGGGAAGGTCGTTGATGTAAAGTAAAAACAGTAAAGGTCCGAGGACACTTCCCTGCGGCACACCATACTTGATTTGCTTCTTTTCAGATCGGTAAGCCTTTACATATTTTGAGCGCATACAGATTTGAGAGAGTTCAGTGTATTGCTCCCTGCCACTCAAATAGGTCTTCATGAGATCCAAAACATTGCCACGAATACCATATGCACTTAACTTTTTCAAAAGAATCGAATGATCTACGTAATCGAAAGCTCTAGTCATATCCATGAATATGGCACAGGTATGGTTGCGATTGTCTATATTTTTTATTATCGATTGGATGAGATCATATATTGCCATATTTATGGATCTGTTTCTGCGAAAGCCTTTCTGTTCTGTTGCAAGTAATTGATATTTCTCCAAATAGTTGTAGAGTGCCTCGTAAATTACTTTTTCTACGACCTTTGAAAATACTGTTGCCAGAGCAATGGGCCGATAATTTGAGACATTGGCTTTATCCCCTTTTTTATGTAGTGGTTTCACAACAATCGGTTTCAGCTTGTCTGGATAGACACCCGTTGTGATACAGAGGTTAACAATGTGACTTAGGGGATAGGCAATTATGTGTGATACGTGTTTGACGGCTTTTGTGCTTATGTTGTCGTATCCGACACTATTGGTATTCTTCAATGATTTTATTATGTTGTGGATGTCGTGAGGAATGATCGGTGCCATATACATAGATTGTGTGCAGTTAGTAAGCACATTACATTGCTCATCAGAGTTTTTATTTGAGGTTTGGTCAATGAAAAAGTTATTGAAAGTATTGGCTATGCGGATCGGATCTGATATTGAGATACCATCTTTAACTAAATTTAATATAGGCTCCTTGGGAAATAGTTGCTTGGCTTTATTAATGATCTGCCAAGTCGCCTTCGATTTGTTAGATGCTTGTTTTATGAAATGATCATTTTGTGAGCGTTTCGTCAGTTTTAATATTTTCTTGTATCTGGCATTATACGCTTTGAGAATGTTCTTATTGCCTACAGTAGGATTAAATCGAAACTTCCACAGTAATGCTCTCCTCTTTTTACTACATATTTTGATTCCACGAGAAATCCACTTAGGTTTTGTTTTAGATTTAAGTTTTATAATTTTGAACGGAAAGCACATATTGTAAAAACAGACAAAGGTTTCTAAAAATGATACACAAGCTAGGTTTGCATCGTTACATTGTAACACTTCTGAGAAAGACAGGCTACTAATAGACTTTTTGAATTTAATCAAATTTTCTGTACTGAGGTCTCTTTGTTTTACCCGCCAGCATTTAATACAGCAAGTCTTTTTAACAGGACACTTCAAGACTTGAGCCGTATGATCCGATAAGCCAAGTTCAACAACTTCTCCCCTGGACCCTTTGACATTATGTGCAAAATTATCAAGACAAGTGCCACTGGCTAATCTAGTCGGTTCCCTAATTTCTAATTTCAAATTATGGTTTAGTAATAAATATTCAAATTGTAAGGTGTTATTGTTTCTCTTTAAGATGTTCAGATTAAAGTCGCCGCACATTATTAACTTTTTGTTATTTGTATCATCGCATACGTTGCGAAGCAATGTATCAATCTTTTCAAAAAATAATGTCAAATTCGATTGAGGCGTTCGGTAGAGACATACAATAATGATTTTGTGCTGTAACAATTCAATAGCACAACATTCAATCGAGCACTTCAAAGATATTTTTTTTACATTAGTCAATTCTTTGCATTCAAGATGCGACTTAACTAAAATACACGCACCCCCTCTGCATTGTTATCGAGAATAACTAGAGACAAGTTTGAAGTTAGGTATAGTAACAAGATTCTCTAAGCCTTCCATCAAAAAATGTTCAGTGATACATATTATATCGATCGGCGTGCTTTAGTCTCAAACTCCTCCAAATATACCGATAGTATGTCTGCTTTATTTAATAGACCGGCTATATTTTGATGCATGAGGTAGATGAAGCTGTACGAAAAAAATCCGAGGATTGTTCTGTGGCTATTAGGCCGGTTCTCACAGGATCCGCTGAGGCTTTGACTTTGAAGAAGTCATTAATTTTTTTCTGTTGGGTCTTGCCCTGTCTTTTTACTTTAAAGAATTCTGATATTTTCTTTTGTGCAGGTTTATCCAGACAATTCTTTAGTCCTTTTGTTGAGGAAATGAAACTCCCTATGTGACCAACTATATTTTTCATTCCACTGTCGTTAAGTTTGCCCGTTCTTTTCGAGAACATATCCAGAGATAAGCTTAGATTTGAGTCGAAGGAGTAGTGCCGATTATGGAACGGTATGTTGTTGCACAGCAAATTGTTGAAATCTTCGACTATTGCGTTGAAAATAAGTTTACCGCATATATATGTTGGGCAGGTTAAAATAATATTTGTGTTCAAGATCGGGCTCAGGGTCTCATTAATAAATTGTATAAGTTCATGGTGGTTACTGTCTTCTTGCATGTCCTCTTCGCCAATCATAATGACACAATAATCTCGCATCGTTAAATTTGACACTTTGTTTTCAATGTTTTGCAACATATTTCTGGCGTGAACACCGTGTTGCTATTTTAGTAAGATCGGGCACCTTATCCCACAGCTTTTGCAGAAATAATAAGTCAACGCTTTAAACACTCCATTTGTATGCTAATATTTGATGCAACGTTCTATTGAAGGGGGAAAAAATGGTTTTGGTGAGGACGAAGGCTACCGACAATACAAAATGATCTTGTGAAAATTTGTTAGGATACCTAAACGATGTTTGTTCAAAAGCGTAAGAGCACAATACTATTTAAAAAGATGTCACGGCGGCTTCCACATAAGTCCCAAAATAAAACCATGTCTGTAACGTACGGAATGTAATCTGCAAGGAACTTCTTGAGAGAGGTAGGGCACAACGTGATCTCGCTCGTATTTGGAGCAGCTCACTGGGGAAGTACCTCTAACTGGCAGAAGACCGCAGCCATAACTAAGAACTAGCTCATATATGTGTGTTCCTGATGGTTAGCAAGGTTGCTAGAGCTCGCGCGGATGCACTGTGTTGAGAATTTGAGAATGAGGGAGCTGCTTTTATCTCTTGCTCTCCAATCACATCAATAAAGGGTCGGCAACGCGCTTTGCAATCAGGCAGGCAGTAAACTTGCACCGTTCGATCTTGCCACCGTCGTAGTATAAAAAAAACCGGCCAAGTGCGAGTCGGACTCGCGTTGCAAGGGTTCTGTACATCACAAGATTTTAAAAAATTTTTTTTACTAACGGAGCGTTTTTGACGTTTCATAAAAATAAGCTGATTTGATTTTTGTCGAATACCGTATTAAGTCCGACTCACGCTTGACTGCACATTTATAATAGGTTTTCCTGTCATCTGTAGGAAAAGAACTATTTTGTGTATTTTTTTCAAAATTTTAGACTCAGTAGTTTTGGAGATGAAGGGGGAATGGTCATTTTTTGGCTATTTTCTTAAATAACTTCCAAACGAATCATTTTAAAATTACAAAAAAATATATTTTAGATGCACACAATGAGCTCTTTCATTTGATACTCGTATGTAACACGATAGTATATGCACAACTTTATTTTTTATTTTTCTCATTTCACCCCAAAAAATGGCCCCCATGTTTCAAATTCATTTGTTTGCGTTACATGTTCCTCTTTGGGTCACAAACTTACATATGTGTACCAAATTTCAACGTAATTGGTTCAGTAGTTTCGGAGAAAATAGGCTGTGAAGGACGGACAGACAGACGCACGAGTGATCCTATAAGGGTTTCGTTTTTTCCTTTTGCGGTACGGAACCCTAAAAACTAAAAACACTCACCACTCTCTGACCTGCTGCAACTCCTCCTCGTACCCCTCGGGGGGTGACTTCAGCCCTTGCATGAAAGGGTGCGAGTACTTGGTCGCCGCCATATTGCGCGCGCACCCTCACACCACTCTCTGAAACAAGACACGTTACGACGTTACATAAAGTGTTTTATGTGATATTTTACGTAACTATAGTAAACAAAACAAAAATTTGTTTTAACGTAATTTCTTCGACCATTCTGATTTATCTTTGAAGTAATAATATTTACGTCACACCTGGCCATAATGCGAGTTTTACTGCACGCTGCGCGTACGGTAAAACTCGCATTGTGGCCTGATGAAGACGTAAAATTGTGTAATTCATAAACACGGGCGGTAATTCGTAAAGCCCCAGATCGCATATTTATGGCCCTCACCTTCGGTTCGGGCCACAAACACCTGCGGTCTGGCCCTTTCACGAATTCACCGCCCTTGGTACGTAATGTACTATTACGTCAAACCTGTCCATAAAGTAGCAACGCTACGCGTGCGAAACACCCCACTTTCAGACCACGTCAAATTCTATACTCACCACGGTGGGTAGTAAAGAAAGCCCAATATCATATATTCATTGCCCTTGCCTTCAGCTAGGGTTTCATATACTTACTTACGCCTTGTATCTGAGGCATCATTTGGGTTACCCCGCCCTAGGCAAGTAATATCATTATTTATTTATTAATACTAGACTGTACGACATACGACGTGGAGTGAATTTTGATAATCTCATAGTGGAAGATATAGAAGGAATAAAGGATTACAGATATCACGTAATAACTCACTAACATTACTCAAGAACAGGATGCATTATCAGAGAAAGGCACGAGAAAGTATAAACAAAGCAGCTTCCTGCTCGTGAATCCAGTGGTACTGGAAAATACGAGTAGGTACGCAAATTTGAATCTTATTCGGTAGATACAAGTTCCAAAACTACATTTCAATAGAGACTGTTTGATATATTATACGGTACCTACTTATACGACTAGTTATGACCATACGAACCTGGCTCAAGGTTCTGAAGTACCTACCTAATATTTACGATTATTTTATTATTCAACCGCGATTAGTATGGGAATGGAATAGCCGTCAATTCATAAAAAAACGTATTTGGTTGACGTATTTATCTATGTGGCAAAACTGACACCTTCATTCCCATTCCAATGGCGTTCTGATAATAAGTACTTACAGCAATGGTTTTAAACGACAATACTGATTCACGTACTTATATATATTTAAAAACTTATTTTACAAACATGCGAATTTTAATTTTGTCCAACTACGGCAGAGCCGAAAAGAATGGATATGACATTAGCAGTCTATGTTTGTATTTAGATACCGTTTTTTTAACTTGTTATATCTAGCATTAAGTATCTTTCTTTTTCGACATCTTAATAAAGTACAGGGACATGACGGGTCTAGCGGGTACAGTCACCAACAACTGTTATATCTGACAAGATATCACGTTCAAAAATATCCGAGATCACGATTTGTAGTGCGTGACAGATATTTATGAGCGCCATGTCCGAATTTGGCACGTGAGTACCACTACACAATACTGGTTGGTAGCGTGTTTTTGACCCAGTCAGATGCTTCGCCTTCGTTTAAAAAGTTATTCGGGGCTACATTTATAACCGACTTCAAAAAAAAGGAGGAGGTTCTCAATTCGGTTGTATTTTTGATTTTATCTTTTTTTTTTCAATGTTTGTTACTTCAAAACTCCGTCATCGATGAGCCGATTCGTAATTTTTTTTTTGTTTGTAAGTATATGCTTGCAGGTGGGTCCCATTTTTTTCAAAAATACAGTTTGATGATGGGATCCATGAGGAATTGAGGGAACTCCTCAATTATATTAGGCACGAGTGTAGTGATTTTGGTATTTTCTATTATAACTCGTGTATTTACACCCGGAAATCATAAATTTGGTGGAGTGGAATTGATGATGAAGACCACAGATGACTTATGGAATTCCTCAATGATGTACTTAAAAGTACAAAGTACCTACGTCACAGATTCTGATAAGATTCCGTTGTAATAGCAACTAATGAATTGCCAAAGGGGATCCTTGTGGGATCGACGGAAGTCCTCAAATATTATCGGGCCACATACAGCGATTGAGTTTTTTTCTCTAATAATCAACGCATTTGCTCTCGGAAACCATTTCATGTGGTAAATTGGAAAAGAAATGTGGAAATGTTCTCGTGGCTTGGCGGAGTACTAAATTGAAGTCGGTTAAAACTTTGTTTTAAAAGTAAATTATAATCTGCACATTTGCAAAGAATTTTCACTTCAAAACTACCCAATTAAAATCTTCTAGGTATAATACTTTAGCTCTCATGAACACCACTGCGCATCAAGGTAAGTGCTACAAATGTTACGGTGTCTGGTATTGTTACGGGGCCATCTAGGAAATGAACATCAGAAAGAAAACAATGTCAGATATTCGAGTAATCCTTAAATAACACGATAGAACAAACTATTTTCTACATGATCGCCTATTAAATTAGATACCCCTTGAACTAAATCTCACAAGAAATCGATGAAGCCAACGGTAGATCCTCATTATCCCGGACCAGCTTCCTGTGTCCTTCGGTAGCGTCCTGTGTACTGAGGAAATGCACAATTTGGCGCTTAAATACATAAACATTAAGATTAACCGAGGAAAACATCTGTTTTTCCGTTCAAATAATGGACAGTGTTGTATGATTGCCGACTGTAATTGATAGTCATTTGTTTTGGGTGCAACGCGAGAGGCTCAAAAGAACCGTCATTTCATTAGTTGTTAGTATTGTAACATATTTTTGGGATATCTTGAACGTTAAAATAAATACTTTAATCAAATGATATTTTGTTCTGTTCTTAGCATGAACCTAGAATACTCTGGACAGGTTATGATAATAATAATACCACGTGCGAGCGAGCTGGTTGCATACAAATCTCGATAAGTGTGACAGACAGGAAATATCATTAATTGTCCTTGTCATAGTTCCACTTTTTTTATTTGCCACAACTGATTTAGTATGAAGGTGTAGCACATAAACCATTACCAGTTCAAATTAAGTAGGTTGTTTATGACAAGTCATCAGCCATTTTAAGACCAGTTCTTAATTTAGCTGCATAGGAGCCTTTCCGTCCCTCACTGTGGCATCACGTACAGCCTGTCCAGAGTATTCTAGGTTCATGGTTCTAAGGGTGTCCTCAAAGGAAAAAATATTTAAACATTTTAGGATCACTTCACTTCATCGACTGTCTGTCAGTCAAGACTCTTTCTCACCGTCTATCCACCGTTTATGCGCATGTATTTATGGCAATAAAAATAATTTTGATAGAATTTTCAGTTACCGAAATTATAAAGCAGTAATGTCAGTCATGAAATTTCCTTAACATTAATTATGGACCAAAGTTGTCTGATGAATAAATGAATTTAATTTAACAGTTCTAAGAATCTCTAATATCTTATCATTATATACCGGCAATAAATTTGGCCCAAATTAGAAAAATGCATTGAATTATTTAAAACAATAATCATCTATTCAATTTACAATTTGAAATCACGAAAAGTTTTTGGGCCAAATTTTCAGCCGGTCAGTGTTTAATCCTCGATCCATCATTAAGATTTACTTCCGTGTAGAAATGTTTACTGTTAACTGCACAAATGGTGCAATAAAACTAGGTAATGTATAAACATATGCAGTGCTTACGTGCATTCGGCGGCAAAAGGTTAAACATAACAATAAAGAATGTCATGACTCGGCAGCTACCTTGCATTGTGAATAATTATCCGCCTCTCATAATGGCATGTTGTACCTACGTATTGTTACTTAGCCGATTTTCACTAGTCATTAATAAGGTCCCGCGGTTATTAAATGCTTCTAGACGATTCACTCTGGCTCAGCATATCGTGTTATATCTTGGGCATTTTCTAAAAACACCCAGTGAGCGTGAATTAACTCAGTGTCAGTTTTGTGACGAAAACTAATCATACAAATTATGTAAAAATTCACCTGTGCACATTTAAATAACGTGTATAGGTATGCATATCTTTTATAGATTATAAAGAAACAATTATTTTTTATACAAACTGAATACATATTTATTGTCGTCACAAAACTGACTTAATTTTTGTTTAACAACTCACGCTAATTAGGTAGGTAGGTACACGAAAATTATGACCATCTATCCTCCTCAGGCCGCTAACTATGTAAGAAAAAACAATGGAATTTGAACCACTCATCGGATATTAGTTTAAAAATTGAACTTGATCTAAAATTGACCGAAACTAAGCAAATTCAACTCTCTCTTTCATCATGTGACTCAGGAGAGGAGGCTACACCTACTTATATTGTAGATGTAAAGCTTGTGAGTGGTGTTGTAGGTAATCTCCGGAACTAGGTAGGTACAGTTAGCATCATATAGTTAGTAGCAGCCAAAGTAGCCAAATATATCGTAACACATCGTTACTGCCTAACCTAACCTACCTTACTAATAGTAATAAAGACGTGTTGCGATAAATTTGGCTACTTTGGCTGCTACTAACTATATGATGCTGACTGTACATACTCATATGTCTAAACGATTTCACCAGTAGAACCCTATCTAGTTATAGAACGGACCCTCGGTATGGACATAGGCCCCGTGTGCGATTTGTCCCGTGGCTTTGCTTGCGTTTGGTGTGTTATAAATGAAAAAAAGGGGGGGTGACTCAATACTTTTGGGCAAGGCTGTAACCTATAATACTTATATATTGTACGCATTTTGTAGAACAAAAATACCTAAATAAAAACAATCAGCGTTGCGCGTAAGTACACTCATGCGCAATAACTGGATCGTGGATCGTTTTCCAAATTCGGAGCGGGTTACGGCGGCACCGGCGCGGAACCAATGCAGCGTTACATCTTTCACGAATTAGGACAAGCGGGTTCGGTCAACTTCGTTTCGTTTTACGTAAGTTGTAAACATAGTTTAATGAATCATCGATAATTTGCCACGATATTGTACAATTCAGATTGGCATATAGCGGGTTTATTTGCGAGGTCGCGTAATGATCTGACATAATACTCGCTTTCTACGCGAGAAAGCGCGGCAACCTGCGCTTGCGCGTCATGAAGCCGAATGGTGGTCAGTCAAGTAATCCACGGACGTATAAATATATCGGCTAAAGTCAAGGATTGCCAAGGTTTTTAACAGCGCCACGTGTTTATGTAAACACGTAGGTTCCTACGTGTTTACATAAACACGTGTGTTCAATGGTGTGGATAGATTCTTTAAATAACTTATTTTGCTACCTAGCTTCCAGTACTTATCCAATTCGCAACTTCCTTTACCAATTTTTCCGAATGCTGCGACCCATAAGTGGGAGTTTATTGGCAAAACCATTAAAATTAAACTTTGCAAAATTACTAGGTACCTAAGGGATATGCAACTTTAATCCACCATTTAATATGCATTTATACATATTCATATTTTTCTAAAGAGAGAGAATGATCTATTGATCTATGAGCTGCGAATGACAACTCAATTTATTCTTTATTTCGCAAGATAATTAAATACTATTAACATTTTTTTTACTGTAGGTACATAGAATTTCAAATCAAATCAAATCAAATCAATTAATTTATTCTGCAAATAAGCCACAGGGGCACTTTTACATGTCAAACGGTAATTTACAATAAAATAATAATAATCTTACAGAATAATAATTTAAAATTTGCAGATTAAGGACCGATATAAACGGTTAACAAACTAAATGTCACTAAGTTAATGAAAACAAGACCAAATTGAAAAATATGACATTACATTCGATATACTCGTAGGGTCTGTATCAGCATTAACAAGAAGTTAATGATATTAATTCAGTATTCCAGAGATGTAACATAAGGTCCAAATACAATGAATAATTATTCTCATGTTCGTAGAGATGGGTACGGTCTCTTAAGCGTCAAAACAAAACAAAAAACCGGCCAAGTGCGCCACGCGCAGTGTAGGGTTCCGTAGATCGTACATCGACGTGCGGTGCGGTTGCGTCAGCCGAATTTGTACGAAAATTGGCCTTCCCAAGTACACATTAAGTTGGTCGACTATTACTCGGTAACTACTTATGCCTACTTGTCCGTGATAGTTTTCCTTTTAAATTCATTATATGTACTGCTACCACGAATTTTTTCACATTCCCAGTAGTAGCCATTTAGCCGGCAGGGTGTCATGTGTCCCCCCATGACTCTAACAAAAATTAGGGCTTTAAAGCCCAATATCTCGCAAAAGAATAACTGATTTGAAAAATGGTTGTTGAAAACCCATAATCTTTTTGAACGAGCTATCCAACGACACCCCAAACTATGGGTATAACGAGAAACAAAAATTACATACCCGTTTTAGGTGTTGGGGAGGCATCCTAAAAAAAAATTTTTTTCAATATTTTATTCTTCTGTTTTGTCGGCGTGATTAATTATTATATACCCATGCCGAATTACAGTTTTCTAGAAGTAATGATTCCTGCAGTAAACATTACTACTCATGAGCTAAGCCGAAGACGGACGGACGGACGGACGGACGGACGGACAGACGGACAGACGGACATGCCGAAATTATAAGGGTTCCTTGTTGACTACGGAACCCTAAAAAAGGAACATTAATGTAATATTGTCCGAGATGTACAGGGTCAATAACAATAAAACGTGTCAAGATCAGAATGATGTGATGTCTCTCGTCAATACGAGAAATCCACATATAATTATAAATCCACATACCTATTTAAATTTCAACGGCACCTGTTTCTTGGTAAGATCACAAATAGTACTTTTGGCTGCTGCAAGGTTAATATAACCTAGTAGGTATGATTATAATAACCAATTTGTTACAAGGGCACTTGGACTTCCAAATTCCAAATGATTATATATCTGTGCGTAATTACTTGGGATTGAATAATTCTTCCCCGTAATGTCGGTTGCGGTTCTGCACAGCGCGCACATCTCATGAACTTGTGCTAGATTTAGATAAAACATATTGAGGGATGTGAAGCTCCTAAAACCTGATAAATCGAGTTGATTGTTCCTTGAAATAAGAACTAGGTCCGTACGCGTAGGTAGTTATGTTTTCAAAAAGCGCTTTAGTCGATTTTTAGATTTGACCCCCCTTGATATCGAATCTGATCTGGTACGCCTCCGAAGGTACTGTTGTAACGATGAAATATCTAAGCAATTTTGATCAGACTTTTCCGACGCAGTATCTAATGAGTAACGATTGGCGATCCTATACGAAATATTGGTGTGCCGATTTTGTGCGTAAAACAAGTTTAATCCAGAATTATGTCTGACCCGAAAGCCATAATACCTACCTCAATCGCCTGATGCCCATCCAAGCGCAGAGTTCTAAAATTGAAATTGTGGTGCGTGCCTCTAGGCGCGCGCGTTGCGTCAGGTCAGCTTACGCGATCAGAGAGAGTAATTATCATAACGAACGACCACAATAAGCTGGCAAATGCGCAAGTGGATCTGCTTTCGAGTCGAATTTTCTAAACCATTTTGTCGAATTATTCAACAGTCGACCGCACCATGAGAACGGTGATGTCCACCGTCGAATTTTCCTTAAACAACCCATGCACCAAGTACTTACCTAGGCAATGAGATGTGACAACATTTCAGACGATTTAGATAGGAGGGCCAAATGGCTTGAGCAAACTGAGAAGTAAATAGTTTTTTATATACTTCATGCTCGGTTATCTTTACATTGAGTAAAGCCAGATCTGGCTAATTAATCAGTCTATCATCATCAATGGCCTTTATGTCTCTTACAGACCATACAAGCAGTGTCAAGAATAGAGACAACGTCTTGCATGGCTGTGTAAGCCAATGCGGGAGCGGCATACACGACCGCAAGCAGTGCAGGCCCCCTATTCTGTAACATGTTTTGAGTTCACCTCAACGCTCACCCACAAATATATCTTGACACCGCGATGCGTAGTAACCAAGCGTAGGTAGAGGTCTAGTTTCGTGACGGGTGAACGGCGGGGTGAGCCGCATTAACGCTTAGCGAATAACAGCCCAGGTGTAACTTGCCGGCGGCGAACAGGTGGCACGTTGATGCCGCTTGGCTCGCTTATCTGCAAGTGTCTTGAACCACGCTTCATCGTGGACTTTACGACCATCGAACACCAGTTTGCGCCATTTGCCCCTGTCCACGGCAAGGTCCTCCCACTTGTGCATCGAATGCATCCATCGCGTTTGCCACCACTTATCCATCGTGATATAAATTGGTCATACCTCTGTTCAATCTCGCAAATGTCTCAAGCCCGTCATAAATTGAGCTTGTTATACGCAACATCATAAACAGTCACTCAACGCAATCGATAATCGAATAGAAATGTACCTACATAATCATTTATTGTTCCTCTGGTTTGGTAAATACCTAATGATTGACTAAGCAATCAATCTCTATAGATCTACCTCCAGTGGGTCATTGGGCGGACATTATCAATGTCACAGATTTCGACTCGCACTGCGTACGAAAGACTGCGATATACTTAATTACGATCGGCATTGTTAACTGACCTTCCCTAAACCCTATTGCAAAGAGATACGGTCTGTTATTGGATACTCCAGCGGGTCTTCGGTCGTAAAACCGGTTCTATTCAACAGGTTTATGTAAACGTTCATGGCGTTCTTCATAACGTATGTCAAGCTCTTGTCCGGAAAAATCACATGTGCTCTTCAAAAACCAGTCTAATTGAGTTCTCGTTCTTTTGACACACATTTGATGTTTCACGCTGGTTTCTACTTTTGTTTTGAAGTCAGTCTTGGTCCGTAATGTAACGTATTTATTTGTTATCCTAGTCCTACGAATGAAATTTTGCGTAAAGATCCTACTATCCTACTAATATTAAACCAGCCAAGTGCGTGTCGGGCCACGCGCAGTGTAGGGTTCCGTAGTTGCCTGTCTGTCTTAGTTACATCGACGTGCGGTGCGGTTGCGTCAGCCGAATTTGTACGAAAATTGGCCTTTCCAAGTACACATTAAGTTGGTCGACTATTCTGACTCGGTAATTACTTATGCCTACTTGTGCGTGATAGTTTTCCCTTTAAATGCATTATATGTACTAATACCACGATTTTTTTTATATTCCCAGTAGTAGCCATTTAGCCGGCAGGGAGGGGGACACATGACTCGAACTAAAATTAGGGCTTTAAAGCCCAATATCTCGCAAACGAATTACTGATTTGAAAATGGTTTTCGAAAACCCATAATATTTAACGAGCTATCCAACGATACCCCACACCATGGGTATGACGAGAAAAAAAATTACATCCCCGCTTTAGGTGTAGGGGAGGTACCCTAAAAAAAACTTTTTTAAAACTTTATTATACCGTTTTGTCGGTGTGATTGATTCATATATCCATGCCGAATCACAGTTTTCTAGTAGTAATGGTTACTGAGCTAAGCCGAAGACGGACAGACAAACGGACAGACATGGCGAAACTATAAGCCAAGTCCAAGTCCTTGTTGACTACGGAACCCTAATAAATGCGAAAGTTTGGATGTTTGGATTTTTAGATGTTTGTTACTCAATCACGCTTAAACGGCTTAGCCGATTTGAAAGAAATGCACAAACATAGTTTTTAGCCGGGATTAAAATATAGGATAGTTTTTATCCCGGTTCCACGCAGACGAAGTCGCGGGCGGTAGCTAGTAAATATAAAAATACTTTACAGTAGAACCCGATTAATACGATCACGTTTAATAAATACCATCTATTTATTTATTTATTCAAACTTTATTGCACAAATATAAAAATAAAGGTACAATTGGTGGACTTAATGCCTTAAGGCATTCTTTACGATTCAACCATTGGGCTAAACAGAAACTTTAGTGGTACAGGATCCTAAATACAGAGACTCGAATGGAAACACAAATCAATTAATTTCATTAATATACATACAGTATATATAATGAATACAATATAAACTTACTTATACATACATAAATACATACAATTATATGTACCCGAACAAAGATATCATGAGGACCATCAATCTTTAATCTATATATATAAAACTCTTCGTTACTAATCTATTGACTGACAGCGCACAGCCTAAACCGCTTACGATATAATCATGAAATTTGGAACATATATTCTTTACAGTACGTGGACGTCCACTAAGAAAGGATTTTTCGAAATTCAACTCCTAAGGGGGTGAAATAGGAGTCGAACCGTTGTATGGAAATCGTTCATTTTGAAAGTTATAGACTTGAATCTTTGTATGAAGGTATCTAAAAAGCAATGCAAATGGTTAAGCGAAGTTACAAACATTCATCCCCTAAGGGGGTTGAAAAAGAGTTGAAAGTTTGTATGGGAATCATGACGTTTTTAGAGTTAGACGTTTAAAACTTTGGCCACAAGCTCCTAATGTACAGTCAAAATCATTGATAAGGGATATTTTCCTAATTAATTCCTTGAAGGGGTTAAGATAAGGGTTGAAAGTTCACATAACTAAGTAATGTGTGATTTTTAATATTAAACTGTGGCTAGAAACATGAAAGCAGGACAGCAGGTTTCTTTTATAATATGTAGATCTATTTGCCCCCTGAGGGGTGAAATAAGGGGGTAAAGGGGCTTAATCAAAATAATTTATTCTCTAACACCGTTAAATGGGGACGGTGAATGGAGATGGAAAGCTCTCCGTCTTCTAGCATTAGATAAGTTTGCTTTCAAAACTATACAGGTAGCCCGGTGAGTTTAATAGGTTATAAAAAAATATACAATTTAAGCAGAAACGTCTGTTGATGATTCTTAAGATATTATATTTGTAAAAACGGAGTTTTCAATTGAAATTTTGCAATTGAAACTAATGAACTCATCGCACTGTTACCTTTTATTCTTAATCCGTGAACGGATTTAAGTAGATGAAATTTTTCGTACAGATGAGTTAAGGCCCTTGGAAGATTATAGGATAGTTTTTATATCAGAAATCATCCCTTAAGATAGTAGAACTTTGTTTGGGTCGGCGATAATTGAGGTTCCGCCCACAATAATTTAATAGCAATCAAGTTCTACGCGGACGAAGTCGCGGGCAACAGCTAGTAGTTGATAAGAGATGCTTACGCAACTTGCGTTTAAAGGAGAACTTGCTCTGAGCTTGCCTGACGGTCAGAGGGAGATCATTCCACAGACGAAAAGCCTGAACAGCGAAGGATTTTGAGAGGAAACCAGTACGGTGAAGTAGGACAGAGAGTTTGAGACTCCTGGATGAACGTAGTTCGCAACCAAGACGGGATGTAACAAATTGAAATTTAGATACCATTCCGAGCGTAATACGCCATTTTCGTCAGTCCCTGCAACTTGTATCATGTTTTGTTTGATACATTTTATCTCGGTTGATACGACTCGGGGTCCCGCCTGATACGCCATCTGTACACAACCCACCTCGCATCTTCGTACAATGTTACTGACTTATGTGGTTATGAATAATATGCTAGAGAATCCGAATAGCCGATCCCAGGCTTCAAATAAGAAGGGTTACACGCGGCAACTCTGTAGCGCTACAAAAGCGCATTTCACGAACACACTAAATATTAGCCAAACATAATCTGACCAAATCACCTGCATCAATACAGTGTCGCGTCTGTAGCACGACCAAGTCGCTGTTGGTTTACTGAGTTGTCACATTTTAAAGAGACATTACACGAAATATGTCATAGAATTGCTAGTTTTTAGGGTTCCGTACCCAAGGGGTAAACACGGGACCCTATTACTAAGACTCCACTGTCCGTCCGTCTGTCACCAGGAGGTATCTCATGAAGATGAACCGTGATAGTTAGACAGTTGAAATTTTCACAGATGATGTATTTCTGTTGCCGCTACAACAAATACTAAAAAACAGAATAAAATAAATATTTAAGGGGGAGCCCATACAACAAACGTGATTTTTTGCCTGTTTTATAGATAATGGTAAGGAACCCTTCGTGTGCGAGTCCAACTTCTGCATAAAATAGGTTTTTCCGCTTAAGACGAATTTTTTGCCTAGTACCTTCAACTAAGTATTGAAAACTTCTTATTAAGCGGGTTTTACTGTACTTATTTTTTATCAGGCTTAATTCACTTCACTGAGTTGGTGTTTCTAATACTTACAGCTTGAATGCCTATCCTTTGATTGTATAACTGAAGTAACCTGTGAATGATACTTAATCAACAGTGATCGGAATTAGGTGACCCAAAATACCTATTCTTCGCAAGAGGACATAATATAAAGTGGTTGCAACCGGGTAGGAAAACAGAATTTTCTCTTAAATACCGGGTATTCGTTATTTTTCCGGGTACCAGTCGTAATGTTCAACATATATGTTTTTACTTATAGAACGGGATGTTTAATGTTAATCTAAAAGTTATAACCATTTCATACTTTTCCTTCCCTCTTTACTACAAACTAACATAAACAATCCCGTACTATAAGTAAAAATATGTATGTTTAACATTACGACTACTTATAGTACCCGGACAAATATCGATTACCCGGTATTAAAGAAAAAAAATATTTTTCTACCCGGTTGTATCCACTCTACATTATGTCCTGTTGCGAATAATAGGTATTTTGGCTCACCTAATTCCGATCACTGTTAATCAAACAGCATTGCGCATTATCTGATGCTCATATTAGCTCAAATTCGATTAGACGTTGACACCGAATTGTCAGTATCTTTATAAATATCTAATGGTCGCACCAATCTACACCAGGCGAATTGTTAGAAGTTTCACTCAGTCGGTGTTATAAAACTAAATTATGTACCTCCTACCTAAATATAGAGTCGTAACGTAAGTGTAGATTTTGAGTAGGTACTTTATTCGTGCAATTACTTCCGCTGCCAGGCAAAATTCACACAATGGATACTCTGTGACAATGGACGTGTGTACGAAGTGTGTACGAGTCGCGGTACCTAGTATCTATTATACTCGTAGGAGTATAATAGATACTAGGCCCAATTCGGAACGCGTAGAGGTATAGAAGTCATATTTGAGTAGGTAAACGTTACTCTTTGGTACTCGTTTGCGTACGCAATCTCCCAAGTGCTTATGAAGACGATGCACTTGATATTTAAGGGAGGATTTCTACTTACTATTATCCATACTTCATATTTCCATACTAATGTTTTAAATGCAATGTTATGTTTCCTTTTGAAGCCTAATCGATTTACTTAAAATTGGATGCAGATTTTTGAGACCCTAGGAAGGGAATAGGATAGATTTTGATCGGAGTATAAGTTTTTATAGGAATGCGATAGTTGATGCTGCGCCTCTTGGAGAGTCTAATGGCCGCTCCACACGATGGGCCATCCTGACCCATCATACAGGACGCGGCTATGCGGTAGAACGAGACATAAATATGTCTTACTCCCTTTAACGCATTAGTTGCGTCCTGTATAATGGGTCAGGATGGCCCATCGTGTGGAGCGGCCATAAAGGCGGGATTCCAGCGGTGTGCGGCACTGTGCGGCACAAGCGTTTTTGTACTGAATATGCTTGTGCCGCACCACGGTGGAATCCCGCCTTAATAGGTGCCTATAGTAATTATGTAACATATTCATTTGCTCTATTATATTTTGAATAGGCGTAATACAATGCGATACAGGCGATTATCGAGTTTACGTAGACGATGTTTTTTTTACGGCGGTGGTAAACAAACATACGGTCTGCCTCACAGTGAGCAGATACCGTAGCGGTTCCATTAGAATAGCAAACGCGTTGCCGACTTGTATTGATTTGAGGATTCGTTGTGTTGGTTAGCTAGAACGCGGGTCCCCCACACTTATCAACATTCTCGGAAGCGCAGGGCCCGGGGCAGTAATCGTAGGTTGTTTGTTTTGTGCACATGCAAATTATGCTCCTGTGCAACGGTGGCTGCGTGACAGAGTGGCGCCTAACTGAGTTGGTTGGCGGACACAGGCACTATCGCGTGTGCTGACATCCCGACGAAAGGGTGTCGTGTTCCGACCGTCGGAACCCGACGATTCTGGGGCGAGATATCAATACGGTACCTACAGCTTCTATTACTAGTATTCAAAAACGAAGGCATCAAGCGTAGCGATAGCGAAGAAACCAAGTACACTAGAACATTTTCAATAAATTGTGTATCCAATTATATATATATAATTATATAATATTTTCACATAGTTTATATGCTTTATTTTTTGGCACTGTCACCTGTCACCGAGTTAATTTTTGTTTAACAACTCGCGTAAACACATTTTTTTGAAAAGGCCCTATTACTTGATTTGAAGTAAGTAAATATCCTTTAACTTTAAATTATTGCGAATGTATGTAGCGAAATTATCTTGAGCCAAGTTCGAGTGAATTATCTTAATTCAAAATGATATATTGTTTCATTCAATATATTGGCGGTCTTCCTAATTTATATCTTGATTCAAGTGATTTTTAGGGATCTGTAACTCAAAAGGCAAAAGACGGATTGTTTTTCTATGTAGTACCTATAATTTTCTAGGTACATATTTGTTATGAATCTCAAGATTAAAATTATAGTAGGTATATATAAAAAGGTTTGTCATTGGATTGGTAGGTTTAATTAGACTTCTTTAATGGCGATTTTTGAGTTGGCGACCTACGGCTATTTTGCATGAATTGGTGATATCATTCGGTAATATGAAGCCCGCCACGAGATATCGTTTGTAATTATATCAATAATCTTATCAAAATCGAAATGCTTTAAATCACACATACCTCATTTCATTGTAGGTATACCTATACCGTACAGGAATTACGGGAGGCTGACTATAGCGAAGTATAAATCTTTTTAAGAACTAGGTATAATGAGCTGAAAACATAATTATACTTTCACTTCAAACTTACTCGAACTCGAACTTTTTAAATATCGAGTGCTCCAATTGCCCCATGCCATGACTTACTTCTTATAGGTACATTTTTTTGTATGGAAGGTTAAAAATACGAGAATCTTAATTCACGTATGGTTGATAAGTTGGCAGACTTTTTATAAAACTGTCATTGGAATTGGAACCTTGGTCGGTAGAGTCGTTTTTTTTTAATAGACTGCGTTGATCCAATTCGGCCAACTCAAATAATCTCAAGTATAGGCCGTACGCATATTTGCCACCATCGTGAATCACAAAATGGGAGAGCGTCAACCAAATCAGTCAAATCACATATAATATATGGGCATTTTAATGTTATGTTGCACATCGCTCAGCGGACCCCAGCAGCGGTAGAGGCCAATGACCGGACGAAAAGCATAATTGGCACTTTTTCTACATCCTGGTTCCACTATGGCTCCTATTTTACTTGACTTCTTTTATAAATTCGTTGTTTTACAACTTTGAGAACATTATCGTTGTGATTCACCAAAATCCAAAGGTCACGAAAAACTAATGAATAAATATGCTTGAGGGTTTTTCCTCGTTTAATGTTTGTGTAAAAAAAAAATCGTTCACGGAAATTATCAACTCAAGTTGGTATTGCAACTTCGTAAAGGTTATTATGTTAATTATATGTGCGTGATCTTGATAAATATTATGCCCATATTTATTGAGTAATTTGTGATATTACATAAGTTTGTACCTTTTTAACAATGAGGTAAGCGCTTAGTATAAAAACCTTTATCATAAAGCGTGTATGGTAATTCTTTCGTTAAAATTAGATCGTACTACAAAAATCTTATACGAGTAGTTATGTAGGTACTTAGAGGACAAATGACACTCACATTACGCACATAGTATGAATGACACGCACTTATATTGTGTCTAAATACTTAAATAAACCTGAGTAGGTACTTATATTACGAAAGAAGCGTCATTCATTCAGTTTGCTTACTTTCTCATCGTAAGATGTCACGCGAGCTAACTTAACTATACTCATATGTTTATTGAACATTCTTTACTATATTACACGGTCATAATTTACTTTGCTTTGCCTTAAGGTTTGACTGGTAGAGAATGCCATTTGGCATTAAGTCCGCCTTTTAAAAAATAAATAAATTCTTATTCTTATTCTTATTCTTTTGTACGATAAGTTTTCTTTTGTGCAATAAAGTTGAAATAAATAAATAATTTGAGTTAAATAGATAATTAAGACGCACTAATTATATACTGAAAGTTTTCTGTAAACAAATAGGAGTACACTAACCTCGTGACCACTCGAGATAAATCTTTATCTTTATGCTGATAAGAACTAAATTGAGGTAACGTGTCTCGAATTAATAGACGGGATCAACTATCAATCGACCTCTCTGCATATCTCTGCAGTAGAAATAGGACAGGACACGCATGCAATCGGCAACGGCATTAAGCTTAACGTGACATATTTCAGTAAAACTGCTTAGACGCATTTTAAACAACAGAACACGGTTAAAACCACAAACACACGATTAAAACAGCGAAGCAACTTACCAAGTCTATGAAAATCCTTAGGTTTTAATTAAATCACGTATAGACGCGCGAACCGGGCGTGAGCGCACTCGTGAGGAACTACCTTTAGGAGGCTGGTGCGTGTGAACACACTGACACACAACCCGCGACTGGCCACTCGAACCTTGTACAACTTGTGATGGAATAAAAAAGTTAACTTTCTAAATTCGAATTCGCGAATCCGTTGAACAGGTGAGGCGGTAACTCGACCGTAGAGAACGAACGGACGGCTTTTACAAGAAAGTGATGGAGTAGACACATTGTTAATAACACAGAATAGTAAGGTAGGATTCACTTTAACGTTCATGCCAATCTACTTGTTGATAATTAATGTGTGTTGTATTAGTTAGGTATGACATATCGAATCATGTACATTTTATTTACCTAGGCATAGAGCAATCAAAAAGAAGGTACTCTTAACAAAAAATCTCCCATTAAGGATACAAATGCAATACAATGATTTATTTTTTAACAAAAAAACTCATAGGTAGAGAACTCGGTAGAGCAGCATGATTACTATTATTCTCTTTATTCATCCTTCATCTTAGGGTAGGTTTTTACAATAACTATATAAAAAGGAAAATATAAAACTATACATACAAAACATAAAATCATTATAAAAACCTAACCTAGGGTACCGCCGGCAGTGAGGCGGGGCCTAAGCTGCCGGTGGTCAGGGCGCCAGAGACAGGAACCTCCTGACTATCCGCGCAGCATCCAGGAGTACCGCCTTCTGTATCTGACCCTTGATCCAGCCATCTAGCGAGAATCTCTTGAGGTGATGGTCGAGGCTCTTCGCTATTAAACCGTTCGCCGAAACGACTATTGGGACGATGATCGTCGAATCAACATCCCACATGGCGGTTACCTCGTGAGCTAGGTCTAGGTACTTGCAGCGTCCTTCTCGGCCTTCACGAGGTTCTCATCATGGGGGATGGTGATGTCGACGAGCACTGCCTGGCGTTTCGATCGATCTGTCAGCACAATATCAGGCCTATTGGCAAGAATAGTCCTGTCCGTGATGACAGATCGATCCCAATAGAGCGTGGCACGACCATTTTCGAGAACTGGCGCAGGTGTGTACTTATAGTAAGGCACTTCGGAGACCACAAGACCGTATAGCAGAGCAAGTTGCTGGTGAATAATCCTGGCTACAAGGTTATGTTCTGTCTTACTATTATTATTGTTATCAAATGGTAAAAAAGTAAAAATCAGGATACAAGATTGAAAACAACGCCAAGGAAAAATCTACTCTATCTGGTCCTAGCGGTACGCCAAAAGAACTTGCAAAGGGTGTTAAAAGCATGAAAATGGGAACGATTGATCTTTAGGCCATACGAATCAATTTGATGAAAATACTAAATGTAAATATTTTCAAAATTGCTTTCTTGGGGTTGGAAATGAGGCTGTTACCTATCAATTAAGGTATACAGGGTGATTTTTTAATGCGTGTCCAAATTCAAGTATAAGATTCTTCAGCAAAAAATATAAAATACCTATTTTTTTGTTCCATAACATTCAGTACTCAAATTTTTAGTAATTGCTGCTTAAAGTTATCCCAAAAAACCTTACCACGCCGGCACCTCCGCGAATAGTAAGGGTTAACACGGCACACGGTCAAACGGTATATACCCATATACCCGGTATATACCCATGCCGAATTACAGTTTTCTAGTAGTAATGGTTACTGAGCTAAGCCGAGGACGGACAGACGGACATGGCGAAACTATAAGGGTTCCTTGTTGTCTACGGAACCCTAAAAACTTCGACCATTTTATCCTAATACTTCCTATTCACCCTCTAGTCCCTAGCCTTGCATATCTGGGACATACAGAGATTAAGGGTGGGTTGCACCAACTTACGATTACAGACCGGTCAACGTTAAGTACAGCTGTCATTCCATAGAAACTTGTCATCATCATCCTCCTAGCGTTGTTCCCGGTTGTGCTCCTAAAGGAGCCCGGGGTCCGCTTTGACACCTAATCCCAAGATTTGGCATAGGCACTAGTTTTACGAAAGCTACTGCCATTTGACCTTCCAACCCAGAGGGAAAACTAGACCTTATTGGGATTAGACCGGTTTCCTCACGATGTTTTCCTTCACCGAAAAGCTAACGGTAAATATTCCGTACATAAGCTCCGAAAAACTCATTGGTACGTGCCGGGATTCGAACCCACGACCGCCGCTTGACAGCCGCATGCCTGAACCACTAGGCTACCGTAGCTCCCACTAGGCTACCGTAGCTCCATAGAAACTTGTACAAATTTCATGCATTCATATTTTAACGAACACCGCGTACGTTACAAACGGTTTGGTGCAACTCACCCTTAGGTTCGCGTCGGTCCTGTGTGGTAATTCCAAAAGTTTTTTGAAGTGAAAACTTCTTTAGCGGCGCTGTGCACTTTTTGTGATGGGGGAAAATTGATAAACCCGCCACAGGTCACGTGACTGTAAGATGTCACGTGACCGTAAGATGTCACGTGACCGTGAGATTCAACAGATAGAAAATTCGTAAGACGGACACGTGGCCTGATCGTAAACTGTTACAATGTCATTGAGTTTTCACTTCTGCCAGCACTCCCGGAGTGCAACCCGGTCTTTTTTTTATAATGGCATCGCTCTCTTGGCGCATTCAACCAAAAAACGAGGAATTCCGAAAGTTAAAGGCTCGTTCCTGTCTTCGGATTACTATCCACTTATTGCTGGGATGTACATTTTGCAGTTTAAGGTGAGTTTACATGGGTATGAATGGTATATATTTGTCTGTTAAAACTTTGTGAGTTGTAACCAGAGGCTCTAGTATAAATTTTACCGAAACAAAACTTTACGATCGCGTTTGCGTTTTACCCTCAATTTGTGTGGGATTTGACAGCTAAACGCAAACGCGGTCGTAACGTTTTGTTTCGGTAAAACTTATACTAGAGCCTCTGGCCTAAGTTTTGGTTGAACTTATACGAGTTGTTTATACAAACATCTCCTTAAGTTTAATTTCGTGCTGTAGATCAATGATGTAATATAACAAAGAGGTAGATACGTTGTCTTAAGAAAATTCCGTGTTAAAAATGGCCACCAAATCTGACAGCTGAAACACGTTTAAATACGTTTCGATTGACGACGCGAAACTGAGGCAAGTTGGTGCAACTGACTCAGTTTTAGTGTGCCACTTTTGGAGTGCTTATAACCTATCTACCACTTGTTTTATATTATTTAATATTTAGATAAGTACCTATATATATACATGCACGTAAGCCACAAGAAAGACGATTTTTTCTGATTATGTATTCGACCCTTCTATATATCATAAATGTTACGCTAAACAGATTCTATCAAAGATAAAAGTCCCAGAAACGGGCATAGATGATTTTCATCCTGAACCTCAACATATAGGGGGAAATGGCGATTAGTGATTACGCACTAGCGCACTACGCGGACGAAGTCGCGGCCAAAGTTATAGTATTCCAATGAAGCCGCAATAAGTAGACTACCTATTCCTATTTTATGCTGCACTGTGTAATAAAATAAATGTGTAGCCACGCAAATACATGTGCAATTTCTTCATTTCCCAGACAATCGGGGTCGCAGCTCAAGGCTCTAACCCCTTGTCCTCGTTTGTTAAGCATGCATGCTGTTACTTTGGTAATTGACATGTTACACTTGCCAGCTTCAATTAGGTACCTACTGCATTGTGTGCATGACTACGCCACTTACGTAGGCATGAACGTAGGGGCTTCTATTTAGAACAATTATAACTAGTTTATACTACAACCTTTGCTAATTTACATTATAAATATATTGTTATAAATATTGGCTGTCAGTCAAAACGTTCCGTTAGTATGAAGTTTGAAGGGTAAGACCTCGTCCACACTGGCGCGGCCTGCGGTGGCGTAAACTAAACTGGCGTAAAAATAACTGTGCGCCAAATGTGATATGACGATTTTTTTTTATTGTTCAAACAGCGTAAAATCTTTTTGTTTAAAAATATTTAAGATAGCAAAAATAAATTAACCATTTTTGTATTCCGAGTATTTTTTAATGTTTTGTTCGTTGGAAATAATTCATTTTCACTGTTGTCATATAAGAACAGTATTGATTCACTCCCATTTAACCTCACTATGACTAAAATTTCATATTAGGTAGATATAAGCAACAAAGCAAAAAAAACTGAAATAGGATTCGTATTAGATATGAATTCATTATTAGTTTACTTTACTTTTTAAAGAGGCTTCACGTGAATAAGGCAAGAGCATTTAACTCCATCTTTTAACCACCTTTTAATAGTACTATTTTGTGCCTTTTTGTCTGAGATGATAATCTAGAAAAGGTAGGCTAGATTCCTAAGTTTTGTGAATTGAAAGAATATTTTGTCGTGTTTTCTGTAGATTCCTGTTTAATAACTACTCAAAAGATTGCAAACCACGGTTTGTTAAGCGTCGATTGAAATGATATTATCGTAAATTGAAACTCCTATATAGGCGTTCCTTCAGGTGACCTAAGCGGCAGCAAGGAGTTGTTGTTCAAGTGAAGTAAAATGGCGGACTAGTAATTCCATATTTGTCACTTCAGTCTCTACTCTCTACTGATGTTTCTGGCTACGAGAATTTAACAGGGTACGTTTCAGATACGAGCAAGCTTACCCTACATATTTCATGCACATTCGGTAGAGTCGGTAGTGACATCTATAATATGGGATTAAATACAGTCGATTATTTGTGCAAGTAGAGTTAATGAAAACAATACTTTTTCTTTTCTTTTTTTGGTTATGGTCCCATTTTTGTCGAGACTACGGGTGGGTTGCACTAACTTACGATTACAGACCGATCAACGTTAAATATGGCGCCGGCAACTGTCATCCCATAGAAACTTGTCACACTTTCCATACATTCAGATTTTAACGAACACCGCTTTCGATTAGACGGTTTGGTGCAACTCACCCTAAGATTACGTGATGGAATCCACAAGTAACCAATGGGATTCGTCTAAAAATATAAACATTTATTATGCGTAGAAATTTGCGTTTTTAATTTCGTTACAATAGGTCAGGTCATATTTATTTATTTATTTATTCATTTAATCTTTATTGCACAAAAGAACAACTTATCGTACAAAAGGCGGACTTAATACCGTAAGCATTCTCTACCAGTCATATCAGTGTTTTTTAAAATATCAATGGATCGAATCCTATATTTCCTCAGTGCCCCCACAGATTACCTACATTAACTACACGTTCCTACAATAAAATGCTTATAAAATAGAATTTGCTGTTTCAGCTTATTTTATTTTAAAACCGAATGACATTTGATCAAATCTAGCACTCTACTTAATCGAAAACGATAAAATACGCAATACATTTTTAGTACTAAGATTTTGCAATACAACGATTTGAGAAAAATGATACTGTGAACCTTACTTTTTCATAATGTTAGGTCTTTGCAAAACAGTATTTTTTTTGTACATTTTATGTATATTTGTAGAATGTTTGCACCCAGGAAGTTTGTCTGTCCGTAAACGTATGTATACAGTCTATCATCTTTACGTAAATAATAAATACCTACTGCAAATTTGCAATACAATCACCATTAGTGTCGCCAGGACCCTCGACTCTCCATACAAACGTAGTTTGGTTCTCATTTTGTGTACCCAATTATCGCATATCAGCATGAGTTTGTAAACAAAAATTAACTTATAAATCTGTTTAGTGACGACAATTAAGAGTCCGCAGTAAGCTCGGCCGAATTTCACCTTCCCATACAAACGTAGTTACGCTCTCATTTTAAACTACGTGTTGGATTGTAACGAAACTTTGCATATACAATGACATGAGGTATATCTATGTCTGTAATTAGTTAATATGGTTCCAGTTTATAAAACAAACGAAACACAGCAAACACTTTTTTACTATGGTATCTGAAGCTACACAGCTATCACATAATTTTCGTTTATTCTTTTGTAATTGGGTACACATTTTTTTTTTAAAGCCCTTATCCTTGATAACATGAAACTTTATATACACAATAGGGAACCGGCATATCTAGGTTGGAAACTATCTGTTGCTAGAAATTGAAATTTTAATACAAAGTTTCTATTCGCTTTAATTTTTCTATTTTAATAGCAACACTAGTTTCCGAACGAGTTGGCGGATTCCATTGTGTATAAAAAATTGCATGTTATTCCGTATGCCGTTTTAAAATGAGAACCCCTACGCCGTGTGTATGGAAGGTCGACTTGATTCGAACGTGCTTGGGGACTCATAAGAGTTTGCCTCTTCTCGCACCCCGACAAGCGCAACTCATCATGATCATCATCATCATAACAGCCGAAAGACGTCCACTGCTGGACATAGGCCTCCCCCAAAGAGTGCCAAAGTGACCGGTCCTGCGCCACCCGCATCCAGCGGACTCCAGCAACCTTTACCAGGTTATCAGTCCACCTTGTGAGGGGCCTACCCACGCCGCGCCTTCCGGTACGTGGTTGCCACTCGAGAGCCTTTCCGCCCCAACGGCCATCGGTTCTACGTGCCATGTGCCCCGCCCACTGCCACTTCAGTTTAGCGATTCGGAAGGCTATATCGGTGACCTTGGTTCTGTTGCGGATAGCCTCATTTCTGATGCGATCACGCAGAGAAGCTCCCAACATAGCCCTCTCCACAGCCCTTTGGGTGACTTTGAGCCTTCTTATGAGGCCCATAGTAAGCGACCACGTTTCAGTGCCATATGTCATCACTGGCAACACACACTGGTCAAAGACAAGCGCAACTACAGCCCTGGGCTCCACGGAAGACCAGCGCTGTGGCATTGTTTAATGTCAGAGCATATGCTGAGTGGTGTCCACTTGCGGCCACTATAGCAGCACCACCAGTCTTCCTTACGTACACGTTATTTTTAGTTTAAGCTGGTATTTATTACGTTTCTTTTTATATATTGTGTTTTCAAATTAAGAACGAAATTATGATGTGGTGTTATTTTGGCTGGCAATAAATTCATTTCATTTTTTTTTCATTTCAACTACCTACTCGTAAATACAGCATTAGTTTAGTTCTCAACATTTGTAAACGCCTACCCATTTTGTAACAAGACTTTAAGCGGCTTGAAAAACACTTGTCGCAGTTTGCTAAGTGGATTTATTAGGATCTCTATACCAAACTGAAATGGTGAGAACCTTTGTTATAGGTTTGTCAGTCTCTTATTTACGGGCAATTTACACATGAAAGCCCTAATTTGGTTCATTCACATTCCCAATTGCAATGTGATTCGCGCACTTTGATCTGACTCGTTAGCTCGTCGCGCGTAAAAGCGAACGTGCGAACTCACATTTAAATGAACGGGAATGTGAAGCGACGAACAAATATAAAAAAACTAAAATTTAAAATTTAAAAACATGGTTAAGAACCATCTCGATAGACAAGCCTTTCGATTAAAAAACCGCACTCAAATCGGTTTATCCGTTCGGGAGTTGCGAAACTATAGACAAACACAATACAGATATTTCTAAAGATACACATGTTAAACTTATTGGGTTCAAAATAGATACCATGGTAAATGAATACCTCTTAGATTTTACGTGCTGCAGAATAAAAAACAATCCATAATTCTTAACAACTTTTACGTTGACATAGGACCAACCCTGTCCATACCAAAAAAAAAAACTTTTAGCAGTCCAGCAGTACCGTCTAAGAAGTTCATTCCTTCCATAATGTAAGTTGTTTTAACAACTTTAATGCTGAACAAAGACACGAGCAAGCTAAAGTAGTTAATCGGCACCTAAAAGCGGGGTAAATATTCGCGGTTCACTTGATTGACACACTTCATTACATTTTACACTTCGCACCTCCCACCAAACATGCTTTAAATAGTGAATAATAGGTTACACGTGTGAATAGTCCTATAAATGTATCTAAGTAGTATTTTTTATTGAAAATAAATCCACAAAGGACTGACCAACCGCGTTGAGCACGGGTGTGATTGCTCCGATCCATTGCCCATTCATTTCTCAACTGCGTCAATTTTCATTATTCCAACACGATTCAAATTCATTTAGTCATCATCTAAACAGGCAGCAACATAAATAACCAGCAAAAAAGAATCCACTATATAAATTATCAGATATGTAAACTGTCATTTTATGGAATTTGCTAACTATGTAAACAAACAATGTACTTATTGAAATTGACATTTAATGACAATTTCAGTATGACCGTTTGTTTACATAGTTAGAAAATTCCATAAAATGAAAGTTTAGACGCTACTTTCCAAATGAAATTGCTACCCCTGTATTTAAAAAGACTTTGGATACTCTAACGGTTCTCGAAGAAACAAAGTGTGGTCCGGGTTCTGTTCGACAAGGTTCACAATTCCTTCAATAATCTTGTTCTTGTGCCTTTGCTGTCTAATTGTTGGGTAATTTGCGTAATTGGGTAATTGTATGTACGAGACTCATAGACGTAAGTATTAGTTTAGTGTAGAGTAGGGTTTGAGTCTTATTTCTGGATTACGCAGCTCTATTTTTTCATGGACCGATTGGAAAATATATTTCAATAATTGGGTCATACACAGATTTAGGTTCACGTATTTCCTGCGGACATTGTCAAAGTTAAGCTACACAGCCTAATATTTGGTTGGACTCTCAATGCGCATAAACAGCGTCTCCTCTATATATTAAGTATTATCCAATAAAAACATTATTTATATACACGTAAGCTCTACAATTGACCACAGGAAAGACCAATTTTGTTTCAAACACTGTTATGATTATAAACCATTTAACATTAATACATTATTTCAAAGTTAACCGTCAACTAATCGCGAGAAAACGCCAAAACACTCTGGATCTATGTCAAATGTTCAACAACGAAAACGAAAGAACACAAAGTGAACTCCTCAAGCATAATCGTGTGAAGAGATCAGCTGCACCTGTGTCTGTACCACCGAAAAAAACCGCAGAGAGAGTAGAAAAAATTGTAGACAAACTCTACGATGACGAACAAGACGGGGGTGAAAAAGTCGCTTATAGAAAAAATAATCAAACCAATAGTACTACTATTACTAATACTACTTCTACTACTACGACTACACTTAAGCCTAAGGTAAACTATAACAGCAAATAGAAGTTAATTTTACAGCAATTCATCGTATCATCACGGAATAATGTTGTGTGTAGTCGATTCCCTTTCGACGAAGACGTTGGAATGAATTATGTCCAAATTTACTAAATTCTATTCAAATTCAATGTAACTTCCTTCTTCTCCTGCCTGAGTCTCGTCTTCTACAGATGTGGCGGAAAAACCTGCATATGTTTACTTTAAGTTACACGCCACTAGGTGACCACAACACTGACCACCAAGCGTAAGCTATAATAGCCAGCTACTTCAATAGCCATCCCACCAGTTCCTTAATACCAGTTTCTGTGAACCTTATGCATGCGATGCGTATTACAGGCATCAAAATCCGGAAGAAGATTCGACTTCGCTCCTGCCATTTTGGACTCTGATATCAGAGACGACAAGATTGCTCTTAACGGCGAACCAGAGGAAGGAAAAACCGTTCCGGTTCCTTGGCACAAATATTGGAAACATGGCATCGTCCCTTATTTCATCGACTCCAACACTTACGGTATATCATATCAGCTGTTGACTGTGCTTCGGAAATATTTACTGCACACCCGCGGTCGCGGTTTCGAACCCCGGCTTGTACCGATGGGTTATTTTATTTCAAAAAACTTATGTACTTTTTGACATTTAAAAGCGACTTTTCGGTGAAGGAAAACATCGCGAGGAAACCGGTCTAAGCTCAATAGGATCTAATTTTCCCTCTGGATTGGAAAGTCAGATGGCAATCGCTTTCGTAAAACTATTGCCTACGCCAAATTAAGTGCATTCATTCGGGGGAATTACTAGACTATTACTGTGACTGTTCTGACATAATTAATCAATAATTTTCTCCAGACAGCGCTGGTGGTACATTTATGTGCCGCTGGCAGTTGCTGAATGTGCTCCTTTTGCCTTTGTATAACAGTTTATTTTTAACATATTTATTTTGTAGTTTTTATGTCATTATGTTTTCTTTCTGTGTACCAAATTTCTCGTTTTAAAAACTTTATAATTGTGTTAATTTTTTTTTTTTTTTAATTTTACTTTAAGTCAATAAATATATTTTTCTTTCTTTTCTTTCTTTCTTTTTTTCAGATACTTTCCTAGCCGATAAGATAATAAAAGCATTCGACAACTTCGAGCAAAGTACCTGCATACGATTACAGCGACTAAGAGAGAAGCCTACAGACAAGGCGTCTTTGAAAAATGCCCAATGGTTGTACATCACAAACCCTTCCGGCACACGGCAGTGCGTGCATAGCAACGAGATGAAAACTAACTCGGGAGTTCAGGTATTGTTTATCGATCACGATAAACGCATTGCTATTTTAAATTCATAATTCTTTATTGCAACCCTTATAACACATTATTCTATTTATTGTATTGTGTTTAGCAAATTATAAATAAACTAGCTTCTGCCCGCGACTCCATCCTCGTGGAAGTCGTTTATATCGTAGCTCCATACAAACTATCACCCCCCCATTTTAGGGAAGTCGGGGGTTAGAAAGAGACAAAAGGTAGCCTATGTCACTCTCCATCCCTTCAACTATCTCCAATTAAAAAAACACGTCGTTTTGTCGCTCCGTTTTGCCGTGAAAGACGGACAAACAAACACACATACACTTTCCCATTTATAATATTAGTATGGATTTATCCAAAAAGAAAGGTCAGGTCATAAAACAACTCTTCTAATTACACATGGGATCACTAATAAATGTATTAAAATAAATAGATTATTGTACAATCAGATCATATTTATACATTTAGGTACTCGTAAGTATGTAAGTAAAATGTCATTGTTTTAATTATAATAATTTACTAAGAAGGTGTCAGTAACATTATTATCATAAAAGTCCTTTAAGTCGTATTAGTAGCATTAGGAAGTCTCAACATATTATTAAATTGCTTGAGCTTCAATGTCGTTTTTTAAGGTTGTTATATATTTTAACTGCCATGACGATTGGACTTGTACTATGGAGTTTAAGTTTAGAAGTTGACGGCAAAGCTAAATCATGCTTAAGCATTGTTTCGTAGCGTCGGGGCTGGTCTGCTAAACTATGTAAATAGGTCCGAATGTTTTCTTATTTACAAGTTTCGAAAATATACATCGATGTTAGGGTTAGAATTTCGTAGTTAATGAAATGTGGTCTACAGCTCGCTGGGCTCCTAATATTCGCGAGGATGCGTATGCATTTCTTCTGGAGTAGAAATAAATCGTTGACGTCTGTGCTATTCCCCCAAAGGATAATACCGTACTTGAGCCATGAGTATTGCCGAGTTTTGCCGATTGTAGAGTCGATTTTTTTAATTCTCCCAGGGCATAATTATATGTATGAACTTGAGCATTTTATTCTTGATTTTTGTAACATGATGTGCTTTCCAGTTTACGCCTGTATCAATATCAAACCCTAGAAGCATGAAGGTTTCTACACATTACAGTTTGTTAAACGAATAATAAATTTCTAAAGCGCGCTTTTGTACTGGTTTGAATTGCATGATTTTTGTTTTGCTGAAATTTATTTCCAGATTGTGGTCATTGAGCCAGCTTACTACTTTATTCATTTTGTCGTTTAGGTCAGTGTCCAGTGTGTCGTCATGGAAACATGATGTCAGGATTGAGACGTCATCTGCAAATAACACGCATGATTTGTCTATGACTTTAGGGAGTTCGTTTATATAAATTATAAATAACAAACAACTAATTACTCTTCCCTGGGGTATAGAGTGATTAATTATTCTTACAATGTAGAGATTTTAGTAATAGTCTTACTACTTAACACTTATAGATAGATCCCAGACATCCAATCAACAGATGTTGCCAACCAGTTTTGTAGCAGATTATGATGAAAAATTACAAATATTACGAGGGGGGAGCGGACTGAATGACAAAGGAGTATCAGACTAAATCGCATGAGTTGTCACAGATGCCTTTTTGATGCCACTAATTGTCTTGCGACATGTCAAGCGTTGGCTTGACATGTCGCAAGACACGTAGAAGAATGCAATCTCATGCCACGCGATACTTAATCCCAGACAGATGGGTTTTGGTGGCTATTTATTGATGATCATGGAATGCTGCTGGCTGTTAGATGTTGATTAAGAAAAATATCGAATGCGGTTTCAATTGTTTTCGATTAAGGTGAAAGAGTTGAAGGATGACAGTTGAAATATGAATGGGGAATTGATAGGCGATTTAGAGTATTTATTTAACATATAACTTATACGGCCTCTGCAGAGTTTTACTTGGATATAAAGATCTTACACGCACGTGAAGCGAAGTCAAAAAATCGTCTGAGTCGCTGGCGACACGGGTGACACAATAGGGGTGTAGACACCAAATAAAATAACCAATTATGTAGAAATGTGCCAAAAAGGATTAAAAATATGGTCAAATGAAGAAGAAAGTAAAGCAGGGGATTGAATAATCACAAAGTTATGTGTCCAAAGTTTTAAGAGAGGGCATATTCTGTCCCTTTTGCGCAAAACGCCGAAAATCCTAGATCCGCCACTGTGACCCTGGCTTCAAACACAATGAAGAAGAGATAACTGACCGTTGCTGTTGTCTTTCAGTGGGTAGTATTCGGTTACGACTGTATGTCCGAAGGCCAGATCTTGCACGAAATCATGCACATTCTTGGCTTCTCTCACGAGCATATACGCGAAGACCGAGATCGATACATCACTGTGATGTGGGATAACATTAAACCGGGTGAGTTTTCGCTGAACAGCCAAACACGCAAAAAAACTGTTACCTTAAATGTAGTCCCAAAATTTGACGTTACTCTGAGGTCTTGTTAATTTTTATATCGACCACAAATAACTTAAGGGAGACTTATGACAATGCTTGTGAAGGGATTGTGTCGTAATTATAGGCTACAAGAAATTCTTCGAGATAAATCGACGCCCGCCGATACTCTCTTCTCTTCCCTACGACTATGCCAGTGTTCTACATTATCCTCCAAGAGCATTTTCTAAAAATGGAAAATTCACTCTTATGGCCGAGGTATGTAATATAAAATATCAAACAGACATTTTTACAATTGCCTTGCCGTTTTATGATTTTGTTGGTACAAGCTTTTATTGCCGACTGTACTTTGTATACCATCATCAACTGCTCATTGAGACGATTCTAACGAGCCCAAACTCGATGCGGTTATGTGGTTTTATTACGGAGTTCCTATGGTCACCTTCTGTCTCCATCATCATATCAGCTCGATGGTACCATAATATTGAATTGTCATCCAAACTATACTTATACCCAAAATTTCAGCTCAATTGGTCACCGGGAAGTGGGCCAAATTTAACTTGCAAGATTTGACGGACAACTTACTTACATATATACATACTTTTATACTTATATACGAACAAGTCAAGTTAATATAAAGCTTGTAAAAATGAAACAAAACCCACAAATTTATATATTCTTTAACATTTTAGCCAGGCACCACTTTTGGTCAACGAGATGGACTTAGCGAAATAGATATAGAAAAAGTCACAATGATATTTAGCGGCGAATGTATAGAACGAAACAAGCACTATTTAGTAACCACTTGCCCCACGGTAATAGCCTCAAAAGAACAAAATAGTACACAGACAACAACCCAGCAAGAAATAGACGAATACTTCAAAGAGAGATTATGGCCATATGGAATAGTTAATTTTAAAATCAAAGACAAGATTGAATTTTGTAAGTACTGGAGAAATATGTGAGAGTTGACTTTATACCTACACTACACTAGTGATTTTAGTTTTATAGCATGATGCCTGAAGGTACTCTCATGTAGACAAATAAGTGATAAGATATAAATCCGACATTTAGTATCTGTTTAACATATAGCCCAACAAAATATTTTATTTTAGGGCAATACAAATAGGTACGGTCAGGTCTTTAATTATTGGGCCATTTAGGTGTCAAATAATTTAGGATTTAATGGTAGTTTTGAAAAGTCCAGAGGTGAGAGAGAGAAAGAAGATTTATATTCAATTGACAGTTTTATAAAAAGTCGGCCACATTAAATGATCTCAACCATACACTTATTAATCTTATTATGCTTGCAAACGTGGTAACAAACCTACCTTGCTTTTATACCAGTGAGATAAATATCAAACGTTGCAAACGGTAACAAAAATACCACATTTGCTTAATTACATTTCAGCTATCGAAGAAAGACAAAACATTGAAGAAGTAATAAAACACATCGAAAAGGAAACTTGTATAGAGTTCAGAGACTTCAACGAAGACGATGATAACGTCGAAACCACAACTGTAAATGATGACGTGGTGGGCGCTGACGATGGAAATGCAATAGTGGTTCATGGATATGACGTTGTTCTAGACAAAAAAGAAAGTTCAGACAATACCGATTCAGCGGATTCAGATAAAAACATAATCTCAGACGTCGACGCCGACCACAATGTGAAAAAAATAATTTGGGCTAATGCTACAAGAAAAGGTACACTCATATAGTATTTTAAATCAACACTCCGTCCAGGAAAGGTAATTATAAAAAAAGAAAAAGAAAATATTATCTGTAATTAACAGATAACTCGCACATCGGACCGAATTAAACTAATATCAAGTACGCACGTCTCCATCGCAGTAAGGTCCTCATTTTTAGGGTTCCGTAGTCAACAAGGAACCCTTAGAGTTTCACCATGTCCGTCCGTCTGTCTGTCCGTCTTCGGCTTAGCTCAGTAACCATTACTACTAGAAAACTGTGATTCGGCATGGGTATATAAATCAAACACGCCGACAAAACAGTACAATACAATTTGGAAAAATATTTTTTAGGGTACCTCCCCTACACCTAAAGCGGGGATGTAATTTTTTTTATCGTCGAACCCATGGTGTGGTGTATCGTTGGATAGCTCGTTCAAAAATATTATGGGTTTTCGAAAACCGTTAACCGTTAAAACCGTAATTCGTTTGCGAGATATTGGGCTTTAAAGCCCTGATTTTAGTTCGAGTCATGTGTCGTCGTCGTCGTCCCCCTGCCGGCTAAATGGCTACTACTGGGAATGTGAAAAAAATCGTGGTAGTAGTACATATAATGAATTTAAAAGGAAAACTATCACGAACAAGTAGGCATAAGTAGTTACGGAGTAATAGTCGACCAACTTAATGTGTAATTGAAAAGGCCAATTTTCGTACAAAGTCGGCCGACGCAACCGCACCGCACGTCGATGTAACTAAGACAGACAGGCAACTATGGAACCCTACACTGCGCGTGGTCCGACACGCACTTGGCCGGTTTTAAAACCTTATTTATACCTATCAATCAGTTCGTTCGTTAGTATGTAGGTACGGGTAAGTCAAAGACTAACTTCCCGAAAGCCAATCGAGTTTTTTTATATAAGTCGTATGACGATGCAATAAATATTATGGTTACCATAAAGCATCTGATGATGGTGACGGAAGGTGGCATACGAATTACACGAGATAACCCCGTCGTATTTGGGTTCATTAGAACTCTCTCAACGAGTAGTTGATAACAGTGCAAGAAAAATACAATCGACGTCAAAAGCATGTGCCAAAAATAAAATTATTGACAGAAACTCTTTCTAGGAGCGAAAGGAGATCTCTTATTCATAAAAATTAAAATACCTCTGATAAACAAAATGTGCCCTTTCTTACGAACGCAAATGTTGAGGCCATTAAAGTTTTATGTCAAAGTAGCGCTGGTGATCCAATCTTAATCAAATCTTTACTGATAAGTATTGTAGAAGGGCTAGGTAACCTCTCCAATCAGCTCATTTAATTTGTTTCACCTGTATAGGTACAATGGACCTGCCGGGTGGGTATGCTATAATATTTGATGCCGCTAGTGTAGCTAGACATGAGCCGGTAAAACGAATAATTCACCATGTCTTTAGGTAGCCGGCGGTTCCGCAGGGCTGTGCCAGCGTCGCCAGCCAGACGCCATGCTGACAACTTGCTGGTGCTGACACGGTCATCGGAACCGGGATGTCGGTGCCCGGAGCCGGGCGTTGCTAGTTCTGTGAAGGTACAGTACACTATGCCGTACATCATCATCATATTAGGCGAAAGAAGTTCACTGCTGGTCATAGGCCTCCCATAAAAAGTGCCACAATGACCAGTCCTCAGTCCACCTTGTGGTGCGGGGCAGGTTGCACGAAGAACCGTTGGCCGTGGCGGCACGGTTCTCGTGTGGCGAACTGGCGACCACAACGTATCGGAAGGTGCAGCGTGGCCAGCATAGGTAGAACCCCCACTAGATGGACTGATATCGTATACAGGAGAAGAAAAAAAGTACAAAAACTAACATCTACATATATGAAAATGAAACTGCAGACAATGCGTGAATCACGCCTTTGACGTCCGATACGGAAAGTTTGAACTATGAAATCAATCGTCTGCAAATATGGTTGTGGAAAAAATTAGTCCGTTTAGAACCGATTTAACATGTTTCGTACCGTATTATTAACTAGCATCTGAGACACCCACCCGCAGAGCGGGTCATGCCCGATACATACACAGATATGAGTAGTTTCGCTGGACGTGTTTGATCGAACATCGCTGGATCCGACCATAGACAAATACAGGCGTATGATATCTAAGTGCGTAAATCATGGCTCCTACACACAATGGGCCATCATGACAGAAACGCAGTTATGCGTTGCAATGCGATGGAAGTGTGTCTTCCGTCTCACGCATAGTTGCGTCCTGTATGATGGGCCATGAGGGCCCAGAGCTATAACTAAAGTTCGGCTATCTCCGTCACTCATCATCCTCAACATCGTAAATCTTGTGGTAATAACCGAGGTTCGAAATACTTCGAACCCACGATATCCAGATGGATAGTGGCGTGGCGTGTCTTACCGCTCCTCTAGTGAGTGGCTCTGTTACAGCGGCGTCGCGTGAAAATTTTCGATGGGCAACCCGTAGCAAAAAAAAAGAAATGACATGAAATTAGTTTAGACTATATTATATATAGGCTTGCTAAAAATTCATTTTAGGCAAGCCGGTGGGAATCGTCTTTTGTGGGCGATCCAGCACTGCTCTCTATTATAAGAGTGGCAGAGATGATACACGAACTTCAAGTTTCATTCTAACGTTACCTTCCGCCACAGGAGCTGGTGATCACAGCAGACTGCTTCAACTCCGTCAACGACCTGCTCCACGTGTTCGTGCATTCTAACGTTACCTTCCGCCACAGGAGCTGGTGCTGATCACAGCAGACTGCTTCAACTCCGTCAATGACCTGTTTCACGTGTTCGTACATTCTAACGTTACCTTCCGCCACAGGAGCTGGTGATCACAGCAGACTGCTTCAACTCCGTCAATGACCTGTTTCACGTGTTCGTACATTCTAACGTTACCTTCCGCCACAGGAGCTGGTGATCACAGCAGACTGCTTCAACTCCGTCAACGACCTGCTCCACGTGTTCGTGCACGTGCTCGGCCTGGACCACCAGCACAACAGCCACGACCGTGACGACTTCCTCGCTATCGATTGGGCAAACGTGACTGATGGTGAGTGAGTTACATCGCAAAATCGCATAATAAATATATATGACACGTATACTCAGGACCGGGAATGGATACCAACTTTCAACAAAATAATCTGTGGGGTCGGTCCCGCAGATCGTGGTCGGCCACATCACACCTTAACGCCGCGCAGACGCGCTGACGCGACTCACAAATTACGATTTGTGTATGCAGTTTGCTGCGCTGCGTTATCGTATTTAAAACTTTGGTGTGAGCGATGCTGACGTCTTGACATATAAAAAAGACGGCGTAAACTCTTAATTTCATCATCGGCATTATAAAAAATACGATGATTAATCACGGACAGTAAGTACTATGACTGTCTCGTCTCGCTGATGTCTAGACCCCGGATTGTTGTGGCACTGACGTCACAATAGGGTGATTTGGGGAGTAAATGGAATGGTAGAACAAAATGATACATAAATTATAAGATAAGATAAAAATGTATATTCATTTCACCAGAGAAAAACATAATTTCATTTACGGTACGTAATCGAATAAAATTTAATAAAGTCACAATAAAAAATTCCCAGTGAATCGATCGATATTACATTTTAATTAATTACGGACTTAACACATTGCGTGACATTAACAAACTTAATACCGGTCAAGAAATACAAATAAATCCAAGCAATCGTTACAAATATTGCTTTGACAACCGCAAACTTTTCAAATATGCTCCAATAACATCTGTCTTAGTGGAAAGAAGCTTTTCTTTTTTGAAGTGGATATATTCTGCTAGAAGACGTAGCCTAACCGCAAGTCATTTAGAACAACTATTGATCTGTTACGGAGAGTCCGTTAACGAAAGAGCAACGTCAATATTTTAATCAACTGACAATTTATTTATAGGAAGATTCGCAATAATATGTATACCAAAAAATAATAAGTACAATTTCGTATTCATTAACACTATATGATATTTTTTATATCATCTTATCTTAATAAATCCGTATTAATTAATACTGTTCCATTTACTCCCCAAATCACCCTATTGTGACGTCAGTGCCACAACAATCCGGGGTCTAGATGTCTCACTCATCCGATCTGCCAGCTCTGAATAGGGCGGCAGCAAACAGCGATAATCTCCGCCTCACCTAGGCTCTATTTAGGCATATCCTGACGGTCCTGCATGGTCGGCCCTCAGTTAAGGTGGAATTGACCTTGATTGTCTCGCTCTATTCTTGGCTAGCAGGACTGCTTTGCAGAGCAGTGGAGGGCTTATCCGCGACGAACCAAATTGGCTCATGTCCCTAATGGTTATATGATATTATATTTATCGTTTGCCGAATTTCATTATCCCGAATTTTATATTCCATAACGTTTCATTTTCCATAATATTCATTGAACATAAGTATTATAATTTTTCATGAAATTCGGGCAAACGAAGGAATACCGCCCCGAATATCTCTTGCATCTTTCATTTTTTTGCTTCACGTAAACATTACCCCACAGCTCTCAGAGCAGAGTTGGAGAACAAGCTCCCGCCTGCGGCCTCCGTCGGCTTCACCTATGACTACCAGAGCGTCATGCACTACCCTTGGCTAGACATCAAAAATGGCGTCACTAACATCATGTATCCTATATGGGTAAGGACCGCCCTCGCCTCATCTCGGCCCACAACCCACAAGACATTTCCATCTTAACGCATTCACTACCAAGTATTGCTACGCGTTACGGTCGTAGCCGATCCCGAATTTTTCCTCGTCTAAGTAGAGGAAAGAAACTACGGCGTAGACTACGCACCCGCTAGGCGGGTTCCTTGCAGTGAAAGTGTTACGAGGTCTCGTATCGCTACGTGTGCTACGCCGTAGCACGTGTCAGCGTTTTGTGCTCTGTAGCGAAAATCGCTCGTAGAGGCTGACTCATAAATGTGAGTTATTGGCCTCGAATGGATTAAAGAAGGTATTGGCAGGCCTGGTCCTCTTGCTGCTTAAAACTCGGCTCTCGCGCCTCTCCGAGATGTCAATACAATACACCCGATACACTGCGAACGAAAGAGCACGTGCTACCTATGCGGCGAGCGCGTGCGAACGGGATGCCATTTTTGAATTTTCTAGCTGTCGAACGTCGGTTTTAAATACTGTAAATTGGTACCTAACTACTATCTATTTTGTTAATGGTCCCAAGGAGGCCAAGCTTCAAACTAAATAAAATAAGGTGGGCCCTTAAGTGTTCCTGTGTGTGTGTTTTAATTTCGATAAGGCCATTACACCGCTTGTAATTTGTCACAACAACCGGTAGAGACGCAGCTATAGTTGGAAAGAGACAAATTGCCAGGTGTGTTGGTAACCTACTCAAAAATATCAGCACGCCGATCACAAGACGGCGCGCGAACTCTATCGAATATCGATTTTTCTCGCACTATCCGTCTCTCTCGTATTAGAAAACTTAGAAAGAGAGGTATAGTGCGAGAAAAATCAAGAGAGCTCGCGCGCAGTCTGGTGATAGCCGTGGTGAGCAACCTTATTCCCTTAACAATAAAGTCGTGTTTACATATTTTTGATCACTTTGTCCGTGCACATGTTTTCGAACTAGACTGTTGTTGACGAAGTGGGGGGATGGGGTCTACCTAGGCCTAGCAGGCGCAGCGTGGTAAACTTAATGCCAATCGGAAATCCTAGATTTAAAACGTATTTAATATATTTCAGAACGATGGTTGGTCTATGGGTCACTGGCAAGGCCTGAGTTCTGTAGACGTACAGAAACTGAACCTACTGTATTTCACTCAGTGCCAATCAAGGAAGAAACACATTGCCAGAACTCTTAAGAAATAATAAAAGTAAACTTACACGAAGTATTGTTTTATTCATGCACCTGGGCATGTGCACTAATAAAGGCGATTCACAACCTTCCATACAAAATACAACTAGTGACTATGTGAGCAAAGGACGTCGCGGTTCAAAACATATTTTAATTGTAATTTTGAACAATTATTTAATAGTTATTTGTTATACAAGGGTGCAGTTGTATTTTACCCGCGAGTGGTTCTAAAATAGAATCCTGAGCGTAGCGAGTTCAACACACGAGAAGTAAAATACATTTGCACCCGTGTGTAACACAAAACTTTCACCTCACTGTAGCGAGGAAAGTGCAACATGCAAAACCACTTTATTTAATTTAAATAATAATATTTTTTTCATTTTTTTTTAACAGTAATAATAACGTTAAGTAATATCAAGTAGAATGTTGGTCAAGTGTGAGTCGGATTTTAGTATTCCCATACATTTTGAGACCCAGCGCCTGTTGAAGGCACAAGCAATTTTTTAAAAGTTAAATATATAATGTATTCTGTTTTTTAGTATTTATTGTTATAGCGGCAACAGAAATACATCATCTGTGAAATTGTTGAATTATGAGCGTTTAAGGTTTTGTTATCTGTCAAAAGCTACTTAAACACGCTCCAAGGTCAAATTACATTCCCCACTAGTGGATAAAATGCGCAAAAGCGGATAAAAGACGGCTTTCCGAGGCAGTGAGGAGAAAATGTAACTCTATACAATTTAGAACCTACTCCCGAATTTTTACGAGAATCGGTTGAGAAATGCTGTAGCGGAGAACAACCGGACACGTATGGACATCCGTAATTACGAAAGAATTTTGGCCTAAGCTGAAACAAGAGAACATCGTTCGCTTCGCTCGCTCGTTCGCAAAAAGACAAATTAGAAAGTCCAGCTCTCGACTCTCGACAAACAAACGTACTGCCTGACTGGTAATAAGCGGGTCCTATTATAGCTTATAGGCTAGAATAGCAAAATAACAGGAGAAGAAGACTTGAGCAGAATTTATTAAGGTTTAATGTTGGCCTTGATCATATTTTCAAATAGTACGTAGTTTTCGCACTAAACGTCAAACTTGACAATCTCGTCTAAGTTAGGTACTATCACAGGTACCTATGTAGTGGTCCGACCACGCAACTGTTATACGGTGGTTGCGGGTTCGAATCCCGGGTCGTAATATTGAGTTCTCCAGAAGTTATGCATGGAATGCTTTGGTAGAAGTTACTATTAACGGTACCTATTGGTCTTTTGGTGGAGGAAAAAATCGTGAGGAAACCTGAATGTAGGCATCTGTGAAAAATGTCAAAGATGTATGTGAAGTCCCTAACCGATTTTTAGCTAGCATGGGGACTACTGCGTTTGCCCTCTCCATGAGAGAAGGCCTGTGCCCAGCAGTGGGACGTTTATATAGGCTGATGATAATGATGAATGACAGAGCAAGGAGTACATTTTTTATACAACATCGGTGGCAAACAAGCGTACGGCTCGCCTGTAGATAAGCTGTTACCATAGCTTATGGAAGCTTCCAACTCCCTTGGTAAGCATATTGCCATTATTAAATTTATTGCATTTATTTAACTTCGCATGTATGTTTGTCTGTAGGTATAGTAAAATAAACTCCTGGGTCCTACTGTGTCCTACAAAATGGGCCATCATGGCGTAGGACAGGGACGCCAGTATGCATTGGAGGGTGATGGAAGTATGTATTTCTCCCTCTAACGCATAGTTGCGTCCTGTATCATGGGCCACGATGGCCGATTACGTATGGCTCCTCTACACAATGGGCCATCATGGCACAGAACAGGACACCGTTATGAGGTGGAATGAGATGGAAATATGTATTTTAAGCATAGTTACGTCCTGTATGATGGGGCATGTCGGTCAATTGTGTAGATATAATTGATTATTATTATGATTAAATATTAATGTAGAGATGGAGTATAGATACTTACAGAGTCGTCTGTATCCAGGCTTTCGTAGATATTTTACACAAGACGAATTAGAATTGAATACAATATTATGATTTAGATTTCTAATAAAATAATAATTTATTGACTTATTGATTTTTCAGTTTTGTAAATGACAACAATCACGTAAACAATAAAGTACCGGCGTTTACGTTGACCAATCAGAACAAAACACGGCCATGTGTCACACGAAAAGTGTGGCGAATGTTCCGTTATACGCAACCAAAACTATTGCATCTATCGATATTCAACGGAAGATTTTGTACCAAACATTCACATTTTTTATATAAAAAATATTGTCACTATCTTTTTGTAGAAAACAATCAATTAATCAAATTTTAGCGTATCACCAACATATTTTTCTGTTAGAAAACTAAAGAATAGTGATACCATAGGTTTGAAGTTCGAGAAAAGCGTATAATGAAATGAATTTCATGTTTCACATTAAATCCTGTCCACCAATCAAAATAAGATCTTGAAATCACTAGAGTTTTATGATTGGCGTTTCGCGACGAAACATTTTCATTTAAAACAAACTGAACTGCTGGCTGTCAATTCAATAAATACATACATGCTAAAAAGTTGATTGACCGATACGGCTCTATCACATTTGAAGATTCAATTTCAGACAGTATTCATCTGTCCACGTCGCATTCCAGCTAATTCCACGACTACAACCTATTCCCCTATCGACGTGTTCGTGACCATGCAGTTGTTTCTGCAGCTTCTGCTTTCATTATGCCTCGTATTTGTGCCAGCATACTCCAACACTCTTAGCGGTTCGGTAGAATTAAATGATTATACCTTTAATAAAATCGTCAAGAAGTTCGGTGCTACGCTTGTGAAGTTTGACGTAGCGTTCCCGTATGGCGACAAGCACGAGGCCTACACCGCACTGGCTAAAGATGCGAAAGACGAGGACGAGTTGCTCATCGCGGAAGTGGGAGTCAAGGATTACGGTGAAAAGGATAACGAAGCCTTGGCAAAGAAGTATGGAGCTACCAAAGACAATTTTCCGGTGGTGAAGCTTTTTTTGAAGGGGAAGAAGGAGCCGGTTAGTTTTGACCCGGCGAAAGACTTCACTAGTGATGAGCTGCGGCGCTTCGTGCGGGAACATACGGGCGTGCACCTGAGCCTGCCGGGCTGTGTGCGCGGCCTCGACAAGCTGGCCGTCAAGTTCATGAAAGCAGACAAGGACGACAGGAAGGCCATTCTGAAGGATAGTGAAGATACCATCAAGAAACTATCTAGCAAGGTAAAATCATTGATTTATTTATATGCAGGAGTTCTGGAGGTTTCTTGTAAATATCCATATTAATTGAGAAGCATTATCACTAGTTTTCAGTCTAGTTTTTTTAGTTTTAGTTCCTCCTGCCTTGGCAAGCTTTTTTTGTAGTACTAAATAAATCCATATTCTATTATTTACAGCAAGCCACTTCTGGAAAGATTTACAAGACAATCATGGAGAAGATAATTGAGAAGGGTGAAGAGTTTGTGAAGACGGAACAAGAGAGAATCTCTAAACTGCTCCACGGGAAGCTCTCTGAAGAGAAGAAGAAGGAGATGGGATACAGAGTGAACATCCTGCAGACATTCACACTCCATGACAAGACCAAAGCTGATAATGAAGAGCTGTGATTTTAATACCTGACTACTTTAACTATTTACTTGAGGTGTAGCTAGGATTTTTCAGAGGGGCAGGCAAAGAAACTCTTCAGAGTAACCAATTGATTGATAAAACCAAAGAGTTGAGAACACTCCAAACACTGAGGCCAGAGATTACTATGGGACAAAATTAAATGGCCCGCAATAAATGTTGTTAGCAACCTCAGATGAAGTGGCACACCATTGCCCAGACATGTCACGCGACAGGATGTTTCACAGCGCAACACTACCCAAACTCATCTCGCTACAACTGACTCCTCTAACAATCTCTGGCTACACCTCATTACACTATTAGTATTAATGTAATACACTATTTATGAATAAGACTTGTGAAAAATATCAGGAACAATCTTTTTATACAGGGTGTATTTAAATGATGTGTTTTTGCACTGAGACATTCCAAATTCACTGTAATAGATTGAAATAGTAATATATTGCACTATTTATGTAAGTATTTCATTGACATGGTATAATCACACTGAAGGTAAGTGCATTTCTCAAATGGGCCTGTTGCAACTGTAAAATAAGTTTGACATAAGGTATGAAAAAAATGTCCCATTTCTGATATTGATTGATTAGCTACGCCTAAGGCCATTATACCGTTACGCTAGCTTCGATTAGCGACCACCTGAAGGGCGACGTTTATTCAACTAAAGATAATAACATTTCAACAGACTCAGCTGTTAGCCTTATGCAATTTTTAAAGTAGTTATTTAACAAGATCTCATCTGGGTGGTCGCAAACCGGCACAATCAATTAGGTGGTCGCTAACTGGCAAAATGACCCTCTGCCTGCTAACCCTAGATTCGAAGTTAGGTATTTATTTTACCTAAGGGGCATATAATACTTAACTATCCCTCTAAACTTGGATCTGATGATTGTGTCTCACATTTTCTATAGTTCATTCCAGATAACATAAGATTCTAGAATGCCAGAGAGGCAGGGATTGTCAACAATTTTTGAATGGGGGAAACTGATGGATTTGGAATAAGGACTCTAACTTGACTTCAGATAACAAAGACTCGACTTTATATAGTTTTGCTATAAATTATATATCTACATATACATACATCGGAGACGCTAAAAATACATAAGCCTTTCTTTGGGGTATAGCATTACCTACGCGCGCATCGGAAAGAGGTCTTAATTTCAAAGCTACGCTTCTGAGACAATGATATGCCACATTAGGGATGTTGCAGACATTCGCATCCGCATCCGCAACCGCGGATGTTCCGCATGATTTTCGACATCCGCCTCTGTATCCGCAAACATTGATGCGGAATTTTTGCGGATGCGGATGTTGTACAGTTCGCGCCCAGATAGGGGCCAACACAGCGCGTGCCGCGCGCGTGTTCAGTATTTTCGTGATTAGTCAAAAAATAATCTTCATTTCGTTTCTGTAATCTGACAATTTATTATTGTCATTGGTGATGCGTATTCGCTATTGGTGATGCGTTAGGTTTGCAACGGTAAATCAGTCGCGTGTTCGAGTACTGCGTAAAGACTTGAGTCTTTTCCTTAAAATCCGCATCCGCGGATGTGAGCCTAGAAATATCCGCATCCGCGGATGTCTAAACAGTTGCATCCGCGGCATCCCTTTGACACACTATTACCAGAATAATCATAGCAGTCGAGTAGTGTATAGGTACGTATTTCGTAACGTGTAAAATACTGCCTCGTTTTTACGGTTCAGCGCCCATAAAACTTGGCCAGTGTTCCGCATCCAGTCTGCCGAGTTTTGCAACCAGACCGAATTGTGTCATAAAATTTTCCAGAAATTGTTATTTAATTTGTTCCGCGAAATTGTATTGAATTTTGCACAATGTGTGATGTATGTATGAAATACATTAGTGTGTAATATTTTATTATGGTGTTTTATTCTTATTATCATCATCACCCTAGAGTAGGGAAAAGCGCTAACTGGGGGTGTCTCTAACGGTTAAACAGTTCTAATCACCATTTAACTAGGAATATGCTATCCCCCCGGGTAAAAATAAATATTCAAGAAAATCCGTAAATGCTTAACCTGAACCGCGAATCCGATTACCGAAACCCAAACCCTTTCTCGGCCGCAGGCATTATAATTATTGACCGCATATACAGCCTGTAACGCGTATCTTAGCACTGTCACTGCCATGCAGCCGCTTTCCGCTACTTAGCGGGAAAACCACGGGATCGGCTACGAGCGTAGCGCTTAGCGATTCCTGGCAATGAATGTGTTAAACTTGTAGAAATACGACTGACATTAGGTTCTGATTATTCAACTGCCGGCCTGAAGACGAGTTAACTTAATGAAAGTGAAATCTGACAAATGTGTGTTTACAATGCAATGAATGTGTCAATAAAACTTCTCGTCAAAAACTCTGTTCAAAAATTCTTTGTACTTCTTACTTTCACACACTATACTACAGAGGGTTTCTAATTAAGAAAGGAATATGCAAAAACAGTATGTCACCAATTACATTTATTTTTACGATTTAGGACACGTAAAACGCTTCAGAAGTTGTCACAAAATTAAATCCACCACGTAAAATCAAAAAATACCTGCGGAATGTAAAAGCAATATTTTTTTAACGAAACACCCCTTTTATCCCTTTTACTGACTGCCTTACATTTATGACAACACAAAATAAATTCATCGTTTCAATTTATTGTTTAAGAATTTTAATTTGGCATAAAGGGTTAAAAGACATTCAGAACCAATAAGATTACATAAATTAATCTGTTGCAAAATATCACGTCAACATCACCTATGTTAGATTTAAAAATGCAATTCATTACAACATTAACTTCAGTATACTGCTCCCGTAACGTGTACGATAAAATATGTGCTTACTCACAATTTTAAAATTGTATTCCAAATGGTATGAAACTATGAAACTCGTTTAGCAGATAGTTCTTAAATGACAAGTTTAAGTTATTGGATTGAGATGATTCCCGTAATAAAAAGTATCAATGTCTAGAAAGTATTTGCCGGGACACAAATGACCTTTACACAAAATTTCATAAAAATATATTTATTTACTTTTATGGCGAGTCCGTACTAGATATGGAGTTAGACCCACGTAACTTAATCGTTTAAATATGTGTGTGATCAGCATCGTATAGTTAGCAGCTCCCAAAGTAGCCAAATATATCGTAATCGTGTCACATCCTTTCTCCTATAGTAATAAAGACGTGTTGCAATATATTTGGCTACTTTGGCTGCTACCAACTATAATATGATGCCGATTGCACAAAGTGTGAGAGTTGAGTGTTATAGTTTTTCATTAATTACACAAAAAGCATTGGGAATTAAATAAACGTTATTGATTAAGTAAATATTTAAATACAACAATAATAATATGAAATATTTTTTTAATGCAGCGTGTAGTCCGAAAGTTTATATGTACGAAAAAAAGTTAACAGACTCTTTACATTTATAATATTAGTGTGAATGTCATAGGAAACATACTTAAGTCATTTTACCACAGCAACAGGGTCTCACCATACCTTAATCTAATCGTCGTATTCAATGTGAAATATCAAATCCAAGTTATCACGACATTCATGTCTACAATTAAAAGTTTATTTTAACAACTTAAAATAATTATTGGAGACTGTAACATGCAATAAATAGGGAATAAACTGTGGTTATAATTATGAGGCTGTCATGTAAAGAAGGCGACCATAAATATCATAACATAATCAATAAGCTCAGTGATTGATGCGTTACCATAGAAACCAACTTCAAACATTAAAATTTATGAATCCTTCTAGAACATAAGGAAAATCGTAGAAACGGTAGCCTTAGATTAGGCCATTTCCACCGCTGGCCTCATATTGTGGCAGCCAAAGATTATTTTTAGAATATAATTTGAGCTGCCATTTTATACCTGCAACTGAATGGTCTCTGCTACCAAAAACTCGAGTCCCTACAGAACTCAGGATTCGACCGCTCTGCCCGTCTTAACCCTCTCACCGCACACGACACATACGCACGTTAATGCATTACGCGAAAATGAGCACACAAGCTACGTGTGGAGTGAAAGAATCAATCTTACATCAAACTACATTGCAAGAAGGCAACTGATAATGGTCATTATGTTACCGGTGGCGTCGATAATATCTGAACGCAAGCCTTACCTAACGTGGCAAAGAACTGTAAAATAAGATTCTCAATTGTTTTCTAATAGACAATCCGGTGGCAACTGAGTTCTATGGATGCCATGCCACTGTATGTTACACCTCCAAGACTAGCCTATACAACATGAACTAGAAACGAAAGAGATGTAATTATTGACATAGCCAGCACATATACCATTAAGACGAAAATTAACTGATAACTTAGCCTAATTCTGTCAATGGTAAACTAGCAAGCGAACTTTAACCACATCAGGCTCCTATTTCACCAAATTGGCACATTGTCATGGGTAGGGTTTCTGGTGGCAGTTTAGCGCAAGTAATGCAGTGGAGTCACCATTGTATATTTTTTTATTTGAATAAATGAATAGCTGAACGATAAATCTATATTACAGTACCGGCCACTAATATATCACCATTGCGATTTATTGTATGAAAATGTATAGAGTAAACAATTTAGGTTTGTTGATACATAACATATTTTACATACATTTTTGACGACAACTGCAATGCAATACTGTAAATTACAATGATTATTTTATAATATAACATTTAAATACATTTTTAATAAATAAATTCTTTATTTAAGACGACTGGGGATTTTACTTGTTTGCTAAAGTGCTTGTTTATGTATTCAAGAGCTTGAACAACTTGCAACTGGAATTAAAGTTTCAAAATCTTGCATATTACCTTCTTCTGATTTTAAAGGGTTGTCAAGATTATGAAAAGCATATACTATAGCAATTTGTTCCATATTAGCTGGCGTTTAATTTACTTGTATGAAATCAATAAATTTAATTATACATTATTGGTTTATCAATCATTTATTCATTCATTAATTCAATCAAAAAATATATAACAACGACTCCATTGCTCTTTGTTCACCCCAATGCCAACAAACATCCCAACTCTAGTCATCGGATAATGCCAACTGTACTGTACTGTACAGCGATTTGTCATGATCAGGTGACAGTTGTCAAGTTGGTGTACGGTCACTAGCAAAAGTAGCTACGCGGGTCAAGTGCTCAAAATGACCTACAGACGACTCTAAAGGTCGATTTAGACGAAGACTATTTGCAGCCGCCTAAATTACGGCGCCTAAAAAAGGCACCGTCATATCTTGAGACCGTTTAGACAATGACTATTTTCAGCCGCCTAAATCTCGCCGCCAGTGACCAGCAAACCGTTTACACGGTGCCTTTTCAGTCCCAGTCATTAGCACGCCGGCGCCGCCACAACCGACGGTCCTAGTTTTTGCGCCAGACTTTCTACGCTAAGATCACCATCATTTAAAATGAACTAAGGAGCTCTGAAGTTGAAAAGGCAATGTATAACCAAACTATCCGCGTTATTACGAGAGGAGCTGATTAATATGTTGGAGGAAGAAATACATTAGAAGAGATGAATTTGGGTAAGAAAATGGATCGGTGACAGATATGCTACTGGAGCCTCAGCTTTGATTTTGAAACAGTTAAGATTGGAAGATCCCTCACAGTACAGGTTGGCGTTACGACTAACTACTGAAAATTTTGACGAACTACTTTCTCTCATCGAAAACTCTGTTCAGTGTCAAGACACTATGATGAGAGATACTTTACCGGCAAAAAAAGCTGGAATTAACATTGACTTCGTTTTCGCTGGTTTCGGCGCCATTTTACCCGAAGAATGTACCCTATTTACTTTACGGCACGGAGGCGTGCTAGCGACTGGCAGCGTAGTGTTTACACGAGTCCGAAAAATAGGCGCGGGGGCAGCGAGAGACGCGGGTGGAGGTCACTGGCGCCGAAAAATAGACTCGTGTTCTATTCCGTGCCAGCGCTGGCATGCCGCGAAAAGATGGCACCGAAAGTGTTTATACGGTGCCTTTTTTAGGCGGCGTAATTTAGGCGACTGTAAATAGTCTTCGTCTAAATCGACCTTAATGTTAAGAGGATAAGGACTGTCTAGATCATTTTAAGTGTGTTATTTTGCGTAGCTACTTCTGCTGCTGACTGTTCTATTGGCTAGGATACCTTTTGAACGCAACCGTCTTAAACATGTGACATCACAGTATAAAATACACCTACACGCATTGACATTTGAGTTTAAATTCGTACGTTTTTTATACTAACGTGGCGTTCGAATGGTATTCATGCCTGTGGGTCTGTTAACGATTGTATACAATTAATTTATGTCATAGATTGCGTGTGACTTAGGGGCATTCGTGTGTATAAATATTATAGAAACAGCCAGTATAGTAGCGAGATAGTACTCCCCGCGGGGTACTCAGTAGGAACAACATGCCCAGGAATAAGAAAGCAACAGCCACTTTTACTAGAATAAGTGCTGTCTCGCCAATATACTCTGAGGTTATACCGAGTCAACAGCCGAATTCCCGGATCGACCCAGTGTAAACACGACCTAACAGCCATATGCTCAACAGTGTCTTTAATGCCCCGAAATCGCACGCCATCTAGTATATCGATTGACCAATTTCATAACCTCGCGTGCTCATTTCATAAGGTTTTAAAACCAGTAATTATACTTAAAAAAAACATATTATCAACGAATAAATGCGAGGCTAAGAAGTTTATCAGAGATAGGACAGTTTTCACAATAATTGTATATCATTAATCATTACATGTTACAGTACTAGCTAAAACGAAACTACAAAATCATTCCGATTTTTCACTTTCCACTGTGAGCTCTTTGAGCTTAAGAACAACACCATCAGAGTCCTTGTCAGATTTGTCTGCAGTTTTCTCGTCAGTTTTGTCGGAACTCTTCGGTTCCGGAGTATCCGTGTCCTCGCTCCTGGTGATGCTGCTTTCCTCATCGGACGAAAGGTCCTGGGTGTAGAGGCTGCATTTAGTCCGGACTATTTCTTGCGCTTCAGCGAATTTCGCTTTCCACAGTTCGGCATCTGCAGTTGGAAAGTATTTCGTTAGGTAACTTACATGCGTGTTGACGAACGAGTTTTTATTAGGAATGTATGCAATTACGGAACTGTAACGCGGTATAATTATAGCTATTTCGTATCTCTTTGAGTCATCAAAATATTAAAGTTCTAACAAAGGGCATCGGGCAACCTTGTATGAGAAAAATTGTCGTTTTTATTATTTGAAGGCCAAGAATGTTTTTTAATAATCGTTTAGAGGACCTCTTAATACGCATAGATATATTAAATTAAACGCGTTTAACAATATCGGAGCAGAGATGTTTAAGTTTTAATTATAACTTTTTAATGTGACCTGTGGAAATATATATTGCAAATATCTCGGCTCCGATGCATTTTAGAGTATTACTTTCATAACAAAATATGTTAGTTTTGAATAGATCTATCATAATCTACCACTATTACGAGTTCATCTAAAAACATGACAACACTTACCCAAACGCCTTTAAGTATATCTGTACTAATATTACAAAAGAGGAATAGTCTGTGAGTATTGGTGGTTCTTTAACCAGAAGTCAAACTTTTTTGAAGTGCTAGCCTAGTAGATCTTGCTGCTCTCTGAATGAACCATACACACAACGTATTACACAAATAACTTGAGTCGTAAGAGTCGTTTCCAATGCGCGCAGCGACGTAGACGCATTGATGACTAATTAATTAATTAGTTGCGGACATAGCGCGGCTCGGCCGCTGCTAATAGTTTTGAAACGATGACTGAACCCGTCGTGAATAAGCTACTCACCTTTCTGCTGCGGGTGCTGCGGGAAGATGAGTTGGACGCAGGTCTGTTTGGCGAGCTTCAGTGCCGCCGACATCTGCGCAGCGGAGAAGGTGCTGTTCCAGTCCCTTGGGATCGCCGGCACATTCATACCTCACCGGAGAGACGAAGCCGGGGAAAATCCCTTAAGGACATCGTTGATGTTCTGAGGGAGCGTGAGAGCGACTTGCCTGAGTTCGTGGCGACGGAGGTCTCCAGATTGCCGTCCCGCATTCCAGAGCATGTTGACGTGAGTGGCCTGCTGAAGGAAATCGTGGCTCTTAAGGCTGGCATGGCTGAAATTTTGGAAAAGTTTGACGTTTCGCAGGCTACTATTGCCGAGTTACGCAAAGAAATTGTCGGATTGCGTAATAGTGCCCCGGAAACTCGGTCGCCAGCGGGGTCAAATTTCAAGAGTATTGACCGGGCGTCAAGTGTCGACTCGGTCAGTTTGCATGTTGCTGACACTGCGCATGCCGTTCCGCGGCCCGCGTGCCCCCTCCGCGCCGGGCCTCCCCCCGCCCCATCCTCTAAATCACGTCATCGCTATGCTGATGCCGTAGCTGGTCGGTCTGTCGCAGCCCACCGGAGAGACGCGCCCTCAAGAGCGCGTGAAGTTCGGGTTCCTCCAAACGAGAAGCCCCCGCGCACCGATGTGGATAACGAGGGTTTTACAACGGTGTCGAGGATATATGCTATGATATATGTATCGCGCCTGCATTACACCGCCACGGCTGATGATGTGGTGGAGTACGTTCGTCAGAAGACCGGCTTCTCGCTGAGGGTGTTCCAGCTGCGTTCGCGCCACTATGTGCACTTCAGCTCGTTTGTGGTGCGCGTGCCGCGACCGCTGCAGGGGCAATCTGTCGAATCCTACACCGGAGATGACGATGCAACGGGGCCACGCCGTTTCGTCCCCTAAATAGTATTATTTGTTGTTTCTAGTTTCGTGACGCATTGGTTATTACTGTAATGTCACGTAAATGTATTTGTCAATAAATAAATAAAATAAATAAACTTACTCAGCGAATGTCCAAACGCTGCTCACTATCATCAGCAAGGTCAGCGATGCGGACCAGTTGAATGCCTTGTCGGTGCCACTATGAATCAATATACTTACTCTGAGGATTTGCAAGCGAGTGCAGTGCACGTCCATGCGGATTGCGGATTGAAATGGTTGGCGCACACCTTTTTGTGTCTTGTCACACCGTAGCACCTTGTGAGAGCAGCTATACATTTATAATCATCGCAAAACTTACTCTGAGGATTTCCAAACTTGATGGCGAGCAGCTCTTGCTTCATTGTCTCGTCCGCGAAGTCGGCGAACACGGACCAGTTGAATGCCTTGTCGGAGCCGCAGTGCACGTTCATGCGGATGTCGGGCGTGATGAAGTGGTTGGCGCACACCTTCAGCGTCTTGTCGCGCCGCATCACCACGCGCACCGTGTTGTTGGCCTTGTGCCGGAGCAGCTTGATGTCACCCGTGCCGCGTTCCTGGGACGTAAATTATTGAATTGCTTCCTTGGCTGGTTTACCTAGATAATACGTTTTTGGAAGTGAAAACTTCTTAAGCGGCGCTGTGCACTTTTTGGGATGGGGTAAAATTGTTAAACTCGCCACAGGCGTAGGAGCGTAGGAGGTCACGTGACTGTAAGATGGTGAGAGATTCGGGACGAGGCTTGGACGCGAGGGGGGGAACCGATGCCGTAGTACGAGACGGGCTGGGCCATTCGAGTTAGCGAGAAAAAGGGCGCAAACGCCCATGCAATCCGCGGCGCTTACCCGTTCGGCCGACACACAATAAGTTCTCACGCGCTAATTTGCAAGTGAAATAGTTTACTTCTGTCGCTATGGTATTCATCGATTCGAAATGTTAAAATATTCAAGTTTTCACTTCTGCCGGCACTCCTGGAGTGCTACCCGGTCTTTTTTTATTGTTATTTTTACATTGGAACTATATTTTTTTAAGTCAATAAAAGTCTATGAAACTGAAGACAAGATGAAACTCCTCTACCTGAGATAGAGATAGGTATTTGAGTTGGGTTAATTAACCGTTCATATAGCTTGTTTCTACAGTTGTGACCCTGTTTTTTTTTTACTTTATAACCGACTTCAAAAAAAAGGAGGAGGTTCTCAATTCGGTTGTATTATATATTTCCAGGTGGGTCCCATTTTGTTCCAAAATTCAGTTGGATGATGGGATCCATGAGGAATTGAGGGAACTCCTCAATTATATTAGACACGCGTGTAGTAATTTTGGTATTTTCTATTATAAGTATAACTCGTGTATTTACACCCGGAAATCATAATTTGGTGGAGTGGAATTGATGATGAAGACCATAGATGACTTATGGAATTCCTCAATTAGGTACTTAAAAGTACGTCACAGATTCTGATAAGATTCCGTTGAAATAGCAACTCATGACTCATGAAGTGCCAAAGGCACAGTATAGGAACAGTAGATAAACTTCGAACAAAGGTACATCGCACGGCTGCACACATGCGTGCGTGTTCGGTACATAGCCTTCGGGAATGATGGAGAATGCTTCAATCGGGGCCGCGCCGTTGCGGTGTTCGCTCGTTCTCACTCGCTACGTCAAAGGAAACCGCCTCGTAGGTATGAAGACAAGCGAGCCGCCAGTGCCACGATATCACAAGGAGCCGAATAGGCTTGTAACTAAGCACCTACCAACCTAGTGCAGTTTAGCAACTATTATACTTACTAGGAAATATTTTAGGCATAGTATAGTGGTATTAAAATATTCCATAAAGTGGGAAACTAAAAACACATACCCAACTATCTATAATATTATTACTTTGTGTATACAATATTGTCTATTAAACTGTAACAGAAATACTTTGCATACTTAAAAGCAAAATTAGTATTATAGGTATGCCAAGCCACAAACTTGACACAGCCCTGCGCATCGAGCGAAAGTAGGTAACGAACGCTCCTAAACGGCCTCAGATTACCTACTGTATTATTCTTCTATACTGTGCCAAAGGTGATCCTTGTGGAATCGACGGAAGTCCTCAAATATTATCGGCCCACATACAGCGATTGGGTTTTTTTCTCTAATAATCAACGCATTTGCTCTTGGAAATCAGTTCATGTGGTAAATTGGAAAATAAATGTGGAAATGTTGCTTGGCGGAGTATTAACTTTGTTTTTAAAGTAAAGTTTTTATACTATGATGGTAGCAAACAAGCATACAGCGTTCATGATAGGAAGCAGACACCGTCGCCTATGGACACTTACGACACCAGAAGAATCGCAAGCGCGCTGCCGACCGTTTATTTTTACAGCTATTTGCAGAGTAAATAAATAAATGTTATGGTTTTGTCTCTCCAGTCTTTTAAACAGTGTTTTAGTATTTTTAGTCGCTAAATGTAAGTCTGTGGTCTTAAGTTCTTATCTTGTCTGGGAAGTCTCTTGGGAATATTGGAATTTACTTTTGTTTCCCTTGATAATGTAATATATCAGCAAGGAAAAAAGCTAAATCCCTTTCATAAAATTATAATACTCTATTTACTTTTAGCAGCAGTATGCGAGTATCAGATTGAAACAATGTTGGTTTCAAAACATATAAATATAATGATATAATGATGATGCTGATAGCGTAATTACTGTCAATGACTCCAAATAGCTGAGCTCAAGGCTAATGTTGGATGAAAATTATGAACGCGTAATGGATTAAGTTCATCCCAATAATAATGTGTCCAACACAGCACACACACTTAAACATCGATGTAGTGTATATAATAACGGCTAGTTTTAAAAGTGGCTATGTGTCAGTCTGTAACCTTCCAGTACACGCTATAAAGCTACTCCTTCAATGGAAAAGACTAAATTTAAATGCCTGCACCAAATGTTTCTGTTTTGCCCATTGGTTGACTGGTAGAGAATGCCTCATGGCATTAAGTCCGCCATTTGTACTTTATCTTGTATTGTGCAATAAAGTTTAAATAAATAAAAGACGTATTGTACAATTAAGCAATTAAGCATTGGAACATGCGATAATCCCAAAGACTCATTTGTCCAAAAGCAATGATACTTGCATAATTTCAAAATTGTGAACAAGTTAAGTGGCTCCACGACGAGTTTTGAGTTGATATTCCTTCAAAACTATAGATATATTTATGGCACAAACACCTATCGGTTCATTAATCCTTTATCTACATTCGCACGAGTTTTTTTTTTTAATAAGTAATTTTTTTTTTATGATTTATTCAAATCTGGTCTAACAAAGCTCTGTTTTCGATATTAGTATTTTGTTCATGGACTTTTATATATGAAAGCTTAACACTTTTATAAATTTCCTTATTGACGTCTCTAACAACCCACGAGATATTTGTATAAATCAAAGCACAAAAGTTAGGCCCAAAAAACTGGTTTTTTGGCCTGTAATTGCCAAAGTTTGATGCCATATATCCCGAAAACTGTGAGGTTTAAGTAAATATTGGATACTATTTCGGTCTCGTTGTTGTTAATACGATAAGCCATTTAAAACACGAAAAAACCGACAGTTACAGATCGAAGGTCATTGGGAGCTAGGAGCCCCTTAATAGAACAATAACCTTTTGCTATTCCGCTAAAAACATGCAAGGTGTATTACGGCTACCTATGAGCGTATTTTTACATGCGGATTATGCGCCCGCTCTCATCTCATCATCACTAATATACCTCCACGTTTTTTGCAGAGAATAATATTGTTCTAGTAACTAATCATGGCATTCTGTCAATCATGAATTGTTTGAAATTAATGAAAATTACATGACATGGAACACTATTTTGCACTGAATGAATGTTTAGAGGCAGATAATGTAGTAGAATATATAAGTTGTTCAGGTTTATATTATACTATCCCAAGAAAACTTAAAACCCTTCAGCACAACATAGTTTTCTGAGTCATGAAATTCGGATAAAATGCTTTTAAACAATAGAATGATGTAGTATTCATAACAAATTGAATTCATTAATAAAACATTATTATTTTGTAACAGTCAATTATAAAAAGGTTTTCTATCATATATTCAAGAGAATTTATTGTGATTATGAAAATTTTTGGAGTAATTTTTAAAATGATTATGATTACACAAGTGTTCCCTAGCATTCACTTTGGCATAGAACACTATAAAAGTTACACAATGAAAAGGACTTCTACTAGGTGGGTACATTATAGAGGAAAATATTGATTTTTCGGGTGGGGTAGGGTGCATTGGGAGGGGGAAGGTAAAATAAATTGCACAATATTATTACACCTTGTGAAATGTGGAAAAAAATATTTATAGGATAGTAGCTGCCGGCGCGGTTTCGCCCACGTGTTGCAAAGAAGGCAGGCAAACCCGCGGGATAATATATAGCCTGTTACTATACAGAAAATCCATTCTACATGCAGTAGAAATACATTTTTAAATCGGATATATGGTTCCAGAGATTATCCATTACAAACAAACTTACATTTTATAAAGCTACAATCTCAATGTAATGTTAGTATAGTTTCCAAAAAAATATCTTGGAAAAACATGTTTTTGTATGAGATAACCTAAAAATATCATGCTTTCTGATGTTCGACAGTCAAGATAGTATTTCCTGACTTTTTTATAAAAGTGTAGCGGTATTTTTTATACATCTTAATAATATATAATTCAAGACTAATGAAAAGAAGATAGGATAGAAAGAGAAAAAAAATAAAGGCAAAACTAAGTGAACCCGAGAAACACAAACCAATTATTAAATTTATCACTTGATCCCGAGTGTGTTAACTGATTAGCACCCATAATTAAATAGCTGCGTTATTAGGACAATGAACACTGTTGATGAATGAGTAACATGTACAATGAAGTAGGTATGTTTTATTTGTATAGACAAAGGAATAAGGAACTGACCTTCCATTCATGATCAGCCGTGTCGTATCTGTAGAGCCGCGATCGGATCTTCACCAGCTCTTCCTCCTCCTCCTCATTCGTGTGGATATCCACCAGCGGCAGCGACACTATGGGGTCGTAATGGGGGTCGTGTTCAGGGGTTTCCACTTCGCCTACCTCACTCTCACTATTCCGTCTGACGCTCTCTTCAGTCTGAAAATTAAACAAACATACATACAACACTATAATATTTCATATCAGAACAAATTAAGGGAAAAGGAAAGAATTACATGAAGAAAAAACTCGGAACCGTTTAATTTTTCCGTTTACAAATTTGAATAATGCTGATAAAACTTACCGGTGAAGACATTTTCAAGCAGTAACTCAAACCGATAGATAGTTATAACGTGTAGCAAAAACTTTTCTGATTTCCAATGTAAACACCGTTACGAGTTTTGTGAAAAAACTGGATTTAATTTAATGAAAATACATTAAAAAAACCTCCAATTGCGTTGCGTGAGTCTTTCAGTCACTTATGAGCTACGTTCAGAAATTACGTGTAAACAAAAGAATACTTTTATCAATTAGCAACATTACTCAATCGATATTTCCGAACGAAATAAGAAGTTTTCACACTATCCAGCCTGGGTGTAGGGCAGGGCAAAAATCCTTACATTCATATGAGGTATACGTAGAAAAAGAAAAACCAAACCGTGATACAATTTATGATTAAAAATAGACTTTATTATATGACACATATGGTTCACAGTTCAACAAACTTTTCAGAATTCAATATTTTGAAGTTTCTGATCAATCATGTATACTATAACACGGAGTTCATTGATAACATTTTGTTTGTTTGTATTAAGAATATTGTAGTGATATCAAAATTTTCTCGAATAAGGTGGTAAAAAGTAAGTGGTTTAAATATATTAGCAAAATCGAAACAGCCCTAAATTATGTGCCTTTTTCTGTGGAACGTGAAACAATAACTAAATTGCGGATGCAAGTGTTTAGCGACCTATTTCCGCGTCCCGTTCCCGTTTATTTTCGGATTTGTTCCTTTTTTACCGGAATAGATACTGAAGAAAGTGGGTTTCTAGCCTCGCCGTCTAGTCAGACCGCTGTCTCCTCATTCAGTCGAGTAACATAATAATTTATAATTTTGTTACTGTGAGAATTGTGAAAGAAGTTAATATTTTTTTAAGGAAAGGCCGTCTGAATGCAGAACAGGGAGAAGATGATAACGGAGCAGCTGAGGAATCCGAACGAGCTAGACATCAGCCTTCGGATGGAGTTCGGCCCATTTGAGACAGTGCATAAATGGAAGAAGTTGTCCGAGTGCTATGAATTCGTAGGAGCCAAGTAAGACTTGTTTAAGAATTACTGTAGTAATTTAATTATATAGTAGACTAATAAATCATGTTGACAACTCTGTTGCAAATTTGAATCGACTACATTTTAAAATTGTTTTTAGTTGTAGGTCCCGATAGCTTTTTTGGCTTAAATATCAAAGTACTAATTGAATAAAGGTTCCCATAAGTCACCTTATATATCAATAAAGCATCTTGCCAGAGCTGATAGGTGATTGTTATGATAGCATTCTCTTGAAGGTCCTAGTATCTGGTTTGGGAGAATAGTTTATTATTATTATTCTGGTAGTGGCTTCCGGGCTGTTCAAGCCCTAAGTATCACTGGGACCATTGCTGATCTATTGTTATTGTCACTTACTGCAATTCTTGGTCAAATGCTGCAAACTTAAAGAAATGCATTTTGCTAAACTCTGGATAGTAGTTTGATTATCTGCTACAGAAAAAATGCTGATCTATAATCTAGAATTAAAATACATACATACTACTGGTAAACACATTAGCATTACCCTACTTTGCGCCACGCAGTTGCGTTAAAAGAGCTAACAATTAATAAGTATTAAAGCAAAACATAATACAAGTTCAATCGAATACTACAGACAACAAGTATAACAACAGCAGAAGGACCTCAAGTATCTATCAATTAATTGCTAATTGGATTAATAAAAACGTTTGGTTGATAATCAATTTATTAAAATATGGTAAATAATTGCTATATACACTGTGATTAGTCATATCAAGTGGTACCTGCCCGCGCTGCGCGGCTCGGCCCGCGTATTACAATGAACCCAGAGGGAGCCGCAGGATAACGTATAGTCTATGTCCATCCTGAAGGAATATGCAGGTCAAAGAAATTTACAAATATGATGCGTAGACAAAACATTAGGTGCCTTACATACAAACATACATTTTTCAAATTCAAATTTAAAATATTTATTAGTCAAACATAGGTATGAAGGTCTTATTAGGTACAATGATTGATCACTGTGTTTCACCACCTGGCACATAAAAAGCTACAAATCATAACGCAGCATGTATCAGAATAAAAAAAAGATCGGGTGGCACTTTGTGCCGGCAGAAGTAAAAACTTGAATAATTTTAATTTTGCAAAAAAAAAGCCCCCTTCACCCCCCCCCACTCTTTTTCAGAATACCCTAAAATTCAAAATAAATAAGATTCATCACATTAAACATAATCAAAAATTGACAATAGTTTGGGATGATCAATCGATTTCTAGAAGACTGAACTACAAACGCCAACACAAGCAACTGGCCATTCTGTATTTATAATGAACCTTATCACAATGCACATAAAGTGCACGGATGGTCAGTTACCTGTGTTGCCGATAGTACAATACACTAACTAAGTGATCATATCCACAGACGGAGCAAGCACACATCGGTAGCGTACAAAGATGCGATCTACGTGTTCGGGGGCGACAACGGCAAGTTCATGCTGAACGACCTCGTGAGGTTCGACATCTGGGAGATGTCCTGGACCAAAGTTGGCTACATGGGCACCCCACCAGCCCCGAGATACCATCACTCTGCTGTTGTAAGTGTTGTCATTGTATGGTAGTTTCTGAACGAACTTGTGGGGTTCGACATCTGGGAGATGCCCCTGGACCAAAGCTGGCTACATGGGCACCCCACCAGCCCCGAGATACCATCACTCTGCTGTTGTAAGTGTTGTCATTGTATGGTAGTTTCTGAACGAACTTGTGGGGTTCGACATCTGGGAGATGCCCTGGACCAAAGCTGGCTACATGGGCACCCCACCAGCCCCGAGATACCATCACTCTGCTGTTGTAAGTGTTGTCATTGTATGGTAGTTTCTGAACGAACTTGTGGGGTTCGACATCTGGGAGATGTCCTGGACCAAAGCTGGCTACATGGGCACCCCACCAGCCCCGAGATACCATCACTCTGCTGTTGTAAGTGTTGTCATTGTATGGTAGTTTCTGAACGAACTTGTGGGGTTCGACATCTGGGAGATGTCCTGGACCAAAGTTGGCTACATGGGCACCCCACCAGCCCCGAGATACCATCACTCTGCTGTTGTAAGTGTTGTCATTGTATGGTAGTTTCTGAACGAACTTGTGGGGTTCGACATCTGGGAGATGTCCTGGACCAAAGTTGGCTACATGGGCACCCCACCAGCCCCGAGATACCATCACTCTGCTGTTGTAAGTGTTGTCATTGTATGGTAGTTTCTGAACGAACTTGTGGGGTTCGACATCTGGGAGATGTCCTGGACCAAAGTTGGCTACATGGGCACCCCACCAGCCCCGAGATACCATCACTCTGCTGTTGTAAGTGTTGTCATTGTATGGTAGTTTCTGAACGAACTTGTGGGGTTCGACATCTGGGAGATGTCCTGGACCAAAGTTGGCTACATGGGCACCCCACCAGCCCCGAGATACCATCACTCTGCTGTTGTAAGTGTTGTCATTGTATGGTAGTTTCTGAACGAACTTGTGGGGTTCGACATCTGGGAGATGTCCTGGACCAAAGTTGGCTACATGGGCACCCCACCAGCCCCGAGATACCATCACTCTGCTGTTGTAAGTGTTGTCATTGTATGGTAGTTTCTGAACGAACTTGTGGGGTTCGACATCTGGGAGATGTCCTGGACCAAAGTTGGCTACATGGGCACCCCACCAGCCCCGAGATACCATCACTCTGCTGTTGTAAGTGTTGTCATTGTATGGTAGTTTCTGAACGAACTTGTGGGGTTCGACATCTGGGAGATGTCCTGGACCAAAGTTGGCTACATGGGCACCCCACCAGCCCCGAGATACCATCACTCTGCTGTTGTAAGTGTTGTCATTGTATGGTAGTTTCTGAACGAACTTGTGGGGTTCGACATCTGGGAGATGTCCTGGACCAAAGTTGGCTACATGGGCACCCCACCAGCCCCGAGATACCATCACTCTGCTGTTGTAAGTGTTGTCATTGTATGGTAGTTTCTGAACGAACTTGTGGGGTTCGACATCTGGGAGATGTCCTGGACCAAAGTTGGCTACATGGGCACCCCACCAGCCCCGAGATACCATCACTCTGCTGTTGTAAGTGTTGTCATTGTATGGTAGTTTCTGAACGAACTTGTGGGGTTCGACATCTGGGAGATGTCCTGGACCAAAGTTGGCTACATGGGCACCCCACCAGCCCCGAGATACCATCACTCTGCTGTTGTAAGTGTTGTCATTGTATGGTAGTTTCTGAACGAACTTGTGGGGTTCGACATCTGGGAGATGTCCTGGACCAAAGTTGGCTACATGGGCACCCCACCAGCCCCGAGATACCATCACTCTGCTGTTGTAAGTGTTGTCATTGTATGGTAGTTTCTGAACGAACTTGTGGGGTTCGACATCTGGGAGATGTCCTGGACCAAAGTTGGCTACATGGGCACCCCACCAGCCCCGAGATACCATCACTCTGCTGTTGTAAGTGTTGTCATTGTATGGTAGTTTCTGAACGAACTTGTGGGGTTCGACATCTGGGAGATGTCCTGGACCAAAGTTGGCTACATGGGCACCCCACCAGCCCCGAGATACCATCACTCTGCTGTTGTAAGTGTTGTCATTGTATGGTAGTTTCTGAACGAACTTGTGGGGTTCGACATCTGGGAGATGTCCTGGACCAAAGTTGGCTACATGGGCACCCCACCAGCCCCGAGATACCATCACTCTGCTGTTGTAAGTGTTGTCATTGTATGGTAGTTTCTGAACGAACTTGTGGGGTTCGACATCTGGGAGATGTCCTGGACCAAAGCTGGCTACATGGGCACCCCACCAGCCCCGAGATACCATCACTCTGCTGTTGTAAGTGTTGTCATTGTATGGTAGTTTCTGAACGAACTTGTGGGGTTCGACATCTGGGAGATGTCCTGGACCAAAGCTGGCTACATGGGCACCCCACCAGCCCCGAGATACCATCACTCTGCTGTTGTAAGTGTTGTCATTGTATGGTAGTTTCTGAACGAACTTGTGGGGTTCGACATCTGGGAGATGCCCTGGACCAAAGCTGGCTACATGGGCACCCCACCAGTCCCGAGATACCATCAATCTGCTGTTGTAAGTGTTGTCATTGTATGGTAGATTCTGAACGAACTTGTGGGATTCGACATCTGGGAGATGCCCTGGACCAAAGTTGGCTACATGGGCACCCCACCAGCCTCGAGATACCATCAATCTGCTGTTGTAAGTGTTGTCATTGTATGGTAGATTCTGAATGAACTTGTGGGGTTCGACATCTGGGAGATGTCCTGGACCAAAGTTGGCTACATGGGCACCCCACCAGCCCCGAGATACCATCACTCTGCTGCTGTAAGTGTTGTCATTGTATGGTAGTTTCTGAACGAACTTGTGGGGTTCGACATCTGGGAGATGCCCTGGACCAAAGCTGGCTACATGGGCACCCCACCAGCCCCGAGATACCATCAATCTGCTGTTGTAAGTGTTGTCATTGTATGGTAGATTCTGAACGAACTTGTGGGATTCGACATCTGGGAGATGCCCTGGACCAAAGTTGGCTACATGGGCACCCCACCAGCCCCGAGATACCATCAATCTGCTGTTGTAAGTGTTGTCATTGTATGGTAGATTCTGAACGAACTTGTGGGGTTCGACATCTGGGAGATGTCCTGGACCAAAGTTGGCTACATGGGCACCCCACCAGCCCCGAGATACCATCACTCTGCTGTTGTAAGTGTTGTCATTGTATGGTAGTTTCTGAACGAACTTGTGGGGTTCGACATCTGGGAGATGCCCTGGACCAAAGCTGGCTACATGGGCACCCCACCAGCCCCGAGATACCATCACTCTGCTGTTGTAAGTGTTGTCATTGTATGGTAGTTTCTGAACGAACTTGTGGGGTTCGACATCTGGGAGATGCCCTGGACCAAAGCTGGCTACATGGGCACCCCACCAGCCCCGAGATACCATCAATCTGCTGTTGTAAGTGTTGTCATTGTATGGTAGATTCTGAACGAACTTGTGGGGTTCGACATCTGGGAGATGCCCTGGACCAAAGCTGGCTACATGGGCACCCCACCAGCCCCGAGATACCATCACTCTGCTGTTGTAAGTGTTGTCATTGTATGGTAGTTTCTGAACGAACTTGTGGGGTTCGACATCTGGGAGATGCCCTGGACCAATGCTGGCTACATGGGCACCCACCAGCCCCGAGATACCATCACTCTGCTGTTGTAAGTGTTGTCATTGTATGGTAGATTCTGAACGAACTTGTGGGGTTCGACATCTGGGAGATGCCCTGGACCAAAGCTGGCTACATGGGCACCCCACCAGCCCCGAGATACCATCAATCTGCTGTTGTAAGTGTTGTCATTGTATGGTAGTTTCTGAACGATTTCGTGAGGTTCGACATCTGGGAGATGTCCTGGACCAAAGCTACATGGGCACTCCACCAGCCCTGACATACCTTCTGGAATACTCTGGCGTTGGTATGTATAGATGCGCGTTCGACGATAACTCGAGTATCGTTGATCGGAACGTCTCAAATTAGGTAGGTGAATGAATGAGACAAAAATATTTTTTAATTTCGGATATGAGCCTAATCAGTCAAGGCGTTGCCGAGATCCAGGGGTTTGTTTTTAATCTATGCGCCGCCAATTAATCCATAGATCAAATACAAACCTTATATAAAAGACTGAAGGTTGCTTTGACACTGGACGTCATAACACCTATAGGGGTTCTTGGCGCTGCGGTCGCGACCGGCGCGGCGTTCAAAGCGTTAAAACGAGTACGTCGAGTTTTCACAGTTCGGTGCGACCTAAGTTGTAGGATACTGAAACTGAGTCGCTATGCAGGTGCACCGTTCGTCAATGTTCGTGTTCGGCGGGTACACGGGCGACATCCTGGCCAACTCGAACCTCACCAACAAGAACGACCTCTTCGAGTTCAAGTTCTCCAGCGCGCAGTGGGTGCAGTGGAAGTTTCAGGGGCAGTGAGTAGAGCATTATTCGGTCGCTATAATGTACGGCCACATACCTATCTATCACGATAATACGAGATGGACCATGTGACTGTACAACTGCGCCAGAAGTTCCAGGGATTGTTTAATTTAGTCGCTTGACATAGTGATGCGTCGTGCGTCTGCGATGAGCGAGAAAATGAATAAATAATTACATAACAAGTTGGATTTGAGCACAATTTTGCACGATAATGTGAGACGGATGCTCCTGAGAATGTGTTGTGCTGAGAGTGAGGGATCGCGTTCGTCTCTAGCTATCAACACAACGAATGCTCAAATCCATAAAGGGTCAGCAACGCGCTCGTGATTCTTCTGGAATCGTAAGGCTACAGTGTCTGCTTACCATCAAGCAGACCGTATGCTTGTGTGCCACCGTCGGTGTATAAAAAAATCTCTAAATCCCGCTCTGCGTCATGCCTGGTCCAAATGTCCCCAAAATACTCACGGCATTGCCTAGCTGAATAGCAACAGAGAGCTGTAGGACCAGCCAGGGCCCAAAGCGGGGTTCATGCCCCTCAGGCGTTTGCCTTACTCCATTTATTTATTTATTTACTTACTAACAATATACTCGTATTTACACGGCATTACAGACAAGCCAATACACCGAGAAATTAAATATTAAAAAATATCAGTTTGTATAGGTACTAATAAACACATTCAATATGGACAACATCTATGTGACATCAAACAAAAGTACTGGACAGCCTATCATCCATCGACTCACAAAACCTTAGACATTCACGGCACACAGTCGTCCATCTCCACGCAAACAAGTCACATTCAGGTGCAGTGCCGATGTGAAGAGCGCATTGAGGTGCCGTGCCGATGTGAAGAGCGCATTGAGGTGCCGTGCCGATGTGAAGAGCGCATTGAGCAGAGTGAGCGCGCGATACCGTGCGACCATATAAATGTATATTTGTAATTTGAACATGGACCGTGTGTCTCAGAGAGCCGGTGCCGCGCTCGGCGCACGGCGCGGCGGTGTACGACGACAAGCTGTGGATCTTCGCCGGCTACGACGGCAACGCGCGGCTCAACGATATGTGGACCATCAGCCTGGTGGTGAGTGCTCCATCTAGTTCAACCTTTTTGAAGTGAAAACTTCTTTAGCGGCGCTGTGCACTTTATGGGATGGGGAACAATTGGTAAACTCGCCACAGGTCACGTGACCGTAAGATGTCACGTGACCGTAAGATTCGAGAGATTGAAAATTCGTAAGACGTGACCAGAGGCCTTAGTATAAGTTTTACCGAAACAAAACTTTACGATGGCGTTTGCGTTTTACCCTCAATTTGTATGGGATTTGACAGCTAAACGCGAACGCGGTCGTAACGTTTTGTTTCGGTAAAACTTACACTAGAGCCTCTGATCGAAAAACTGTTACGATGTCATTGAGTATTCACTTCTGACGGCGCTCCCGGAGTGCAATCCGGTTATTTTTGGGCAGGCGTTATATCAACCACATATTGCCAGACAAACATGACAATTAGTAATACGAGGTCTGTCCCTATTGCCACACCTAGGTTTGGAGGTCCGAGTTGCGATATATAGGGCGTGCGCCTATTTGGACAGATAGGCGAATTTACATCACATCAACGGAATAACTACACTTAATTATACACTTATGCTTCCGTGATTTAAATTGTACTTCGGTGAATTCACTTGTACTTCCGTAATTTCACTTATACTTTCGTGATTTCACTTATAATTTCGTGATTTCTCTACACTATTTATTATTTAGTCTGTAGACAAACACACTTTAAAAGATCTCGTCCCTTCCAGGGTGACAATCACCAATGGGAGCGCGTCGAGCAAAAGGGCCAATGTCCACCTACCTGTTGCAATTTCCCCGTGGCCGTGGCGCGCGGCAAGATGTTCGTGTTCAGCGGGCAGAGCGGGGCCAAGATCACCAACGCGCTCTTCCAGTTCGACTTTGAGACGCACACGTGAGTGTACACCTTATTACTGTAAGGCTAAGGTTCACAATCGATAATGAGAGCGCGTAGAGCAAAAAGGCCAATGTCCACCTACCTGTTGCAATTTCCCCGTGGCCGTGGCGCGCGGCAAGATGTTCGTGTTCAGCGGGCAGAGCGGGGCCAAGATCACCAACGCGCTCTTCCAGTTCGACTTTGAGACGCACACGTGAGTGTACACCTTATTACTGTAAGGCTAAGGTTCACAATCGATAATGAGAGCGCGTAGAGCAAAAAGGCCAATGTCCACCTACCTGTTGCAATTTCCCCGTGGCCGTGGCGCGCGGCAAGATGTTCGTGTTCAGCGGGCAGAGCGGGGCCAAGTTCACCAACGCGCTCTTCCAATTCGTGTGAGTCGACCTTATTACTGTAAGGTCAAGGTTCAATCACCAATGAGCGCGTCGAGCCTCACGGTAGAGTTCGAGCATGACTTAACGGTGTAGTCATGGCCTCGAATGGGTTAACTTATTTTCGCTATTTTTAAATAAGTACATTAAGATCAATGTTTGACAATAGAAAATCGTGACGGGACATTATATATATTTCCTTAGGCCACTCATCAAAGAGCGTTTCTGACGTTTCATCAGTCAACATCCATTGGCACACTAATAAGACTCTTTTATCAGCCACTTTTTGACTTCAGTTGGAGTCGAGTATGCACAGAACACCTGCTACGCTGCGCGGGTCCTGCGCCGGCGCGTCGCTACGGACACGTTATGGTGTCCCACGGACGACACCTATATGTGTTCGGTGGAGCCGCCGACAGCACGCTGCCCAGCGATCTGCACAGCTTCGATTTGGACACGCAGATGTGGTGCGTATCTTGCTGTGATTTTACCATAGACGTACCATTAGGATTCCTCAATTACACCGATTTAACCGTGTCTTGGTGTGTCAATCCTGTTCCTGTCACTAGAGGCGATGACTAATTATTCAAAAAACTAAACGAACTTCTGTTCACTAAAATGTGTTTTATCCATAAACTAACTCTAAACACAAATTAATTTTGACGGCATTTTAGCAAAAATATGTTTAATGGACGTCTATGAATAAGTCCACTCTAACAATTTTGTATAAATTGTATAGGTCCGTGGTGCACCCGGCGCACGAGTCGCAGGTGCCGGTGGGGCGGCTGTTCCACGCGGGCGCCGTGCTCGGCGACGCGCTCTACGTGTTCGGCGGCACCGTCGACAACAACGTGCGCAGCGGGGAGCTGTTCTGCTTCCAGGTGCGTACACTCATCCCAGCATCAACCATCTCTCTTCAGGTCCGTGGTGCACCCGGCGCACGAGTCGCAGGTGCCGGTGGGGCGGCTGTTCCACGCGGGCGCCGTGCTCGGCGACGCGCTCTACGTGTTCGGCGGCACCGTCGACAACAACGTGCGCAGCGGGGAGCTGTTCTGCTTCCAGGTGCGTACACTCATCCCAGCATCAACCATCTCTCTTCAGGTCCGTGGTGCACCCGGCGCACGAGTCGCAGGTGCCGGTGGGGCGGCTGTTCCACGCGGGCGCCGTGCTCGGCGACGCGCTCTACGTGTTCGGCGGCACCGTCGACAACAACGTGCGCAGCGGGGAGCTGTTCTGCTTCCAGGTGCGTACACTCATCCCAGCATCAACCATCTCTCTTCAGGTCCGTGGTGCACCCGGCGCACGAGTCGCAGGTGCCGGTGGGGCGGCTGTTCCACGCGGGCGCCGTGCTCGGCGACGCGCTCTACGTGTTCGGCGGCACCGTCGACAACAACGTGCGCAGCGGGGAGCTGTTCTGCTTCCAGGTGCGTACACTCATCCCAGCATCAACCATCTCTCTTCAGGTCCGTGGTGCACCCGGCGCACGAGTCGCAGGTGCCGGTGGGGCGGCTGTTCCACGCGGGCGCCGTGCTCGGCGACGCGCTCTACGTGTTCGGCGGCACCGTCGACAACAACGTGCGCAGCGGGGAGCTGTTCTGCTTCCAGGTGCGTACACTCATCCCAGCATCAACCATCTCTCTTCAGGTCCGTGGTGCACCCGGCGCACGAGTCGCAGGTGCCGGTGGGGCGGCTGTTCCACGCAGGCGTAAATCTACCAAATCCCCGAAAGGGATGGAGATACGTAGGCGGTTTGATAAGTAACTTGTTTCGGCCAATAATAGATGGCGGTTGCGGTAACTGTCTATTTATTCTTAAAGTTTGATAACTAAATATAATTAATCTGTGGCATCAAGTCATTTCCGGCGGGAAGTTTAGATTTGACAGCGGTTGGAAAAAAAGTAATCGAAGTAGATCGGCGATATGGAGAAAATTGGAATTCGTGATGTGATTCAATTCTTTTTTTTTGGAAGGTAAAACAGCAAAAGAAATTCATGAAAGGATTTCTCCTACGTTGGGCGATTCTTGTCCTTCATACGAAACAGTTCGGCTTTGGGTAAATGAGTTTAAGCGTGGCAGGACAATCATTGAAGATGCACCTCGACCTGGTGCTCCAAAATCGGCGGTTTTACCAGAAGTCATTGATAAAATCCATGATTTAGTTTTACCTGACAGACGATTAAAAATACGGGAGTTAGCTGAAGTCTCAAACATCTCGACTGAGCGGGTGCATTTTATTTTGCACAATGAATTGCACATGAAAATGCTTTGTGCAAGATGGATGCCGCGGTTGCTCACTCCAGAACAAAAGCGTATTCGCATGCAAACATCTGCTGGAAACTTGCAGGTGTTTAATAAAAATCCAACAGAGTTTCTTCGACGTTTTCTGACCATGGATGAAACCTGGATTCACCACTATATCCCGGAGACAAAACAGCAGTCGAGACAATGGATAAGTCATGGTGAGCCAGCTCCAAAGAAGGCGAAGTGCGTCCCATCAGCTGGAAAAGTCATGGCGTCGGTGTTTTGGGATGCGAAAGGTATTGTTTTAATTGACTACATTGAAAAGGGAAAAGCTATCACTGGGGCATATTATGCCTCGCTTTTAGACCAGTTAAAGGTAGCAATAGCTGAAAATCGTCCAGGGTTGGCCAAGAAAAAGGTGATGTTTCACCATGACAATGCTCCGGTGCACACCAGTCGGCTTGCTGAACAAAAATCGGCGGATTTACGGTATGAAATACGTCCACATCCTGCTTATTCGCCAGATTTAGCTCCTTCAGACTATCACCTATTCCCAAAGCTCAAAATTTTTCTGTCGGGGCGAAAATTTCAGTCTAATGAAGAGGTGATACTGGAAGTAAACGCATATTTTGAAGACCTGGAAGAAACCCATTTCCGTGAAGGCATCGAGAAGTTGCAGAAGCGTTGGGATATGTGCGTTGAACTTCGGGGGGATTACGTAGAAAAATAAAATATATACAACACCTATAAAACTTTTTTATCGTATCAAACCAAATTACTTTTCAAACCACCCTCGTAAATTACGTAGTCGGTCCCAAAGTTCTGTCACTGGCATATTATTTTTAAATTTAGAAGATGATTTTAAGAAAATTTTATTGCATTCCATTTTTGAATGTTTGACAATTATTTTAAAACAAAAAACAGTCATTCGTTGCAATTTCTCACGATGGAGTGGACATAGAAAGAAAACCGAATAGCTGTTTTAGCATTGCACCGCTGTGGGAACTCGCCAAGTACGATTTTCAAGTTGCTCAAAAATTTAAAAATAACGCTTAGGTTTGTGTACGGTACTATTGATAGGTACAATGAAGTCTCCAGTGTTGAGGACAAGAAAATAATTGGCCGGCCTCGCTCCGTACGAACACCAGCAGTGATCAAAGCGATCAAGGCGCGCATAGCAAGAAATCCTGTCCGAAAACAGAAATTGATGGCTTTGCAGATGGGTGTCAGTAGAAAAACCGTCAAAAAGGTTTTAAACGAAGATCTTAGTCTACGAGCATACAAAAAAAAGCGTGGGCACTTACTTAATGCCCGTCTAAAAACAATAAGGCTTAAAAGATCCCGGAAGTTGTTAAAGCGGTACGCGAAAAATCGACACCGTGATATCCTCTTTACAGACGAAAAGATTTTCGATATTGAAGAAAAGTACAATAAACAGAATGATAGAGTGTACGCTAGGAGCTCTGAAGAAGCAGGAAAAAGAGTTCCGCGGGTGCAACATGGGCATCATCCATCATCAGTGATGGTCTGGTTGGGTGTATCTTATTACGGGCCAACTGAGGTTCATTTTTGCGAAAAAGGTGTCAAAATCAGTGCGAAAGTATACCAAGAGACAGTTTTGGATAAGGTTGTCAAAGATCTGCCCAACACGCTATTTTCGGGACATAATTTTGTGTTCCAGCAGGATTCTGCGCCAGCACACAAAGCCAAGACCACTCAAGCCTGGTTTGACCGTCAAAAAATCGACTTTATAAGACACGAAGATTGGCCTTCCTCTAGTCCGGAACTTAATCCTTTGGACTATAAAATTTGGCAGGTCTTAGAGGGGAAGGTCTGTGCTAAACCACATAAAAATTTGGAGAGCCTAAAGTCATCTTTAAGAAAAGCAGTCACTGAGATAGATATGAAAATGGTGCGTGCTGCGATAGACGACTGGCCGCACCGATTAAGGGCCTGTATTAAAAACAAAGGAAGTAATTTTGAGTAATTTTAATTCTTTATTAAATGTACTTTAAATCGGTATATAATTTATTAAAAATTTATTGCTACTTTTGTTTTTATCATTATTTTCATTTGTGACAGAACTTTGGGACCGACTAGGTAACTACAGTAGTATACATTGAGAAGTATCAGAAGCCAAACAAATCCTTTAACATGACTCTGGCATCTCATGTCCTATACTTTAGTCGTGTCAGTCAGTGTCATTCATTGTATCTTGTCCCCACTTGCGTTAGATACTGTCTATGCTTACATCTTTGCGTGTTACTCACGTTTGAATGTGTGTGTGAGCCTCTCTATACTTATACCTTCTCTAAGGCGTGCACTAAAGCAAGTGTGATATTTCCAGTTGTCGGACTACCCGCGCTGCACGCTGCACGACGACTTCGGGCGCATCCTGAAGTCGCAGCAGTTCTGCGACGTGGTGGTGCTGGTGGGCGCGGACGAGAGCTGCGTGCTGGCGCACCAGGCGCTGCTCGCGGCGCGCTCCACTTATCTACGCGCCAAGATCAAGTTAGGACTTGCCACTTATCTGCTCCTGGGCGAATCTCCGCGCGTTTGAACCGCTCGGTTTTAAGGTCATTGTCGGCTCAAGATAAAACGAGGTAAAACGTACCGCAGAACCTTTAGTCAAAAAAGATTCAGTACTGGTATTGGCTAACATCTTCATCAAAAGTAAACTCTGATACTCGTACCTTTGAATAGTATTTGCTGTCTACGACAATGACGAAAAAAAATAACGCCTTAAAAACGCTGAATATTCGCCCTCCTAGTCGCTGGCTGTGAATGTGCTAAGGCTTGGGCACACAGCTGCGTGACGCAAGCGGGACGTCCGCTCGACGCGACCGCTGCGCATCGAATTGCATTTACATATGTATAACAGGTTAGCGCACTCCACGCGTCCAGCTGGCATCGCGCAGACGTGTGACCATGCCTTTAATATGATTCTTCGATTACCACCAACCATGTTACAGCTACGTGTATGGCTGCCAACACTTTGGTTTAATTTTTTGGACATATGACATATTTTCGTCTATGAATCTGTAAAGTAATCTGCCGTGCCACTCTGAGCTATAACCACGAACTTCGAATGTCGAAGTTCGGATATCTCTATCTCCATCGCACTTACATACTGCTTATTTTTACTTAAGATACCTATGTATTCTTTAAAATATGTTTAGCGTAGGTATTTGTTTTATGTTGCCTTCCAGGAGGTAACTCACGTAAAGGTTCCGACGGAAGACCAGCGCTGGCCTCCTAGGTTAGCACCATGCTGAGTCGGGGCCTTTTCGTGGACCCTGCTACTTTTACGTTACTGTGTTTTGTTTTTTATACCCATTGTTTTGTTCACGAATAAATGTTTTCTTTCTTTCTTTTCTAAGGAGGTAAAATACCGCAACTTTTACTTGAGTATGTAGTTAAATAATTAACTGTTTGAGTTGGTTGAACTAAAAAGGTAAAGTAAGGACCCAATTTCGTAATTATTTTTATCGAGAATCAAACAATCGCGTTCAGACTCGTAACATGATAACTTGTAGCTTCGTGGGACAATTTACTGATGTCTGACTCCCTATAACAAAGTATACCGCTAGAGTTTCACGGTTCACTAGAGTTTAGATATCCTAATTTATTAACTACTTGTATATTCCCATTGCCATCCTTGCTATTGGTGCGCGATTGGTTACTGTGCGTAATGTACGCTAAGTTTAAGTTTGCCTATAGATTTCTTTGTGTTAGTTTATTTCTATAAGTGAGAACCGGTAATTGGCTATATGGTTTTATTATTTTGTCTATAAATATGTTGCGCTGTTGGTTTTCCATGTAACAATAAATAAATGAATAAAAAAATTCACAGGGAAGCGCGCGAAGAGCTAAATCGGCTCATAGACGAGGGTCTGGAGAAGCCATTGGAAGTGTACGATTACAAGGCCACGCCGCGGCTCACGCTGAAGCTGCCCGAAGCCACTCCGGAGGCGTTCAACATGGTGCTGAACTTTATATACACAGACCGGATCGATCCTACAGAGAAATGTAAGTTATTGTGAACATACAGGATCAACTGCGAAGTCGAAGAGAATTGAGGCCCGGCCCTAGTAAGCCTATTAGCCGTGTCCACACCGGACGAGCGGCTCGCCCGAGCCATCAAAAACGCTCGCCCGAACGGTTCGGGCGAGCCGTCAGAAGGCTCGGGCGAGCCGTCAAAAGACTCGGCCGCAAGCGCTCGGTCGGTGTGGACGGTCGTTCCGGCAAACGCGCGCGGCTCGTTTACCTACCGATAGATGAGCTCACGATCGCGATGAAGCCGCGCGTGCGCACAGCTTGCGCTGTGACAACATTAATTTTGCTTCTGCTAGTTCGAAATCGGAGGAAATGTATAAAAAAAACCGCAAAATGTGGATGCGCAAAATGTTATATATATATATACATAAATACGCTATAATATATACGCTATAGTTCAACTTAACTCAGCAAAATTGATGAAGGAGACGAAGAAATAAAATACCAATTTGTTTTTGCCATTGCCAAATATTTTTCAAAGCTTTATCTCTTTAGGAATAACGTCCAAATTCGAACTATTCGAATTTGCTCAATAGCAAAACAGTAAAGGACGCGTGGACAAAATTACTTTATTTGCAGAATATGCAATTGCAAAAAGTGTTTAACGGCTTTATACTCTTACGAATAGCGTTCAGTTTTGAATGTTGTCGAATCGGCTAACAGCAAAATATAAAAGTTTTATAAAACAAAATAGAATTTGCATTTACGGAAAATGTGTTACGACCTTCTATGTTAACAATAAAGTACAAATTAGAATAATAATACGTAGGGCAAAAATCGCCCTCGCCTTCTGTCGTTCGGCTGAACAAAACCACCGTCCACATAGGCTGAGCCGCTCGCGGCTCGGTCAAACCGTTCGGGCAAGCATTCGGAGGCTCGCCCCAACGGCTCGGGCGAGCCACCGTTTGCCCGAATCATGTCCACACCGGGCGAGCACGTTTGGGCGAACGGTGTTCGGGCGAGCCGCTCGTCCGGTGTAGACACGGCTAATAAAGCATTGTCGACCTTCGTCCAGCAGTCCAACTCAATAGGCACAAAAAAAGTTTCTAGACGGCAAAATCCTGCCTGCCGCACGACTCATAGGATTCTGTCCCACTCGTACTTTGCAAATTAGAAAAAGATGGTGTTCCCGTCTCTCACGATGGTGTAGATGCTGTGATGAAATACCAGGGCTTTGGAGAGGACACACAAGAAGTTGTCCGAGTACAATCCTTCCTTCCATGGTATATAACATTGACCTTTGTCACTTATTTGATTTAAAAAAAAAAACAGATTCTTATAAAAACGAGGTATTCATAAAAAAATATAATGGCGCTATTGTCAAAACAAAATAACTACTTCCATGTACTTTAGGGTATTGATTTCATCTGACACTTCACTGGTTCTACAAATCTTCGTCAATAACCGTGTTATCCATTTGATAGTCGAGGACCCCGAGAAGCCGACCACCATCCTTCAAGTGATGGAGGTGCTGCGCCTAGCGCTGCGGCTTAACATCCCTCGCCTGCGCGGGCTCTGCGCTCGGTTCCTCAAGGCCAACCTGTGCTACAGCAACGTGTTGCCAGCTCTGCACTCCGCCCATCACGCGCAGTTGCACTCTGTTAAGGAATACTGTCTCAGGTTAGTTTTATTTGTCATAGTTTCCTCTTGGAAGTCGTCATAATACTCACACTCATACTCACTTATTAATAAAATAAAATAAATTACATGTCAAAAATAATATGACATATTAATATGTCAAACTAATTTGATTTTTCTAATTGATCATAATATTTATAAATTACATATTACTAAATGTCAACGTTATACAATGATACAAATATATTATAAATACTCACTAATATGCATACGCGCCTTTATCCGTAAAAGGTGTAGGCAGCGCACATGAAACTTGTGCTCCGGTACCACTTTTAGCATAAATGTGGGTATACATAATCGATAAAATGTGATATTGCAGTGTCAGGTTGCTAGTCCATCGCCCACAACACACTTCAACCCTGTTCCCTTAGTCGACTCTTACAACACCCACAGGAAGAAAGGGGATAGTGCTATTCTAACCCGACACCACACGGGTATATACTCACTAATATTATAGAAATAATGAATATTTCCTTGCAAATTTATAAATGCAGGTAAACAACAACCGCAAGCGAATTTTGCTATTAAACTCCAATTGTAAATCACCCAGTCATGAAGGAATTGTTCCTCGTCATCATATCAGCCGAAAGACGTCCACCGCTGGACATAGGCCTCCCCCAAAGAGTGCCACAGTGACCGGTCCTGCGCCACCCGCATCCAGCGGACTCCAGCAACCTTTACCAGGTCATCAGTCCACCTTGTTGGGGGCCCGCCCACGCCGCGCCTTCCGGCACGTGGTCGCCACTCGAGAACCTTACTGTGCACGACGCACGTTTAGCAGTAACAACGCTGACGCGCAGAGGCTCTAGTATAAGTTTTACTGAAACAAAACTTTACGATCGCGTTCTGTTTTATCCTCAATTTGTATGGGATTTGACAGCTGAACGCAAACGCGGTCGTAACGTTTTGTTTCGGTAAAACTTATACTAGAGCCTCTGAACGCTTCGCGTAATACTGCGCCTCTGAGTGATTTGCACGGCGTCGACCGAGTGATTCGCTAATGCGTCTAGAGCAGCGACGCATGCCACTCTACAGTCACCTAACAAATGCTGCTTACAGTCACAGTCACAGACACGACCCGGAACGAAGTCCTGACGGCCCACTCGATGCCTGCTGCATCCCACGACAGCTCTTGGATGTTGCCTCTTGAGTTGTAAATTCAGGGCTTATAATACCTACCGTTACCTTGTAAAACCTTATTACGGGGAACGTGAATCAAAACAAACTGAGGAGATAATAATAACAGAATATGTATTTCAAACTTAACGAGGACTCTTACTATTACTTATATACTTCCTAGCAATGTACTATTTATTTCCTAATATACTTCCTGACACTGCCCTATGTACTTTCCTATTTACTTTACACCGCTGATTACTTAGTTGCTGCTTCTTGGAAGAGAACTTAACTGACACAATTTGTACTGAAATTTAGCTTGTTTATATTCCAAATTTAGGCTATGATTTCGTCATGGCACTGACGAGGACAATTGGGAGCTTCCGAGATTTTTATTGATCCAAATATCACATAATTGATTGGCTGTGACGTAATTTCACGCCCCCTTTAATTACTTACTTTATTTAATTATTATATTAATATTAATTTATTTAATTACTTTATTTTAACAAGCTTAGGCTTATTGGACTCAATTCTTATTTACATATAAACTCGTGACTTTAGAAAATGTATTTAAACAATAACAAGCTTTATGAAGTTATTTTAACCATAATTACGTTATGTGAAAGATTGACATATTTATTTTCACACCATTTTTAGCTAGGTTTTATAATATAAAACAGTTATCTGATCAATATTAAGTCTCTTTAACAGTAAGGACTTTTTATGACCTATCTAATGACATATAAATCTTGTCTGTACTATAAAAGGTTACAAAATGGTCGCTTTGATAACTGCATGATAAGCCAAAATTACGTAATATTATTCTGAATTACAATTTAGTGTCAAACTTAATGATCAATCAGCTTTGAGCGGGCGGAGCCTAATGCCTGCTCTCTCTATGGTCCGACTTGACTGATACAGTCAGTTTCAGAGCTATTTGTAGCTGAGGCTCTAGTATAAGTTTTACCGAAACAAAACGTTACGATCGATTGTATGCGATTTGACAGCTAAACGCAAATGCGGTCGTAACGTTTTGTTTCGATAAAACTTATACTAGAGCCTCTGGTCTCTTTATGGTATGACACCCAGATATACTCCAAGATAAAGGATCTTTAAAACATGTTTGGCCTATATGCCTTAGGTGTATACTTATTATATTTTCTGGGGTGTTATTTATTACCTTTATTTATTCATTCATAATTTGTATTAATATTTATTTATTATTCTGGCTATATTTACCTATTATGATTTTACAATATATATATACTTTCAGCTATGTAAAATGGGAAATTTCCTTTATTTGCCTTATACAATCTATATGCTTATGTATTATACAATGGTTTCGTTAACTCTAAACGCAATCTTGCTGTTCTGTCGTTCACACTTACCGAGGTAACCGATATAGCCCTCCTAATCGTTAAACTTAAGTGGCAATGGGCGGGGCATATAGCACGCAGAACCGATGGCCGTTGGGGCGGAAAGGATGTTAATGCAACTTAAAATCAGCCATAGTAAAACTGTTGAAAAACAATATTGTATTGTCCCAGCACGGCTATCATGCGACGGCGCGCGAGCTATGTCGATTTTTCTCGCACTATCCGTCTCTTTCTTATTAGAACACTCAGAACAAGAGGTGTAGTGGGAGAAAAATCGAGAGTATGTCGCGGCCGTCTCATGGTAGACGTGCTGGTTACAGCAGCGGCACCCTGGGTGCTAAGAATCACTCAGCCAATATCGCAGGAAAGCATTGAAGGTGAGGCTTTGGCCAGCTGTGGGCGTCTTCCGGCTGAAATTATGATGATGATTGTTCAGGATAATAAATATTATAGAAAAAAATCTGGCCAAGTGCGAGTCGGACTCGCGCACCAAGGTTTCCGTACAACGCTGTAGGTATATAAGTAATAAGTTTAAAATTATTAAAAATATTTTTATTATATGATGTAACCAAAAATTTACGGTCTTCGCAATTTTTCCTTTATCTGTGCTATAAGACGTTGCTTCGTACCAAATTTCAAGATTCTGAGTTCACGGGAAGTACCCTGTAGGTTTTGATTCCCTTGCGAGTTTCGAAAGTTTGCGTCATAAATGGCTGTATCTTTTGATTGCGTTGGCTTAGAAGTTTGATTTTTTCACAGCTCCAAGGGACAGTAGGCCTGAGTATTTGGTATAAATTTTAGCTTGACACCTCCACGTGTTCTTGAGAAAAAGGGTCTTGACAGACGGACGAACGGACGGACAACAAAGTGATCTTATAAGGGTTTAGTTTTTTCCTTTTGAGGTACGGAACCCTAATAAAATAAATATACTTATAGCTCATGGATGTTTTATATGTATTTAAGTATTTAGTTATCTATGTAAGTATGCATATCGTCGTCTAGTACCCATAGTACAGTCAGCATCAAAAGTAACTGCGCAAACGAAGACGCAAAAAGTCTTTATTAAACGGGAATAAGAGTTTTTGACGTCTTCTAATGCGCAGCTACTTTTGATGCTCACTGTACAAGCTTTGCTTAGTTTGGGACTAGGTCGATTTGTGTAAGATTACCTTTTTTTATAATGATTATCAACAACTCCCTAGGTTCCTAGTGAAAGACTACAACTTCACCCAGATAGTGATGTCGCCGGAGTTCGAAGGCATGGAGAAGAGCCTGATGGTGGAGATGGTCCGGCGGCGGCACCGGCCGCAGGGCAAGCCGCCCGCCCCGCAGGAGAGCGACGAGGACATCATCGGTGAGGGTTACCAGATACTAGACTGATGGTGGAGATGGTCCGGCGGCGGCACCGGCCGCAGGGCAAGCCGCCCGCCCCGCAGGAGAGCGACGAGGACATCATCGGTGAGGGTTACCAGATACTAGACTGATGGTGGAGATGGTCCGGCGGCGGCACCGGCCGCAGGGCAAGCCGCCCGCCCCGCAGGAGAGCGACGAGGACATCATCGGTGAGGGTTACCAGATACTAGACTGATGGTGGAGATGGTCCGGCGGCGGCACCGGCCGCAGGGCAAGCCGCCCGCCCCGCAGGAGAGCGACGAGGACATCATCGGTGAGGGTTACCAGATACTAGACTGATGGTGGAGATGGTCCGGCAGCGGCACCGGCCGCAGGGCAAGCCGCCCGCCCCGCAGGAGAGCGACGAGGTCATCATCGGTGAGCGTTACCAGATACTAGACTGATGGTGGAGATGGTCCGGCGGCGGCACCGGCAGCAGGGCAAGCCGCCCGCCCCGCAGGAGAGCGACGAGGACATCATCGGCGAGGGTTACCAGATACTAGACTGATGGTGGAGATGGTCCGGCGGCGGCACCGGCCGCAGGGCAAGCCGCCCGCCCCGCAGGAGAGCGACGAGGACATCATCGGTGAGGGTTACCAGATACTAGACTGATGGTGGAGATGGTCCGGCAGCGGCACCGGCCGCAGGGCAAGCCGCCCGCCCCGCAGGAGAGCGACGAGGTCATCATCGGTGAGCGTTACCAGATACTAGACTGATGGTGGAGATGGTCCGGCGGCGGCACCGGCCGCAGGGCAAGCCGCCCGCCCCGCAGGAGAGCGACGAGGACATCATCGGCGAGGGTTACCAGATACTAGACTGATGGTGGAGATGGTCCGGCGACGGCACCGGCCGCATGGCAAGCCGCCCGCCCCGCAGGAGAGCGACGAGGACATCATCGGTGAGGGTTACCAGATACTAGACCGATGGTGGAGATGGTCTGGCGGCGGCACCGGCCGCAGGGCAAGCCGCCCGCCCCGCAAAAGAGCGACGAGGACATCATCGGTGAACGTTACGAGATACTTCTTCTGCTTATATAAGAGCTAAGCTCTTGTCTGTGTTGCTCAAAGTAGGCCCTCCATTTACTCCGATCCCAGGCAAGCTCTCGTTACGACCTAACATCAACTCTTTTTTTGAGCTGCTCTATGTAGTTTATTCTAGATCTTCCTCCTCCTCGCTTCCCCTCTATCTTTCCTTCAATAGGGGTGTAGACACTAAATAAAATAATCAATAATGTCATATTTTCTCGAAAAAGGATTAAAGATGTAGTCAAATGGAAAAAAAACAATGCAAAAGGTTAAATAATCACGAAGTTATAAGTGTCCAAAGTTTTAATAAGGGGTATGTTCTGTCCCTTTCTCACTTCATATGAAATGACGCTGGAAGATTGTGACGTCACACTAATAGACGGCAACGTGCCGCGCCCCATCGTGTTCGACGTGCCCCCCGGGAGCATCCTCTAATGTGACGTCACACACTGTTTGCGTTTTCTCTCTCTAACAAGCAATATTAAAACGGTTGTAGCTTCGTTATTCTTTGAGATATAGAAGGCATATTTTTTGCCTTCTTTCATTTGGAGTAATAATAATTTTCGAGTCTACACCCCTATTATACTGAGTATGAACTTGTCGTGTCGTATGAGGTGCCCTATCATCTTCCCTCTTCTATTTTCTAAGTTTCTCATTAACTGGTTTGTCTCACTCTATTCAGCACTTCTTCATTGGTTACCCTCTCTCTCCAGCTAATTTTCTCCATTCGCTTCCAACACCAGATACTAGCTAATTGTAAATACTGCCATTTTTTTACCCACATCGCAAAAATAGGGGTGTTATAAGTTTGATGTGCCTGTGTACGTAGCTCCTAAACGAATGGGCCCATTTTAATGCGGTTTTTTCTGCGAACGCTGTCAAGTGATCGGGATGGTTCTTCAAAATGTTATGCTAAATTTAGCCGGATTAGCCGATTTTGAGATATTGTACTGAAATGAAAATATCGGGGGTTTTTCAACGTTTCTAAGTTGTTAATTATTTATACGATGTCGTTTTCTTGAAAATAATGAACCTGCTTGTTTTGAATTAGCTGGTGGCCTACCATAAACAATCTTCTTAATTTGAGCGGGTAATTGTTTAGTTACCCACCCGCAGACTGACAAACGAATAACCTCCTCCTTTCTTGAAGTCGGTTGTAAAAGGTGAAACTATTACGAAGACAAGAACTCTAGAAGTTGTGGGTTGCTCTGATAGAATAGCAGTTCCAACAGTACTATCGACAACACAGCTAACTGACCATCGGTGCACCTTAACTGCATTGTAATAAGGTTCTATATAAACACAGGATGGTCAGTTAACAGTGTTGTTGTTTGTACTACGAAAACGTTGGTGGAGATTTGAAATTTATAAAAGGCTTGTTCGTGTAACGTACAGCTAATAACAGTTAAGAAAGCCTCAATTCAGACCATCTTTCGCTACATTGATTTCACAAACAAGAATAAGAAGATATTTTTATTAAAAAAAACCTTATTGCTAATGGTACATGTATACAATGCTTGCACTGTTACATGGTAGGTGAATTGATTAAATGCGCCTGAACTAGGATTATCCTGTATCTCAGGCAAAGAGATATAATACGATTTGGCAAAACAATTAAACAAATTAAAATCATACACATTAATAATGAATTATCTTAAAATTATATGTGCATATTAAGTCTATATATTTCATTATATTTAATTGACATACTTACGGTATTGCAGTGTCGGCGTCTAAAACAACTGTAAAGTAGGTCAATCGAGTATAAACTCGATGATCGTCCACTGGAATAATCCAGTGGACTTTTAATAAAAAACCAGCCAAGTGCGAGTTGGCCCCGCGCACGAATCGTTCCGTAAAATCAAGTTTGTTCTAAGAGAAGCTTAATTTTTTTTATTGTTATATCATCATATCTGCATCAACAGAAAAAGATCATCTGTGAAAATTTCAACTGTCTAACTATCACGGTTTAGAAATACAGCCCGGTGACAGACGGACGGGCGGACAGCGGCGCCTCAGTACAAGGGTCCCGTGTTTACCCTTTGGGCGCGGAACCCTAAAAACGATCTGTCTCCCTCACAGGCACGACGCTGGAGCAGGACATGTGCGTGTTCGTGAGCGGCGCGGGCGCGGAGCTGAGCGACGTGCGCCTGCGCGTGGGCGCCGCCGCCGCGCGCCCCGCGCACCGCTCCATCCTCGCCGCGCGCGCCGCCTACTTCGAGGCCATGTTCCGCTCCTTCTCGCCGCAGGACAACACCGTCAATGTCAGTACTTACCAGTGGGTTGTGTCTCTGTCGCGACCCAATTCTAGGTACAGCTATAGCTAGTGCCTAAATTATACATTCAGCTAAGTGACCATCCGTGCACTCTATGTGCATTGTAATAAGGTTCTATATAAATACAGGATGGTCAGTTAACTGTGTTGTCGTTTGTACCTACATGGGTGAATCGACTTTTACAATCGCTATTTGCCGTGGTCACGTCTCTTCTGGCACTTTTAATTTAAAATCGTCCATATGGGTGTAAATGAAGACTTGTTGCGCATTGATAACTGGTCTAGAGACTGTGCCTTAGTTCTTAACCCGCTCAAGTCTAAATTTCTAGTAGTTGGCACTAAAGGCCAGGTAGGCAAAATTTCTAGTCTCAACCTTGATGTGATGTTGGGAGGGGAACGTCTTGAGCGTGTTACCATGGCGCGCAATCTTGGCCTACTCATGGACGATCAGTTACGTTTCGAACAACATGTACTGGATACCGTTAGGAACTGCTACTATAGGCTAAAAGTGTTGTACCAGGTTCGGGCGTACCTTAGTGTTGACGTTAGGATCAAGTTATGCGATACATTAATCCTGTCCAAATTAAACTACGTCGACACGGTAATTAACGGATGCCTTCTAGCTCGCTCAAGAACGCTTATTCAACGGATCCAGAATGCCTGTGCCCGTTTCTGTTTCCCTATCCCACCACGCACTCACGTCACACCCTATCTTAGCCAAGGCGGGATGTTAAAAATGGAGGCCCGTCGTTCTCTTCATTTTGCCACTCTGCTTTTCGGTGTAGTGTACGATCGTCAGCCTCAGTACCTATACGAGAAGCTGGCCTTCACTGCCCGGCCGACCAGAGGTGCGATCCGTCTTGTATGCCTAAGACACGGTAAATCGGCAGCATTTCGTGGCAGTTTTCGCTACTCAGCCACGAAATGCTGGAACAACATCCCTCCGCCTATTCGTAATTCGTTAACTGTAGGTACTTTTAAGCTCCACTTCAAAAAATATCTATTTACCCTACAACTCTCCTAGCCCGTGTCGTTAACTATTTCATTTTTTTTTTGTTAGTCGTATATAGCTGTATAGCGTCACGTTAGTCTCGAAAATCCTCATAATTTATCCCATATAATTATTATCCAATATTCTGTTATATAGTCAGTTTCCTAAATACGCGTAGTACTTAATATGCATGCAACTTGCCACGTACAAACCTACTCCTAACTCTTCTTATAAGTAATTCAATATTATATTCTTAAATAAAATGAATGTAGGTATATACTGGATATGTAAACGTTGATTCATCATTTTAATCCCTAAATGTAGGTTTTAGTACCACGTTTTCCACTTTTTGCTGTTCAGAACTACCTTACAGCCCTGGGCTCCACGGAAGACCAGCGCTGTGGCATTGTTTAATGTCAGAGCATATGCTGAGTGGTGTCCACTTGCGGCCACTATAGCAGCACCACCAGTCTTCCTTACGTACACGTTATTTTTAGTTTAAGCTGGTACTTATTAAGTTTCTTTTTATATATTGTGTTTTCTAATTAAGAACGAAATTATGATGTGGTGTTATTTTGGCTGGCAATAAATTAATTTCATTTCATTTCATATAAATCCTCCATAAGTAGGGTTTTATAGTTATATAATTCATTAACCTTTGACATGCCGCGGCTGCTCGAGTTACAATATGGCTGTGTGCCGACGCGGATCCGCGTTCTATTCTCGACGCTATTAACCTATAAAAACTATAGAAAAACGAACCAATCGCGTGGGGTCGTTTGAGCGCGGATCCGCGTTCCGACAGTATAACGGGATTCCGTGAATCCACATTCCGGCACACCAAAGGTTAACCCATTTTTGTGGGTCTTCTAAGCTTATGTAAAGTGAATGATGTCACAATCTTTCTATTGAAGTCTGTTATGTTGGCGCCTTGCTAACAGAACAGAATAGCAACGTGAAATTGTTGATATTTCTCATCAACTGAGCGTGATCTTATCTACCCACTTTCTATTTCTGTCACAGATCCAAATATGCGACACCGTGCCTTCAGAAGAGGCCTTCGACTCGCTGCTACGCTACGTGTACTACGGTGACACCAACATGCCCACCGAGGACTCGCTATATCTGTTCCAGGCGCCCATTTATTACGGTCAGTGGTTACTGTTTCAAGGAAAAATTAATTTCTGACATTAATTTCATTTTTGCCGACTGTACTTTGTCATCAAATACTCGCTGAGACGGTTCCAATGGGTTCCAATTAATCCCAGACACGAAGGGTTTATCTTGTGTAATTTAGAAGTTGCTATGACTGCATGCTGTCTCTGTCATTAGATCAGCTCGCTGGTGCAATAATATTGTGCTGTCACCAAAATTTTTACCCGACTGCCGAAAGAGAAGAGGGTTATATATTATAATTTTAGCTATAAACAATACTAGAGTGCGATGACGCAAGAGTATTGTCAACAGATCACGTGAACATCAAAAATGGCGGAGTGCAATATTCCGTCTGGAAATAACCTTGGCAACATAGGAAAGTTGCCCAACAACAAGTTGCAATTCACGAGTGGGATAGCCCTGTTAATACTCAGGTCCTGCGTGCTCTACCGCATCAGCCCAGGCAATGCCCTGGGCCCTGCCCGAGCACGGGGCATTGCTCGGGCAGGGCCCAGGGCATTGCCTGGGCTGATGACCACGACAGATAACCATGTCCTCAGGCTTCACCAACAACCGGCTGCAAGTGTTCTGCAAGCACAACCTGCAGAGCAACGTGACGCCGGACAACGTGCTGGCCATCCTGCAGGCCGCGGACCGCATGCGCGCCGCCGACATCAAGGAGTACGCGCTCAAGATGATCGTGCACAACTTCTATCAGGTGAGCGATGGTGGCACCTACCTCATGTCATGGATGTTTCATTTGACAATTCGTTGTGTTGAGAAATGCAGGTCCAACAACACTCTTAGTGATGTGCCGGGGAACATTCCCGGGCACGGGAATATTCTCGTACGAGAATTTCCTGGGAATATTGAAACACAAAATTGGTAAATTTAAATTGTAATAAAAGTAAGTAATTAAAATGAATAGTGCCCCGACAAATAAAATGCCATTCGCCAAAAATTTAATTTTTGTACTAATTATGTCTTTTTATATCTATGGTAATTAGTAAATTATTTTATTTGTGAGTTTAGCTTAGTATCGTTTTTGTTACTTGTGTAATATTGCAAAAAATGGTTTTTTTTTAGTTGGGGGACTATTGGTAACTACTTTTGCGGAGCTTTTTTGGAATCCCTTATAGCAAGATATATAAACGTACACTATTTCAATATTCCCGTGTATTGCCTTGTTTGTTCCTGGAAACGACACATCGCTCATCACTCTGAAGACAGCGCATCCTCGGTACCTCTCACGACATTACCACAACACCACATGCCTATGGAGCAAGCAGTATTGTTATTATGGCTGCGGTCTTCTGCCAGGTGGAGGTATTTTCCCAGTTCACAGATCAGAGTTAAAAGATATCACTTTCGCTATGAACTATTACTTCTCTAAAATACACTTGGGAATACAAGTCACTTGACTAGATATCTGCTGCGTTAGGAACTTTTATATCATCTTTAAGCCACGAGACACAATAGAGCTCATAGGCTAGAGTTTTTGACACAACTAATCCTCAAATCAATAAAGGGTCGGCTACGCCCTTTTGGCTTTTCTACGGTGTCTGCTTATCGTCAGGCAGGCCGCTTTATTTTGACACAAGGAACAACTGTGCCAAGTTTCATACTTGTATCAAAAAAAGTAATGTGTGGCCATTTTATGTCGCTAAGGATCCTCACTAGTAGGAGAGCGCAACCATGAGAATGGAAGTAAATATTGCCAGAAAGCAAAATGCGACCGTTATTCAATAAAATTATAAAATAACAGTCTTTTAGAAACTACCTACACTAACAACGTTTGTTTGACGATGTTTATAAAAGCAACTTCACTATTCTTCTACTTGTCTCTTTGAAAGCCGCTGTAACAAGCGTGTTTGCACTGTAGTTTGGCAGATTTGTGTCTAGCTATAAGCATGTAAAAAAAAACGGCCAAATGCGAGTCGGACCGCACGAAGGGCTTCGTACCATTATCTATAAAAACGGCAAAAAAAAAAAGTTTGTTGTATGGGAACCACCCCTCCCCATATTTTTTTATTTGTTGTTATAGCGGCAACAGAAATGCATCAGCTGTGAAAATTTCAACTGTCTAACTATCACGGTTCACGAGATACAGCCTGGTGACAGACGGACGGACGGATAACGCAGCCTTAGTAATAGGGTCCCGTTTTTAGCCTTTGGGTACGGAACCCTAAAAAAGAGGATAAACATTTATTCATCACCCTCATAGTGTTATTCCCGGTAATAATAATAATAATAATAATAATTCTTTATTGGACAGGCAAGGCACCCATAAAATGTACAGCAAAGTAAAAGCATAATACAGTAAAACATATGATTAAACCCTACTTACTAATAATTTACTTTAAAAACAAAGTTTTAACCGACTTCAATTTAGTACTCCGCCAAGCCACGAGAACATTTCTTTTCCAATTTACCTCATGAACTGATTTCCGAGAGCAAATGCGTTGATTATTATAGAAAAAAACCCAATTGCTGTATGTGACCCGATAATATTTGAGGACTTCCGTCAATTCCACAAGGATCACCCTTGGCACTTCATTAGTTGCTATTTCAACGGAATCTTATCAGAATCTGTGATATACTATTGTACTTTTAAGTATATAATTGAGGAATTCCATAAGTCATCTGTGGTCTTCATCATCAATTCCACTCCACCAATTTATGATTTCCGGATGTAAATACACGAGTTATAATAGAAAATACCAAAATCACTCCACGCGTGCCTAATATAATTGAGAAGTTCTCTCATGGATCCCATCATCCAATTGAATTTTCAAAAAAATGGGACCCACCTGTAAACATATACTTACCAACAAAAAAAAATTATGAATCGGCTCATCAATGACGGAGTTCTGAGGTAACAAACATTTAAAAAAAAAAAAAAATACAACCGAATTGAGAACCTCCTCCTTTTTTTTGAAGTCGGTTAAAAACACTGAAATAAAACACTCACACATTTACCACACTATACTTGGCCGTTCTCAGACCTTTGCAGTTTGCGCCAGTAGTTATTAAATTCGTCACTGTGATCCTGGGCCACTAGTGACAAAATTTCATTTTTGGTGGCTAAGAGTCTCGCCCTGAAGGCCGCAGACCTGGTTCTTAAAATGGCGAAGAAGTCGGGAACTCTCGCATCGGTGAACATGCCCTTCGCACTGCAGAAACGTGGCAATTTCAGCAAAATACGAAAGGCATTATTGTACTGCACCCTTAGCGCGTTGAACGCGTGCCTGGTGTACCTATTCCAAAGCTGGCATGTATAAAAACATTGGCAAAAGGCTTTGAACAGGGTCACCTTTACCTCTCCCGAACAACGCGCAAAGCGCCGAGCCAACATATTACACCGAACACCGAGAGCCCTGCGTTCCCTCTCCATATCGGCATCATCCTTCAAGTATTCGCTTAGGATATGTCCCAGGTACTTAAAGCTCTTTACAACCCGAATCGGCGCGCCGCTCATACACACCGTAGGAATCACCTCCGGACCACTTCCAGACCTGAAAACGAGCATCTCGGTCTTAAGCACGTTATATTTCAAGCCGTGGCTGCTAGCGTATCGCTCACAGATGTTAATCAGTTTAACAATACCACGTATCGAAGGGCTGAGAAGCACCATATCGTCTGCGTAGCTCAGATTGTTAACACATACGTTACCAATATGGCAACCGACGTTGGAGCCTCTCAGCTCCTCGATAAGGTCATTGACATATAAGTTAAAGAGTTCCGGAGATGTCAAACCCCCTTGGCGTACTCCACAGCCTAGCCTGTAGTCGTTAGACTGTGAGTCTGACTGTGAGTGTGAGTTAGAGTGTGTAATGCCCCTAATCCCAAGATTATAGGCATGGGCCCTAGTTTTACGAAAGCGACTGCCATCTGACCTTCCAACCCAGAGGGAAAACTAGACCTTATTGGGATTAGACCTTGGATTTCCTTCACCGAAAAGCTAACGGTAAATAAATATTCCGAACATAAGCTCCGAAAAACTCATTAGTACGGGCCGGGATTCGAACCCACGACCGCCGCTTGACAGCCGCATCGCATGCCTGAACCACTATAGCTCTAAATATTTACATAATTAAACATTATAATCCGCAGCTGGCCCACCAGGAGTCCATCAAGTCGCTCCCGCAGCCCCTGCTCGTGGACATCGTGGTGGCACTGGCGTCGGCGCGGCGCGCGGACTCGCCGCTGCCGCCGCGCGCCGCCTCCGCCTCCGCCTCCGCTTCCGCGTCCGCCTCCGCCTCCGCCGACACGCTCGCCGACATAGACCACCACCACCGCCGCAGGCCCGCGGACAACCAGCCCAACTACTGGTAATAGTACTTAGTACTCCTGACACCCCTGGAAAGAGAGGCGTTTGTCTACACTCCACATACTAACAAGTGGCCACAACTGACTGGAGTCTATAAAGATGCTCCTACGCAGAAACCCTTTCCGAAGATGACCAGCGATGGAAACTTTACCATCCCAACTACTGGTAGTCCTGACACCCGAATGGAAGGAGAGGCGTTTGTCTACAGTCCACATGGTCATAAGTAGCCACAACTGACTTGAGTCTATAAAGACGCTGCACCAGCTCCTTTTCCGCAGAAACCCTTTGCGAAAATGACCAGCGATGGAAACTTGACCATCCCAACTACTGCTAGCGTTGCAGCCAAATGGAAGGAGAGGCGTTTGTCTAGAGTCCACGCAGTCACGAGTGGCCACAACTGATTGAAGTCTATAAAGACGCTACACCAGCCGCGGTTTCCCTCCGCAGGAACCCCTCCCTAAGATGACCAGCGATGAAAACTTTACCATTCCAACTACTGGCAGTAGCTCTGACCACTACAACCGGTGGAAGAAAAGGCCCAACGCAAAGAGAGGGGTGTAAAATCCTTAGGGGAAGTTACTTAGATAATCTATGGGAGAGCTATGGTCTATCAATCCTACCTCCTACTGCCCTATTGTGTAGGGCCTAACACCCTAATTCCCTAGCCCTATCATAGATTTAACATATACATATATAAATAAGAATAGGTCTGCACCATGAGACCTACGGGTTACAGACGGAAGGTTGGAAGGATAAGGGTAATAGGTTGGATATTCACTGCCAACTGCACAGGCTGATTAAGGCTAAGGTGTCTTCGCCACAGTGAAGGAATATACCCTGGTCGATGAATGATACAGCGATGTCCAAACTCAAAGAGACTTTATTTACAGTTAACATCATATTTATACCAAATTATACATGTGTGTGCGTGAATACAAATATTCCTTTTCTTATATGTATTTTGTTAATTCAACTAAACAGCTATCGCACTTTGCCCGCGCTCTGTGCTACTGTGCAGTTTCTTGTCCCAAATCTTGATGCTGATGATGCGTACGTATGTTCACCGCACGTGAACAAGGGGTGTTATAAGTTTAACGTGTCTGTGTGTCTGTGTATCTGTCTGTAGGATCGTAGCTCCCAAACGGATGGACCGATTTGAATGCGGCTTTTTTTTATTCGAAAGCTGATTTGATCCCGAATGTTCTTAGCTATGTTTCATGAAAATCTGTTTAGCCGTTTTTGAGATAATGGACTTTGAAATGAAAATGTCAGGGGTTTTTCAACTTTTCTAAGCTGTAGTTATTACAAACAGCTATGTAGAATATATTGATAGGGAAAACGGAGGTTGTTGTATAGCGGGGCCTTCCAAATACTGTGATGGACGCACCAGAAGTCCATAAAGATGCTCCCGCAGCCGCTGCTGATAGGGTAAAGTCTATTCATTCTTACGTGTCCTATCATGTAACGTTGCCCTTGCCTATGATCATATTTGACGTCATGTTTGTTTGTTTGATTGTTTGTTGCGACTAGTGATTGGAAATGACGATAAAACATTCATGAAGTGTGATTCATAGAAAACCTAGACATCTTTATGTCAGATATTTTTGAGTTCATTCGTTCGTTACTTCGATTATTGAAGAAAATCTTATTATAAATTATATTTTTCAGTGGTTACTTGGTTGATTTCAATACTTTGTGAGTTTCTTTAAGTATACAACAACATTTCAGGTGATGATTATCGTGTAGTCCCAGAGAAAAGTGTGATGATGTCTCCGAGAAGTGATTGTGTGACATGATAAGACACGTAAGGATGAGACTTTAGACATCGCGAAGAAGCGTTTGTCTAAAGTCCACATAGGCATAAATAGCCACAACTGACTGGAGTCTGTAAAGTGTACGTCAGGATGGCGGGTCTACCTCGGGACTTTGAATGAAATGGGTACAGATATTATATTTATGTACCTCTGTGTACAGTCGCCATCAGTTATATAGGAGCGGCCAAAGTGCTCACAAATATCTGAACACGTCTCTAATGCCTCGACAATAGCTAGACGTGTTCAAATATTTACTTTAACGAGCTATCATCAGTCTGTCTGCGCCACCGTAGCTCCTAAACAAATGGAACGATTTGAAGTTTTTTTTGTCCGAAAGCCGACGTGATCGCGGAGGTTCTTAGCTACGTTTCAACGAAATCGGTTCAGCCGGTTTTGAGATATTGAACTTTGAAATGAAAATGTCGGGGGTTTTTCAAGTTTTCTAAGTTGTTAATTATTTACCCGAAAGTCTTGTCTGTTGAGATTTGAAGTGGTTCTTATTTCTTAGCTTTGTTATATCGAATGCTTTGTTTAGTAATAGGGGTGTAGACACTAAATGAAATAATCAATAATGTCATATTTTCTCGAAAAAGGATTAAAAATGTAGTCAAATGGAGAAAAATCAACGCAAGAGATTAAACAATCACGAAGTTATAAGTGTCCAATGTTTTAAGAATGGGGTGTGTTCTGTCCCTTTTTCGCAAAACGCAACTTCATATGAACGATGTCGCTGGAAGAATGTGACGTCACTAATAGACGGCGATGTGCCGCGCCCATCGTGTGCGGCGCCGCCGTCGACTCGGCCCGCCGGCAGCCTCGTGTATTGTGACGTCACACACTGTTTGCATTTTCTCTCTCTAACAAGCAATATTAAAACGGTTGTAGCTTCGTCATTCTTTGAGATATCTGAATGGGATTTTCGTCACTAGGCATATTTTTTTGCCTTCTTTCTTTTGGATTAATAATATTTTTCTAGTCCACACCCGTATTTGAACGAGCGATCGAAGCGAACCGTTTCAGATTGGGCAAAAAAAATCGTTCGGCGTCTGTTCGGCTGTTCTCCTCTACAGGGGACCTACCGCGAAACGTAAACGAACTTCGTTCGTGTATCTCCCTCTCTGTCGCACTTACGAGTTCGAGCGACAAAGACAGATACACGAAGTTCGTTTTCGTTTCGCGGCAGCCCCTCGGGTCGAATATCTAAATCGATTCTCGGGATTTTTGTGAGCAGGTTGAATAATTATATCGTTTTTTTTTGCCAATTCATTTCATCTACATAAAATAAAAATTTGACAAGCTCGCGAGTTCCACAGCTCACAGTGCCACTAGAATAATATAGCGCTGCCTCGAGGGAAACATAAAACCAGCTTTAATAAGGTGTGCTTTTGGAATTATATTGCAATGAACCATTAAAGAGTGCCCTATAATAGTATTTTATGCAATCGTTATGTAATGTATGCTTTTTCAGTCCTGCCTGCTGAGTGGCCTAATAAGGTACGAGACTTAAAAAGCAAATCATATTAACTATTGTATACAACACTTTTTCTACGAGTCAACTGAACTAATTAAACAAACTTAGTATCTTTTGAAAAATCTAAGCCCTGCTGAAACGGAGTGCAGCCAACGGCTTTTTCTTTTTTGGTCGTTGATGTCTTTTACTTTTCGTCTGTACTCATGACGGCGTCCTATTGGTCAAATACATTTTAGTTCAGGAATGGCGCCACGTGATTGGTCGAATTTATTTTAGTTGTCTAAACAGTTGTAAAATGTTGAGTTGGGACCTCCATAGTAAAAAGTATGTGATTTTAGTTTGGTGTACGAAGTCTTAACTCAAACATTAAAGTCGACGAGTATAAAAATAGTTAAATATTAGAAAAGTTCTATGGAAATATTCGTATTTTTGTTGTTGCTACATTAATGTGTATTAAGGAAATTAGTAAAGCCTAACAGTCTATTGTTTAAAGTTAATATGTATGAATGTGATATAGTTAAAGCAATGTCGCGTAATTTCAGTATCCGAGAGGCAACGTGATGGCTCGCGCTATTTGAACTTCCGAAGCGTTATGGAACCGCCCTGTGCAACCCAAACTGAGCCAACTTGGACTGGGGCGGAAATTGGAAAGGGGATGAAGAAAAAAAATTGTCGCCAAGTATTCGCTTGAAACAGCATTTTATTATATAAACAGCGTACACACTTTCAGGCAACCGCTGCTTTAATCGGTTGCCTAGCAATTTTTTTTCTATTTACGCCCCAGTCCACGTTGGCTCAGTTGCACGGGGCGGTTCCACAACGCTTCGGGGGCTCAAATACCGCGAGCAATCCGGTTGCCTCTTGGACACTGCAACTACGCGTCATTGCTCTGAATAATATAAAGTCGAATGACCGTAAGGCCTTGGTCGGACGCCAGCGGGGCGACGAGCGGCATCTCTTACATTTAATCGAGTTCAATCTATGAATGCCCGCTACCCGCTGGCGTCCAGACCACGGCCTAAAGGACAACACTTGTGAAGTTACAAATTGTGCTGTATGAAAATTATATAATGGACGAATAAGTTTAGGTACAACCGCCAATATCTACTTATACATACAATGTCGCGTCCAAAATAAGCCTGCTGTATCTAGTTCCACTGTTGAAAGGTCTCTGTAGTTTTCATTTCACGTGGCACTAAGACTTCGGCTTAGCCAAATAGCGCCATCTTATAATAAGCAAGCTTAAAAGAACGCGACATTGCCTACGTACATTCAATTGGCAGTCCTTTCGGTTTATTTATTCATGATATAAAAGTTATATATTATTCTAAATTCTTGTTTAACATTAGTAATATAGGATGTTTCTAATACATAGTCAATTATTAAAGTAAAAGCTGATATAGGCATAAAATCCTGGGTCGCAGTGTTCTGGCGGGGGCTGGGACACTCGCTTAAGAACCCCAGAGAAGGTGAAGATTGAAGATCCTTTGCCCTAGGACGAGCCAAATGTGGCGAGGCGCAAAGGTGGCTCCAGTGCGTTCAACATGAGATCCTGGAGTCCCCTGCATGAGAGCGCAGATGCAGGGCACCGTGGAGTTTTTAGTGGATAGAAACACCACATAACCCAGTCATCCCCCGGTGATTGGGTACCTGATTCGCAGGTTTTCTCCACGGAAAAAAAAAAAAAAAAAAAAAAAAAAGGCATAAAATCCTGCACTGCTAGCTTTTTTTTATACCACGTCGGTGGCAAACAAGCTTACGGCCCACCTGATGGTGAGTGGTTACCGTAGCTTGCGGACACTTGCAACTCCGCTTGCTCTGTTAGAACTGTATCCCATTTCCCATCGTCCGTGGGAGGCAGGCTATCCCCAGTAATGTGATGTGTGTATGTGAGAATGGAAACTGCATTTATTATTTGTATTTCTGATTCACTATAACTTTTTTATGAATACCATCTTTTAAGGCCTTTCAGACAGCAAACTATTGAGTGTTAACCCATTCAAGGTCCACGACTCATATGAGTCACATATTGTATACAGTCATGCCTGTCCTACATGTAGCGTTGCTTGGCCTCGAACTAAATAACAAATAGAATGGAAAAATATACCATCATCGCTAATAAAATAATTTGTTTCGTTAAGCGCCATCTCTCGGTAATCTGAAACCACCTGATGTGGTTCGATTAGAATGGGTCAAGCACATAGCTTGCCCATTAGAGTGGCCTCAAGCTGGTTTTCCACCGGAGGGGCCAGACGAGACGATGCGAGAATTGAAGTTCGTATGGGACTTACTACCTATTTCCACCGCGCGCGCGCGCGCTCAGTGCAAATAGGTAGTAAGTCCCATACGAACTTCAATTCTCGTCTCGCCTCGTCTCGTCTCGCCCCTCTGGAGGAAAACCAGCTTAAAGGCTGTTAGCCTTTCAAGTAAAAATACAGAGAAGTCGCTACTAGTAGCGGCGGCAAATGTGATGGAAAGATACGCTACAGCAAACTAATGTCTTGGTAGCTCAGAGGGAGAGCGCTGTACCGGCAATACAGAGGGCACAAGTCGCTACTAGTAGCGGCGGCAAATGTGATAGAAAGATACGCTACAGCAAACTAATGTCTTGGTAGCTCAGAGGGAGAGCGCTGTACCGGCAATACAGAGGGCACAAGTCGCTACTAGTAGCGGCGGCAAATGTGATAGAAAGATACGCTACAGCAAACTAATGTCTTGGTAGCTCAGAGGGAGAGCGCTGTACCGGCAATACAGAGGGCACAAGTCGCTACTAGTAGCGGCGGCAAATGTGATAGAAAGATACGCTACAGCAAACTAATGTCTTGGTAGCTCAGAGGGAGAGCGCTGTACCGGCAATACAGAGGGCACAAGTCGCTACTAGTAGCGGCGGCAAATGTGATGGAAAGATACGCTACAGCAAACTAATGTCTTGGTAGCTCAGAGGGAGAGCGCTGTACCGGCAATACAGAGGGCACAAGTCGCTACTAGTAGCGGCGGCAAATGTGATGGAAAGATACGCTACAGCAAACTAATGTCTTGGTAGCTCAGAGGGAGAGCGCTGTACCGGCAATACAGAGGGCACAAGTCGCTACTAGTAGCGGCGGCAAATGTGATAGAAAGATACGCTACAGCAAACTAATGTCTTGGTAGCTCAGAGGGAGAGCGCTGTACCGGCAATACAGAGGGCACAAGTCGCTACTAGTAGCGGCGGCAAATGTGATAGAAAGATACGCTACAGCAAACTAATGTCTTGGTAGCTCAGAGGGAGAGCGCTGTACCGGCAATACAGAGGGCACAAGTCGCTACTAGTAGCGGCGGCAAATGTGATAGAAAGATACGCTACAGCAAACTAATGTCTTGGTAGCTCAGAGGGAGAGCGCTGTACCGGCAATACAGAGGGCACAAGTCGCTACTAGTAGCGGCGGCAAATGTGATAGAAAGATACGCTACAGCAAACTAATGTCTTGGTAGCTCAGAGGGAGAGCGCTGTACCGGCAATACAGAGGGCACAAGTCGCTACTAGTAGCGGCGGCAAATGTGATGGAAAGATACGCTACAGCAAACTAATGTCTTGGTAGCTCAGAGGGAGAGCGCTGTACCGGCAATACAGAGGGCACAAGTCGCTACTAGTAGCGGCGGCAAATGTGATGGAAAGATACGCTACAGCAAACTAATGTCTTGGTAGCTCAGAGGGAGAGCGCTGTACCGGCAATACAGAGGGCACAAGTCGCTACTAGTAGCGGCGGCAAATGTGATAGAAAGATACGCTACAGCAAACTAATGTCTTGGTAGCTCAGAGGGAGAGCGCTGTACCGGCAATACAGAGGGCACAAGTCGCTACTAGTAGCGGCGGCAAATGTGATAGAAAGATACGCTACAGCAAACTAATGTCTTGGTAGCTCAGAGGGAGAGCGCTGTACCGGCAATACAGAGGGCACAAGTCGCTACTAGTAGCGGCGGCAAATGTGATAGAAAGATACGCTACAGCAAACTAATGTCTTGGTAGTTCAGAGGGAGAGCGCTGTACCGGCAATACAGAGGGCACAAGTCGCTACTAGTAGCGGCGGCAAATGTGATAGAAAGATACGCTACAGCAAACTAATGTCTTGGTAGCTCAGAGGGAGAGCGCTGTACCGGCAATACAGAGGGCACAAGTCGCTACTAGTAGCGGCGGCAAATGTGATAGAAAGATACGCTACAGCAAACTAATGTCTTGGTAGCTCAGAGGGAGAGCGCTGTACCGGCAATACAGAGGGCACAAGTCGCTACTAGTAGCGGCGGCAAATGTGATAGAAAGATACGCTACAGCAAACTAATGTCTTGGTAGCTCAGAGGGAGAGCGCTGTACCGGCAATACAGAGGGCACAAGTCGCTACTAGTAGCGGCGGCAAATGTGATAGAAAGATACGCTACAGCAAACTAATGTCTTGGTAGCTCAGAGGGAGAGCGCTGTACCGGCAATACAGAGGGCACAAGTCGCTACTAGTAGCGGCGGCAAATGTGATAGAAAGATACGCTACAGCAAACTAATGTCTTGGTAGCTCAGAGGGAGAGCGCTGTACCGGCAATACAGAGGGCACAAGTCGCTACTAGTAGCGGCGGCAAATGTGATAGAAAGATACGCTACAGCAAACTAATGTCTTGGTAGCTCAGAGGGAGAGCGCTGTACCGGCAATACAGAGGGCACAAGTCGCTACTAGTAGCGGCGGCAAATGTGATGGAAAGATACACTACAGCAAACTAATGTCTTGGTAGCTCAGAGGGAGAGCGCTGTACCGGCAATACAGAGGGCACAAGTCGCTACTAGTAGCGGCGGCAAATGTGATGGAAAGATACGCTACAGCAAACTAATGTCTTGGTAGCTCAGAGGGAGAGCGCTGTACCGGCAATACAGAGGGCACAAGTCGCTACTAGTAGCGGCGGCAAATGTGATAGAAAGATACGCTACAGCAAACTAATGTCTTGGTAGTTCAGAGGGAGAGCGCTGTACCGGCAATACAGAGGGCACAAGTCGCTACTAGTAGCGGCGGCAAATGTGATAGAAAGATACGCTACAGCAAACTAATGTCTTGGTAGCTCAGAGGGAGAGCGCTGTACCGGCAATACAGAGGGCACAAGTCGCTACTAGTAGCGGCGGCAAATGTGATAGAAAGATACGCTACAGCAAACTAATGTCTTGGTAGCTCAGAGGGAGAGCGCTGTACCGGCAATACAGAGGGCACAAGTCGCTACTAGTAGCGGCGGCAAATGTGATAGGAAGATACGCTACAGCAAACTAATGTCTTGGTAGCTCAGAGGGAGAGTGCTGTACCGGCAATACAGAGGGCACAAGTTCGAGTCTTGCCCCAGGCTTCAGGCGATGATGGTTTATTTGTCTATTACATTTGTTCTCTTGTTGTTTGTTTTTTATATGTTTAAATTACATGGGAAGTGTTTATTAATGAATCTAGTCATTATTGTATATAGCTTCATTGAAAAAATTGCCCTTATCTATGTGACATCATTTTATTCTAAAGAAAACAAATGAGTAAGAAAATGTATAAAGCCATATCATCTCTTGGTGGTGCAGACTCTGTTCTGTATCAGCAAGTACAGTCAGCATCAAAAGTAACTGCGCATTCGAAGACGTCAAAAGCTGGTATTCCCTTTTAATAAAGACTTTTGACGGCATCGTTTGCGCAGTTCCTTTCGATGCTGACTGTGCAGTCAGCACAGAATCTCTTCTGTGCATATTTCGCCCTGCCAAGTTAGGAAGTCTCCTTAAGCAAAATAAATAATACTTTACTATATTTTTAAGTTATCTTTAATTAAATCATTATTCAACAAATTTTTCTAATAAATTTATTCATTAATGTTGTTGTATTATTACTTGTACTTGTGCTCAATGTCCTTCCAGAGTTTCTGAAAAAGAAAAAATAATATATAAAATTTCTATTCCACATTGCATAACAGGCATGTTATGAATACCAACATTTTAATGGAAATTGTGTTGGGCATTTTTATTTAAGGTTACTGCCAAATGTGAGATTAGATTTCAATAGAATTGCATATTAGTAATAGTTAAGCGTATTATGTGTCACAGTAGATACAAAATTTTACATCCACCCCACTCCTGCTCACGAGGCGAAGAATTGCTAGCATCAATGAGGTAATTAATATACTTAGAGCACTCACACACATTTAGTTTGTCTAGGGGACTTGAATATTTTATGTGTTTGTGCTGGTATCTCACCCATCTTGATTAAAAGAATCAATATAAAGTTTACCAAGGTCAAAAGATAGATGGAGCATGACAAACAACCTAGTGAAGCCAGTTTTCAACCAAGTTTGGCAAACGCTCACACACACAAATACAAATTAAATCGCACAAAACTCAAAAAAGGTTTATATCCGTGTGTTGGCTAAAAAAATATTAATTTAGGCTTGGTTGAAAACCGGCTTCACTGGGGTGTTCATAATGCTCTGCCATGATTTTTATTGATTTGTTAGACCTTATGTTGATATCAGAATCTGTAGAATTATTACCAAATTTGATTTGCCTTTTGGTAGAAATGGATCTAATCCGGGCCTTATACATATGTAGTTCTAAGGGCCGATTTTCGAAATCCCAGATAAAACTATCTGTCAGATAAAACTGTCAGATAAATGTTAGCTCTGTCCTTTTCTTTTATATGAGAAAAAGATGGTGATCGTTTTAACTGACAAATAAATTTATCTAGAGATTGAAAAATCGGCCCTAAATGTGAAGGTTAAATCACGGGAATTTGAGCACAACTGATCTGTGAAGGTTAATCACGGGACTTTGAGCACAACTGATCACTAGAATTGTAAGTATTCTTGGCATTGAAATACTTCAAATGAAGAATATGGATCAAACTTAGTTATGTTTTTAAGAATTGACATGATACAGCAGGCCATATAGCCACTGTAATAACGACATTTATTGAACTAGCAGGAACACATGAAGATCTTGGAAAGCCTTAGTCAGCTTGGCATGTTCTAGCGATCGAAAGTGTTAAAAGATTTTATATTAGATTATACTTAGTCGGGACGTAAATAAAATGACTGTAAAAACAGCTGATACGAAAGAAATATATTTTTAATTCGATTACTCAGGTTATTAGAGACAAATTATATAACAAAATACTCACTCCCTTGTTTATACTCTCGAAGATGGAGACTGCTACCAAATCGAATGTTCTCTCGAAGAAGAAACTTCCGCCGGCGACGACCAGGAAGAAGGTCGATGTTCTCTTGAACAGAGTGCGATTTAAGTTGCCCAAGAAAGACATTTTTGAAAAATTGTCCTCGTTCTCACGTCGAAAGGTCTCAAAATTTCTAGGCAGCCACAGACAAGATAAAGATAAATGCAAATCAAATGTCAAGAGCTGCTAGTGTTGTCATTGCTAAATTACCTGTCATAGACTAATTAGCCTACTTCACGTTCAAACTAATTTAAGTACCGTACACATGTTTCCCTATCAGCACGGCTAGCACGCGACGGCGCGCGAGCCCTCTCGATTTTTCTCGCACTATCAGTCTCTCTCTTATTAGAACACTTAGAAGAAGAGGTATAGTGCGATAAAAATCGAGAGTATGTCGCGGCCGTCGTGTGCTAGACGTGCTGAGCTATAACCACGAACTTCGAAATTCGAAGTTCGGGTATTTCCATCCCTATCGCACTCACATTACTCGAGTGTCAGGGATGCATGTATACGAACTTCGATTTTCGTGGTAGCGCCGCTGGTTTGATGCAACAAGGAATCGAATTCGAGTCGAATTTCGAAGTTCGTGGTTATAGCCCTAGATAAGTATATGTTATAACTGTTATAGCTCAGCACGTCTGTCATGCGACGACCGCGACATACTCTCGATTTTTCTCGCACTACACTACAGCTCTTGTTCTAAGTGTTCTAATAAGAAAGTGACGGATAGTGCGATAAAAATCGAGAGAGCTCGCGCGCCTTCGCGTGATAGCCGTGCAGAGGTCAAATTACGTTGGACTTCGTCAACTGCAAGCGGTCCAACGTAATTGTTGATGATGAAGTTGAATGACCGATTAAGGATTTTTGAAAATTATACCTACTGATATATATATTGTTGAGGTAGGGCACAGCGAAATGTCATCCCGCTCGAATTTGGAGCAGGCCAACTGTGGAAGTACCTCCGCCTTGCAGAAGACCACAGCCATGATAGCACTAATATAGTAGTAAGTATACTTGCTGTGTAGTAGTGTTGTGTTCCTGGAGGTGAGCAAGGTCGCCAGAGCTCCCGAGGACGCGTTGTGTTGAGAGCGAGGTAATTTGTTCCTTCAGCACGGCTATCATGCGACTGCGCGCGAGCTCTCGATTTTTCGCGCACTATCCGTCTCTTTCTTATTAGAACACTTAGAACAAGAGATATAGTGCGAGAAAAATCGACAGTATGTCGTGGCCGTCGCATGATAGACGTGCAGCTGTCAACACGGCGAATCCTCTAACATATCAAGGGTCGGAACCGTCCTTTGGAGTTGCATGCGTCTATAGGCTGCGTTGTCCGCTTACCATCAGGCGGGCCGTACGCTTGTTTGCCACCTTCGTTGCATATTAAAAAAAAACTATGAATTGAAGTATTAATATAATTTTAAATATATTGTCTCCTTAGTTCGATTTGTATATGGTTCAGATTATTTAATGTGGCTGACTTTTTATAAATCTGTCATTGGAATTGGAGTTTTCTACCTCGGACGGTAGTGTTGCTTTTGGAATGGACTGCTTTGAAGCAATTCGGACAACTCAAGTATAAAGTTGTCCCCTAATATTTATTTATTTAAGTACCTGCCTATACCAATAAAGTCGACACGTACTCCGTTATCCGTACTTCGTACTCCCACATATATATAATCGAATCGAACGATAACATAACAAAATGCCAACTAATATAAAATCCGATTTCGCAATGACTGCGAAGTTGTAAAATCTACTTCGATTTGACTTGGCTTGCGGTTGCAAACGGTGACGATGTCGTGGCGAATATCTATTTATTTCTCATTCTTATTTTATTACACTTGCAATGGTCAAAATGTGTTGGGTATGTTGATTATTATTTAAAATTATTTTAAACTGCTGATAGGATGCTTCTAGAGAAATAATAATAATATTGTTATTTGTCAATTATAAAAAAAGAATTATGAAAATGCACAAGTGCGTAAAAAAAGTTTAAAATTATGTAAAAGTTCCTACTACCTACAAACGCAATAGGACAACCCTATAAGGGTTCTTCTCCAGCTCACTTTTGGTACTTAGCACGAGACAATACCTCATTCTATTATTGAGACGTATGTCTCAATAATAGAATGAGGTATAAGGTATTGTATAATGAGGTAAGTATTTACCTACGAGCTACGTAGTATAAATGCAGTAAGGTCATTACCCCGGTTACCGACCTGCTGCACGTACTGCACAGAGGGGCTACCGCGAAACGAAAACGAACTTCGTTCGTGTATCTCCGTTTTTGTCGGTCAAACTAGCAAGTGCAACAGAGAGGGAGATACACGAACGAAATTCGTTTTCGTTTCGCGGTAGGGCCTCAGCTTCGGTTAGTGACCACTACGACAACGTTTTCTTAACTAAAAAACATTTCGACAGACTAAACAAACCGTGAGCCGTGCAAATATTGAATAAAAACGAGAAAATATCCATTCGGTTCACCAATTCAACTGTAAGGGTGGTCGCAAACCGACACACTTAATTATGTGGTCGCTAACCGGCTACCCTACTTTAAAATATGGGTCGTGGCATATACAGCATAAGAATGTACTAAAATGTTTATTTTTATTTGTCTAGTATCACTCAAAGACCAGTTGGCAAATATGGCATCAAAACAAAAACTAAATTTAAATCGGGGAACAGAGGGCAATACAAGCTCTATAAAAACTTTGAAAGCCAAAATGCCTTACGCGGACACACAAATGCCGTCTCAGTGGGCGCAGGAGCCCGAGACTTCTTACCACTGGCCGCCTGGAGAAGTGAGATACTACATTGATACACAGAGTTACGGTAAGTTAAATTGGCGACGCAGTCAAGGTTTTTGGTAGCAGTCAAGGAAGGCCTTTACACCACTGTTGGCACTCCTCACATGAGGCACGAAGACTGGCTGCCACTCTTGATAGAAACTATGGCTGGGAAAAAGTTTCTGTCAAAAATTTCATTTTTGGTACAAGCTTTTATTGCCGACTGTACTTTTCTGTATACCGTCATCAACTACTCATTGAGACGATTCTAACGAACCCAAACTCGATGGGGTTATGTGGTTTTATTACGGAGTTCCTATGGCCACCTTCCAGCTCCATCATTAGTCACGCGATTTGTATATTCGTGCAAAATTTCAACTCAATCGGAAACCGGAGATCTACAGAAGGGTGGGAGGGGGGAGGGTTTTTTTTGCAAAATTAAAATTATTCAAGTTTTTACTTCTGCCCACTTTACTTTCACCTTTGTTGCTTACCTTATTGTAAATGCTTGGTTTAAAAAAAAACGAATACACCTGAACAAGTACAAAATATGATGATCTTGTGTTTTTACCGGAGTGCAAACCCGTTTTTTTTTCTTAAGATGTGGATGTGATGGTTATCCTGCAGATTGCTCCCAGTAATTCAGAGAAACATGTTGTTGCTTAAACCCAAAAGTAGTCCTCTCGAATTTTTTTTCTTCAGCCGACCTTGAACAGCATCATGTGAACGTGACATGTGGGTAGGACCCCTAAATTTTGGTTGGAGTCGACAGATCCACATTTCTAGTGCCAAGATAAAGTTATATACAAAGTTTCATTGATGTACAATAATTTGCCGCCAAACTGTCATACTCATCTTACTTTACCACTATTTATAAAACTGTTGTAGGTACCTACACTAAAGGTGCGACCACACCGCTGCTCAAAATACGCTAACGCACCGTAAAACGCAGCAAAATGTATGAAGAATACGTGACGCATATTATTATTATTTATTTATTAAAAACTAAAATTAGACATGAATAGAAGATACATTTCTCCACAAAACTACATCGATAGTTTGACTGTGGAGTCAAAGCTTAGCCGGGGTGTCTCTAAGGTCAACCGGGGCAAAGGCGTCTTGAACGTACGTGAACTTCAACTACTCATGTCCTCTAGTAATAATTCTTTAAACTTCTTTGACGACATGAAATAACATAGAGAGCGTTTTAAAGGATCGTATTCAACCCATTAGCCTTTTAGAATTTCACCGCCTTAGCAGACCAACGCGCCCCAAGTGAACAAATCCGTTTTGATCGTGATTTTTCCTCATGCCAACGTGATGTGTTAGTAATAAAAGCAATCATCGTGAGTTGGTTTATATGAACGGACTATTATTTTTACTAAGACTACATTTTAAGATATATTCTCATGTAAAATATGAGATTTAGATCTTTCAATCTTGGCAAAATGCCTCAGTACCTATAGAGTAATTGCGTGCACGTATATAACGCAATTACCCCAGTTTCAGTGATCGAAAACCTCTTTTTTTTTACCTGTCTTAAAGTGCAAATTATCTAAAAATAGCTCAGTAAATATAGCATACATTCAAACCTCCACTCCCAAAAGGGGTAGGCAGAGCTCATGAAACTCATGTTCCAGCGCCACTTTTAGCATAACTGTGGGTATAAAAGATCGACAAGATGTGATATTGCAGTGATAGGTTGCTAGCCCATCGCCCACAAGACACTTCAACCCTGCTCCCTTAGTCGACTTTTACGACACCCACGGGAAGAAAGTAGCAATTATGCAAAATTAATGTTTTTCCCATACAATTAAATAACATACACTGGTAGGTATAGGTAAAATTGCGAAAGCTTACTCAAATTAAATGATTGAACGGAATATTATGACATGTAGGTATCATTATATTCTTTCTTATACAAATAATTATTATTGCCTTTAACATTATGTAAAGGCATAACATCTGGACATTGAATGTTTAGAATCGATATTGCATATTTTATAAGTAAGAGATTTGCTGCGCGGTCGCGCGAAAGAGAAAGCCTTAAAAAGCAAATAAACTCATTCTTGCTGGCAGTTGGGCCGGAAAGTTTCAAGAAAGGTTAGTAGTTATTTAGGTTTAAAGGGTCGAACAGACTGCCAGCGGGACGGTAGCGGGGCTTGACGAGCACGTGATGCGCGCGGGACGGCCGGTCACACAGACCACGCGCGCATCGCGCCATCAACCAGCCAGCAACGCGCGCGCGTCCCGCGCGGCTCGCGCTGGCCTCGCGCCATCGACCCGCCAGGATCACGTACGCACCACGCGCTCCGCTGTCTGGCGTCACACTGACGCGCCGCGCACCCGTCGCGGGCGCGCGGCGGGAGGCTGGCGGGGCGCGACAGAAGCGGGGCGCGTTGCCGACGGGGCGCAGCCTGTTTGACCACGCTAGCGGTTTGTAGGAAAATATCGCGCTGCCCGCCCGCGACGGGCGCGCCGCGCGCCCGCGACGGTGCTGTGTGTTCGACCCTTTAGTTAGAATAAGTTCAGCGGCGCGAAACGCGTCCGATTTGTTCTCGTCAGGAGGACTGTTTATATGGGAGGTCATGCTATGGGCCCGTCCCGGGGTCCTGGTGAGCCGCGTCCGACCGGCTATGACCGCGTTATGACTAACAATAATGATGACCTGCAAATGTCGGAACTCCAATTTATATTGTTCAATTTTATGACTTTTGACAGATAAAAATTATGATGGAAAACGGTGTGGACTAAAAAAATCGTAACCTAAATTTTATGGGTAACAATAGCAATAGAGACCCCCCAGTGAGTGTACAGTGGATTAAGTAGTATAGATATTATGTACTTATATTATATTTTAACCACAGGCGAAGGTGTAGCCAATCTCTTGAGAATGGCGTTCCATTTAATCATAGACGCGGGAATGCCCAGTTGCCCCGTTTTCGTGGAGATGCATCAGCCGGGAGATGAAGAGGGCGACTGGCTTCATTTCACCAACCCGGATCGTGTGCGGCCCTGCGTGCATGAGCCTGGCTTTAGTCGGGGCGGAGAAATCGTAAGATCTCTGTCATATCTCTGTAGAATTCCGGGTGTCCTTCTTGATTTATAATAGGTGGATATTTTGTAAAACCTTGTAATCTCGGGGAGTTTAAAGTGGTACGAGGGGTCCATATTGACTGCCATAAAATTCGTTGTCCTATTTTTTTTTATACTAACGCATTATAGTCATAATCATCGTTAGTCCTATTTTTTTTCGTCCTAACTTTTTTGGTCCTAAATTTCTATTTTCATGGAGTAGGTACGTAGTTTTAGAACAAATTGCGAATTTCTTACGAATGAAGTACATTCTCGAAGATGGCGGTGATTTCAAAGGCCCCAGCAGCTCTATAGGGACTTTTCAGAGATGCAGAGCCTCAAATTTCATAAAACTCTTTAGACTTCGAGGTTTTGCAATATGCCTAAATGGTATGGTTATGCAATAATTATTAACTCCTAGTAATTTGTCACAATAACCTAAAATTTTTAGTGATGCAGCTATAACATGGAAAGAGAGCAAAATATTAAATTAATTCACTTTGAAGGCGGTTGTTGTGACAAATTTTTCGGTGTAAGTACCTATAGAACGCATTTTTCATACGAGACTTCTTACATTGGACCGCCACCGCAGGCCACGCCAGTGCTATTCAAGCCTAATCCTTCTTTACCATATTCAGAAAATAGTGTTGGGCTACGACTGCCTCAAACCCCGGGAAGTGCTGCACACGGTGCTGCATGGACTTGGGTTCCGGGACGAGATAACCCATCCGAAGAGAGATTTGTTCGTCCGGGTTATGTGGGAGAACATACAGCCAGGTACAGGGTTCGAGTTTCTGGTCATTTACATCGCATAGAAGGTTTCAGACGAATCTTTAAACTAATCACTCCACCGTGCAGATGATCGGCGACGTCCGTCATTTACCTCAGCTGTTTCCCATAACGAGAAATGATATCTACAAAAAATATCCAAAAATAGAGATAGACGAACGCAGTGCAAGCGATGAAAGAGACCAACAGACTTATGACATAACACGGCTCGACTGCAGACCCTAGGTAATGCTATTGGAATACGTAGTACCTATAGGAGAGTAGTAAAATGAATTGAAATACTTTAGGTATTTTGAAGTACTATTTATTCGCGGTTGTCATGGTTATCATATATTCTCTTTGATGGTTATAAGAAAATAATACAAAACTCTTACCAAAAACAACAAACCGCACGTTTATACAAACTCCTATATATAAACAGTAGTCGAGGGAAAATCCTGGAGAAACCTCAGGCAGTTTTAATACTGGAATACTTACTGCAAGCGTTTGCACTCTCCAGTGAAATTGGATGAGGCGGTTTCAACCACATCTGGGGTGCCCAAGGACTAAACCAGCCTCCACGCCGACCGCATGGCCTAAATCAGGAGTCAACACGAACGAATTTACCTGTGATTTTTCAGCCTTCAGGTCCATGTTTCGAGTGCATTCGATGGGAGCAGTCAACAGCTTGGCGGAATACGATCCGATGAGCATCATGCACTTCCACGACCACGCGTACAGTATCAACGGTCAGGCCACCATAACGCCTCTGGTAAATCTTCTTTTATAAACGAATAATGTGGGACAATACATGATTAAATAGATAGAAAACATCCATTCTAATATTTCTTATATTTGTGCACTTCACACAAATACCTAAATGCCCTTACCGGGATATCTATAGGTACCGAGCTACGGGAACACTCGAGCACACTTCCGCGACTCCTCCAGCACATGTGAGACCCATCATGGAGGGGGATGAGATGGATACCCGACCTCCAGAATAACAATGTCAGGGGCGTGCCCGAACAGCTGACACGCCCTCCAACTCGAGGATCTCTTTTCTATTGATAGCAAACGCACCAGTAATAGCCACCGAGAGCAGCACTCCTGGGTACATTTCTGTGGCGGCGCGATGGTTCAGCCTCTGTCCAGGCTTTCCCGCTCACGCTCTGCCGCCTCCTTCTCGGCCACACAGTGCTCGCTAAAGTCCAGCATCGTCTTCTAACTGGAAACTTCTGGAAACTATGGTCCTTACTACGACTGGCAGCGACAGATCTTGCCCTGTTCGGGCAACCGCCTCCTATCTCTCTGCTTCCCAAACCGGGCACTCTGACAAACTGTGCTTCGCCGAATCTATACTGGTGGTAATCCGGGGTCGGCTCATTTTGTGCAGGAAGCTACCGAAACAATCTTCTCCCGAGAGCACCTGCGTCAGCCGGAAGGTGAAAAAGTGTGCTGGTTAAATTTGGCAGTATGCGCCCAAAGGCTGACGCTGCACGCGGCAACTTGGGAGCCAGGCTTTTCCTTCCTGTCCCATTCCTGTTTATTTATTTATATATTTTTCTCCTTTATTGTCCCAAGGCAGGGTGTTAAAGGCGTTGGCAGTGTCTAATCAAAACACCGTCAAGACAACCTCATCTCGGGGCACGGCCTCGTTGATCATTGTCTTGACCCACTGTATGCGTAGACCGTTGAACAACCTCTACCAAAACCAAACTGACAGTCGGCTATATACGGCTCCTCGCACTCCTTATACTTGATGAGGCGAGCAGCGAGTATTCGCTTAAAGAGCTTGGCCACTTCATCGAGCAGGACTATCGGCCAGTAGCCAGACGCAGAGTCTGCCGGTCGCCCCTCCTTCCGGGGCAACGCCAGCTTCCCATACTTCCACTCCTTCGGAAGCAACCTGGACTTCGCCAGGACGGAACTCAAGCACGGCCCGGAATGCCGTCAGGCCCTAGGCCGTGTTCCTGAGGTCCTACCGCGAAACGAAAACGAAGTTCGTTCGTGCATGGCACACTTGCCAATTCGAGCGATAGAGAGGGAGATACACGAGCGAAGTTCGTTTTCACTTCGCGGTAGCCCCTCTGAGCTGTCTGAGCCTCTGAGCCTCAAAGTTCGGATATCTCCATCTCTATCCCACTCACATTGCTCGATACTCGAGTGACAGGGATGCATGTATACGAACTTCGAGTTTCGATTTTGGTGGTAGCGCCGTTGTTACGGAGCCGGTTGATCGCCACGCCCACTGGCGGCGCCGCTGGTGGGATCGTAAAGAGGTTATTACACTGTCCGGAATTCAGTCACTGACGAGAGGGACGCCGCAATACGTTAGATACGATATGAGATATCTCGTAACGTATCTAACGTATTGCGGCGTCCCTCTCGTCAGTGACTGAATTCCGGACAATGTAATAACTACTTAAGCCTGGGATACTTTACCGAGATTCGGTAGGGACGTAACCATCGTTTCAATTGGACACAGGCAACTTGACTTCATACAGGAATATGTAGTTTAATAATGTAATTTAACTCCCGTATTCAACAATTCTTCGCTTTACTAGTTTTATTGTGTTGCTGAAAGTTTCCTTGTCGTGTTCAACTCTTTTATTTTTTTCTCTTAATTCGCGGCATTTTACACGCTTTTATGGCTTACAAAAATGTTGAACTACCCTGTAATAAACAATAAATTATTTTCATAAACAAGGTGCAACAGGTCCGTTGTACCTTGGACACTGACCAAGGTACATTAGTGTTCGGTGTCCTAGGTACAACAAAGCGACTTTTAAGATAAACAAGTCTCGTAAATGCACTATCATTTGAGGTTCGGCTGAATCAACAACACTTTTCTGCAGCTTAGTAACATACCTTTTACATAATCTATTCAGGTCTATCATAAGTTAATAACATATTAAATAAATGAGCTTGATATAAATCTCAAAATACTCACTTTTTACAGCAGAATTCGAAATTTTCTAAATTTTTCGACACGCCACTCTTAAGTTTCGTAACTAACTTCACTTTAATGATCACAGATAACGTTTCAAATGACATAGACAACATATTCAAAGAGCGCGGGAATCTTGAAATATTGACTAGGAGACGTTGCCTCATACGCTAACTATTGTCATGATTTAGTTAATATGGCTAAAGTATATATGTACGAAGACTGGAATAGGGTATGGAGTAGTGAGACAAAAGGAATTCATTATAGAAATATCCAACCATACATTCCAAGGAAACCATGGTTTAGCAAATTAGTATTTTCAAAAACTGTTACTTCGGTACTGTGTAGGATGCGCTTGGGTCATGTATGTACCCGAGAGCGATTGCACATGATGAATAAAGTTTCGGATCCCTATTGCTCTTGTGGTGACTATGGGGATCTAAACCATGTTTTCTTTTCATGCACGCAGTACGATCGAACTGCCTTCTTTTCTAGCCTTGTATCATTGCGTATTCCTTTTCCAACATCAATTAATTGTTTATTACAAAGTAATTCGTATGATATTTATAAAATTTTATCAGTATTTATAGAGAAAAATGATATTAAATTATAGTGTATTTATATGTTTAAAACCCAATCCTCTCCTTTCCAAATTTCCGAAACCATCCCGTTTTATCCTTGTTTCCCTAACTTTTAACTCAAATAACATGACATTGGCTAATCTATGTAAAGCCAGAAAAAAAAAAAAAAATTGACTAATGGCCGAGGTAAAAACTATGTCCAAGGTTCAACAGTTTCCCCTATACTTGATATTCAAAAAGCAACTCTACCGTCCACGATAGAAGATTCCAAATCCAATGACCGTTTTATAAAAAGTCGGCCACAATCAATAATCTCGACCATAACAACAACTAAATAGTGGAAATTAAAACCAAAGAGTATGTACGATTGGGTATAAAAGATGTAACACTTCGGCATACATATATTTAATTAACAATAATGTGTTTTGAAGCTTCCAGGATTGAAAATACAGCCGTCAGACGGCTTATCACATCTAGACAAAATGCAGATACGAAGTATATTTGGTCATGAATGCAAAAAACAAGAAATCGGCAAAATCTTGAACTCTTGCGGACGGAATAAAAGATTTCCTGGAAATATTCCTGGATTCTATCATTTTACGGATGATAACGATGCTCTTTGTGGCACCCGGAACCGCAGTCGTATAACTAGTGATGACAAAATAGTAATACCCGGCAATGATATTGAGTCAGAAAACGAAGATGAAAGCGGAAATGAAGGTGCCGTAGTTGTACCCGGCAATGATGTTGAGGAGAAAAGCGAAAATGAAGGTGGAAATGAAGATGCTGTAGTGATTCCCGGCAATGATGTTAAACCAGAAGGTTTAGATAGTGATGTCGGCAATGTTGCGAAAAATAAAAAATTCAAGCTTGCGTCAAATATGAATAAGGGGATTGCTCAGTCTAGCGACGAAGCTATAATCGTAGGTTACGATGCCGAAAATAAAAAGGATATGGCGAAAAACTCTATTACGGAAAAAAATACAAACAATAAGCTACTCTCATACAAACTGTCTGGTAAGGGAAGTGCCGGTTCGATAATGCCAGACAAGGAAGCCGTAATTGTAGGTTATAATGCCGAAAGTGGAGAGAATAAGTTAAGACGACGACGTCGACAGTAGGCTACAGAGCTTTGTCTTGCTCGCTCGAATACTAACTCTATATGCTGTTCTCTTCGCGTGCGTACGGACAATCTTGTGAAATTTGAATAAAATATCTGTTGTCAAAACGTATACTTAATTTCGGAACATCAAACGTTCAGGGGCGCTACCGGGATGACCGCCGGCGTGACCTGATCGAAAAACTGTTACAATTTCATTGAGTTTTCACTTCTGACGGCATGGTCCTTCGAACCGGATTTTGAAAGAAAATACATTTATTAACGTCTACACCTTATAATTGAATACAGAAATATATAAAAAAAACAACTAATATAAAAGGGCACTCAGCATGACGATGCGACTTTAAGCTGCGGTGCTGGTCTTCCTTGGGTTAGCTAAAATTCTACATTCATTTACTAAACATGATATTATTCTAATTAATTTACTAAATATGAAATATCGGCGAAACATTCATTTGATGAAACGTTTGCCGGTAAAACAAAGCTAAACCATTAAAAAAAACGACGTTAAAAGGGACACACAGCTGCGGCGCTGGTCTTCCGTGGGACGAATGATGGGGTCTATACATGTCATGATTTGTCAGCCCCAATGTATCAGAAGCTGACTAATTGCTATTCTCTGCACGGCTATCACAAGACGGCGCGCGAGCTCTCTCGATTTTACTCGCACTATCCGTCTCTCTCTTATTAGAACACTTAGAAAAAGAGGTATATAGTGTAGCCGTGCAGTACGGCTATCACAAGACGGCGCGTCTTTTTCTTATGACTTCGACATGTACTTGTACTGACAAATTGGGGTAAAATCACATAATCTGTATACACCATGACGACACACAATTTTTATTTTTTTATTTGTATGCCTTTTATTAGTGAAATGGCGGAAAAGAGTCATTGTCGCTCAAGAGGTTTTTCAAGTATCTTCATAAAAGGGTTTGCCCTTATTTTTCCGACAAACGTTTCATCAAATGAATGTTTCACCAAATTTTCATTTCATCGAAAACTTCTGTAGCGGCTCTGTGCACTTATTTTGATGGGGAAAAAATGTTAAACTCGCTACAGGTCACGTGACCGTAAGACGAACACGTGACCTGATCGAAAAACTGTTACAATTTCATTGAGTTTTCACTTCTGCCAGCACTCATATCAAGGGTCGGCAACGCCCATGTTACTCCTTTGGAGTTGCATGCGTCTATAGGCAGCGGTGTCCGCTTACCATCAGGCGGCCGTACGGCGGCAAACAATTGCCGCCGTCCTAGTATAAAATAAAAAAACTCCCGAAGTGCAACCCGGCCTTTTTTTCCGTAATAGTAAACTTTTCAGGATTGCTATAAAACAAATCTAACCTAACCTAATGGGTTTTCCACAATTACCTTTTAGCTTTACCTACAAAGTTAACGGTTTCTGAGAAAAAAAAGTTCGGTGAAATGAAAATTCGATGAAACAACGCATTCCGGGAAACGAAAAAGGGGAAGGGGAACTCGGTAAAATGAGGGGATCCCGTGATAAACATTAATGTCCCCGCTACGCTCAGGATTGTGTTGTAGAATCTTTCGCTTCAATACAATGTATGATCGTTGTATTATAATGTATGATCACCATTTTAACTTCCAATTTCATTTTATTACAACTTCCCCTGATACAAATAAAACACAATACTATTATGGGCAAAATATATTGTCTATTTATAATTTTAAAACAAATAAAATGCTGGCATGAACATTTCTTAGAAATAAACGAAACTGATCTGGACACATACGATACATAAACAAACCATTGTACGGAATGATATTTGATAAAACAAGCAAAATAAACACCATTCACTATTACTAAAACAATTTGGCATTTTTTTACTAATTTACATATAATCCCCGGCACCGCACTGCAAGAAGATAGCTTTTGAGCAGATTCGGTAGTGCGCATGCACAGATAGCACGTGTCTGTTGCTATGGATACTTTTTGAATTGAATAGGGTCATTACGCTAGTTACGCGACCACCTTCGGTTAGCGACCACCTGAAGGAGAAGGTTTTTCTATTGAATATGACGTCAATTCCACAGACCCTATTGAGACAATTAGTTGTACACGCATTTTTATGTTGTTTTAGAATAGAAATCTACTAAAAAACCGAGAAAATATCCTTTCAGTCCACCAACTCAGCTAAGTGGTCGCCAACCGGCACATAAAATTAGGTGATCGCTAACCGGCGCAATGACCCTACTTTGAAGAATTCGTCCAACTCATAATCTCCAGTATATGAGTATGTATTTTTATCACGTTTTTCTCTCGTAAGTATATAATAAAAGCCAAGCTAGTCAAGATGGCTTCTATATTCCACATCGCATTTCGGCTGAAGGAATGCATTCAAAACTTGCAGTCTCCAATCAGTGAAACGCGATGGATGATGTCCAGCAATTTAGAAAAATAAAACATCAATTTTGCACGAAAATGGGTTAATTATGTATTTCAATTCTGAACCGACTGCGGCATCTTTCGATTATGTAACGTGCGTGGTCACAACACTCACAGCACAATACTAAATCAAATATTTATTAGGGTCAATCTTACAAAAATCGACCTAGTCCCAAACTAAGCTAAGCTTGTACTATGGGTACTAGACCAGGACATACTTACAAACATAAATAAATAAATAATTACATAGAAAACATCCTTGACTCAGGAACAAATATTCGTGCTCATCACACAAACAAATGCCCTTACCGGGATTCGAACCCACGACCTCCGGGTTCGTAGGCAGGGTCACTACGAACTAAGCTACAGCGGTCGTCAAATAGGAATGTCGCAGCTAAATTATTGAAATTGGACTATACGTAAAGGCGCCGAGATCTGCGTTTAAATTTCCTGAATAATCAATGTTTAAAATAATTCTAATGGGTATTTTTAGCATTATGTAGGAACTAATAAAAGCAATGCTGCGTTTTCTAGCGATTCTACTGTGTTAAATATTCGCTTGTATGCAACTATTTATATGCATTTTAAAATCTTCATTCTGTGCATTCCCTCATAAACCACTTGCCTAGAAATGAATAGAGACGCGACCTTCACCCATCTGTTATATGAACAGTATTTTATATCGAATTTAGCACATTGCAATTCTGTTGCTGTTAATGGGTTAGCTAAATAATCTACTTTAAAAACAAAGTTTTAACCGACTTCAATTTAGTACTCCGCCAAGCCACGAGAACTTTTCCACATTTTTTTTCCAATTTACCACATGAACTGATTTCCGATAGCAAATGCGTTGATTATTAAAGAAAAAAAACCGAATCGCTGTATGTCGGCCGATAATATTTTAGGACTTCCGTCGATTCCCCAAGACCATCACCAATGGCACTTCATTAGTTGCTATTTCAACGGAATCTTATCAGAATCTGTGACGTACTTTATACTTTTAAGTACATAAATGAGGAATTCCATAAGTCATCTATGGTCTTCATCATCAATTCCACTCCACCAAATTTACGATTTCCGGGTGTAAATAAATACACGAGTTATAATAGAAAATACCAAAACCACTACACGCGTGCCTAATATAATTGAAGTTCCCTCAATTCCTCATGAATCCCATCATCCAACTGGATTTTAGAAAAAAATGTGACCCACCTGGACATATACTTACAAACTAAAAAATATTGTACGTATCGGCTCATAAATGAGAGTTCTGAGGTAACAAACATTGAAAAAAAAAACAAACAAATTAAGAACCTCTTCCTTTTTTTGAAGTCGGATAAAAAGGTTAAGTTCGTGCTTCTATTTTGTTCTACTACATGTTTTTAGTATGGCAGCCGCTTAAAAATAAAATTCCCAAACTCAGGTTATATACTTGTTTATAATAATAAACGATCAAAATTATAACTATTATATTACAACAATTTCAATCCATGTGTTCCAATGGGTTCCCCTCTTGTTTTAATTTTAAAAAATGGAATACGCCATTCTGCACTTAAACTGTACTTTCATCATAGTAAGTTGTTACTGTTTTAAAACTCGTAAAGACGCATTGAATTTCGTTCAATATACAGATATATCGGCATGGCAGGGCTTGAGTATTATTAAAGCAACTTGGACAAGCCAAAGTTCAACAAAATACTAATATTAATTTTGCATTGTCAGTGTCTTCGCCAATGGCTCATAACGATATGTTAATATAATATGAAGAGAGACAAAGAAAAATGGAACATGCTTCAAACTTAGGAACATAAAATACATTTCAACTGGGGAATAGTTTAGTAAAATAAAATGAGTAGCATTATATTTATTATTGCTTTAAGAAAGCCGACTTTTCCACATATGCCCAGTCAATTCATTGTGTACCAAAACGCACCGTTTACTTAAATAACCATAATAATACGAAATGCTCCTCAATTGTATACAATTTCCTATAAAATATCCTTATTCATTCCGATATGGCCCAATCACAGTTCGCGGTTTTGCCCAGTACATACGAACAGTTCAATCTGCCTAATCAGTCGCTACGGGTTTTCCCGAATGTCGCTTTACGCATGCAAATTTACGGCATATGCCCAAATATGAACAAACACATTCAATAAATAACGTATCAGGAAATTGATAGCAGGCTTTACGTTACTTCAATTACAATGATAATACGAGGTAAGCGTGGACCTATAATACTCAGGACAAGCTATGGCAATAATAATACCACGGCCGAGCGAGATGGTAGCATGCAAATGTCAATAAGTATGACAGAAAGGGAACTACCATTCGAGGTCCTTGTCATAGTTCTACTTTTTTTGTTTACCACAACTGATTTAGTATGAGGCTGCAGCAAATAAATCATATCCCGCCCAAATTAAGTAGGTAGTTTAAGTGAAGCCATCAGCAATTTTAAGATCAGTTCTTAATTTAGTTGCACGCTCGTAGCGTTTCCGTCCCTCAGTGTGGCGACACGTATAGCTTGTCCTGATTATGGACCATGGACTGACATGAGGTGCACTTTAAAATATTTTCTACTAAACATCAGTGTTTTTTTTATAATTAGCTAAACTTTAGTATAAATTATAGGCCAAAAGTTATGTACAAAATTGTATTTGATCTTCTAAACAAGCTTTCCACTGAAATGTGACCGAGCCATGAAAAAAAAACATGTGATGAAACCGAACTATGCCTGCCCTCAAATAAAAATTAAATTAATGGTATACATTTATATATTCTATGCAACATTTCCATATCATACATGACACTCCACCACATAAAGATAATGGGAGTACAAACAAACATTACCTATGCATTCATAATAGCCTAATGTAATTTTTGGAGTCAATATTTCCATATACATAGATGCTCTCCGTGCAAGATTGGTCAACCCAGCGTACATAAGAGCCACATATCAACATGTCATACAGCACCTGTAAGGACCTCATTTATGGATAGTCGTGACGCGTGTATGAAAACGCACATTTTAGAACATAGATGAAGCACCTATACTTCGCCGTATACTTGTGTCAGCGCGTGTACCGTCCAGCGCAACGCCACGCTCGTCCATGAACGAGGTCGAATGCTATTAATCACCTTTCTTAGTGTCCAATTGTTCATATATATAACTTGATTCCGACAGACTTGATTGGAGTCACGCAGAAAAGTTAGCTAAGTGTGTCTATGGTAAAATTTGAAGACACACTACTGTTCCTTGGTTAAACCTTTAAAATAGGTGTTTTTCAGGTGGCTATAGTTACATAATATATGCAAATGTAAATATGTGGCAATGAAGTGTCTAAAAAATATTATATTGTGCTGTCTGCAGGCCACAATGATCCCCATGAGAATGGTATTAAAACTGTAACTGAATTGCGACAAAATTTCAAATAGAGATCAACATTTCTATAATATGCATTACAAAATGCTTTATCTAAATTAGTAATTACCCTTCATGTCAAAATCCTATCCAATCCTGATTACTAGAAAACATGGGTACGTCCTTCATTGCCGAAACCAGAAGGCCTATTGTGGTCACAGTTCTCACGTGAAACGACAAGGTGACGCATCTGTCACTTTATTTTCAGTGTAAGAAGTATTTATGTCTCATCCTGTCACTGTCGCGCGATAAATCCAACCATCAAACCCGCAGGTTTTGACCGAACCATTTTGTTTCACCAGCGATCGGTCAGTACAGGTCGACAAAACTGTATTTCCAAATAGGAAAATATTCTCTGACACTAATGAAACACTTGTATAACAGTCCGAGGTACCGGCTAGGGTTGCGCAAGTCCCACAGTATTTGAGCATAGCAATAAAGTGTCCAGCACTGTGCCCCATTTTCACTAGCAACACTTCTTCCTGTTTTTGCTGCGGCTATTCTTTAGGTTGACTGTGTCGTTGGAGGTGACGTTTTGTCTCTCCTTCATTTCCAACTTTGATTTTAGTACCTGGAATCATATGAGGCGGACTTTGGAAAATATTTCAATACAGGTATACTGCCGTCCTAAGCCAAATGGCGCTATCTCAAAATTATGTCATTTGACGTAGATTTTAAATTACATGTTTTATTGAAATTTCATTTTGAGATAGCGCTATTTGGCTGATGAGGTCAGTATAATCCAAAGAAGACTTCCAGAAAGAATACTACTAATATTATATATGTACCTGTGTGAAAGTTTGGATGTTTAGATGCTTCTATGTATGTTACTCAACCAGACAAAAACGGCTAACAGAATTCGTTTTATAACCTGGATGCCCCCAGCCCACAAAGGGATGAAGGAATTACCGCGGATGAAGTCGCGGGCAAATACTAGTAGTACAAGGCATTTATGCAGAGTAAGTCACAGCCGGACAGCGCCCCAGTTGTTGTCTATGGTGATAACGCAGCTGAGTTGAGAGGCCAATATGCTTGAGATTTGGCAGTCTATTCCCAATACACTAAGCAGCGCTCAGTCGCTTCCGTAAAACTTTGACAGTTACATTGTCTAGTCCGCTAACTCCAGTGAACGCAGCTGCTGCGCTGCGACGCAGCAGTGCAAATACAACATTAGTTGGTCGGTTGTCGGTGTATCGGTCATGACAGCAGCGAACGCCTTATTTGAACGATATAGTGTGAACAAAGCGTCTGTCTGTTTCAGCCGCATTCAGAGGCGGATTAAATGTCGAGAGCGCCAGCTTATCGGCAAACCTCTAGTAGCTTTTTGTTTTTTTTAATTTTGGATCGCGCCCCTAGCCCGCGTGCCGTTTGCCTCTAGGAATAATCCGCCCCTGCCCCCGATTCTGGACAGCTATCACGCGACGGCGCGCGAGCTCTCTCGATTTTTCTCGCACTATCCGTCTCTTTCTTATTAGAACACTTAGAACAAGAGGTATAGAGCGAGAAAAATCTTTTTCGGTTTTGGTAGTCATGGCAACCAAAGCGAGAGCCAATCGCCCCGCAGTGTGACACCCTCATAGGTTAGGAAAAAGAGGGAAACCAGCCGGTAATTAGGAGTGACGGGCTTCGATTAAAGGCCATATTTGCGTGAGCTTACCATTTTAGTGATAGTGAGAAACATCTCCTCGACATTAATGTTCTCTTTTGCACTAGTCTCGAACAGGGGTATATTCATCTGGCTGGCGAACCGCTGCGCGTCCTCCGTCACCACGACCTTCCGCGACGGGCAGTCGTTCTTGTTGCCAACTGTAACGAATACGGAGTATGAATGAAAAAAATACCGGGTTGCAATCCGGGAGTACCGGCAGAAGTGAAAACTCAATGACATTGTAACAGTTTCGAATCTCACGTCTTACGAATCTTACGGTCACGTGACCTGTGGCGAGTTTAACAATTTTTCCCCATCACAAAAAGTGCACAGCGTTGCTAAAGAAGTATTCACTTTAAAAAAAAAGCCTCCACTAGGGAAAACCACATAGATTCACGTCTTAATTCCCAAAAGCGGTAGACAGAGCACATGAAACTTATGTTCCAGTGCCACTTTATAAAACATCGAAAAACTAACTAAAAAAAAACAGTATTTTTATACAAAAGGTAGATGTCAACGGAATTCATTTTAAATAGACTGATACCTCACCCATTAAAATACGTTCAATATCTTAAACACTACGGTGGAACACAAGTATCATATTCCTTCCAATCAGATCTGCCATAGTTGGGCAAAAAAAAAATTAAGTCCGCAGTAAGCTCGGCCGAATTTCACCTTCCCATACAAACGTAGTTACGCTCTCATTTTAAAACTACGTGTTGGATTGTGGCGAAACTTTGCATATACATTGACATGAGGTTTATCTATGTCTGTAATTAGTTTATATGGTTCCAGTGTATAAAACAAACGAAATACAGCAAAACAAGTTTTGTATGAAAAACTTTAATACGCTGTATTTTTTTTAAAAGCTTTTGTTTAACTTACAATGTATGTACGTAATTTGTCAAAACTTGTTTTTGCTGTATTTCGTTTGTTTTATACACTGGAACCATATAAACTAATTACAGAGATAGATATACCTCATGTCATTGTATATGCAAAGTTTCGTTACAACCCAAACCGTAGTTATATAATTTACTTTAAAAACAAAGTTTTAACCGACTTCAATTTAGTACTCCGCCAAGCCACGAGAACCTTTCTTTTCCAATTTACCTCATGAACTGATTTCCGAGAGCAAATGCGTTGATTATTGTAGAAAAAAACCCAATCGCTGTATGTGACCCGATAATATTTGAGGACTTCCGTCAATTCCACAAGGATCACCCTTGGCACTTCATTAGTTGCTGTTTCAACGGAATCTTATCAGAATCTGTGATATACTTTTGTACTTTTAAGTACATAATTGAGGAATTCCATAAGTCATCTGTGGTCTTCATCATCAATTCCAGTCCACCAATTCATGATTTCCGGATGTAAAATACACGAGTTATAATAGAAAATACCAAAATCACTACACACGTGCCTAATATAATTGAGGAGTTCCCTCAATTCCTCGTGGATCCCATCATCCAATTGAATTTTCAAAAAAATGGGACCCACCTGGAAGTATATACTTACCAACAAAAAAAAATTATGAATCGGCTCATCAATGACGGAGTTCTGAGGTAACAAACATTGAAAAAAAAAAAAAATACAACCGAATTGAGAACCTCCTCCGTTTTTTTGAAGTCGGTTAAAAATGAGAGCGTAACTACATTTGTATGGAGAATCGAGCTTACTGCGGACTCTTAATTATATGGTGCAATCAAAAAGCCGTATTCATGAACGTTCTACAAGCCTGTTTTAACTAAAATGGCGTTAAAATTCGTTTGTCCTTATCTGTCACTTTGACATTTGTGTTCTGAAGACAGGGACAAAGCACATTTTATATAACAGAGGCATTATTAAATTAAGTTTCATGAATAAGGGGGAAAGTCTTTAGGGGCAGATTTTCGGAATAAGCGGTTTCCTATGTTTAAGTAGCTTGGTGCCTTGCCACATTCACTCGTTTGAAAACTTCGTATGGCAGTTTATACATGACTTAAAAGTGACACGGTACTAAGGTGGTATGGTTGAAATCATTTAAGGTGATCAACATTTTATAAAACTGTCTTTCAGTTTGTAGTCACTTTTTCAACGGATTACTATGATGTACCTCAGTAAACTCAAATATTGCAGCTTTTATTGGCGACTGACTGTACTTTTTTTACAATCATGTATCATCAATTCATTATCATCCTGCCGCGGAGCCCGGGGTCCGCTTTGACACCTAATCCCGAGATTTGGCATGGGCACTAGTTTTACGAAAGCGACTGCCATTTGACCTTCCAACCCAGAGGGAAAACTAGACCTTATTGGAATTAGACCGGTTTCCTCACGATGTTTCCCTTCACCGAAAAGCTAACGGTAAATATTCCGTACATAAGTTCCGAAAAACTCATTGGTACGAGCCGGGATTCGAACCCACGACCGCCGCTTGACAGCCGCATGCCTGAACCACTAGGCTACCGTAGCTCTCAATCATGTATCATGATTCATGTATGTACTTAAAACACGACACTTTTACTTTTTTGTACATAAAACATGACAAAATTAAAACAAGTTTTCCTTTTAATTAATTATATTATGTACTACTTTAATGGCAGTAGTACCCAAAGGGAAAACGGGACCCTATTACTAAGACTCCGCTGCCCGTCCTTCTGTCTGTCTGTCACCAGGCTGTATCTCATGAACCGTGATAGTTAGACAGTTGAAATTTTCACAGATGATGTATTTCTGTTGCCGCTATAACAAAAAATACTAAAAAACTTAAATTGCTTAAAGTTTGAGTGACCATTCCATACCTTTTGTAAGGTGATTAGATCCCGCTTTTACAGCACGATCTAGAAGGAACCTGTTCACATCGACTTTAATTTACTAGTCTCTGCCATTACATCTACACTGATGTGATGACGTAATGCCTAACGTCCCCTTTACCATGGTCTGTTGGCTTTTATTTTCGGTCAGTAAACGAAAGTAGTTCACTTTTAATGGTTTACGGTATAATTAAACAAAGATCTCCACGCATATTTGTAAGATGTTAATGTTAATGTATTTATTCCTTTGTTGTTACAATTTTAGTGCTAAACTGAATCTAAATTTCAGTTTATATAATAATGAAGTTGTGTAAATGTTACAATGTTGCTACAAAGTAAAAATTTATAATGTTTACTTTGTAGTCCACTTTACAATCTTTTTTGTTCCCTGTCATTTACAATTAACATTTTCTTGTAGGTTGTTACCTTACTGCACTCATAAAAACCGGCCAAGTGCGAGTCGGACTCGCGCACGAAGGGTTCCGTACCATTCATCTATAAAAACGGCAAAAAATCACGTTTGTTGTATGGGAGCCCCTTAAATTAATTTTGGTTTTTTAGTATTTGTTGTCATAGAGGTAACAAATACATCATCTGTGAAAATTTCAACTGTCTAACTATCACGGTTCTTGAGATACAGAGCCTGGTGACAGACGGACAGAGAGACAGAGAGACGGACGGACAGCGGAGTCTTTGTAATAGGGTCCCGTTTTACCCTTTGGGTACGGAACCCTAAAAATCAAGTGTAATAATTATACTTAACAAACCTGCTCACAAAATGTCACGAGTATCGGTTGAGAAATGCGACCTGTAGAGTACAGTTGGACAGCGTGACAGACATCGGACACCGGACATACAAACGATTTTCGGTACAAACTGAAGCATAGAACTTCGTTCGCTTCACTTGTTCCTTCGATTATATCACTCACCAACTCTTGCTACATGTTTTGTTATAATGGTGTCTACAACATCAACATCTTTAAATAAATCAGTTCTAGGAGCCATAATCAGCACACACCATTAACATTGTAATTTGCATGACTAATTCCATTATCAATTGGAATTTCAACTCCGTAATTTTGCTTTGCCCCCAGTTAGAGATAAGAATTCTTATTTATAGTTTTTAGGATGCAGAAATGATAAGACTGTATAATTGTATCCATGAACAATATTAAGCTACTTTATCAGCTCCAGCACAGTCTGCTGATATTATGTCACACTAACAGAACAATGTACACTCATGTTTTTTACTAACCTAATGTGAAGTTCTTCTACGTTGTTGTAAGCTCTAGATAAGCCATTCTCAACCTCTTTTCTACGAGGGCCGCAAATACATTTTGGTTAAGGAGCCCCGGCCACAACGTAAATTTATGGTTACTAGAATCGCGTGGATGGCGGGCCACTCCCATAAGGTCGGCGGGCCGCAAGTTGAGTATCTAGGACTTTTTTTTAAAATCTCATTTATTTTATAAGCCGTCTTGGACTTTGTAAATGGACTTTGTACTAAACATGTATGGCTATGCACTTCAATGATTTCTTGGAGCAATTACATGAGTTACTTTAGAAAAATACAAATTACCAATATATATAATTCTACCGGAGGTAATCATCAGATTTCGGTATGTTATTATTGAGAAAATCCCTACACTACTACACTTAATTAAACAAACTTTTTTGTATACCTACATGATATTTAATAAATGTTTGAATCGTTAAAAAGGTAGAAACTCTGAAGGATGGTCTGGGTGACAGACTCGTCCAAATATGTTTACTGATAGCCATTTTCGGCAAACATATACTAGCAGTCTTTGTCATTGGCCAACATAAAGCCCTCCATTTGACTAAATCCAGACCTGGTCTAGTAGCATGACACATTTTAGGCCACAAACTGTACGCCAGCGGGCAGTGTGGTGACAAGTGGCGTTCATACATTCTTCAATGCATGGGCTGCCGCTCATTGTCCCGTCAGGTTAGTCCGCGGCCTTATAGTTTCAGTACATTTGGGCCGTAAAACATGACAATGGAACCCATCATGCTAGCTGGGCTGATAGTGCTATGGTAAATAAATAATCTATGGATCCATCTCTTTATTTGGACTTTAACTTTTTTCCATCTCTTATTAGATTTAGAGAAATTAGCCTTTAAACTCGTATACATAAGAGCCATACTAAGCATGTGATGATGATGAGACAGCATTATTACCAAAAATACCTTGCAAAGGAAAAGCCAACATATAACTACCATTTTGTTTAACTATTCCTGCCAAAGGTCAGACTTGTTGTGTTTTCACACAAGATAAAAGATTTATTGACCTATGACTATTGTGTATTGCCAGTGAGTCACCAGTGTAGCAGTGCTACTGGCAAGGGAAGCAAGTAATTAGATTACTAACACACAAGCATAACTCAATGATGTATCATTTTGTGAAATATTGATAATAGAAAAAGTTTGCTTGTCACTGTATTTGGATATTTCTAAACATGATTTTGTTTAGTTTGAGAACAAATATAATTTACATGTTTGATTGAAAGATATTTATTACATTTGACAGATCTATCTTAGTCACACTGTCCACAGGCTCCATGTAATTAATTTTATAATTTATTTATTTTATCACATGGTGTCGCTTACTGAAATAGCATAAATATTAACATAATTATTATCAACCAAGTCGCCACTGCTTTCGATAATATATGTTGGATGCAAATAACATGTTTTAATGAAAAACATGTAACAGGTTAGTTTCAGATTTCATGACTGCAGATCAAAAGGGTATTCTTCGATCCATTATGAATGTAATTTTCAATTTTCATATAGGACTATCAAGTTGGAACCTATTGGCCGATTTTAATGATGAGTAACAGATTTAGGGGGCGGAACACGAAAGCTCTATATAACAGGGCTGCCACAAGCTTGATAGAAAAGATGTGGACTCAGAAAAGGGTGAAAAACAATTTGTAATGACTTACCTAATACTTTGTTCACTACATCACAATTCTGTTCAATCTCGTGCAGCCACCGCTTGACGTTCGCAAAGGACTCTCCGTTGGTGACATCGTACACGACGATGACGCCGTGAGTCCCTCGGTAGTACGTGCTGGTTATCGTCCTGAACCGCTCCTGCCCTGCCGTGTCCCATATCTGCAGCTTCACTCGCTCCCCGTTAAGTTCCAGGGTTCTTATTTTGAAATCGACGCCTATCGTCGTAATGTAACTACCGGAAAATGTGTTGTCGGCGAACCGCAGGAGCAGACAGCTCTTACCCACACCTGCAACACATCATCATCATTCCAAAGAGCCATATATTACCACAAAATCACACGGAAAATCGGTTACTGTCGAGGCCTCGCCCACTCACCACTGTCACCGATAATCAGCAGTTTAAAAAGATGATCAAACTCGCGCGCCATTGTTCGGGTTTACTGCCGACAACTCTCTAATTGGTCATGTGTTCACTAATGACGTTAAAAAACGATTTAACACAACTTGAACTCTGATAATATTAATAAAACGCATGCCGTAGAACGTTACGTTTGCGTCACTTTACAATACGTCCGCCATTATTATCTTTTTTAATTTCAATGCCATTGCCACCATGCAAAATTATGTGACATTACAGTTTTTATGGCAGCACTGCTATATTAAGTATGTTATACACCAACACAGTTGCACCGATGCAATTTTTCTATTCAACATGGCTTAATTCAACTGTCCGTGATTAGGTAGTAAAGATTTGAAATTATTATGAAAAGAAAATACGATTGATAGAAATAGCTAGTTAACAATCTTCATTCAAATGGCGGTGGTCTGAGGGGCTACCGCGAAACCACAGTATAGAAGAATAATACAGTAGGTAATCTGAGGCCGTTTAGGAGCGTTCGTTACCTACTTTCGCTCGATGCGCAGGGCTGTGTCAAGTTTGTGGCTTGGCATACCTATAATACTAATTTTGCTTTTAAGTGTGTAAAGTATTTCTGTTACAGTTTAGTAGACAATAATGTATACACAAATTAATAATATTATAGATAGTTGGGTATGTATTTTTAGTTTCCCACTTCATGGAATATTTTAATACCACTATACTATGCCTAAAATATTTCCTAGTAAGTATAATAGTTGCTAAACTGCACTAGGTTGCTAGGTGCTTAGTTACAAGCCTGTTCGGCTCCTTTTGATATCGTGGCACTGGCGGCTCGCTGTCTTCATACCTACGAGGCGGCTTTGCTTTGACATAGCGAGTGAGAACGAGCGAACACCGCAACGGCGCGGCCCCGATTGAAGCATTCTCTATCATTCCCGAAGGCTATGCGTGTGTGCGTATCGAACACGCGCGCATGTGTGCAGCCGTGCGATGTACCTTTGTTCGAAGTTTATCTACTGTTCCCATACTGTGGCGAAACGAAAACGAAGCTACTAGCTTAGTAGCAAGTGCAACAGAGAGGGAAATACACAAACGAAATTCGTTTTCGTTTCGCGGTAGGGCCTCTGTGTCGGTTCATTGGTCGTGCGTACGTGGGTTAATATGTATGAGGCTAAACTTATTTGTAACTTAAATATCTGGAATTCACATAAAAAAAGGCAAGTAATAGAGGAAGCTGTCAACTGGCGCTAGCGCTGCGTGAAATAACCTGAGTGTGAAAGAGATGCAGCATGGTTATTTATGTCAAATGCATAGAGTACTTTGTTATATACGTCAAATGTTTACGATTTCGTTTCGTCAAGGGGGTGAGTAATCAAGCTGTCAGATTATCAGAATTTTATAGATAAAAGTTTTGCTTTAACTTAGGTGTGGTACTCAGCCATTTACGGTGAAAATACAGCAATGTCGGCTACTCTGAAACCGTACCTAACGGCCGTGCGCCACACGCTAACTGCTTCGATGTGTTTAGAGCATTTCTCGTCGCAAGTCGTGGAGCGGTACAACAAGCCCGAGGTCGAGGTTAAAACGAGCAAAGAACTCCTGTTGAACCCCGTCGTGGTATCTCGTAATGCCAACGAGAAAGTGCTTATAGAGTCCTCCATAAACTCTATCAGAGTGAGTATTATGATCAAGCAGGCGGACGAAATCGAGAAGATCTTATGTAAAAAGTTCATGCGTTTTATGATGATGCGAGCAGAGAACTTTATCGTCTTGAGGCGGAAACCCGTCGACGGATACAACATCAGCTTCCTGATCACGAACTTCCACACGGAGCAGATGTTTAAGCATAAACTAGTCGACTTCGTTATATACTTCATGGAGGAAATTGATAAGGAAATTAGTGAAATGAAATTGGCCGTTAATGCTCGCGCGCGTATTTGTTCCGAGGAGTTCCTGAAGCGATTCTAAGTGGAATTTAATGGTATTAGAGTATATGATGAGGCTGCCGCAGCCCCAAGCTTAGTTCCCACCCGTACCTCTAGTTAAGCTCAATGTGGGTGAGGCATAGCCTTATTGTGGTGCACTTGGTACTTGAGAATTAGTGACTGATGTGATTCTTAATTTATACTCGTTTTTATTTCATGTGACAAGTTAAACTCTGTGGGTGATTTTATGGCATTGTATTACAGGTATTGTATGACCCACTAATCTGCATCCATATGTATTCCGTTCTCTCTTTTGCATGTGTTAAAAAGAGAGATAGTGGACGCCAAATATCTCGCTGTACAATTTGGGGATCCATATTTTAGATTTTTTCTTAAGTAAAAATGTTGCCCGTTTAGAAGCCCTATATGGGTCGTACAGAGTTTAGGTATGCGCCTTTCCTGTGAACATTGCCAACATTAAGGGCTATTAAGCCTAATTTTTAGGTTGGTATCTTTATACACATAAAAAGGGTCTCCTCATATTGTTTTGTACAATAACACATTTCTTAACTATAAACGGAAAGGTAACAGAATTTGGCTTTTTAGACTATGGCCCATATTCTTAAAAAAAAATGGCAAAGCAACAAGGTTTATAGCCATAATGATCAGTATTGTAACATAGAACAAGAGGTATGTGCACAGTAGTGATACATCAAGTTTGGTACCTATTACAAGATTTCTATTGTTTCATACCATAATTGGCAATAAGGATAACTTAGTGATGATTTTACCACAGTTCTATTTAATTTTAAGCCAATTGTATACATATATTTAAGTATTCATTCAGCAATATGTATACTGAAATACTGATGCATATTATTTTATTTTTAATAACAGACTGAATATGTTCAAATTTACCTGATCTTTTCATGTCAATGTGCTCCTACAGAGTTTTGCTGCATTTTACCTCCTTGTGTATAAAACTTCATGTCTCTTGTTAGTTACCTATTCAAGTCTCATGAAGACACAAATTTCACAACTATAGTAATTTTCACAAAAACCCTAAATGCTGCATGTGACACAACACATAGCAATGACTAAAACTAGTGGTTATATTCTCTTTGGCAAAGACAAGCAATGTCTCTTCGTTATGAATAAAATGTGAAAGTGACAGTAGGTGAAGAAATATTAACACTAATATAGGTATAACTGGTCTCTATGAATAATAGCATTTAATTTATACCTGTTTATAAAAACTAATAAAATGCTTTTCCAAACTATGTGATGTTACTCATTCCTAACTTAAGGCATTTTATTATGGGATTTTAATTATATAACTTAAATAGAACCAGTCTTTTATTTAAAAATCACTGGTTCACTTTATGAAAAACACAAATATGCCACTTACATGTTCAGAGTGTTCTTTTGTATAAGATTTTTAACATTCACAAAAGTAGCCAATTTCTAATAAAATACTTTGAAGAGAGCAATAAAATAATGAATTTTTAGTATAATTTTTTGATGCTAAGTTTTATTATTAAAAAATATACTACTACTTTATATGTTGATATTTAGTTTTGTTATCATTATTTGTAACATATGGTCAGAAAGCTAGCATAAGTTTCATGACATTAAATAGTTTTATCATGTATTACATTCATTGTCTTGTAAATTAATAAAACAGGTTATGCCTTATAGTGTTATTTTTACTAATTTACGATTTATATTTTCCTGGTTAAATTGGATAAGTTTGTAATATTGTTCACGACAGGATATATCTGTGTATTAAGTAACTCCAAAATGTCCTTCATTTGAAACAGCAAAAGCAACATTACTTGTGACTATTTGAGTTGATCAAATCGCATCAAAGTAACTATTCAAAAAACAACTAGTTACCATTCAAGGTAGAAAATTCGAATTAAATTATAAAAAAATTGGCCACATTAAATAATCTCAACCAACAACCATGCAGTTATAGTCAGCATGTTTTTCGATAAATATAAAGCAAAAATGGAATGGAAAAAATCGTATAGTTAGTAGCAGTCAAAGTGGCCAAATATATCGCAACACGTCTTTATTACTATAGGAGTAAGGACGTGTTACGATAATTAAAAAAACAAAATTTTCTTATTGGAATGTAAATCATTTTCTGATGCTGAAACAGAAAATGCACCCGAGTCATATAATTTTTAATATACCAGGATGAAAGTAAACAGACTACCGGCCTGCCTGATTGTAACTGGACACGGACACCATTGCTTGTGGATACCTGCTACTCCAGGTCTGTCACATATCTAGTAATGAAAAAATTCGCTACATTTGGCGGCCATAACACTGCCGCTGCATCCCACTACCAGTACCAGAGTTTGTACATACATTCCGAACCGTACTCCACACTGCACCGCACCTCCGTCCGGCGAAATCTGATCGCGGCTCCGCACGCTGCAGCGGCGTCACTATTTCATTATAGTGGCCATAAGTGGCGAATCTTTTTATTCCGCGACTGTACGCTGTTGCTGACTCTCCAAGGCGAGGGTCTGGAGCCAGCGGGCTTTGGGGCAAGGAGCAGGCGTCCATAGATTGAACAATCAACTGTGCAAACTGACGCTTTCGCCCCCTGCCTGGTGGCGTCCAGACCGTAGCCCGTGTTATTTACCTAACACATTCACTGCCGACCTTTTCGGAGCGCTACTACTGATACATACATAGATTCACGCCTTTATTCCCAAAAGGGGTAGGCAGAGCACATGAAACTCATGTTCCAGTGCCACTTTTGGCATTAACGTGCGGGTATACAATTTCGACAAAATGTGATATCGCAGTGTTGCAACAGACCCTTAGGCCCAAAACAGACGGTTTTTTTATTCAATCGTATGGCATTAATTATTTTGGCCTTCAAAGTTTGTCACTCTTTAGTACCACCCAGGGGACACGTGCAGGGTTATGGTAGGTAGCTCCTGCGGACGCGAGTAACAGTTGTCCCCTCTTTGTCAACAGAGTGGGCAACTCGCCTGTTACAAGTTCTTAAGCCGCCCGATGGCCTCTAACTCGGCTTAACGACTTCTGTAATAGAGAGCAGCCGGCATCAACTGCTTAGCGTTCCCGACTCGCAGGCGCCGCTAGGCTATGAGCGCTTCTCAAAGCTCAAAAGTAACTAGAAGTTGCAGTTGCGTTGCACCGTCTGTTTTGGGCCTAAGTCGACTTTTACGACACCCTCGGGACGAAAGGGGGTGGTGAATACTAACCCGTCACCATACGGGCTGCTACCGATACCATGTGTTATACAATTTGTAGCGGAAGCTGCCTACGAACAATCAATCCGTTTAGCGGGATGTTAGATGAAAGTATTTTTTTCATGAGCATTGAAATGAAAGAGTATCGTTCCAAAGTAGAGATCACGGAAGGTTTTATTCGCAGAATCTTTCAATACAATACAGCCATACATCAATACGCTTATGTATAAAATCTACTTAGGATGAGACCATAACATGCTTGAGAACTTATTCCTACAGCTACTGTTTTTCGATAAATATAATGCAAAAATGGAATGGTCAAAATATTGCCAGAAAGGATAGCTTGTAGAAATAATGTTCTCACACATATTTGATGTGGCCTTTTTCACAAGTCTGTGTATATGACAAGCGTCACATAAACTAATTGCTACCTTGTACACTTCTTTTTTCTAAACCTGACCAGGGGCACGTATAGTGCGGATTCTTTTACTAGACCGGATCTTATATTAAGACCCATCGGTCAAACAAAGGCACAATAGCCATGTGCCACACGCAATACTCGAATAACGACTCTATTGTTAAAGTAGTCTTTTTAATAAATACAGTGGTCAACATTGCTAAGTAGTATTTTTTAATCTCCTTTCCTTAGACGTAAAGCCGCTTTTTGGTTTGAAAAGTGTTGTTGTTTAATACGTTAATTTTACAGTATCAATAAGCGGTTACACTTAACAATAAAAGACAATCGCTTTGTTTACCACTGAACAATAAAAAACAATCGCATTGTTTACTAGGCACAAAGAGTGAATTCGGTTTACAAAAAGAATCCGCACCATACCTATCAGCCTGTATGTGACCGCCCTTAATCTGTGTTCAAAAACTAAGGTATAAAGTTGTCGCACACGTATTACGACATCGTCGCGCCAACTTCTTACGGGGCCGCACTGGTAGAGCGATTAGCGACGCGGCGGTCATCATGTCGCCCAAGTTGTACTGAAATCGCAGTCACCCACCAGTGCGACCCCGGCCTAAGAGGTTGTCGCTACTATGATAAATCGCCATCATCAGCATGGATCTTCAGCTTGAGACGAAGTCGTCATGTGTTAAGGTGTATTTCCACCGGTGATTCAAGTTTCAGCGTAGCGCGTAGCGATTCTTGGCAGTGAATTAACCGCTACGGCTCGGCCACAACTTCGACCGGCAGCGGCGGCGGTATACGCCCGAGCCCGCGTGTGGCACAACGCTGCAACAGCCGCCGCGCCGCTCGATTTCGTGGCGGAGCACTTAGACCTGAATCACACTGGCGCGGCCTGCGGTGGCGGTCAGTAGTTAATGTCAAGTTTACTATTGGCCGCCACCGCAGGCCGTGCCAGTCTGTGAGAGGCTTTAGACATGGGCGTATAGGAGGGGAGCCAGGGCCGTGTCCACCCCGGCAGGGTACTGTTCAGGATGCTTGGCTACTGACTCAAAATTTTACTCAAAAAAAGCTGCTCACTTTAGGGTCCCCAACACGCTAAAACAAGTAGACTCTCCATACAAACATCGTTTGGCTCTCATTTTAAAACAGCATGCTGGAATAACATGAGACTTTGTTTACACGATGGAATCCGCCCTATCTAGGTCGAAAACTAAGAACAAAGTCTCTGTTGCTAGAAATTAATTACAATAGGAAAAATATAGAGAGTTGAACTTTATCGTGAAAATCTTCATCGGACTCTAAACACCTGCATACATCTGCAAAGGAGTAAATGAAGGCCCCAACCCGCACTGGGCTAGCGTGGGGACTACTGACCATTCCCTCTTATCCATGAGAGGAAGCCTGTGCCCAGCAGTGGGACGTATATAAGCTGATTTATATTCTATTCATATTATATAATTTCAAGCAACAACCGACCTATTAGGTATGGCGGACTTCATTGTGTATACGTTGTTATGCCAGCATGCCGTTTAAAAATAGTTATCAAACTACGTTCGCATAGAGCAGGGGTGTTCAAACTTTTTGACTCAAGGGCCACACTGTGGGCACACTGCACTTAATATAAATTTGTGGAGGCGGAGACTGTGGTTTCACCTGCCAGCCCCCCAGACCTACGCCCATGCCCTTAGTACGTCTAGTTGGACTTGGCGGTGCGCAGCGTGAACCCCTCGCCCTTGAACGGCTGGAAGGGCTCGGCGGGAGCCTCCTCCCGTCCGCTGGACGGCCGCGCGCGGATGAACCGGATCGTGCCGACCTGGTAGTCGTAGTCGGGGATGCCGCGGACGTACGGCTGCAAGCGAAGATTCAAAGCTTTTATTGACGACTAGCTTCTGCCCGCGTCTCCGTCCGCGCGGAACTCATTTACGTAGTCGTAGCTCCATACACGCTTTCCCTCATTTCACTCCCTTAGGGGATGATTTTCGGGATAAAAACTATCCTATGTCCTTCCCCGGAACTCAAACTACATACCAAATTTCATCTCAATCGGTTCAGCGGTTTAAGCGTGAAGAGGTAACAGACAGACACGCTTTCGCAAGAACCGCTAGGTGGAGCCGCGGGATAAAATACTTATACAAGAAAAGAAGGTCCATTCTAAATACTGGTGTGAGAATTTATGAAATCAGATGAGTATTTCCTAAGATTACACTACTAATATTATAAAGAGGAAAAGTTTGTGGACTTGTAAGTTGTACAAACGTCAACACAGTGAACTGACCATCCTGTATTTATTGGTCAGTTAACTGTGTTGGCGATGGTACGAAGCCACTCGGCTCCTCCATCAAACCTCCTCCTCCACCAAAACTGGACCCTGGTCTATGCCCTCAGGGTTGCTATTTAAAAAACTTTGTCTTTGTCATGTTGGTAACACGCACCTGTCTACTCTGCCCAGGCTCCGAGTCGCTCTCGCTGACAAGCTTCTTCTTCTTCCCATCTAGCCGGTTGCCCTCGCCCTTGAAAGCCACGAAGCCGCTCGGTTCCGGCATCATTGCTGCAGGGTCCTGGTCTGTACCCTCGCGCTGCATACCCTGGTGGCTCGTGTGCTCTTGCTCCTGGTAGCCTACGGGCGATTCGAATTCCACCTGGTTTGGGTTAAAAGTTGGTATAAGTTATATTAGTATTATGGTAATGAGATGGAAGATAGAAAGAATATACAGTATAATTTACGACATTTTGTTTAGGCTTGCCACATGTGACTGGATTCGGAGGTACGATCGGAATCAGCCCAGCGAAATTCAACGCAGCCAGTAAGTTATGAGCCTTAGATTTTCAGTAGATATGTCAGCAACTCTGATATATTTAAAGCTGCGTACGAATTTGAGCGGCCAAGCCCCGCGCCCCGCGCCCCGCGCGGCGAGCTGCTCACGAGCCAATTTGGTGCACATAAACATGCGCGGGCGAGGCAGCGTGCTTGCGGCAAGCCGACTTTGTGCGTCGTTCAAAATTGCATCGGACACGATGACAGCCGCGGCTGCGTTTATCATATTTCACCGAATTGTATTCATAAATTTACGAATAAACTCGATTACACATGCACGGCTAATCCACTTGCTTGAATTCATACGCGTACGCGCCTGGCCCACAAACAAGTCTGAACGTGTCGCTCTGTCCGCGGCACGCTCGGATACACGTCCAAATTACGCGAGGCACGCACACTAAGGCGCCTTTGAGCACGTTCACAAGACCGCCCGTGGACGGCTCGCCGCGCGCCGCTCGCGGGCTGCTCGCGCACAGCGCGTGAGCGCGAACGAATTTGAGCGAAATAGGTGAGCCGTGCGTGCCTCAACCCGAGGCTGCTCTGATTCGTACGCAGCTTAAGAGTCAGCCAAATTGTTGCATCTTGCGTTCGCTTGGTAATAAAACCAAACGGACGGATAAAAACAAGTGCAGCCGCCATGCTATAATGTAACTGCACTTGGAGCTTTTTAATGGTCGCAAATTTCTACCTATCCCCAGCATCTAGGACTAACTATAATAATTTACCAATCCAGGTAAAAAAAAGACCGGGTTGCACTCCGGGAGTGCCGGCAGAAGTGAAAAATTAAATATTAACGTTGTGCATTTTTGATATTTGATGTTGATGAAATGACATCATATCGATAATCATTTGTAAAGTGAACGTGAATCGAATCATCATCATTCAACTAGAAAGACGTCAAACCGTACAAAAACTGTACAGCGCCGCTAAAGAAGTATTCACTTCAAAAATGTTATACACATCACTATCTGCACGGTTGGCAAATAACGGCGCGCGAGCTCTATCGCACTATCCGTTTCTTTCTAGAGAGAGAGTGCTTGCGCGCCCTCTTATGCTAACCGTGCAGGGAAAAGAGCCCTTATTGTCGTCGGCGCTTATGTCACGATTAACGATTTACTTTTACAAATGCTTACTTTTGCAAACGATTCACGATGTAGTAACAGGATAAGCGCCAAGGACAATAAGGACCTTTTCCCTCTGAACGTCCCATATGTACACACATTCATGTCGCACTCGATGATGATGACGGCGTTCCCGGGCTTGGTCTCCAGCACACACAGCTCGTACACCTTGGAGTTGTACTTGATGGCGACCACGTCCCCAGTCGTTAGGCAGGAGAAATTGCGCAGGCAGTTCTCCAAAACTGGATGAAGAGAAAATATATTGGAAATATGGTTAAAAAAAAAACTAGTCAACTAAGAAAATTCGATCTTCAGTGTTAAGACGGTCAACGCCTAGTGTTTTTACGTCAGACCTGGCCATACTGCGAGATTTACTGCACGCTGCGCGTACGGTAAAACTCGCATTGTGGCCAGATGAAGACGTAAAATTGTGTACTTACCACGGGCGGTAATTCGTAAAGCCCCAGATCGCATATTTATGACCCTCACCTCCGGTTCGGGCCACAAACACTTGCGATCTGGGGCATTCACGAATTAATTGAGCACTTTCACGGCTGGTCTATAGATCTTACTACAAGTTGTTCCCAGAACGGTAAAAACTAAATTACTGTCGAGTTACATCTATATCGCCGGAAGTTTAAGGGTGTTTATAAAGACATATTCTTCCGGTATTGAGACACAAACATCGGTACATTGAATTAATATAACATTAAATCATACGAAAATATATCAGTCTAACAAAATACACTCGCGGGCAAAGAATACTGGCCGGTAAAATACCGTCATATTTCCTAAAATAGAGCGTAAGAGGTTGTACAGTTAATCCTGTCATGATCTTTATTTAATTTTACATATAAACTGCTAATAACAGTAAAAAAATATAACGTTACCAGGTTTAAATCGGACTCGTAAAAACCCATGAAAAAAAACAACGTTAACGGAGCGAGATATCGCAAAAACCGTGATTTTTGGATTAATTCGTTCGAAACATTTTTGGATTAACATGGCAACAAAAAAAAAAATATACGGTCGAATTGAGAAACCTCCTCCTTTTTTGAAGTCGGTTAAAAAAGAAACTTAGTGAACAGAAATCAAAGAGAGGAAATTATTTTATATCCCAGAGATGTATAAGGTCTCTTCGTCAATCAAAGTGAAAGTGTACCTAATCTAATATTCTTAGATACGTATAAGCTGGCCTCTAATTGTAAAATAGAACTTATTCGAAGCAATTGGGATGGAGATGTATTCAAACTTCGATTTACGAGACTTTATGGTACCACCCTAAGCCTGGCCTGCCCTGGCCTGAGTTGGGCTGGCTTTGCTCGGTCTGGCCTGTGTCCGGGAGCCTGCGCGCACGCAGGAAGTGCGCCATAACCGCGTGACATTAATCACCGCTCAGTGCCCTAGCACGACCGCAATCATCCATTTAAAAACTAGTCAACAAAGAAAATTCGATCTTCAGTGTTAAGACGGTCAACGCCTAGTGTTTTTACGTCAGACCTGGCCATACTGCGAGATTTACTGCACGCTGCGCGTACGGTAAAACTCGCATTGTGGCCAGATGAAGACGTAAAATTGTGTACTTACCACGGGCGGTAATTCGTAAAGCCCCAGATCGCATATTTATGACCCTCACCTCCGGTTCGGGCCACAAACACTTGCGATCTGGGGCATTCACGAATTCACCGCCCTTGGTACGTAATGTACTATTACCTCTACCTTTAAGACTATGTACTGTGTTATTACTAGGTTTCACCCGCGACTTCGGCTGCATGACACCGGGAAAAAACTATACTATATTTTAATCCAGACTGTAAACTATCTTCGTGCACAAATAGGTTGAGCCGTTTAAGCGTGATTGAGTATAAAACATCCATACTCTAATATATGAAAATCTGTTACAAAATTGAGATATTTTCTTAACGTCCTTTGATTTGAAAGATTGGTACTAACGAACATCATGTAATACTTGTATTGCTGTGTTATAAACATTTATTTCCAATGGGTTATGTATTAGTACCTGCTTTAGGATTGCTTATGTCTAGGAAGTCTTCAGAAAGTGGTTTGAACTTGGAGAATGTTGCGACTGGTAGAGAAACACTCTCAATCTGCAGCAGTGTACCTTCCTCCATCACCAAGTTGGCCATCATCTGTAAATAAGATTAAATAAGTACCTTTTCTTGATGCTGCAAGTTTCATATTTTCTTGTTTGCGGATCCGCGTTCTGACACGAAAGGTTATGGAAGTAAGAAACTAATGTAGACGAGCTTTGATTTGCTTACTTAGTAAAAGCGTACCCGTGACTGCATATCCCATCCCCTCCATAATAATAATATAGCCTTTATTCAACCAAACTTAAATATATAATATGTATTTTACAATATGTGTTTTTTTTCCTATTCTGTGTCCATTTGGTCTTGCTTTACAGCATAGGCCTCCCCTAGAGACTTCCACAATTTGCGATCATGCTTTTCTCATCCAAGTCGCACCCCCTACCCTAACAATTTCATCCTCCCATCTGCGACATTGTCTGCCTCTTTTTCTTTTATTTTGTCTTGGGCACCAGTTAATATCTTTTGTCCATTTATCTTTTTTGTTTAGTATCATACGGCCTGCCCAAAGAAAAAAAATCCCCTCCATAACATTTTATTACTATTTATTTACTTTTTATTATACATACCAGTTCACTTATATTAATTATTATGCAAATTTACTTAACTTAAATCATTTGGTTTCATACTTAGGCTTGCCGTAAGAATAGAAAGCCATTATAAATTGAAATACTATGAAACCACACTCAAATAGATCATCCATTTGGGAGCAACAGCCAGTACAGCCACAGAGCCCACATACAGACACACAGTAGTCCTGTTAAACATATAACACCCCTCCTTTTCATTGGGGTTTAAAAATAAACATACCCAGTGTGGTAAATACACCTTCCCCTCATCAGCCACAAACTCCAAGACTCCGCAGTGTGTGGACCTTTTGGACTTCTTGTTTGTGAGCTTAAAGATCATGGGGTACTCTATGTTGAGCCGCGTCAACTGCTCTAATGCTGATGGCGGCATTATTACTGAAAATATACTTATTCTATATGCCTTGGAATCTTATTGATATAGTTATTATTTAAATAACCTTTTTTATTTGAGTTTAGTCTGCAGCCCAATTTATGCGACTGGTCCACAATTCCACCAAATTACATTTAATTTCTGCTGCACATGCATATTTGTATGAAAGGGCATGCAAATGTTCATTGAATGCCTTAATACAGTTTAGTTTAAGATGCCGCAACAGAAGCCAAAATTATCTACTCTCCTCTTTCTAAAAATAACAGTGTGAGTGAGACACAACATGGCAGCCAGTGTTAGATGTACAGGACTGTCAATTAGTTGTACCAATGGGTAAAATTAGAAACCAATGCATTTTATTATCAATAAGTTCTGATTTCGACCCGGTTGCCAACTTTAAAAGAAGAGAAAGATATGAAGGAATCAATATTCTGTATGCTTTTTGCCAGCAATTTCATAACAGTCATATAATTGTGGCTTTTGCCACAAAGGTTTTGGTTTTTACCAAGAGGAATATAAAGTATTTGCTAACTTTTGCCCCCTCTTTCAACATCCTGTCTCTCGTTTCCAGGCAGCATGGACACCGAGAAGCATCTGTAGGTCATATTGAAAGGCCTCGAAATCTCATGAAACATGTTGAACCCAAACTGAAACTGAAAACGTGTATTTTAAGCGATTTATGCATAAGTTTTCATAAAGTCATGATATATAATTAAAAGGAGTCCTACCATTTTGATATTTTTATTAAGTTTATAACACAAAGAAAGAAATTTAAATTTATTGCAAAATCATGCAGAGCCTAGCAATAGAAAATAAACACTTTTGACAATGACAGTTGACAGCTGACTAGACACTTCGTCGAAGTTGGCAGAGTTAAAAATAGATTCCAGTGTTACCACTAATGAAGATCATAATAACAAAATCTCTTATCTTTGAACAAGTTACGCTTGCACGTCTATCATGAGACGGCCGCGACATACTCTCGATTTATCTCGCACTATCCGTCTCTTTCTTATTAGAACACTTAGAACAAGAGGTATAGTGCGAGTAAAATCGAGATTATGTCGCGGCCATTTTTTATGCTCACCTTAATATTATGAATATTAATCATAATTTCTAAAAACTATATGTTTCAATTAAATGTATTAATTTCTTTGTGCAAAAATGAATGTTGCCATAGGATACTTTTAATAAAAGGTTCGAAAAATCATTTGGTTATTTGTGAGAATTGAGAAATTACTCTTTTCTATTGATGAAAAAGAATCCGAATGCTACATTTTGTAATTAAATAAATCTGCATAATTCAATTCACAGTAAAAAAACATTGTGAATGCATCGATTAGTCATCACTGTATCTACCTTTCTTTTTCTCTCTCTCTGTTATCTGCTATTTCATTTGTATATGTGGCAGCTGTGGGTGTTGTACAATTTTTCGTAATTTCTCCTCGTATTAGAGAAGTTATCAAGCCCTATTTTTCCTTAATGTAGAAATAAATCGATTGTGTGAGTGAATAAATCGCTACGTCATTATAAATCCATAAATTATTTCATAGATATCCGGCCGTTGTCATTCTCGCTTTCGAGGAACGCCATGTTGATTGTCAAAAGTGTTTTCCGATGAGACAGCAGTGAAAAGATTTTTTTTGTGTTATCATTTCAGACTGCGATTTCGAAGGGTCGCGTGTAATTTAAATCGGTCTAGTTAGGGTGAAGATCAAGCAGCCATGGCGCAAGTATTGCCTATTCGGTTCCAGGAGCACCTGCAGGTACGTACGCCCATCGATTCCTTGAACTTGTGCGAATAGCGGCTTGAAGGGGGTGAAACACCACCCAGTTTCGTAGTAGGGAGTGTTTTATGGGTATTTTGTGGATTCCTTTGTCATTTGGGGGGCAGTTGTGGCAGTAATAGTGACATTGCGCAATTTAAGTTGACAGCTTCCACCCCCTACTCGCTCGGGAGCGGGTGCCCGGTATTGATTTGCTCTACATTCGGCTTTGGATCATATGTTTTACTAATTCCTTGCCAAAATACGTGAGCCAGGTCACTACCACACTTGCACAGGTTGATTTTAAAGAATTTCTCCATGCCAACATTTGTACTGAATGAAAGGTTCATCGGTACACACTCATTGATAATTTATTTCATTCATAAAACAAGATAGTTTCTTACTACACAGCCTAGGATTTGAATACTATTTGAATCTTATAGGAATCTAACTAAATCATATTATTAAAAAAAAAACGTTTTACTAATTGAGCCTGTTATTAAAACCTACTTAAAAGAGACATAACAAGAAACTATCTCTAGACAAAGAAAAGCTATCCTAAAATCTCAGTTTAATATTTTATCTTATTTACTAGATATATTTGGATATTCTAAATGTCTTATTTAAATGTTTTTCAAACTATTGCTAACAAACTACCATACACAATAAATGTACCCTCATTTGCAAAGTGAGATTTTTGTGACACCGAAATTCCACCAATTTGGCAGTGCAAGCAATGAGCATATACAGACATTCACTCAATAACAAGCATATTTGCGAGAGTATGTAGGAAGTCAACCCCTCATGCATTCATGCATTTCAAGCATTTGAACCTAATATTGTGTTAAATCTCAGTCATAATTCAATTTACCAATTTTTACATCCTCAAATGATAGGTAAATAAATTGCCAATATTTTTAGAACTTGCTGAACAATCAACATATGTAGAACAATACATGACAATTAACATTTGTAATGTCTGACATTAGGGTGGTCAAGGGGTTAACAAAAACACAGAGTGCACCACCAACTTCGAATGTCGAAGTTCGGATATCTCTATCTCTGTTGCACTTACTATACTCGAGTGACAGGGATGCAAGTACATAAACTTCGTGATTCGATTTTCATGGTAGCGCCGCTATCTAGACCATTGTTAAAGTTTCCTTAGAGAAGATTTCATACAAAACTGACAGCCAAAAACGGAAAGATACTTCTTCAAGAGCATACATATTGATTTACCATACTGCCAGTCAAATAAGTCAGTCTACCGTTGCTTTAGGGTCAGCAACGTGAGGTGTGTCTCCTGGTGCTGCAAGCGTCCATAAGCTACAGTAATAATAATTGAATTTTTGCAGCTCACAAATGTCGGCATCAATCCAGCATCAATTTCCTTCAACACCCTCACAATGGAGTCTGACAAGTTCATCTGTGTCCGCGAGAAGGTGGGCGAGACGGCTGAAGTGGTCATCATTGACATGGCCGACCCCACCACTCCCATTAGGAGGCCCATAAGCGCGGATTCGGCCATCATGAACCCGGCCAGCAAGGTTATCGCGCTGAAGGGGAAGGCTGGTGTTGAAGGTAAGACAAACTATTATTTACAAAGTACGGGTGGGTGAATAACTTTTTTAGTGTCCTCCCCATTTCAACTATTTGCTTGCATTCCTTACCTAATTATTCGCTGTGGAAAACCTATCATTATCGAACGAGGGAGTGAAGCGAACAAAGTTCTATGCATTGAAGCTATGGGAACATATTGCTCCACTTACGAGTCACTTTAAAAAAATAGGCAGGCTCGCTGGTTCTACAGAGCCACTAGTTATACTTTTCTGAAAAATTAATTCAACAAAATACAATAAGTTAAAAGTTTAAAACAAATAACTGAAATTCCCATTTCTTTATTGACACAAATGGCCTACTTTTATCAGGAAGCAATTATTAGGACTTTACCATAGTGACTGTAAGTATTTATAATTAAAGTATCTGCACCCAGACAAATGGATAGTTATCAGTCATGGATGTGGGTTCAAAACAAACAAGAGTGGATGGGTTCATATGATAATGAGCCAAGACTGTTACGAAATACTTATGCATTTTGCTTATTTAGCAGAGCAGCTGTTTTCTGGGGTCAATCACGTGTCTCCGTTTCTTGCTGAGAGGAAAACATAATTTTCGCACCATTCACAAATATAAAAAATAAATTAAATGAATACATTTGAAGACAAACAGTAATTACTGTAACCTCACTTGTTATGCTCTCAGAATGTATCATTGCCATATATTTTCATGCTATTTTCATAAATGAAACGGCTAGAAGGCAGCTAATGAATCTGAGGTAAACAGCGTTTTTTGAATCATTTTAAAACATTGGCAGGACTATCATTTCAATCCAAAACAATTTAATTGATTTTATTGAAGCCGAATTTACCCTCAAGAGGTCAGAATCAGGCCAACTAGTACTTCAAATTGTCACAGCAGTAAACATTCTTGAAGTTTTTAGGCAAACAGAATGATTTAATTGTTAAGTTACACTAGCCAATAACCTAACGTCATAATAATTATTTGTAACTCTGTTTCCAACATTTGGGTGCTTGGTTACATTACGCATGTAACCAGCTAATGGGATAAAGATAACAAGCTAGTGATGCATTCATACATTACCCCGAATTGTGTGCACTCGGGTTTTTATTTCAACTATTTAACGCCGGAAACACACTCTGTGACGTGATTGCTGACTCTTGAACTTGCTGCATATACATAAATAAGCTTTGTTTCTAATTATGCAATTATTCCATACTAGCTTCCGCTCACGGCTTCGTCTGCGTGGACCTGGGAAAAAAACTACCCTTTATTTTAATTCTAGCTATAAACCATCTTCATGGAAAATTTCATCTAAATCGGTTTAGCCGTTTAAGCGTATTGAGTAATAAACTTCTAAACATCAAAACTTTCGTTCACATTTATAACATTAGTAGGATAATTGACCCTATCAGTCACGCAACCTAGATGTCACTTCATTTCATTTCATTTGGAAACGAACGGCACGGTAATTACAAGACGGCTCGCGACCTGTAGCGCGGTGAAATAGAATCCACCAAAAAAAAATGTGAAAATGGGAGCCCAGTTCATTACCAAGAATATGCGTGGTTGTCAACTTCGCCGACAAAATATTAGAGATCTAAATGGGTGCAGAGTTCAGTAGATAATACAAAAAAAAATGTATTCTTAAGAACATACAATCTCTTATTTTTTCTATTGCAACAATGCTATTATAAAAGTATAAATTCTTAAATTTGAACACTCGAATTTTGTACACAAAGCAGATGACTTAGAATAAATTAATGCTCAAGACTTGACTTGGCTAGTTTTTACTAGCAAGGGAATTTTTATGAAGATTAACCCCCTTATTCATAAAACTTAAAATGCCTCTGCTAAATAAAATGTGCTTTGTCCCTTTCTAACGAACACAAATGACAAAGTGACAAAGGAAAAACGCATTTTAACGGCATTTTAGTTAAAACGGGCTTATATGACGTTTATGAATACGGCCGTAAGATATTACCTTACAATATATAAACAGTGACTTACGTATAAGATAAAGATGACAAATTGATAAGCCAAATATCAGTTTTCTCGTATGTGCCATATGGCATTAAGTCCGCCTTTTGTACGACTAGTTTTCTTTTGGGCTATAAAGTTTAAATAAATAAATAAAAACTAGCCAAGTCAAATTTTGAGCATCAATTTATTACACACTAGCTTCCGCCCGCGACTTCTTCCGCGTGGACCCGGGATAAAAACTATCCTATATTTTAATCCAGGCTATAAACTATCTTCGTGCAAAATTTCATTCAAATCGGTTCAGCCGTTTAAGCGTGATTGAGTAACAAACATCCAAACATCTAAACTTTCGCATTTATAATATTAGTAGGATTTCCGAATTCGGACTGTACCTACCTACCCCAATAGGTGGTAGGTAGGTACAGTACAGTCTAGTCGAAGGGCAACTCGTTGGCTTACAACAGGGGCTGTTGTACAAATGCCACTGAATCATGAAGGATTCTAGTTAAAAGATAAAACTATTTTGTGAGCACACAGTGTTCTCTATGTTACTTGCAATAAATATACGTGCGTACAGTCAGCAGCAGAAGTTGCTAAGCAGGTCGTAGTGCTCAAAATAATCTAAAGCTGCGTACGAATTTGAGCGGCTCAGCATGAGGCATGCTCGCCTCGAGCGGCGAGCTGCTCGCGAGCCATTTTGGTGCACAGAAACATGCGCGGGCGAGGCAGCGCGCTCGCGGCGAGCCGCCATTGTGCGTCATTCAAAATGGCGTCGGACACGATGACACTCGGCTGCGTTTATCGTAATTCACTGAATGATTACCAAAAAGAAGAGCAAATCGCCTTGGTGGTGGATGAAACAGTTGTACAAAAGTCGTAATTCATGTGTGCACATTTACTTTACCAAAATAACATCGTTCTGTCCGCGGCACGCTCGGATACACGTCCAATTTACGCGAGGCACGCACACTGAGGCGCCTTTGAGCACGATCAAAAGACCGACACTAGGGCGGCTCACCGCGCGCCGCTCGCGCGTTGCTCGCGCATAGCGCGTGAGCGCGTACGAATTAGAGCAAAATAGCTGAGCCGTGCGTGCCTCAACCCGAGGCTGCTCTAATTCGTACGCACCTTAATATCAAGGGAATACGGGTCTGTGCAGGTCATTATGATTTCTGCTTAGCCACTTCTGATGCTGACTGTACTAAGGGTCAAACTATACAACGGCAGTTCTGTACGTCTAGGTCAACTTGCTGCTTGCATTTGTTTTAGTCTAGCTGTCCGCGCGGCTCCGCCCCCGTATACAGAGAACGCAAGAGAAGCCGAGGATAAAATATAGCCTGTCCTTTGTCGATCCAAAAGGCCCCTTCTAAGTCCAGTCACGGAAGGACAAGGTTCACTTGCACCTATTCAATTTATTCAATTTATTTATTTGCAACCTTGTACAATTGACACATGCAACTTAAAGATAGGCAATGCACAAGACCCCGTTAGGGCATTGTAAACGTTACAGTTAATTATTATAATACAACAATTATTTAAAATATAAAATAAGTTTAAATTTATTTGACTAGTAAAAAAGTTAAAGTAGAAAAAATATAATAATTTCCTAATACAATTTCATATTCATTAACTAAAAGGTAAGAGAAACGGACATGCATATAATTTTTATGAATTAAGATAGTCACGGACAGAGTAATATGTCTTTCCTATCAAATATTTCTTAAGGGCCCTATTAAATACTTTAATACCTTGCCTTGCCTTGCCTTGCCTTGCTTGAGGGAACTTTTGCACCTTAACATCGTTAAAATAAAGTCGAAAAGTAGCGAACCTTTTCCTTCCTCGACCCCCTTCGGCCGCCTACGAAACCAACGCTACGTAACCAGTTACGTGTGAAAAATTATTTTTCTTGCTACGAAACTAGTTACGTACAAAGATGTTTTTCTTCCTATGAGTCCGATTACGACATCTGCAGGTATCTAACGAACCTAACCTACCTAGTGTTTTGCGATCGTAACAGGTTTCCAACAAGGAAGAAGAACTCTTCAATCGCAACTAGTTTCGTACACAAAATATACATGCTTCGATCGTAACTGGTTACGCACTCATTTGCGCGGCCGAAGGGCCTGGACTATACATATTGGTGTTTTTTTTTTGTAATCACTTGAGTTAGTTCCGAAGATTACCCTTTACATACAAACTTACAAAGCTCCAATCTCAAAGACTTCCTCTTTATTATATTAGTATATATAGATATATCACATGCTCACAGTAACATATCAATCTCGAGTAAAATGTATAAATCATTCATTGAAATACCATAGAATGCGAGCTCCTTTACAAATTTCTACCCAAACACGTGCCTTAAACCCGGTATGCGTGCATGGTCGAACTAAACGGCTGCCTGGCATCGTTTTGACACCCCGCCCCCAACCCCGCATAATGGCAATGGCACCCATTCTGTGGGGCCATTTTGCGGCGCTACGTAGACTTCTATGTTTTTTCGTTCCACATACTGCAGTTATCTGCGGACCAATGTCATATTAATGTATTGCGAGGCTTGACCGATATTTATTACTTCACTTTGTGTCGACCTTGCTATTGATGTCTATTCCTATAGATATTCCGGGTATTGATTAGATATGATTAGATCGTCGGGGGGCGTCGTGGTGGAATGCTCGATCCCACTGCGCCCCCATTAACGGCAGGTATGGAAACGCGGGAGTGGTTTGAGTGGGTAGACTCCCTCCCCCTTCTGTTTAAATACAGTTGGCTGGAGGGCGAGAGTCCCACATACCCCCGCATTATAGCTTCCCCGGCTGGGGGGATGCGTAAGGGCATTTCCACTCCGTCAAAAAAAAAAAAGGTATTGATTAGATTTATTACGCGTTTGCCGACATCTCCATTTATTTTCACCTCTAATGTGACTATCCTACAAAAACAATGGTGGCAAAATAACAAAATTACTTGTAACACTAACCAAAACTCAAGAAAATACTCGGAAAACATCACTCATCTTTTTACTATTTTAAAGATTTTTTAAAGTCCAGAGGCATTATCTACACTCGTTTCTTTGGGCAGTCGTGTAACTCTCTCTTATTTAATATTTTTTTTAATTTCTGAATTTGTAACAATGCACGTTGTAGACCTTTAACTTTGTATGAAATTCCTTTATGGACCTCTCATCTCGCCGCACCCCAAAGGTGATACTTGGCAGTCTATTATTGAAATATTTATTACAAAGTGTTATAAGGACTACAACGTCAATATGTAACTGAATTATTGAGAAAAGTGTAATATTTAAACGAGGGACTGTAAATTAAAGTTTTCTTGTAATCAGCAATCTGCATCTTTCTCTCTGGTACAGCTTGAAAAAGAAGACTTTTCATTTTCCAGCTCCTCCACCGAGAACGCCGAGGTTTGAGCGATGTTGATATCATTCATAATTTCCAATCTATTGTGAACAAAGCACAACACTTCACTAATTACAATATTACAAAAAAGCTGAATTGTAAAAGTGTCAAAAATAATTAATTTACGTTATAGTTTTACTAAGTGAGCGACTGACTGCGAGTGACTAGAATCAACAGAACAGCAACTTACAAACATTAATTTGAGTTACTTAAAATACAAAATGAGAAGCTTCATAATATTTGAGAATATTTGTTTGAGTGTCAACGTTACGTCCTGCCTTTTTTTTCAATATTTGGCAAATGTTTTTTTTTATACTGAGCGGCATTTTATCTTACATGTTTCGAATACAAAACCACTTTGAAAAATGCTATAATGAGCAGAGGTTTTTCCGCTCTTATATAAAAAAAATAACCTGGAAGACGAAAGCGGGGGAGCTTTTCCCGCTTTCGTCTTCTAACCTATCCGTGAGCTATTTCTAGTCGCTCACTCACTTAGTAGTCGCACGGATAGAATTTTAATATCTGAAATGGATTAATCACAACCCACTTTATGTAAGCTCGTTCTGGATTTTATTATTAGTCAATATTCGTCGTTAGTTTAGTTAATTTTTCGCTTACTCAAATTCATACCGCTCAAGTTATTAAAACAGTATGTCCATCATCAGTCGCTCAGTTTTTTTTATTAGATCGTTTTATAATTCCCCTTGAGAAAATATTGATCAGGAAAAGAGGGTTTTACCCCGTGGCGTGAGCTGAGCTTGGGGTTACGTAAGGGCCTGTTTACACATTTATTAGTGATTAGTGCGAGTCCATACAAAAGTTACTCGCACTTGCAACAAGTGTATGAACTCGCACTAATCACTAATCAGTGTAGACGGCCCATAATGCATTGTACTCGCGTCGGGTAGACTGCTCTACCGTGCCCCTAGATTTGTTATGTTATATTAATCATAGTAATTGCACCGTCCAAAAGCGCTTACCGTGTTGCACAACGATCAATTAGTGCTAATAATTGAAATAATGTCACAGTCCTCCAGAGCGGAGTAGCGAGTTGGAATCCCTAGAGAAACGGGGGATTGAGAAGGTCTATCTAGCTCAACATTTTGTTTGCTGCTGTTTGACCAGAGAAAATCGTGACGTCACTTTCTTATTTCCCTACAAACTTGAAACTAACAGAGTTTTTGGAGCATGAAAAGTTGGTGATTTGGCTATGACAACATCTCCCTATTACCAGTCAAAACAACAAGAAAATAATATGACCCTTATAAGTACTTAATAGGCACTAGTATCACCACACCTGACCTTTATACATTAAGCACAAGTTCTTATAAAGACAGTCGCCGTATCGATCAGGCCGCCACGTGGGCGGAAGAAATTAGGGCATCTCGTAACATACCGCCATTGGCCGCAAAACAACGATTTATCGGCCGTCTTCACTTCACTGACATTTGCGGCATTTAGCTTAGTAAAATAAAGCCAAGATAATGCCCAATGTTTAAGAGTTGAGGGAACGATTTTCACCTTTATTTCAACGCTGTCAAAGTTCAATTCAATACAATTCAAATTTATTATCTGGTTTTTGACGACCGGTTTATTAGCCTAGTGATGGCCTAGTGGGTAGTGCTGGCTGGCTGGCGGTCCTAGGTTCAAGTCCCGGTAAGAGAAGACATTTGTTTCTTAGTCATTCATGTTGTTATAAATACATAGATGGTAAATGTTACATTATAGAAGTATCAAACATGAGCCCTGCAAGAGCGTCGCAAATGTACGAGGGGCATTCAAAATATTCTCTGCATGTGGATGAAAACAAACAAGTACGAAAAGTTTGATATTTTTATTTTTCAATATACTCCCCCCCTATGTTCATACACTTATAAGATCGATCAATTTTTTTTTTATCCCTCATAAAAATATTTTTTATCTTTGGTGTTAAAATGCTCCTTCACGGCCGTCTTCAACGCTTCATCGTCAGAAAATTTATTTCCACGCAGATCCTTTTTAAGATTGGGGAACAAAAAGAAGTCGTTTGGGGCTATGTCCGGACTATAGGGTGGATGAGTAACAGTTTCAAACCCACATTCAACAATAGCTGCCTTGGCAATATGAGCAGTATGGACAGGGGCGTTGTCATGCAGAAGCAGAACACCTTTGGTTAACTTTCCTCGCCTCTTTTCTTTGATCGCATCTCTTAATTGACGTATAACGTTAGCGTAGTACTGCCCTGTGATATTTACACCTTTTTCTTTATAATCGATAAGCAAAACTCCTTCACAATCCCAAAATATTGTGGCCATGACCTTGCCAGCTGAAGGGATGACCTTGAACTTCTTGGGATGAGCTGAACCCTTAATGTGCCACTGCATGGACTCCTGTTTGCTCTCTGGGTCATAATGATGAACCCAGGTTTCATCTCCAGTAACTATTTTTTGCAGCACCTCATCGGGATTTTCACCACACAGGTCGATAAAATCTGAACAGCAAGCCACACGCATATCCTTTTGAAGCCGCGTCAGCATTCGCGGAACCCATCTTGCACTTACTTTTGACATATTAAGATGGTCATGTATAATGTCATGTACGGTACCAATAGAGAGATTGGTTACTTGAGCTATAGATTTTACCTTCACTCGACCGTCTTCCAATATAAGTTTTTCCACTTTATCAATATTTTCTTGTGAGGTAGCCACTACAGGCCGTCCAGGACTAGGGTCATCTTCAATACTCTCCCTTCCACGCTTAAATTAGCTTGACCATTTTTGAATAGTAGATAAAGAAGGAGCAGACTCACGGTAAACACAATCCATTTCCTCTTTTATGGTTTTTTGATTTTTACCCTGTTATTTTATGACGGATCGGTGCTCTAATTTCGTTAACATTGTTAATTCGCTCATGGTGTTCATGTTTGTTCGGCAATTGCAGAAAAACAAAAGAACATCTCGGTTCCAATTTTACTTTTTTTTAAATTTCAATGGATGAATCTTAGCGGCCAGTAACAAATATATATATAAAAGAGGTTGTAACGTATCAATACCGAAAATATTTTGAACGCCCCTCGTAGTACCTGCTAATTAAAGACTAACTTAAAAGTAACAACTCAATGAAAAATCCCCGACATTTACGTTTCGAAGTTCAATATCTCAAAACCGGCTAATCCGATTTTGTTGAAACGTAGCTAAATAAGAACCATCTCGATCACGTCAGCTTTTGGACTAAAAAAACGCATTGAAATTAAAATCGTGTTTTTGTTTGAAAAAAAAAAACCCGTGTGGTGTCGGGTTAGAATTTCACCACCCCTTTCTTCCCGTGGGTGTCGTAAAAGTCGACTAAGAGTGCAGGGTTACAGTGTGTTGTGGGCGATGGGCTAGCAACCTATCACTGCAATATCACATTTTATCGATCTTTTATACCCACATTTATGCTAAAAGTGGCGCTGGAACATAAGTTTCATGTGCTCTGCCTACCCCTTTTGGGAATAAAGGCGTGAATGTATGTATGTATGTAAATTAAAATAGGTCCATTCGTGCATGACCTGCACGAATGGACCGATTTTAATTTACACACGTCAAACTTATAACACCCCTCTTTTTGCGACGGGGGTTAAAAACTAACAAAGCTTAAGATAATATAATAGCAAGTACTATATCTATTCAATATATCGTCGTATAGTAACATAAAGCCTTATTGAGCTTACTATGGGGCTAGTTCGATGTATGTAAGATTTGGTGAGACCTTTATGTCATTGAGACAGGCCATAAATTGAAGTATTGAATGTTCCTAATCATGCAAAATAATTCTCTTGCACCGATTATTGCTGCTTTTAGGAACTCCACAGTCATTTCTGCTGACATGCACTGCCTGAAAAACAGAGTTGTGACTTATTTGAAATACTTGTATTTAAAATGCAAATACAAAATAGGTATTACGTATTATGTTGTACTCAAATACTTTTTTTAAGTATTTTGTATTTTATTTCAAATACATTTCGAAAGGTATTTTATATTTGTCAAATATAAAATACTTTTTTACTGCTAAGTTTCGAAAGTAATACCTTTACTACTCAAATTTTCAAGTGAATGGGTCAGCGATTCGGCAAATGGCAAAGCGCCTCTACGTAGTCGGTCCCAAAGTTCTGTCACTGGCATATTATTTTTAAATTTAGAAGATGATTTTAAGAAAATTTTATTGCATTCCATTTTTGAATGTTTGACAATTATTTTAAAACAAAAAACAGTCATTCGTTGCAATTTCTCACGATGGAGTGGACATAGAAAGAAAACCGAATAGCTGTTTTAGCATTGCACCGCTGTGGGCACTCGCCAAGTACGATTTTCAAGTTGCTCAAAAATTTAAAAATAACGCTTAGGTTTGTGTACCGTACTATTGATAGGTACAATGAAGTCTCCAGTGTTGAGGACAAGAAAATAATTGGCCGGCCTCGCTCCGTACGAACACCAGCAGTGATCAAAGCGATCAAGGCGCGCATAGCAAGAAATCCTGTCCGAAAACAGAAATTGATGGCTTTGCAGATGGGTGTCAGTAGAAAAACCGTCAAAAAGGTTTTAAACGAAGATCTTAGTCTACGAGCATACAAAAAAAAGCGTGGGCACCTACTTAATGCCCGTCTAAAAACAATAAGGCTTAAAAGATCCCGGAAGTTGTTAAAGCGGTACGCGAAAAATCGACACCGTGATATCCTCTTTACAGACGAAAAGATTTTCGATATTGAAGAGAAGTACAATAAACAGAATGATAGAGTGTACGCTAGGAGCTCTGAAGAAGCAGGAAAAAGAGTTCCGCGGGTGCAACATGGGCATCATCCATCATCAGTGATGGTCTGGTTGGGTGTATCTTATTACGGGCCAACTGAGGTTCATTTTTGCGAAAAAGGTGTCAAAATCAGTGCGAAAGTATACCAAGAGACAGTTTTGGATAAGGTTGTCAAAGATCTGCCCAACACGCTATTTTCGGGACATAATTTTGTGTTCCAGCAGGATTCTGCGCCAGCACACAAAGCCAAGACCACTCAAGCCTGGTTTGACCGTCAAAAAATCGACTTTATAAGACACGAAGATTGGCCTTCCTCTAGTCCGGACCTTAATCCTTTGGACTATAAAATTTGGCAGGTCTTAGAGGGGAAGGTCTGTGCTAAACCACATAAAAATTTGGAGAGCCTAAAGTCATCTTTAAGAAAAGCAGTCACTGAGATAGATATGAAAATGGTGCGTGCTGCGATAGACGACTGGCCGCACCGATTAAGGGCCTGTATTAAAAACAAACGAGGTAATTTTGAATAATTTTGAGTAATTTTAATTCTTTATTAAATGTACTTTAAATCGGTATATAATTTATTAAAAATTTATTGCTACTTTTGTTTTTATCATTATTTTCATTTGTGACAGAACTTTGGGACCGACTAGGTACGCTGCAACTTTGAAAGGCTATTTGCAAAATGACAGTTAAAACAAAAGGAACTTTATTATCTGTGAAACATGAAGTTACGCTTCGGTTTTTAACGAGGTTGATTTCGATTTTGTTTCGATTACTTTTTGAAAGTATTTTATTTGAATAAAGTATTTTGAAAATACCTATTTTGTATTTAAATACAAAAAGCCAAAGTATTTTGTATGTTGCATTTGAAATATTAAATTAGAAAAGTATTTGCATTTTGTATTTAAATACTTTTTTAAAAAGTATTTTGTACATCTCTGCTGAAAAACCGGTCGCGCTCGTAAATCCCGCAACTGCAGTATTCGGACATCATGGGCCATATATGGGTTTTATAACCGGAAATCCTTTTCTAATAAAAGGAGATGAAAAGAGTTTCCCGCTCGTATTAAATGTTACTATACCCTATTCCATATAAGATTAGAATAAACCGGCCAAGTGCGTGTCGGGCATTGCGTAGTGTAGGGTTCCTTAGTTGCCTGTTGCTTAAATCGCACGCGCGCGCCAACTGAATGGTGCGGTTGCGTCGGCCGAATCTGTACGAATGTTAGCTCCAAGTACACATTAAGTTGATCGATTATTACTCGGTAACTAGTTATGCCTACTTGTCCGTGATATACACAAGGGTATATGTGGACGTAGGATAATACGGAAAATGGTATATAGGTTAACAATTAAAGTTGGTTGTAATCTTAATTAGTTTACACTATACGGGTAACAAAATTAACATTTCTCCATTGTCCACAGCCCAAAAGACACTACAAATCTTCAACATCGAAATGAAATCCAAAATGAAGGCCCACACCATGACAGAAGACGTGGTGTTCTGGAAGTGGATATCCCTGAACACTCTCGCCCTGGTCACCAAGATGTCCGTGTACCACTGGTCCATGGAGGGAGACTCGACGCCCGTGAAGATGTTTGACCGGCACTCGTCGCTCGCCGACTGTCAGATTATCAACTACAGGACGGATCCGAAGCAACAGTGGCTGCTGCTAGTCGGTAAGCCTTTCTCTTTCTAACTTTGAGGGGCTACCCTGGAAGTGGATATCTCTGGACACTGGCCCTGGTCACTAATATGTCCGTGTACCACTGGTCCGTGGAGGGACACTCGACGCCCGTGAAGATGTTCGATAGGCAATCGTCGCTCGCCGACTGTCAGATTATCAACTACAGGACGGATCCGAAGCAAGAGTGGCTGCTGCTAGTCGGTAAGCCTTTCTCTTTCTAACCTTGAGGGGTTATCCTGGAAGTGGATATCCCTTGACACTCTGGCCCTGGTCACCAATATGTCCGTGTACCACTGGTCCGTGGAGGGAGGCTCGACGCCCGTGAAGATGTTCGATAGGCACTCGTCGCTCGCCGACTGTCAGATTATCAACTACAGGACGGATCCGAAGCAAGAGTGGCTGCTGCTAGTCGGTAAGTCTTAGCTTCTCTTTCTGTTACGGGCTATACATGGGCCCATTACACAAGGCTACAAGTAACAATTTCGGAAGTTCAAGAGTGGTTATACACGGTGACTTTTTGTAGCGATACAAACTCGATGCAGTAGGTCTAGCACAACTTGCTGACATGTTGCTTCGCGCGCGACTGAGCGTCTCTTGTCTCACTTGCACCGTGCAAATTAGAATAAGGAGAGTAGATCTTTCTCGACTCGCGTCACGGCGCAGTGTCAGTTGTGCTAGCCCCCCAGGTGAACTATGGCTAGTGTCGCGATGCAGTCGTTCGTGAAACGCGCGTTTGTAATGCTACAAAAACTCTTGCTCGCACATTCTACTGAGTATGAAAATATCAATAGCTTTAGCTTGAGAACTCTTCTGAACATTCTGCATAAAATGTGGTAGGTGTGTTTCGAGGTAAATTGTACCAGAGAAGCGTAAGCGTGCCCGTTCCCGTGTGGTATCTGGTTAGAATTTCACCACCCCCTTTCTTCCCGGGTGTCGTAAAAGTCGACTTGATGTGGGTGATGCTGGAACATAATTTTCATGTGTTCTGCCTACCCATTTTGGGAATAAAGCCGTGAATGTATGTATGTATGTAAGCGTAATCGTAATGATATACATCGTCTTGTGTAACATTGATTTGATGAGCTAATTTATCATTCCACCATCGGCATGCTAGCTAGCAACTGGTCTAGTTTGCAAAATCGTAGAAAAATTGCAAAGTTTTGACTGTTGTACTAGTGTCGATGCTAAATCTATCAGAAGATAAAAGAGTTTATTCAAAATATAATTTAATAAAACTCAATAAAAACATCCAACTTTTTAGTACAACAAGTATTGGATATAGCCGCATTACAATCTTAACTCCAAATTCGGATTAACTCGTCACCAGTCACGCAGAAATAGTAAAGACTTCCGTTCCAGTTAATTCCAGCGGACATACGATTGGTTAAATAAACATTTTAGTGTCACATTCCAGCCGGACTCGAATCGTCGCGTCACAATGAACTTATGAAATATGTTATTTAATAATACGCGCTCTCTCACACACGAAGCTAAGCATTATAATTGGAGAGAGAAAGTAACAATGGCATGTTAAAAGACTTGTTAAATACAATATGGTTTCAAGTTGACGGCTGACGTCGCCTGTTTATAGTGATTAAAAGAAGGAGTACTGACTCGACTTCAACTATATTAAATACTAGCTAACTGCGCGGCTTCGCCCGCATATTTCAGAGAACGCAGGCGAACCCACGGGATAAATCATAGCCTATATCCATACAAAAATTTGTATATCCATTATTATTATTAGTTTTTTCTTTAAAACTCAAATGTGGCAATAAACTTCTTTTTATTTTTATTTTTAAAAAGTCCATTCTATACGCAGGCACATACAAACTTACATAGAGAATAGATGTGTCAATTCAATAGAATCAAAATTTATTATTACTACAAAAGAAAGAAGGCAAAAAAAATTGCCTAATGATTAAAATTCCATTCAGATATCGCAAAAAATTACGAAGCTACAACCGTTTTAATGTTGCTTGTTAGAGAGAGAAAACGCAGAAGATCGTGACGTCACGGTCGTCGAGCGTCATAATAAAAGACAATCGTTTCATTTGTACAGTCAGCATCATATAGTTAGTAGCAGCCGAACTAGCCAAATATATCGGAACACGTCTTTATTACTATAGGAGTAAGGATGTGTTACGATATATTTGGCTACTTTGGCTGCTACTAACTATATGATGCTGACTGTAGGTGCATTTTGCGGAAAACGGACAGAACATACCCTCTCTTAAAACTTTGGACACTTATAACTGTGATAATTGCGTTGCTTTTTTCTCAGTTAGACTACATTTTAATCCTTTTTCGAGAAAATACAGCATTATTGATTATTGTATTTAGTGTCTACACCCCACTACATCGAGTCAACGACAATACGATTTGTCTGAATGAAGTTATAGTAAACTCGGTCAGACAGGTAGCTCTTTATAGAAAACATTTGCACCTAAAAAAGGTAAACACGGGGACCCCTCGTCACGGTGGAGTGAATGAAAGTCAATTATCTCTTTCACGTTCCGTTGCACTTTACTTTGAGCGCCATTTTGAAACTTCGCTTTAAATAGCAGGATGTGACGGTGAACAGTCGGCGTACGATTCGATCACGATTATGGCACGATTGTGTGAGACGTTATCCGTACACGTAAGTGCCTTTATTTAAGTGATTTCGAGTATCCATCTTCAATATTATCATAAGATATAAAAAAAAAACAGATTGCTTAGATCCATTTGGTTGTTAGTTACAAAAACACTTATAAAACTACATTTGTCAACTTAAACTTAAAACTACTTATTTTTAGGTATTAACACATGAAGGTCGGTGTATCGGCGGAGGATATCCGAGTCCCACCTCTCTGCTATCATTCTCAGGATGCTATTTGAGCTCCCCCTCGTCTGCATCACCACAGATGCCGTCTTCTTCCGTACTATCGCATAAAAGTCCTCTACGCTAGCATCGGCAAACATCCCAGAGGCACTGCAAAATCGGGGAAGCCCGAACAGCCTCCTGAAAATATTGTTATATTGGATACGCAGGGTATTATATGACTTCAGCCTGAAACTAGCCCACAGACCACATGACAATACTAAGATAAGATAACTATTTATCGCCACAATACACAAAACATCTACAACGGACGGTAAAAGGAGCCTCACTCCGTATGCCACGACAAGCCGTGGATCTGATTTTCAGTGGGGCCCTGACTGAAAGAACTTACTATAATATAATCAAAACTAAACCTATAAATAGTACAGTCGGCATCGTATTAGCAGCCAAAGTAGCCAAATATATCGTAACACATCCTTACTCCTATAGTAATAAAGACGTGTTGCGATATTTTTAGCAACTTTGGCTGCTACTTACTATATGATGCTGACTGTTTAGTAACAGTTTTATAGTAGTAGCAGACTAGCAGTAGCTTTTATGCTTTGCCCTGAGATGGACTTTTAGAAAATACCGTATAACTTTTAACTTCGCCTTTTGTTTGATAACTTATTCTTTAGCTCAATATTTATTAAATAGGTAACAAAACAAACGAGGGCTAACTTTCCATATTTCTATTTGATCACTTGTTCAAAAGTGCATTTTATTTGTGAAAACGGTAGGTTTGATTAGGTCTATATCGGCTGTCGAAATAAGCCTTTTTGAAAAGACGCTCCTCGCGTATAAGTCGTATATTGGATGCTTCGGCACGTGTATGAATAGACGGTAACACTGCCAATTTAAAAAGCTCTAGTTATACCAGCTATTTACCAAGACCTGCGGCGCCGTCGCACGGTAGCATAATCTGAAAGTCGGAAACGATCGTATACGCAAACAAAACACGGCGGGGTTCACAACGTTTACTAAGAGCATCGCTATTAGCAATCCAAGCGAAGCTAGAGCTGCGATTACACATAGATGTTACGTTTAAAGTGTCATGTTATAATAGAAACCGTTTCGCAGTCGAGACCATGACTTTTGTTAATAGCTAGGCAGGTTGCCAGCCAAGTTTGGGCTAACGTCTGCCGGTGTGCCATCATAAATGAAGCGGACGAACTACGAAACCGATGTGTAGTGAAACGATTTTCAAAATTTTGACACTGCGCTATTGGGTATCATATTATTACATCTGTTCTTAATTGGGAAACAGTTTCGTCAAACTAGAGCTGTTCAGCGAAAATGCTGTTCGCGTTCCGTCCACATGATTTAAGGATTCGTTGTGTTGACAACAAGACACAAATGCAGATTCATTGCTCTCTACACATCGCATCCTCTGGTGCTCTGATCGTAGTTTACTTCCTTCGCCAATAACCGGTTTGCAAGTTGCGAATTTCCTGTTGTCAGTTTGTATAATAAGTTGGTATGTGTCTGCAGATCTGATTAGGATCTGTCAGCAAGTAAGCTAGGTTCTTATCTTCAGCATTTAAATCGGAGCGACAGGCCGCGTTCCGATCTCTCGCTCTGTATGTTGCACTGCTCCCCCTGCCTCTCTCTCTCGAAGTCTTCACCGAACCGTCATTCCTGTTCCACTTTGCCCACCGTGATTCGTATACTGAACTTGTATATTGTTTCCTCCAGGAATCTCCGCCCAGCAGAACCGCGTGGTCGGCGCGATGCAGCTCTACTCCGTGGAGCGCAAGTGCTCGCAGCCGATCGAGGGCCACGCCGCTTCGTTCGCCACGTTCAAGGCTGAGGGCAACGCCGAGCCGTCGACGCTGTTCTGCTTCGCTGTCAGAACCGCACAGGGCGGCAAGCTGCACGTCATCGGTGAGTCAATTAGGTTTCCTATTACAGCGAATATCTTCAAATCGAAGTCGGTACGTAGATCACTCCCATGTACTAGGTAAGAAGCAAACAGCAACTGAGCATTCTGACCGCCAGCGCTCCGATCCTATTACAGCAGGGGTTATCAAACTGGGGGGCGCGACCACATTTTAAGGGGGGCGCGGGGCTTCGGGAAATTTGAACACGCTAGGAAGATGATGATTTGGCTAGCTAACCCATTCATTTCCGTTTCCTTGCATCGAAGCGACGGGGGGCGTGGGAACTTCATTTTAGGCAGCAGGGGGGCGTGCCTAAAAAAAGGTTGGGAACCCCTTATATTACAGAATATCCCTGGGAGTGTCCTTAAACCGAAGGCCGGACGTAGGTCAGAACCAAACAGCAACTCGCTACTCTGACCGCAAGCGCTCCTATCGAGGGTCATACGGCATTGTTTGCCGCGTTCAAGAGCGAGGGTGACTTAGTCCTCGCACCATGATGATCTTTGCAGCACCGGAGTTACTTAAGAAATGGAGCACTGATTAATGATCGTTACGTTTAGCATTATCACCAACAGGTACTCTTACTTTACGACAAAGAGCCCTAATAGGAAGCCCTAGTGGAATACCACCCACTTGTTCAAGACCTTTGTCCAAAGTGTATTTGCATCTCAGATGTGAGATGCAATGCACATTGGACAAAGATTTTGGACAAGAGGAATACCACCCTAAAGCGCCGGTGCATTTTCCCTTCACAGGGCCTCATCAAAGATCATTTACATTTGACACTTCTGACGAAAAATATGGGGTGTTACTAAGTTTAACTTGTGTCAGATACACAAGTTAAACTTATAACACCCATCTCTCTCACTCAGTGGCATCGTAGCTCCCAAACGGTTGAACCGATTTGAGTGGGTTTTTTCATCGAAAGTTTTTTTTCTGTCGATATAATCGTTTTACTCCTTTGCTAATTCTCTTATTCTCTCCTCACAGAGGTGGGGCAGACGCCCGCCGGCAACCAGCCGTTCCCCAAGAAGGCGGTGGATGTGTTCTTCCCCGCCGAGGCGCAGAACGACTTCCCCGTCGCCATGCAGGTCTCGCCCAAATATGACGTCATCTATCTCATCACCAAATACGGGTGAGTACTTAAATGTTCAATACTGTTATTCTAAGGTTGTTGTTTGGGATTACCTGGGTAAATCAACTATTTCTTTTTTGCTATCCTGTCCCATTAGTCAAGAGAAACAATGTCAGAGTTTCATTAAAACAAATACAATGTGGACTATTAGTATAAGGGGCTGAAATGGAGCCAACTTTGGTGGATTTTAACCCTTAAAATTGCAATTACATAAAGTGACCCAATGTTCGGAACAGGTACATCCACATGTACGACATCGAGACCGGCACCTGCATCTACATGAACCGCATCTCCTCGGACACCATCTTCGTGACGGCCCCGCACGAGACCACCGGCGGCATAATTGGTGAGTGCTCGTCCATATACGGGTTATAAAAGGAGAAGAATTCAATTTGTGTAACCTTTAAGGCTTGGCCAAACACGGAGGAGGGTAGCTCATTCCTTCCGAAGCCATAGATCAGAGTCCTATTTAACTTTATGGTCTCTTACGAGATTAATATATTGCTGCGCTCGCACTATGCACCGCGCGCTGCCTAACGTCCGATTGATGTGACCCAGCGCGGCTGTGTGTGCCGCCGCGTCCGCGCCGCGTGCACGCAAGGGGCCGCGCGGCGCGGCGCGCGATGCCGGCGGGACGCAGTCTGTTTGACGTCCCTAACCTGTAAGTGTGTCTGGCCAAGCCTTTAGCAGCTCAAAGGCCTAATAAAAGATAGAGGATGTCTTGTTATTTTGGTTGCGGTCTTTTGTAAAGACGAAGTGCTACCTCAGTTGGAATGATCCACATATGAGCATTTTTCGCTGTTTAAGCTTTTATGCAATGTATGTAACTATGTTTGTTCGGGTGGAATCTGGCAACATAGTTTTGAAGCATATATCTTCAACCGGTTGAGCTGAAATTTTGGGTTTAAGTATAGTTTGGATGACAATTCAATATTATGGTACCGACGAGCTGATCTAATGATGGAGACAGAAGGCGGCCATGGGAATTCAGGACATAACAGGCGTAACCCGGTTGTGTTCGGGCTCGTTAGAGTTGTCTCAACGGTATACAAGAAAGTACAGTTGGCAATAAAAGCCAAGCCAAATTTTTTTTGGTACAAACCAATACTGAAATTTTCGAAAAAAACTTGTTTTGTTCCATTTTAAAACAAAACAAACTACCTTTTTTCCTGTTAAAGTTGGTTCAAATATGATCGCCAATATTCCTCGTACGGTGGGTGGCTCGAGGATAAAAAAAATACAGTTATTATCAAACCGCGATTACATTGAGATTGGAGGTAACAGTTTGGCCATATAAAACAAAGTTTATATGAACTGACAGCTATTCCCATGCCAAACTCGTCGCGGTTTATACCTCAGCCACACTATGGTCCCGCGCTGCTCATCGCTCTGCTGCTCGCAGCCGCGATGTTTCCGTCTCTGGCCACACACTGCTCTACTCGCGCGATTAATCGCGACGCTCCGCACTAGGTTACTTGCCTCCATTGCCGCTCCTTTGACTCGCGACCAAAAAACCGACAAAACAGCGAGCGGGCATGACAAGGAGCAAAATGAGCGGCATGACGAGTAACGTTGCCACACCATGTCTCTGTCTCCTTCCCTCGCTACTTCCCACGTCACTCGACGAGTGTGTTGCAGGGGTTTTGGGTGCCATACCTAATGTGTGCAGAAGTATTAGGCGGATGTCACACTGCGCCGCATCTCCGGACGGAGGTGCGGAGCTGCATACAAACGCCGGACGGAGGTGCGGTGCAGTGTGTCGTACCGCACGTAATTTATATATAAACTGAGGTACCAGCATACAACGAGCTCCGCGTCTCGCTACGAGACGCGGCGGCAGTGTGACCACATCCATATACTCAATGTCATCAACCTTTCTGTCACCGGTCCTCCAAACGCATGAACCTTGAATACTCTCGACAGGTTATGGTAATAATAATACCACGTGCGAGCGAGCTGTCCTTGTCATAGTTCCACTTTTTTTTATTTGCCACAACTGATTTAGTATGAAGTTGTGGCACATAAACCATTACCCGTCCAAATTAAGTAGGTTGTTTATGGCAAGTCATCAGCCATTTTAAGACCAGTTCTTAATTTAGCTGCATAGGAGCCTTTCCGTCCCTCACTGTGGCATCACTTACAGCATGTCCAGAATATTATAAGTTCACGTCCAAACGTCACCCTTACGTTGTCTAGTTGTAAAGCGATCGCCAGAAAAAAATATGGTATCGCAAATATTCGTGTTCATTGCTTCATCTATTTCTAACACTTTGGTTGCGATTACCTACGGCATTTCTTAGTGACCTTATTCATTTAAAACAACTAAAACATGTTCCGTTATTCGCAAAACTGAATCTCATTAACAATTTCACGTAACATCGCATGACGAAGTTCATATCGCAGTTATTGACCCCTTGCTTTAGAATAACAAGGTTGTAACTATTTTTACCCCATTACGAATGGAACTTTTTCTAATATTAGAAGCAAGCTCAAGACGGCGATTTTTCATGCCGGCCTGCTGAAATGACCCGCCTTGCCTGAATACAAATGAGCGTTGGCGCGGTCGGTAATGGGGGAAATTAGAACATTCTATTTATTTATACTTATTATATATTTATTTAAACTTTATTGCACAGTAACAAGTTACCAATACAAAAGGCGAACTTAAGGCCATAAGGCATTCAGCCATTCTCTACCAGTCAGTCTTGAGGCCAAACAGAAAATGATCATCTTGTGCGGGATAAGGACAAATTACTGGTGTGTTATATAAATACATTACTTACATATTTATTTTATATGACATGTGAGGTAATATCCGAAACTACTCATTAGATTGAGTTTTTGTCACTAATCCATATTAGATCAATGACTCGCGTATATGAATGTGCTGTATCCGCTACGAAGCGGGAAACTGCTGCTACGCTTTGCCTCGAATGGGCAAATATTAATAATGAGCCTCCAAGGTGAACGGAAGCTTTAGCGTAGACTATTCGTTTTGGGTTAGACTATATTTTGAACGCTATTGTAGGGCTCTATTAAAAAAAACCGGGCAAGTGCGATTCTGACTCGCGCGCCGAGGGTTCCGAACAAACTTTCATACACTATATACCCGTCACGACCCTGCGTTATTTTGAACCAATTTCGATAATTCTTTTTTTATTTGAAAGTAGGCACTTTCATAATACTTACATACAAATTTAAATAATTAATATAAAACACAAAAGTGTTAAATTACAATCCACATTCCACATTACACATGGATTAACTTTCTTTAAAACTATTCCAAATTTCAAATGGATAGCATTAGAAAAAAAATAATTATATTTTTAATAAATTCTTGGACGTAATGTATTGTAGCTAATTATAATCATTTTATTTAATTCGCGTTAGGTTATTCAATTGGTGATTTTATATTTTAAATAAACTTTTCTGAATCCTTTATGCTCATCCGGTTATAATTATAAGTAGGTTATAGTTATAATTATGTTAGGTTATAATTATGTCTCGTATGCTGTGTTTGTGATCTCTGGCTGTTATTAACAATAGGTTTGTAAGTGATGTACCTACTAACACTTTTATGGGCTCTGCCTGAAATAAATGATTTTATTTATTTATTTTATTTATTTATTAGTAATTCCTGAGACATTTAAGTTTGTGACAGACAGACGAACGGACAGAGTCGCACCATAAGGGTTTCTTTTCCTTTTTCGTTTTTACCTTATTGGTCCGGGACCCTAAAAACAACAAAATCATCGTAATAAACATTTTAAAAATCTTTACGGTAAGCAATTAAAAGCGAAATTTTTGCATTGAGAGATCGTTCAACTGGGTCTTGAACTAACCTAGTCTAAACGAAACTCTTCAAAAAAGGTTAGAAGGTAATGCATGTAAACCTTCGTTTTACGACAGCACGCCCCTTATGGCTTTCCGCCCGCTCGCGTTGTCATGACAGGACACGGTCATATTGCATTCAACATACTGTTTTGAAAATGTGGGGTAGCCACAGCCAGTTATATATAATTCCATTGTCTTCGACTGAGATGAGGATTGTGGCAAACTAAATGATCGATTTTGTGGAAGGAGCACTAATTTAGATATAGATAGCACTTATAAAAAATACATAAATGTAGAGTGGGAAGCAGGGAAATTCGAGAACTATATAAAATCTTATTTATTTACACAATGTACGTCTTCATTCGTGGCGATCGTCTTACAAACTGAATCATACGTCAAATCATTCACCGTTCTAAAACTATCCAAACCACGTTCGATAGTTCCTTATTCATCTTCTAGCAGCCAGCATCATACAAAGTCATCAAAAAGTACCAATCCCACATAAATACCTGGCACTTTTATTTATTCATGCCCTTTATCGGATAACTATAGACGAACACAAAAGCGACGTCATTGTCAAACGTTATGTAACCAAACCGAAAGGTTAGTAACACCGTAACACCATTCATGAAACTCCCCATCTATAACTTGGCCAGTCGCTGCCGTGATTAATTCTCATTATTAAAATACAATTTCCTTTCTTCAGGCGTGAACCGCAAAGGCCAAGTCCTCTCGGTGACAGTAGAAGAGGACTCGATAGTGCCGTACATCAACACGGTGCTGCAGAACCCGGAGCTGGCGCTGCGGCTGGCCGTGCGCAACAACTTGGCTGGCGCCGAGGAGCTGTTCGTCAGGAAGTTTAACATGCTCTTCACTAACGCGCAGTACGGCGAGGCCGCCAAGGTGAGTTCAGCACGCTCAGCAGGCCTGTTCTTCTTAAGAGTCCGCAGTAAGCTCGGCCGAATTTCACCTTCCCATACAAACGTAGTTACGCTCTCATTTTAAAACTACGTGTTGGATTGTGACGAAACGCGCCATGATATTAATGTTCTAACAGTTAAATATCGGTTTAGTTAGACAGAGGACTGCCTGTATGTTGCTATTATTTAAGGCGAGTTGCACCAACTCACGATTAAAGACCGATCAACGTTAAATATGGCGCCGACAGCTGTCATTCCATAGAAACTTGTTTTACTCTTCATACATTCAGATTTTAACGAACACCGCTTACGATTACAGATGTTTTGGTGCAACCAAACCCTTATTCTGTGATCTCAGTGACGGAGTACCGTACATACTAGCCTGCGATAAGAGCACCATTTGATATTTAACGTAATATTAATTAGATGAGGGCCAACTTTAGGACTATGTCCTATTTATTTATATCAACTATCCCGATCGTTCGGTCTACGAGGAAGCAACCTAGTCCTACCTACTTTATGAATAAAGCAATTTATCTACAAACATGACCATGATGTAATAATGATAGGAGTCAAAGAATCACGTACTGCAAGGCTATCCATCCATTCCAGCACTATCCGTCTTTCTCTTATTATAAAACTTAGAAAGAGAGGTATAGTGCGTCTAAAATCGAGAGAGCTCGCGCGCCGTCTTGTGATAGCCGTGCAGTTTAGTATAATGCTTATGACCTCCCGAATGGTTGGTAATCCAGTGATTATTTGCAGGTGGCAGCAATGGCACCGCGCGGCATCCTCCGCACCCCGCAGACCATCCAGCGCTTCCAGCAGGTGCCCACGCAGCCGGGGCAGACGTCGCCGCTGCTGCAGTACTTCGGCATCCTGCTCGACCAGGCGCAGCTCAACAAGTTCGAGTCGCTCGAGCTGTGCAAGCCGGTGCTGCTGCAAGGTACGGGCCAAGAACCTACCAACAGAACTAGTAGTGGTGTTAAAATGGCTGCAGTCTTCTGTATGGTGGAGATACTTCCCCAGTTGGGCCGCTCCAAATATGAGTGACATGAAATTTTGCTGTGCCCTGCTCCTCTCTACTCTTTATATTTATTTATTGGTACAGTGTTAGAGAGATTTGATAGCGCGACTTAACAACCGGTTGAGCTGGTCACCCAGGTGTGATATAGTTGTGAACTTGTGACATTAGGACATTACGTACTCGTATTCAAAACTGATACACAAACAAAACATATCCCTATTCAAACAGTCTTCAACATGCGTTTTTCACCTACAACAGTTTATTCTCTCGTTACAAAATATTCTTAAGACAAAATCCTTCTTACTCAGGTCGCAAGCAGCTGCTCGAGAAATGGCTAAAGGAAGAGAAGCTGGAATGCTCCGAGGAGCTCGGAGACCTGGTGAAGCAGGTGGATCCGACCCTGGCGCTGTCCGTGTACCTGCGCGCCAACGTGGCCAGCAAGGTCATCCAGTGCTTCGCGGAGACCGGCCAGTTCCAGAAGATCGTTCTCTACGCCAAGAAGGTGAGAATCCCTCTTGGTGAAACGAGCCACTGATGTTGAGATTCTAAGTTTGTGGACGGTTGGCCAGTAGAGACTATATACGGAACCGGGACATCCTGAAGTCCACAGAGAACCAGTGTGAATAATTATTTACTCATTTCCCTCACAGGTCGGCTACACACCCGACTACATATTCCTGCTCCGCTCCGTGATGCGCACGAACCCCGAGCAAGGCGCCGGCTTCGCGGGCATGCTGGTCGCCGAGGACCCGCCGCTGGCCGACATCAACCAGATAGTGGACGTGTTCATGGAGCAGAACATGGTGCAGCAGTGCACGGCGTTCCTGCTCGACGCGCTCAAGAACAACCGGCCTGAGGAGGGGCCGCTCCAGACCAGGTCAGTTGAGCACTTCTTCATGTCTCATGTTGTCCTAGTACTTTTAGAGTCGGTCAGTTGTTTTACCCTTGGAGCCAGAAAGCTGCTGGTGTCTTCGAGAGCTTTCTGCAGACTAGGTCAGTTAATCGCTAGATCATGCTTGCCCTATCATGTTCTCCTTGTACTTTTAACAGAGTCAGCCAGTTGTTTTATTCTCATAGTGGAGTAGACTTCTTCTGTGTCATATTCTCCTAGTACCATGATCATAGTCAGAAAGACTTGTAGCGGCGAGTGTAAATTGAATTCTAGGACAGCATTTCAACAATTTGAAATATGTTTTAAACATACGGAAACAACTCTATTGTCGATTGTTTTATCTGCAGTGCCAATGACAACCATTTATTAGCAAAGTTTGAAGAGTACCGAGCTGCGTGACTCGTTCATTTGTTTCAAGAAAGCATGTAGATGTGTGTGATGTGATGTGTTTTATGAAAGTCGATATTGAACATTGTTGTTATGTTATTGTACAGGTTGCTGGAGATGAACCTGATGTCCGCGCCACAAGTGGCCGACGCCATCCTCGGCAACGCCATGTTCACGCGCTACGACCGGCCGCACGTCGCGCAGCTGTGCGAGAAGGCCGGCCTGCTGCAGCGCGCGCTCGAGCACTACACCGACCTCTACGACATCAAGCGCGCCGTGGTCAGTACCCACTCCACTCCTACTGTGCCATCGCCATGTATTCCTGGTACTTACTGGTACACACACAGAACAGATCTTAACGCAATGTTGACTTGTAGCGACTCCTAATGTATCATGTATTTCTAGTAATCACACAGTCGGAACAGATTACCCAATGTTGGCTTCAGTGATCGCTACACCTCCCGTATCATGTGCTCCTGGTATTCTAGTAACGTCACTCAGCTTTATGCTGATGATTTATTTATTTATAGTAACATTTATATTTTAACAGCAAGGCCAAAGCGGTACAAACTTATAAATATGTAACATTAAGAAAAAGAAAAACATAAACAACAACGACTCTTAAGTATATTAAACTATAGTACTCGCAGGCATCTCGCATTCTGCCACCCTCCTGCATCCAATCATCAGTCGCGCGGTCGAACTCGCAAACAGATCACACTGTGGGTGCGCTTGGAGCACGGAGTTGAGGAACGCTAACGCGCGGGCAATGAGATCGTGCGCGTGCGCGCGCCCGGCACGGCCAGCAAGGGGTGACTTCGCATGAGACCCACACAATCGACCTTTCCTCGCACTAGATCGATGCTAAATTTAGCTAATGAGAGTAAGCGACGCAATTGTAGTGAATCATAGCCGTAAGAATAACGTAATAATGGTTCGAGAAGGATGCTAGAACTCTTAAATTGTCCGAATACTCCTTTTCAATGAAGACTCGGCAGAAGAGGTTGACAGAGCATATGAAATGAAATTTACAGTGCCACAGTGTTCTAGCAGTTGTGGATTGAAGGATGAAGAAAATTGATCATCAACCGCCATATCTCGTAATATACTTTACGACACCCAACAGAAAAAAAGAGGGTGGCGCTATTCTAATTTAATCTTTCTTTACAGGTCCACACCCACCTGCTCTCAGCAGAGTGGCTCGTCACATACTTCGGCAGTCTTTCAGTGGAAGACTCCCTGGAATGTCTCAAGGCCATGCTGCAGGCGAATATCCGACAGAACCTGCAGATCTGCGTGCAAATCGCTACCAAGTACCACGAACAGCTGACGACGAAGTCGCTGATTGAGTTGTTCGAGAGCTTCAAGACCTATGAGGGCCTATTCTACTTTTTGGGCTCAATTGTCAACTTCAGCCAGGATTCCGAAGTACACTTTAAGTACATTCAGGTTAGTATTATACTTTGAAGATTTGCTTTATTGTCATAAAAAGATAGGTTATTATTAATGATAGTGCTTATTTCTAATTATGATTTTTAACTACTATTTTAGCTAAAATTAATAATGCACTTAACCAGGTTTTGCACTCGCCCCAACTAACATTATAAGAAACGATCTCCGTAACTGATAATTTTAAATAGCAATCACCACACATGCGTCTATCTTTATTGGACTGTAAATGGTATACAATAAAACAGAGGCCTTTCAGTTTATTACAGACTATAAAAAACAGTGTAACGAAGCAGACATTAAGTCTTATAACGCGGTATAATTCAAATTAACACCATACGCCGACATGACTACTACGCAACAGTCAATGCTGAAAGACACACATTTTTTCTCTCAAAACTGACCGCCTGTTAATACGTTATTCGCCTAACAAAATAATACTAGCTAGACTAATTCCTTTCAAATTTCCAGGCCGCCTGCAAGACCGGCCAAATCAAGGAGGTCGAGCGCATCTGCCGCGAGTCCAACTGCTACAACGCGGAGCGCGTGAAGAACTTCCTCAAGGAAGCCAAGCTGCCCGACCAGCTGCCGCTCATCATCGTGTGCGACCGCTTCGACTTCGTGCACGACCTCGTGCTCTACCTCTACAGGAACAGCCTGCAGAAGTACATCGAGATCTACGTGCAGAAGGTAAGATCACACCGAGGAATAAAATGAAAGGTAGAACGCGACGACAGTAGTCGACCTCCTACAGGAGTGAATCAACTTTTCGAGTAGCCCTTGTTACATATTTTGGCTCTTCAAAGAGGGTTTCCTTGTCATTTCAACCCCATTTTTAGGGTTCCGTAGTCAACAAGGAACCCTTATAGTTTCGCCATGTCCGTCCGTCTGTCTGTCTGTCCGTCTTCGGCTTAGCTCAGTAACCATTACTACTAGAAAACTGTGATTCGGCATGGATATATGAATCAATCACGCCGACAAAACTGTACAATACAATTTGGAAAAAGTTTTTTTTTAGGGTACCACCCCCCCTACTAAAGCGGGGATGTATTTTTTTTTTCTCGTCAAACCAACCCATGGTATGGGGTATCGTTGGATAGCTCGTTCAGATATATTATGGGTTTTCTAAAACCATTTTTTAAATCAGTCATTCGTTTGCGAGATATTGGGCTTTTTTATCCCCCCCCCCCCCCCGCGGCTACTACTGGGGATGTGAAAAAAAAAGGAAAACCATTACGAACAAGGAGGCATAAGTAGTTACCGAGTAATAGGTTATAGGTGTACGCGGGCTGGGTTTCCGCAACTCGACGTCATATCTGCGCCGAGTAATAGTCGATCAACTTAATGTGTAATTGAAAAGGCCAATTTTGACCAACGTCGAAAAACCGAGGCTTGGTACTAAAGGAAAACCATTTTACAGGTGAACCCGTCACGTCTGCCGGTGGTAGTGGGCGGTCTCCTGGACGTGGACTGCACTGAAGACATCATCAAGAACCTTATTCTGGTGGTGCGCGGGCAGTTCTCTACTGACGAGCTCGTAGCCGAGGTTGAGAAAAGGAACAGGTAAAAATCTCTCAAGGGGCAAAAAAATCGCTCAAAAAGGGCTCATAAAAGATTGGCTCCCAGGCCATAGCAAAAAGTTGACTCTCTCTGCACAGAAATTACCAAGAAGCGATTCATATCCTGATTTATCATTCGATTGAGCTAAAATTCGATATAAACGTAAGAAAAAAACGTAAACCTAGTTCAGGCGCTTTTAATTAATTCACCTAATATCTAAGTGCAAGCACAATGTTACACTGTCTATAAGGTTTCTTGGAGACGAAGGTGGCCATAGCAAGTCCTAAATTACTTAAGATACCTCGTGATTAGGCTCATTGAAACCCTTACGATGAGTAGTTGATGACTGCAGTGCAAGAAAAAGTACAGTTGGCTACAAAAGCTTGTACCAATAGTTTTTTGCTTTCACAGAAACTTATATTTCATAAGACATCTCAATGAGTGCGATTGTGCTACTAATTTCATCGCGTTTAAATTAGAAATCGCCCAATAGAATAGGAACTGTATACTCGTTGCATTAAAGTCTTTTTTCAACTGTGGGAACCAAGCCGTGAATTCGCGGCGTCGGGAACCGACAGGTGCAAATATCGTCGCCCTGAATTCGCGGTCGCGGGAACCGACGGAGACATCTGTGCATCTTTCTTGGGAACTGAGGGGGGTGCCATTTTGGCCGTGAATTGGCGGCGGGCGGGGACCGACCGGTGGAACGCCAGCTAATCACCTCGCACATTCCAGACTGAAGCTGCTCCTCCCCTGGCTGGAGACGCGCGTGCACGAGGGCTGCAACGAGCCCGCCACGCACAACGCGCTCGCCAAGATCTACATCGACTCCAACAACAACCCCGAGCGGTTCCTCAAGGAGAACCAATGGTGAGATATTCTCTTCTCTGAAACTGGCATCTATCACTTGGTCACGATTCCTTAATATCAGCAATTCATTATTACTACTTAAACTTTGCCAATTATCGTGTAAATTGAGTGTGATTAACTTTCAAGGTAAGGGATATTGACGAGAAGCAGCATCAGGCCTAACGTCATCAATCAACCTTTTTTACTTTTAGTCTTTTGAATTCCTATGGTCATCACGTTTCACAAGCAGAAAAGGGATATGCGTGACAATGTCTTTTAGATTTCTACATGATAAGGTTCTCTACACGTCTGCCGCATGCCAGATGCGTTGTGGGCTACAATTACCTCCAAGTGGATCCCAGAGAACCGAATACGGCGTCTCGGTAGACTACGCAGGAGATGGCGAGACGAGCTTGACGTCTTTGACCAAGACTGGTGGGAGTCTGCCAGGACAGGGATATGTGGAAAAAAAGAGGGAGGCCTTTGCCCAGCAGTGGGACACTTAAGGCTCTTAATAATAATAATAATAATAATAAGCCAGGGGCACCGCGGGTTGATCCCAGTGCCAACGAGGAGGACCGTGCGAATCAGAGCGTGAATACCCAGACCAATGAGCAACTGAGGAGGGCTTTGGAGGATGCGATTACGGGGTATCGTTCCATAAACAACTCTAGGCCACGACTACCACGCCTGCCCGTAAATAGACGTAATCTAGCGTTAATGGGAGCTCTAAACGGTCGGCCCCCGAGTCATGCGCTTTGTGAACCAGGCCTTCGCGGGAACTGGTATCAGGCCCCGTGACTACATGGCCTGTGTCACAGAGCGAAGTTAGCGTTTCCGGCATCTCCACGATTTGAGAGCACTCCCCTAGCAGCCACAGCCAGCATCGGAATCCTTGGCGTCGACATTTCGAAAGAAGTCCAGTTCCGCGGCCACTTGGAGGGTAAGGCCAAATTAGCCTCGATGAAGCTCGGTGTGCTCAACAGATCGAGACAGTATTTCACGCCGGCTCACCGCCTACAGCTCTATAAGGCGCAGGTCCGTCCACATATGGAATACTGTTGTCATCTGTGGGCAGGGGCTCCTCAGTACCTACTCCTCCCTCTAGACCGCATTCAACGGAGAGCGATTCGAATTGTCGGCTGCCAGCGTGTTTCCGATCGGCTTGATCCCTTAGCACTGCGTAGAGATGTAGCCTCGCTTTGCATTTTCTACCGCATGTACAATGGGGAGTGTTCCGATGAATTGTTCGGATTAATCCCCGCCGCTTCCTTCCGCCATCGCCCTACGCGACAGCTTTTCCATTCTCACCACGTAGATGGTTGGCAGTCCTCAACTGTGCGTTTCTCCCGAAACTTTCTGCCTCGCACAGCCAAACTCTGGAATGAACTGTCGCCTGCGGTATTTCCGGACCGTTATAACCTGCAAGCCTTCAAGAAAAGAGCGTACTCCCATCTTAAAGGCCGGCAACGCACCTACAACTCTTCTGGTGTTGTAAGTGTCCATGGGCGTCGATTATCGCTTACCATCAGGTGATTCGACTGCTCGTTTGCCTCCTATATCATAAAAAAAAAAAAAGAGCGCATTGACTTTCTGAAGCAGAAAGTCTATGCATGGGCAGGCCGTATTCGCCGCTACAGAGAGCGAGTGGATCGATACCAGCAGAATTTCCTTTTCCAGAGCGATCAAAGGAAGGTATACCGAGAGTGGGAGGGAACCGACCTTCGTGTGTCCGCGGACATCAGCCGGATGCTACTGCCATGGTTGACTTCTGGCGTAGTATCTGGTCAGTGCCAGTCGAACACACCGAAGGCGAGTGGATAAGTGTTGTTGAACGTGAGTGTGAGTTCATCGAACCCATGGGGACTATTACTATCAGCCCCGAGGACGTTTGTTGTGCCACCCGTTTGGCTCCGAACTGGAAAAGTCCTGGACCGGATGGATTATACAACTTCTGGCTGAAATGGTTTCGATGCTCACACCTGCGGTTGGCAACGCAGTTCCAGCAAGCCCTTGAGCTCGGTTCCCTGCCTTCTTTCCTGAGAACTGGTATCACCTCCCTACTCTAAGTCCGGTAGTACCACGGAAGCGAAAAACTACAGACCCACCACGTGCTTGCCTACGCTGTACAAGCTCCTTACATCCATTTTAAGAGCAAAAATTATCGCACACATTGTTACAAACAACGTTTTGGCCCCTGCTCAAAATGGATGTAGGGTTGGGTCCCGTTGTACTAAAGAGCTCCTCCTCATAGACATGACCATTTGCCAACGAGTCCGGCGGAGCAAAGGGGCCCTTTCGGCCGCCTGGATTGACTAGGGTAAGTCCGGGGTAGTTGGCCATAGTTTTTTTGGAACACAGTTAAAATAAAAGTTTACACATTACGAATACCTTTTTTATTTCTTATTAAACTTTGGTTAATTAACTTTAGATTATTAAACAAAAAAAGTATAATATCTATATCAATCACCTCGAAAAAAACTGTTGAAAAAAAACATGATTGGTCATCTCTCCCAAGGTGTCCGGGTGTGATGACCATACCTTTACAGGAAAGATGGCCATAACTTAAATCTCTGTTAGTTTTTTTTTTTCGTTTTTTTTGATTCTTAAGCATACCTCCTCGAATTCGGTGCAATTCTTAAGTAGCCCAAACCACGCTGAAACCAGGCTTCGCAGAAGATAACTTATAATAAATTTCCTCATAGCCGCGGTAGTTTCTTTCGTTTACACACCGAGTTAGCCCAGTTTTGGATATTTTTTCATTGTTAGCTTTCCTGGTTTGTTATATGCTCTCCTTTTTTATTCTCTTCTCTGACACGCAATCAGCATCATATGGCATACCGACTTAAACTAGCCAGTGGCCATCTCTACTTTTCTTCCGGGAGAGAAGACCACACCTAACATAAAAACAAGTCATGACTCGACTTGCGAAAATCTGACCTTAGAACAATGAGACACTCATATACTTTGCAACCAATACAAAAAACAGCATTTTTTGAAGAAAATAACATCAAAACCAGGTAAAACATGAACTCTTCAAAAAATATTGACACTAGTCCAAACAATCAAAGACTATTTTACTTACTTTGTGCTTTTTTTCGCCTAATTGTTAATTGCACCCGTGCTTCCGCACACGAAGCGAAGCGAAATAAACGAAAACTCGCGAAATCAAGTCACTGGTTCCATGAAATATTTCGATGGGCCATCTCCCCCTTATGGCCATCTACCCCGGAATTACCCTACAAGAACGCCTATGATTCGGTGCCTCATTAATGGCTGAGGAGGATCTTAGAGTTGTATAAAGTTGATGCAGTTCTGAGATCCTTCTTAGGCGCTTGCATGGGGCAGTGGACCACAGTCCTTCGTCAACCGGAGGGAGGAGATTGCCCTTGATGTCCGCAGGACTCTATAAGGATTGAACGTGGGATCTTCCAGGGCAACAGTCTAAGTCCTTTGTGGTTCTGCCTAGCGCTGAATCCGCTTAGCACCATGCTGAAGGATTCAGGACTAGTTTGCCGGCTTCGGAGAGAGGGTGAGGTCATTTCTCATCTGCTCTATATGGACGACCTTAAGCTATTTGCACCGAATGGACATGACCTGTTGGAACTACTGAAAACAACAGAAGTGTTCAGTAGCACCATCAAAATGGAATTTGGTGTCGAAAAGTGTGCGGTCATTCATGTACAGCGGGGGAAAGTTGTAAATTCAACAAATTTGCAACTTTCTGAGACAATGTCCCTCAAATCTATCTCCGAAGCAGAAACCTATACCTCAACTTGCTCTGTTATACGGTCTTGTGGCCTCCGAAGTGCCTTACTATAAGTACACACCTGCGCAAGTTCTCGAAAATGGTCGTGCCACGCTCTATTGGGATCGATCTGTCATCACGGACAGGACTATTCTTGCCAATAGTCCTGATATCGTGCTGACAGATCCATCGAAACGCCAGGCAGTGCTCGTCGACATCACCATCTACCATGACGAGAACCTCGTGAAGGCTGAGAAGGACAAAGCCAGCCTGCCTCGTAAGCTGACCTGGCTTACGAGGTAACCGCCATGTGGGATGCTGATTCGACGATCATCGTCCCGATAGTCGTTTCGGCGAACGGTTTAATAGCGAAGAGTCTCGACCATCACCTCAAGGGACTCTCGCTAGATGGCTGGATCAAGGGTCAGATACAGAAGGCGGTACTCCTGGATACTGCGCGGATAGTCAGGAGGTTCCTGTCTCTGGCGCCCTGACCACCGGCAGCTTAGGCCCCGCCTCGCTGCCGGCGGTACCCTAGGTTAGGTTTTTATAATGATTTTATGTTTTGTATGTATAGTTTTATATATTACTTTTTATATAGTTATTGTAAAAACCTAGCCTACGATGAAAAATGAATAAAGAGAATAATAACAATGAAAGGTTCTCTAAGTCCATCAGATTTTGTTGTGTCCAACTCACTCACATTTGTATTGGATAGCTAAGACAGTGCTCGGAAGGAATTTGGTCTGATCGATTCTAGGGCGGTGCCACGAAAACTTGAGTTTAATCTTGGTGACCTGGTGGTGCTGCGCCTTTAAGGCCTCCATACATCGAACGCGGGTCGTGCGCGACTGGAGGCGGGCGCGGTTGAAGCGGTACATGCACACCGCAGGCGGGCGGCGTTTAGTGACGCGCCCACGTTCGCGCCGCAACCGCGATCACCAGTCATTATCACGTGCTTTGTTACTGTATCGCTGTAAAAATCCGCCGTGTGTAACTGTACTCTTCGAGAACGGAACTCATCCCGGCCCCTTGCTAGTTCATCGAGGAACCCGTGTACTAATTTAAAAACGATGTGCCAGGTACGACTCGCGAGTAGTCGGCAAGTACTGCGAGAAGCGCGACCCGCACCTCGCGTGCGTGGCGTACGAGCGCGGGCAGTGCGACCGCGAGCTCATCGCCGTGTGCAACGACAACTCGCTGTTCAAGACGCAGGCGCGCTACCTCGTGCGCCGCCGCGACCAGGAGCTCTGGCTCGAGGTGCTCGCCGAGTCCAACCCGTACAAGCGACAGCTCATCGACCAGGTGCGACACACTTCCATTATTACGTAGTCGGCAAGTACTGCGAGAAGCGCGACCCGCACCTCGCGTGCGTGGCGTACGAGCGCGGGCAGTGCGACCGCGAGCTCATCGCCGTGTGCAACGACAACTCGCTGTTCAAGACGCAGGCGCGCTACCTCGTGCGCCGCCGCGACCAGGAGCTCTGGCTCGAGGTGCTCGCCGAGTCCAACCCGTACAAGCGACAGCTCATCGACCAGGTGCGACACACTTCCATTATTACGTAGTCGGCAAGTACTGCGAGAAGCGCGACCCGCACCTCGCGTGCGTGGCGTACGAGCGCGGGCAGTGCGACCGCGAGCTCATCGCCGTGTGCAACGACAACTCGCTGTTCAAGACGCAGGCGCGCTACCTCGTGCGCCGCCGCGACCAGGAGCTCTGGCTCGAGGTGCTCGCCGAGTCCAACCCGTACAAGCGACAGCTCATCGACCAGGTGCGACACACTTCCATTATTACGTAGTCGGCAAGTACTGCGAGAAGCGCGACCCGCACCTCGCGTGCGTGGCGTACGAGCGCGGGCAGTGCGACCGCGAGCTCATCGCCGTGTGCAACGACAACTCGCTGTTCAAGACGCAGGCGCGCTACCTCGTGCGCCGCCGCGACCAGGAGCTCTGGCTCGAGGTGCTCGCCGAGTCCAACCCGTACAAGCGACAGCTCATCGACCAGGTGCGACACACTTCCATTATTACGTAGTCGGCAAGTACTGCGAGAAGCGCGACCCGCACCTCGCGTGCGTGGCGTACGAGCGCGGGCAGTGCGACCGCGAGCTCATCGCCGTGTGCAACGACAACTCGCTGTTCAAGACGCAGGCGCGCTACCTCGTGCGCCGCCGCGACCAGGAGCTCTGGCTCGAGGTGCTCGCCGAGTCCAACCCGTACAAGCGACAGCTCATCGACCAGGTGCGACACACTTCCATTATTACGTAGTCGGCAAGTACTGCGAGAAGCGCGACCCGCACCTCGCGTGCGTGGCGTACGAGCGCGGGCAGTGCGACCGCGAGCTCATCGCCGTGTGCAACGACAACTCGCTGTTCAAGACGCAGGCGCGCTACCTCGTGCGCCGCCGCGACCAGGAGCTCTGGCTCGAGGTGCTCGCCGAGTCCAACCCGTACAAGCGACAGCTCATCGACCAGGTGCGACACACTTCCATTATTACGTAGTCGGCAAGTACTGCGAGAAGCGCGACCCGCACCTCGCGTGCGTGGCGTACGAGCGCGGGCAGTGCGACCGCGAGCTCATCGCCGTGTGCAACGACAACTCGCTGTTCAAGACGCAGGCGCGCTACCTCGTGCGCCGCCGCGACCAGGAGCTCTGGCTCGAGGTGCTCGCCGAGTCCAACCCGTACAAGCGACAGCTCATCGACCAGGTGCGACACACTTCCATTATTACGTAGTCGGCAAGTACTGCGAGAAGCGCGACCCGCACCTCGCGTGCGTGGCGTACGAGCGCGGGCAGTGCGACCGCGAGCTCATCGCCGTGTGCAACGACAACTCGCTGTTCAAGACGCAGGCGCGCTACCTCGTGCGCCGCCGCGACCAGGAGCTCTGGCTCGAGGTGCTCGCCGAGTCCAACCCGTACAAGCGACAGCTCATCGACCAGGTGCGACACACTTCCATTATTACGTAGTCGGCAAGTACTGCGAGAAGCGCGACCCGCACCTCGCGTGCGTGGCGTACGAGCGCGGGCAGTGCGACCGCGAGCTCATCGCCGTGTGCAACGACAACTCGCTGTTCAAGACGCAGGCGCGCTACCTCGTGCGCCGCCGCGACCAGGAGCTCTGGCTCGAGGTGCTCGCCGAGTCCAACCCGTACAAGCGACAGCTCATCGACCAGGTGCGACACACTTCCATTATTACGTAGTCGGCAAGTACTGCGAGAAGCGCGACCCGCACCTCGCGTGCGTGGCGTACGAGCGCGGGCAGTGCGACCGCGAGCTCATCGCCGTGTGCAACGACAACTCGCTGTTCAAGACGCAGGCGCGCTACCTCGTGCGCCGCCGCGACCAGGAGCTCTGGCTCGAGGTGCTCGCCGAGTCCAACCCGTACAAGCGACAGCTCATCGACCAGGTGCGACACACTTCCATTATTACGTAGTCGGCAAGTACTGCGAGAAGCGCGACCCGCACCTCGCGTGCGTGGCGTACGAGCGCGGGCAGTGCGACCGCGAGCTCATCGCCGTGTGCAACGACAACTCGCTGTTCAAGACGCAGGCGCGCTACCTCGTGCGCCGCCGCGACCAGGAGCTCTGGCTCGAGGTGCTCGCCGAGTCCAACCCGTACAAGCGACAGCTCATCGACCAGGTGCGACACACTTCCATTATTACGTAGTCGGCAAGTACTGCGAGAAGCGCGACCCGCACCTCGCGTGCGTGGCGTACGAGCGCGGGCAGTGCGACCGCGAGCTCATCGCCGTGTGCAACGACAACTCGCTGTTCAAGACGCAGGCGCGCTACCTCGTGCGCCGCCGCGACCAGGAGCTCTGGCTCGAGGTGCTCGCCGAGTCCAACCCGTACAAGCGACAGCTCATCGACCAGGTGCGACACACTTCCATTATTACGTAGTCGGCAAGTACTGCGAGAAGCGCGACCCGCACCTCGCGTGCGTGGCGTACGAGCGCGGGCAGTGCGACCGCGAGCTCATCGCCGTGTGCAACGACAACTCGCTGTTCAAGACGCAGGCGCGCTACCTCGTGCGCCGCCGCGACCAGGAGCTCTGGCTCGAGGTGCTCGCCGAGTCCAACCCGTACAAGCGACAGCTCATCGACCAGGTGCGACACACTTCCATTATTACGTAGTCGGCAAGTACTGCGAGAAGCGCGACCCGCACCTCGCGTGCGTGGCGTACGAGCGCGGGCAGTGCGACCGCGAGCTCATCGCCGTGTGCAACGACAACTCGCTGTTCAAGACGCAGGCGCGCTACCTCGTGCGCCGCCGCGACCAGGAGCTCTGGCTCGAGGTGCTCGCCGAGTCCAACCCGTACAAGCGACAGCTCATCGACCAGGTGCGACACACTTCCATTATTACGTAGTCGGCAAGTACTGCGAGCGACAGTGGCCTCCACAATTGCGGACGAATTATTTCATACATTTTGTATAGCACCGACGTACGGCGAGCGTTTACTGGCCGCGTCCCAGCCACAAGCTTCGTCTGGCTTGGATGGCCCATTGGAACCATCTCAACGAGTAATGGATGATTGCAAAAAAAGTACAGTCCGGCTAAAAAGCCTGTCCAAAAAACATTTTTTTGACAGAAACTTTTTCTTTTGTTCCACAGGTTGTCCAGACCGCTCTCTCCGAAACGCAAGATCCCGAGGACATCTCCGTGACAGTAAAGGCTTTCATGACGGCCGACCTTCCTAACGAGCTCATCGAGCTGCTCGAGAAGATCGTGCTCGACAACTCCGTGTTCTCCGACCACAGGAACCTGCAGAACCTGCTCATCCTGACAGGTGAGTGGCGACCGTGACAGGACTCCAATTTCTTCGAATAATCATTCACTAACCGGTACCGGTACTCAGGGGGATATTTTGCATTTAAGTCCACCGGCTACCCTAAGAGCTATGGGTTTTGAAAGGGCAAAAGAAAAACTAGAATAAAACACTCTATTTATAATAAAAAAAATATCTATAAATATGTATTTGGACGCGGGCGTTAGTTGTTACCGCGGTCAGAGCTAGTGTCCTGTTGTCGTCAATAGAGACACCCTGAACACATTCTCGGAATCGTAAGAAACCAGGGCAGGATGGGAATCCTAACGGGTAAAATAAGAATGACTTCTTGGTTGCAGTCATGTTTGACGTTGTTAACAATGGCACTACATATAGAAAGTTTAGACACTAAACCTTGAAAAAACGAGTAAATTAAGTCTAGCCCTCAAAGTAGCGGTCACATTAGAATGCGCAGGTTTGCAAGTATGGCATGGAATACGGTTTGATCATCGAAGATGAGCTAATTTGAACTTTATACCTCCAGCAATAAAGGCGGACCGCACCCGCGTGATGGAGTACATCAACCGCCTGGACAACTACGACGCGCCGGACATCGCCAACATCGCCATCAACAACGAGCTCTACGAGGAAGCCTTCGCTATATTCAAGAAGTTCGACGTCAACACGTCCGCTATTCAAGTAAGCTACATATTCGCGCGAGTAACGGCTATAATATATAAAACGGCAACTAACATCTTACTTCACAAAGTTCCCGAATCGCCATAGCCTGTCATCAGTCCTTTTCTAAATGTACATGGGCCCACCCTGGCAGGCTGCTTTCGAAACGAAACGAATAATCAAAAGCAAACATCACATGGTTTCAGGACGGCGAAGAGCTATCGCTGAACATATATTATACTATTGAAGTCAGAAAAAGTGGTAAGGTTAATAGTAACGTTTTCCATTTCCATTTCCAGGTGTTGATAGAACAAGTGAAGGACCTGGAGCGCGCGAACGAGTTCGCGGAGCGCTGCAACGAGCCCGGCGTGTGGTCGCAGCTGGCCAAGGCGCAGCTGCAGCAGGGGCTCGTGAAGGAGGCCATCGACTCCTACATCAAGGCCGACGACCCCTCCGCCTACATGGACGTGGTCGCCACCGCCACCCACGAGCACTCCTGGGACGACCTCGTCAGATACCTGCAGGTTGTTACCGAACATCAGCATCACTGTCACGCCAACCGAACTCGACCATCTCATCGTGTCTCAGCAGACTAGAGTGGCGGGATTAGTTTTCATTAAATTTGACCAACTTCTGCTGTTCAGATTTTTTTCTTTCCATAGAATGAAATAATCCTTACATGAAACAGAGCCGACCCGCGTCAAAAAAAAAATTGACCAACTTTATAATTTTTTAAGAACAACTCACGCTTGACCAAAAATTTTAATGAGCCAAATTTGTTTACATAAAAAAACACCTAATGTCTCCTTGGACACTTTTCCTCTATCTCCTTTAGATTCGGATTTCCCCATACTGTCCCATTTAAAAAAAACACTCTGTATAATGCCTACGTGCGGAGCAAATTAGAATACAATTCTTTGATACGTATGGGATCCGGTCGAAGAAAATTACAGACTCTTACTCGAAAGAGTGCATCGGAAATTCGCCCGATACTTATACAAAAAGCAGTATGGATATTATCCTTTTCTATATACATCGCTTTTTGTAGCAGGGATGGTCGGGCTCGAGACGCTTAATTTTAGGCGTAAGTCCCATCTCGGCTTACATTACAGTTTTCTGCTGAGGGCAGTGGTTGACAACCCTGTAGCGTTGGAAGGCATCCTTGTGTTCGTCCCCTCTCAGTATTCGCGCACGGCGGCGCCGGCGCCGGCGCTACTCAATCAACTCGTGTTGAGGCAGGATGCCGACACGCGGCAGTGGCAAACCCTGCTCACTAAAATAACTGCCCCAGCTAATATGTATTGTTAGTACGAGTAGGTAGCAACGTGTGTACAGTACGATTACTGTTAGTTAAGACCTGACAGATGGATTGCTTTCATTTAATTTTCAACTTTAATTTTATACAAATAAAATAGTTATTACTAAATCGGTAGATGTGGGTAACAGTATTCTGAAAAATGCTTTATCTATATGAAATTAAAGTTGAAAATTAAATGAAGGCAATCCATCTGTCAGGTCTTAACTAACAGTAATCGTACTGTATGTAAGTTTTGTGATGTATTCATTTGACTTACTATGCACAGTTTTAAATTAAGTCCTAACATTGTAGGCGCCTTGGTACTTTACTGTAAGGCTATAAATGTAATGTGTAAGAAAGAAAGAAATAAAGAATTCACTGCGCAAGCGCTCATAGCCTAGCGGCGCCTGCGAGTTGGAAACAATAACGCAAGTTAAGCAAAGATGGCAGCGGTCAGTCTTTGCATGAGTGACAGCCTAATGTTAGTGTAGTTAGTTAGTATTAGTGATTAATATACATGAGCGCTTCCGTGCTTTGGAAGGCACGCCAAGCAGTTGGTCAGTAGTCGTTAAACCGAGTTAAAAGCCTTCGAGCGGCTTAAGAACTTCTAACAGCTGAATCGCCCACTCACTTGACAAAGGGGAGACAACTGTCACTCGCATCCGCAGGAGCTACCTACCACAACCCTACACGTGTCCCCTGGGTAGTACTAAAGAGTGGACATATTCATTAATTTATTTCCCTTAAACGGATAGTAACAAAACCGACAGTCAATGTCAATCCCATACGTGTACTAACAAAACCGACAAGTTAGACGTGACTGAAACATCGCTTTAGCTTAACCTGCCATTTTTTCTTTTAAACTCCCCGTGTGAAACTTTGAAAGTCAAAATAATGTATGCCATACGATTGAATAGCTAAACAATAAATGTGGAAACTTCCAGATGGCCCGCAAGAAGGCGCGCGAGTCGTACATCGAGTCGGAGCTGATCTACGCGTACGCGCGCACCGGCCGGCTCGCCGACCTGGAGGAGTTCATCTCCGGGCCCAACCACGCCGACATACAGAAGATCGGCGACCGCTGCTTCGACGACAAGATGTACAACGCGGCCAAGCTGCTCTACAACAACGTCAGCAACTTCGCGCGGCTGGCGATCACACTCGTGCACCTCAAGGAGTTCCAGGGTGAGTGTCGCAGAGGTGTCGTCGTGCCGTCGTGCCGTCGTGCCGTCGTGCCGTCGTGCCGTCATAAAACTTATGCTAATGCATCCGGAGGTTACAAGGTCGCGACGTTTCGCCGACTGGACGAACGGCAGTCGCGTCAATGACGAATGCTGACGCTAATTCTTGGGATTAGATGGGCAATGCACCCCCGCCGCCACCACCACTACCACTATTGTAATTGTAACTGTTTACCATCTTGTTAACGTTGGTCTGATGACGTGACAGCTGTGGCTGGACCAAAGCACAGTATAGGAACAGTAGATAAACTTCGAACAAAGGTACATCGCACGGCTGCACACATGCGCGCGTGTTCGGTACGCGCACACACATAGCCTTCGGGAATGATGGAGAATGCTTCAATCGGGACCGCGCCGTTGCCGTGTTCGCTCGCTCTCACTCGCCACGTCATAGGAAGCCGCCTCGTAGGTATGAAGACAGCGAGCCGCCAGTGCCACGATATCAAAAGGAGCCGAATAGGCTTGTAACTAAGCACCTGCCAACCGAGTGCAGTTTAGCAACTATAAAATAAAAAATTGTAAGTGGCCCTTATATTTTTTTTGAGCAGTATACTTACTAGGAAATTTTTAGGCATAGTATAGTGGTATTAAAATATTCGATGACGTGGGAAATTAAAAACACATATCTAACTATCTATAATATTATTACTTTGTGTATACAATATTGTCTATTAAACTGTAACATAAATACTTTGCATACGTGACACAGCCCTGCGCATCGAGCGAAAGTAGGTAACGAACGCTCCTAAACTTCTCTGCGTGGAAAACTATCCTATATTTTAATCCAGGCTATACTATAACTATCTTCGTGCATAATTTCATCCAAATCTGTTGAACCGTTTAAGCGTGATTGAGTAACACATCCAAACATCTAAACTTTCGCATTTATAAGTAGTACCGGGAAGTGCAGTGTGAGTAGGCTCGGCCCAAGGTAGAATAATGATCTGGTAAAGGTCGCGGGAGTTCGCTGAATGCGGGTGGCGAAGGACTGGTAATTTAAGCGCTCTGTCGGAGGTCTATGTCCAGCAATGACCGTCTTTCGGCTCGTGATGATGACAGTTGTAACTTTAATGCTAAGGAGTAATACAAAGGCCAATAAATAAATAATAGTCCGCGTTTGTTTTCAGGCGCGGTGGACGGCGCGCGCAAGGCCAACTCGACCCGCACGTGGAAGGAAGTGTGCTTCGCGTGCGTGGACGCGGGCGAGTTCCGGCTCGCGCAGATGTGCGGCCTGCACATCGTCGTGCACGCCGACGAGCTCGAAGACCTCATCAACTACTACCAGGTACACCACTCACTCTGCTACACCTACACTTTTTCTAAAAACTAGATATATTCCTCCCTCAAACACTCCGGGTGTGGAATGAGCGTTTTCGAAGGACTACTGTATTCCCATGATTTGTAAATGGTCGTCCATATACCAACGTGATGTTAACACAATCACTGCCAACAATTTCGTAGCGCAATGCTGTATCAGGAACGGAAAGGCACGTGCTAAGCGGCGAGAACGTGCGTTCGGGATACCATGATTTGAATTTTCTAACCGTCCCATATCGGTTTTTTTTGACGGATGACTTTCTGTACATAAGTGCCGTTACTTATTCAGTTTAAAAGTATCTGTTTTTACATAATTTTTAAATTAGACTTTACATTGTTATAAATAAAGTGTATATTCGTGCGCAGGACCGAGGGCACTTCGACGAGCTGATCAGCCTGCTGGAGGCCGCGCTGGGGCTGGAGCGCGCGCACATGGGCATGTTCACCGAGCTGGCCATCCTCTACTCCAAGTACAAGCCCGCCAAGATGCGCGAGCACTTGGAGCTGTTCTGGTCGCGCGTCAACATTCCCAAGGTGAGAAATAGCTGCATGAAAGTCCGAGGAAATAATCTCCTTTTCAATATGTGCCGATCGTACCTCACAAGGGACTGAACACCTTTGCACCGTGTCGCTCGTCGTCATGTTTAAACTGTCATACGAATTTGTACAACGGGTGAGAGTGACCCCTGTCACTGGTACCCTTACCAAGGTAAACTATACGTATCGCCGTGCACCTTCATCCCTATGACAGCTGTCATCTTAGTACAATTTTACGTTTTAAGGTTATAAACAGCGTAAAAACCATGGAATGCGAGCTCCTTTCAAATGTCTACCCAAACACGTGCTTAAAGCCCGGTATGCGCATGTTCGAACTAAACGGCTGCCTGGCATTGTTTTGACACCCCGCATAATGGCAATGGCACCCATTCTGTGAGATGACAGCTGAGGGATCAAAATTTGCCACGATACGTATAATGGACGCGTAGAATTCACAATATGAGCGTGTCCATTTCGCGGCCATATGGTAAAGAAGCCGCTCGGGGAGACAGATATAGTATAGATAGATTAACGAGAGCATGGAATTGCATATGTAGTAGTATTGTATGTTTACAGGCATTCTATATTTGAATTTTCTATTTTCTCGTACTATCAGCATAAAAAGAGGTTTGTTATATATTGAAGAAGTAAATACCAAAAAAAGTCAGTGTCAAATTGTGAATATTATTTACGTTGAGCATATATTTTTACGTCTGATTTTATTGTATTCTCACAATTATCAGAATGTGACAGCCCGTACGACTAAATGTAAGTTACATAATTTTCAAAAAATATGGCAGTGAGTAATTTTGGTCCGATTGAGACTCAAAGTAAGCAAATAATTTTTAACTGTTATAAATATTTTGAACATGAACTGAAGAAAAATTTAAATTCCCCTTACACACAGATGCAATTTTAAAAGAACATGGCCACTCCATTTTACGATTGCCACCGTATCACCCGACATTCAATCCGATCGAAAATATTTGGTCCATGGTAAAAGGATATGTAGCGAAAAGAAACATTTCTTTAAACATGCAAGGCATTATGAGTTTAGCAACTGAACGAATTAATACTATTACTGCTGAGGACTGGGAAAATATTTGTCGCCAGGTCGAAAGTGAAGAAAATAAATATCTATGTCAAGGGGAAATGGATCGAATTTCAAACAATCTTATTATCAATACTTGTGACAGCTCAGATGAAGAACATGATAGCGACTAAAAGCAAAAAACAGAGGACTACTACTTATTCCATTTCTTAAGGGTATGTCATTTTATTAAATTACGAGAAAATTATTCTCCTTTTGTTGCAAACGGTACAACCACTACAAATGCAATTCCATGTTCTCGATAATTCTTCTATATGTATTTGTTCGACTCTACGCTAAGCGCGAGGAATTAAAGGGCCCTACCTGCGGGCTTCCAATACAATGTGCTGACCTGCAGGGAGTGTGCTCGCACATTTTCTTCAAGTGTTGTCACTCAGTCACCTGAGAGCTCACGAACGATGTTTTATTTAGCCAGCTTTTCTTTTCTTCAGTCACCGAGGTCAAATTCGGCCAGGTTGGTGATGTTGATGTTGATAAAGATATATACGTTAACGTTAGTGATGTATGTGCAGGTGCTGCGAGCGGCCGAGCACGCGCACCTGTGGTCGGAGCTGGTGTTCCTGTACGACAAGTACGAGGAGTACGACAACGCGGCGCTCACCATGATGCAGCACCCGACCGAGGCCTGGCGCGAGGGACACTTCAAGGACATCGTCACCAAAGTGAGTCTACCTTATCTTCAGTCTGCAATCCTGCTCATATCTGGAGCAGCCTACATGGGGACAGAGACTGTGCAGAGAGAGATCGCAAATAGTCGTAGCTCCCGAGATTTTCCGATGCCTCCGGTAATCGAGTTTACGAGGATAATCGATCAAGCCCGATTTGCACTACACGCCTAAATTACGATCAGTGGGAAGTTGCTCTTATGTGCGTCATTATCATCATCAAAGTGAGTGTACCACCTTATCTTCAGTAGAGTGTGTGCACTGTGCCTACCTGGGGCAGTACAGAGACAAAGATCGGCATTGGTCGTAGTTTCCGAGATGCCCCGATGCCTCCGGTAATGGAATTTACGAGCATAATCGCTAAAGCCCGATTCGCACTGCAAGGCTAAATTACGATCAGTGGCAAGTGGCCCATTAGTAAGTCTTGTGTCAGTCACTTGACACAAGACTTACACAAAGTGGCAATAACAACTGAATTACGCAAGATAAACGCGTCATGTTTTGATTAGAATCCGCTCTAAATCATAAATTACATTTTTGATACAAACTTATCTGGGTGAATCAACTTTATTTGTCGGTAGTCGGGAGAATCTACTTTATTTTTGTCGTGGTTCAATTTGAAGAAACAATATTTTTAACCACTTAGGGTGGGTTGCATCAAATCGTCTGCAATCGTAAGCGGTGTTCGTTAAAATCTGAATGTATGGAAAGTTTGACAAGTAACAATGGAATGACAGCTGCCGGCGCCATATTTAACGTTAATCGGTCTGAGGCTCTAGTATAAGTTTTACCGAAACAAAACGTTACGACTGCGTTCGCGTTTAGCTGTCAAATCCCATGCACTGTAATCGTAAGTTGGTGCAACCCGCCCTTATTCTATGGGCCATTTCCCAGGCCAGAGCACGTTAGTAGTCCATTATGCAACAGTTTTTTTTTTCAAGAATCTCCTGGCTAATGGGACAGGATAAACAACAAAAAGTCTATAGACAGATTTTCTAAATTTTTCAGGTGGCAAACATGGAGCTCTACTACAAAGCGATCCAATTCTACCTCGACTACAAGCCTCTCCTGCTGAACGACCTGCTGCTAGTGCTGGCTCCCCGCATGGACCACACGCGCGCCGTCAGCTTCTTCACCAAGGCCGGCCACCTGCAGCTCGTGAAGGCCTACCTGCGCTCCGTGCAGAGCCTCAACAATAAGGCCGTCAACGAGGCCCTCAACTCGCTGCTCATTGACGAGGAGGACTACCAGGTAACCTATATCTGTCTATCAATGTTGCACCTTTTCGCCATTAAATTACACCTGCCAGGCTTGCGATCGTGTATGCCGCTCCCGCAGGGGCTTCCACGAAACCAAACGTCTCCTTTTTGACGCTTGTATTCAGCCCGTATCTACCCATTGCCGAGAATAGACTTCTACTTCATTACATAAGAGTGTGGCTTAGAGGGTGAGTTTGTGTGTGAGTTAAGAGTCCGCAGTAAGCTCGATTCTCCATACAAGCGTAGTTACGCTCTCATTTTAAAACTACGAGTTGGAGTGTAACGAAACTTGCATGTACAATTACATGAGGTATATATATGTCTGTAATTAGTTTATGTAGCTTCAGATACCATAGTAAAAAAAATACAGCTAAATTAAGTTTTTCATACAAAACTTGTTTTTGCTGTATTTCGTTTGTTTCATAAACTGGAACCATATAAACTAATTACAGACATAGATATACCGCATGTCATTGTATATGCAAAGTTTCGTCACAATCCAACAGGTAGTTTTAAAATGAGAGCGTACGTTTGTATGGGAGGTGATATTCGGCCGAGCTTACTGCGGACTCTTAATATCCGGAACTGCTCATTCGTTTTTCAAAACTTCTGACCAGTATATATGTAGAAGCGACCTTCGGGATGACCACAGGCTATTTTATCCCGCGGGTTTGTCCGCGTCCTTTGCAATACGCGCGCGAAGCCGCACGGGCGCCTAGTGTGTAATGAAAGTATCATAAACATTTGTTTGTGTCTGCAGGGTCTGCGAACATCGATAGACGCGTTCGACAACTTCGACACGATCGCGCTCGCGCAGCAGCTCGAGAAGCACGAACTCACAGAGTTCAGAAGAATCGCCGCCTACCTATACAAAGGTAAACAATTATCTGACTCTCCTCTTACAATACGAGTCCTAGCGAATCCCAGAAAGGGACGGGAGTCAAATTATTTTTAACTTGACTAAATACATCCTTGTGATGTGCCACACATACATATCCCTCAGCCTGAAGGGCCGTCGAGGGTTTCCTAGTCAACTCAGACGGGAAGGAGCCTAGCGGGAACAGGGCCAAATGATAACAGCGGCCGGTTAACGGTTTAAAACTGGGTCTGGTCGTCGTATATATATAGTATTCCCGTGATACTGACGACACCGTAGCAAGCGGAGGCGCCTCGCCAGTGCTGCTTTATCCCTGCATCATCACGAAACCGCGACCACTCGGTCAAGTAACCGACTGAAGAGAGAGAGATGTCCTAATAATACTAATAACTACACGGTTCAACTCGCGTATTGAATGTCACTGCGGACTGTTTCGAACTCTTCGGGAGTTCTTCTTCAGGATGTGTGTTTCCGCGACGGTGTCGCTTGGCCAGCGATTTAAGCGACACCGCCGCGAAAACACACATTTGTTGAACCGTGTAATTATTCGTATTATTTCAACATGTCTCACGAAAGTTTAAATTCGAGAGATGTCCTATATTCTTTAGTCCTGTTACACATCGGCGGCAAAGTAAGTTGATCCGATGACGCTTCGGTGACAAACGAAAAGCCCTAATACGCGATGAGGGACATGAGATATGATATGACATCTCGTTCCCGCTTGTGTTATTGTGTTTGCAACCCCTCCTCTCCCACTGACTATTATGTGTGTCTGGGTATAACAACCAACGTTTCCATGTTTTTGTTTAAATTTGAATTTTAATAAATAATATAATTCGGTTTAAAGCAAGCAGGGGGAGACAAAAGGTGTTGATATAGCGGCCATTGGGGAGAGGAAGTGTTAAATCTTTGTCACTCATGATTGCATGCGTGTGCGAGCCTCTTTATACTTATTCTCACTCTATGCCCCCAGGCAACAACCGGTGGAAGCAATCCGTGGAGCTCTGCAAGAAGGACGCGCTGTACGCGGACGCCATGGAGTACGCGGCCGAGTCGCGGCAGTCGGACGTGGCCGAGGAGTTGCTGGACTGGTTCCTGCAGCGCGACAACTACGAGTGCTTCTCCGCCTGCCTCTACCAGGTACTCGCTGTACTCTCTCGTGAGAAACTACCTCTGAAATTTCAGACGAACATAACAGCTCGACCACATTTTCAAGCGATGGACGCAGCGGCAGCGGTGCCCCATACGTCGGAGTGAGAGATCGGAGCGTGGTTTCTCGCTCGCGGCTCGGAGCACGGCCGCTCGCTGCCACCGCCGCTGGAAGTCGTGCCTGAGCCGTAGCAGGAAATAAAATAGTTTCGTTTTAAAATCGAACGAAACAAAACAAACAACTCCATTACAATTTAAAACGTTTGAAACTCCATTGAAGAGGTGGATGCCTTTAAAAGGCCTTTTAGGGGCTAGAAGTTAAGAGTCCGCAGTAAGCTCGATTAACGAAACTAATTACAGACATAGATATACCTCATGTTAATGTATATGCAAAGTTTCGTCACAATCCAACACGTAGTTTTAAAGTGAGAGCGTAACTACGTTTGTATGGGTAGGTGAAATAAAATTCGGCCGAGCTTTCTGCTGACTCTTAAAATGAAACAGCAAACAATTCGATAGATTAATTGAAAGAATTTTAAGCGAAAGTGATACTAAATAAAATGTTTTTTACAGTGTTACGACTTATTGAAACCCGACGTTGTCATCGAGTTGGCGTGGAGGCACAACATCATGGACTTCGCCATGCCCTTCCTCATCCAGGTCGGTTGATATCCTTCATACATACATACATTCACACCTTTATTCCCAAATGGGGTAGGCAGAGCTTATGTTCCATCGCCACTTTTAGCATAACTGTGGGTATAAAAGATCGACAAAATGTGATATTGCAGCGATAGGTTGCTAGCCCATCGCCCACAACACACTTCAACCCTGCTCCCTTAGTCGACTTTTACGACACCCACGGGAAGGAAGGGGATGGTGAAATTCTAACCCGACACCACACGGGTCATGATATCCTTCATCTTTTATAAAACGAACTGTATTCCCGTGACTACACTAGTCTACACGCGTTTTATAAAAAATAAAATATTTGACGAATGAATAAAGAACTATTGAAATCAGGGGACATGAAGACCTTACTCATAAACGTTCATCAAACCTATTTTAGCTAAAATTCCGTTATGTCACTTTGAAATCAGTGTTTGTAAGAAAGTGAGATGTCGTGGGACTTATCATAGATCGAACGGAGTTTATTCAAACTAGAATTCGCCCCAAATCATTAAAAACACGTGTTTCCTCATTAAATTAAATTATTATCCTACTAATATTATAAATGCGAAAGTTTAGATGTTTGTTACTCAATCACGCTTAAACGGTTGAACCGATTTGAATGAAATTTTTCACGAAGATAGTTTATAGCCTGGATTAAAATATAAGATATTTTTTATCCCGGGTCCACGCGGACGAAGTCGCGGGCGGAAGCTAGTAAGTTATAATCGCGGAAACCGAAAGCTTTGTTAACTTTTTAAAAACTTCGCGAATGATATCTCCAGACGGTCCGCGAGCTGACGACGAAGGTGGAGAAGCTCGAGGAGGCCGACGCGAAGCGCAGCACCGAGAGCGCCGAGAACGAGACCAAGCCCGCCATGATGATGGAGCCCCAGCTCATGCTCACGGCAGGTACGAAGCCATGCTTGCCGCGGGGTAATGCGGACAACGTTACTGCTGATTTTCCACCGGAGGGGCGAGACGAGACTGTAGGGAAACAGAGTTCATTTTTAGTATGAGGGGTCCAGCTATTGAAGGGTGGCCAGGCATAGACGCGTATTCTTCATTGTACGCTTGATGTACGCTTGCTTGTCCTCGTTGTTATATTGCAAATTTATAAGTATTGTATATAATCCGGTTAACAACTAGGTATGTAGTTAGTATGAGGCGAGGCGAGAGTTGAAATGCGTATGGCACTTACTATTTCCACCGAAGATGCGCGAGGAGAGAATTGAAAATTTGCCATACGAATTTCAATTGTCGCCTCGCCTCGTCTCGCCCCTCTGGTGGAAAATCAGCTTTAGACGAGTTATATAACTATTGTATACAATACTTTTTCTACGAGTCAACTGAACTAAATTAAACAAACTTGGTATCTATTGAAAATGTAAGCCCTGCTGAAACGAAGTGCAACCAACGGCTTTCTCTTTTTTGTGCGTTGATGTCTATTTACCTTTTGACTTTCTCATGGCGGCGTCCTATTGGCCAAATACATTATAGTTCAGTAAACGCGCCACGTGATTGGTCAATTTCATTTTAGTTGTCTAACAGTTATGAAATGTTGAGTTGGGAGCTCCATAGTAAAAAGTAAGTGATTTAAGTTTGGTGTACGAAGTTTTAATTCAAACATTAAAGTCGACGAATATAAAAATTATATTTCACGTTCCCCCGAGCCGTCTCGCTTTCCCACGCTGCTCGCTGGTCAACAAGTCTTTCATAATCTGCTTCGTAAGATTCTCCTACTTACTATTTTATTGTTTAAAGCTGCAGAATTTAGTACAGCAAACTAAATACTTTTTTTTATATTTATAACATCCGCAATTTAACTAAAAAATAAAAATGCGGTTACACTATAGTTTCTTTTATTTAGAAACATCCCAGGACAATACGAGTTACGAAACCGAAACGAGGCGAGGCAGGCTATAATAGCTCCCTTCTTATGATGAACAACATTGTCGCCTTAGTGAGTAGCAAGCCTTGCCACCGCTAACACCGCTAACAATGTCCAACTAACTTTACTCACTTTCATTAATGCCGATTTTAGACTGACCTAACGAATGTTTGTATATTAACGCCAAACCAAAGAGTAGTGTAGTCTTCATTTTAACAAACCAGCTAAAATGCTAAAAGTTAGTTCGTTTTCAACCGTCTTTTGACTGCAGTCATAGCTTATTCAAACTCAAATTAAGCTTTCTCATGCAGAATTGCCTGCGAACTTGCAAATTTCGCTATGCAGATTCACTTGAAACTCTTTCCATTTCAATTAAATAGTTCTCCTTAGTAGATTCCACCAGTGTGTTTGGTATAATCGCGCCATTATATTGACAATTCTTCTGAGATTTAGGGGGCAGTTACGACACATGAGATTGTCAACGAGGCCTGACAACTGAAGATTTTGTTAGTCATATGTTTCTATAGGCGTAGCCAGACGTGATTTTACTAGGGAATGGCTCCTGCCATTCGCTATCACGATGCCAGGTTAAAATTTAATTGGAGTTTCCCGAACAAAGTTTTTTCTTGCACAGATGTTCTGAAACACTTTTCTCCTATTGGGATGAGGGAGTGATTTTGAGCGGAAATAACGTAAAATTTGGAGAATAAAATACAAAATTGAACTTTTTCGTCTAAAGCATATTTTGGGTGTGCTCGAAATTGTACGTTACGGGAGTCACAAATGGATTGTCCCTCAGGTCCCTCGATGGCGTACCCCGGCGTGCCGGCACAGGCGTCGGCCTACGCGTACGCCGCGCAGGCGCCGTCGCCGGCGCCCTACCACGGCTACGGCATGTAGGCCCCGGGACCGGCCCCGGGTGAACTGCCTTCCTAACGCTCTCCGCGCCGGGGCAGGGGTGCGGGATCACTTGCATACTTGACGTCCGCCCTGCCGCCTACTAGCGTACTACATTGGGCCTTACCAGGTTACACACGATCATAAAACCCAGATAAAAGCGAGTGAACTTTATTTAGAGTTACGATGAGCGCGCGGAGGCAGCGTCTCTCGCTGTTCTCTGTTAGAAAATAGGAGAGAACGTGCGCTTCAGCCTGAACGCTAGTCATGTGTAAACGAATTGGAACGTTATTATAATGTAAAAAGGTGCATCTTATTCAAACGCGTTAAAAAGGTTCAAGCTCTAATTCTTCGCGGCGCTCATCGTTAGGCTACAACTGTGGTGTAAAAGACGATCGAAGAGCAAATAGCGCTCTAGATTGAACGTCGATTGTCATTTTGCGTCCATAAATAAGTCCCGAAGCCGTGTCCCGAGCCCCAGGCTCGTTCGATGTATGACGACATGGATATACTCTCTATGCACTTGCGACCTGGAGTTATACCATTCCGTCGACCATTGGCTATGTACTATAAGTGGAAACGCCCTGCACCTACCGAGGTCTAAGTTAAGACTAGTATTCTACTTAGTATTCTCATTTTGTAAAAAGTTATTTACGTCGAAAGTGCATAGAGATACGTTTAAGATTTACGAATAGTTTAGCGGTTGGGCTGACGACTAGAACTATATAAAATGTTGGCCTGTACAAAATTATAATATATTTAATGGTAAAGTAGCTCTCGTGACTACAAAGTGCTTTATTTTTAAAAGAATGAGAGTTTAATAGCACGCGCGTTACGATTGTACCGCGTTAGGGCGAACGCATACGCGAGATTATGTAACCATAACAAGTCTACAGTTAAAGTATGCGCCTTATCTGTGTACCTATTAGAATGTTACAGTGTAGCTTGCCATTTTGTGGGACTGTCGTCAATATAACGGATTATTTCCATTCAAGCTTAGATCTGTCACTAGGTGCATAGATCAGTATTGTGAAGTGTACTGCAAGGAATGACAGTATAACTCGTAAATCATGTACTCGAGAGGCGAGGTTATATGTTGTTCGCTGTTTGAGTAAACTTGCCCGAAGCCGCGAGCCGCGACTTGTAGCGAAGGTCGTCCGAAATCTAAATTAATTAATTATTGAAATGAATACTTATGATTATTTGTCAATGTTATCAATATTATTAAACTGTACGTTATTTTTCATTCGTTTTTTATTACTGAAAAGACTTCAAATGTTAAATGTTCATATTATACAGATCTAAAGAAAACTAAACTCGATCGAACAATAATTTATAAAATAGTGCAATAATATTTCTTAACTCGTATATCTAAATACCAACGAATCAATGCATGCACGTAATTTATCCTCAAAATTAATGTACAAAAATTACCACGATATTTCCGGAGTCCTCGTTTGTATGTATATAATGCTTCACAGATAGACAGCCAAGTCTGGTTGAAGACAGGAGATCCTTGACGTTACGAGTACCGTAATGAATTCATAATTTCTAGTTACGTTTAGGTTTAGTTTAGGCAAAATTAGTGGTACGATGTTATTTTTGAGTATAATGTTGAGACCGTGTGCGAGGTTTGTGCAACACGCTTTAGTTGCGTTCGTATCGCACTTTGATTGATGCCTTCGCTAGATAAGTCAAATATATCTCTAACTGAGTGGGCACGGCCTGGTCGCTACCAAGGAAGCTAATTACAATGACAAACTACAGTCGTTCACCTGTTTTTTAAACCTCGAAAACGGGACCGTGCCGATATCAGAAGCGGTAAAGTGATGTCGCTTCAATTGTTCAAATGTTTGTTATTTCCTTATGTCCGTTGGTAGCGCCAGTGCGTTAACCCGGGAGGCACTCTGGGGGACCTTTATTTATGTTACAGTTTTGTATACACATTATTATTTGGAGAGATTCATATTTTATCCAGTTCTATGCGGAATGACCCCAGAAATGCGAATAGAATACGTAGATTGCATTCACTTGTAATTAATTCTGTATCTCAAAAGCAAGTCGCAATCAAAGAATCTTTTAAGTCGTTTTTTTATTGTACTGATGTTTTTTTTGATACAGAATCGTTACGTATTGTAAAATGCGAGTTGCAAATAAATCATTGATGTTAAAATGATTCATTCAAATCATTCCTATCACATTATGATAATAATAATAGCAATTGTTATGATATGTTCATTTCTTTCTTAATAATACATCTTTAACATAAAATTGTGGAAAGAAAGTTCATTGTTCTATTATTAATATTGTATTTATTCATGTATGATAATGTTTTCCTGAATTTTATTATAGTAAGATTATATTGTATGAATAAACTTAAGTTGTGTTTTAGTGTTTAGCCCCTTTCCTCAACCAATAATAATATGACAAAAAATCCTTTACAGTCCGTCAACAAAGAGAAGAAATTAAATGAGGGCGCCACTTTCTACGTAACTGTCACATTATTAGACGTAATGGTAACAATTTAGTATGGTATTTTTTTAGTTCCATTTTATTCAATTTCTACTCTTTCTTGACGGACTGTAAATGAAGGATTACATTTTGAACGTTCATTGCTAAGGGTGGTATCCACTTGTCCTGGGTTTTTGTCCAATGTGCCTTGGATTAAAGTAAAATGTGAGACGCAGATACACATTGGACAAAGATCTTGGACAAGTGAAATTGGCATACAACAAAGTTTTGATCAAATATTTGACCTAAAAATGGACAAAGAAATTGATCAAAATAATTTACTAGGATCACCGACATTTGATCAAATATTACGAATACGCAAATAATATGCAAACTTGAACCAATATATTGGACAAGTCCAAGAATACCACCCTAAGAAAGAGAAAGAAACCATAACAGTCGAAAGATGTCTGCTGCTGAACGGCTACTATGAAACGCTTTATCTATGTATCAGTAGTTGCTTATTCAAGAGATGGATATATTGCGAGTTTCGATTTTAGTGCTAGCGCCGCTGGATATAGGCCTCCCCCAAAGAGTGCCACAATGTCTTGTGCCACCCGCATCCATCGGACTCCCGCGGCCTTTACCAGGTCATCAGTTTACTCCACCTTACGCCGTCTACCCATGCTGCGCCTGCCGGTACGTGGATGCCACTCGAGAACCTTTCCGCCCCACCAGCCATCGGTTATATGCATTAATGGACCTAACTCGGACAGGAAAAGTATACCTTGTCTTAAGTATTCGGCTAGCATAAGACGGTGCGCGAGCTCGAGTCGAAAATTTAGGAAGAGCCAGATAGTGCGAGAACTCGCGCACCGTTATAAAGGATAATTCCCACCCAACGGCACGCATCGCATCGGATCGGAACGAATTTTACAATCTTTAAACGGGATGACAGCTGTCAAATGTCGGATGCAAGGGAATTTTCACCAAATTTTCACTATAACCTTTAGCCTCCGATTTCCGTCACTCATTGTGGCAAACAAAACGTATAGCTTGTCCTATTATAGGTCCATGGTTGTGAACGTGGTGTAAAAGGTGGATTCTTGCACATATTAATGCAAACGCAACGAATGATAATAAATCTAAATCTGATGAATGCTAAAATAAATACGACACGGCAAGAGAATGTGTAGGAGTTAAAAAAATACTTTTTTTTGTATGGCAGCCCCTAAAATTTGACAACTGAACTGACAGCTGTTATATTATGACAGCACACTGACAGCTACACAGCGATTTAGTTTTGAATTATCCTCCCCTTTCCCTCATTTTATTATGACTTACAAGCGTAAAAAGTACCACGTTGGTGATACTCATTTAAAGAAGCGTTGGAGGGTCAGGAATCGGAAGAAGGATCTCGATCAGATCGACGAAGATATCAAAGAAGGTAAGGTTAGAGTCCTGTCACATGGTTTCAGATTTATAGGTTATCTGTCTCGATATTATTTCGATTTATCTGTGTTTTCAGAGAACGCTGAAAAATTATTGAAGCAGGACGTGGATTTGGATCTGCCTGGCGCAGCGCAGCATTATTGCCTCCACTGCTCTCGGTATTTCATCGATGACAGAGCGTTGGCGGAACATTTCAAGACGAAAGTCCACAAACGCAGGTTAAAAGCTCTAGAGCTCCAGCCGTACACGATTGAAGACTCCGAGAGAGCGGCCGGACAAGGAAACTTCGTACAACCTCTAAAAAGGAAAATCACTTCGCAGAATCAGATTGAAAAAGCGATTGACGAAGATGGTGATGCAGTGCTAGACGACGCTAGTCCGAATAAAAAGAAAAAAGTTGAAAATGCTACGTAAAAACATCGACGTTCTCACGCGCAAAGTCTTTAGTCATAAGAAGTTAATAGTAAGGAAGTCAGCCCTGTTCATAAACGGGCCTAAAGCAAGTGAGACATTTGTCTTTGTTACTCCTCATGTGGATATACCGAAACTGATGAAAGAGAAGTCTATAATTCATGAGCAATTGGAAAAACGACAAGCTAATATTGATCTAGAGAAATTGGAGAATCTTTGGGCAGTGTATGAGGAACTAAAGAAACAGAAATCAGACTATGATAAAAAGAAAACTGAAATTGGCCAGGAATTGGGAAAGTTAGCAAAGAATGAGCCTGATGGTGATGTTACAAAAAAGTTAAAAATCCAAAGCGATTTGGTCAAGGAAAACATTAAAAAGTTAAAAGTGCCTTTATGGTCTGCTGAGGAAGCTGTGATGCTTGAAATATTAAAACTTCCAAATGCTATACATACAAGGACACCACTTAAGGACAATCAAGTCATACATACATACAGTTCTCCTCCAAATAATAATAAAGACCACTTGAAAATTGGCAGAGAAAAGAACCTAATTAATTTCAAAAAGAATGAAAATTGTTATCTCACAGGAGATGCAGCTATCTTTGAACTTGGGGCAAAGTTTTACTTCAATGATGTTCTTAAAAGGAATAAATTCATTCAGTTTTCTAATCCTGATTTTGTAAAGAGTGTTATTGTGGAAGGTTGTGGGGAAGATCACACAAATCCCGATGCTACATTTATTTTGCACCATAATGAGGATATCAAATTGAATCCTGATAGCAGACTGCATTTGACAGGAGGAGCTTCACTAAGTTCTTTCTTTGCATATCATGCTAAAAATGTTTTATTCGCCAAATCACTACCATTGAGCTATTTTTCGATGGGCCGTCGGTATATACCATCACCAACGGATGAAGACAGCTTATTTCACGTCAGCCAAGCTTCTGTTGTTCAAATCTTCAATGTCAACAAAGATTCTAAAGAACTTGATGCCTCTTTTGACCAAATTATAGAGATTCTCAAAGATTCTTATAACAAACTAGGTTATCATTACAGAATAAGCATTGTTGCAGCTGATAAACTATCCATGTGGGAATCATTGAGAGTAGCAGTGGAGATGTACTCAAGTTCAATGAAGAAATATGTGAGTGTTGCAGAGATATCTGTCAGCGGTGACTTTATAAGCAAGAGATTGATGTTCACATACACTGAAAATAAGGAATCCAAGTTCCCCCACATTATTTCTGGTACTCTTCTCAATGTACCGAAACTTCTAGCCTGTGTGCTTGAATATGATTCAGAATTTTCAATTCCTGAACTGTTTCAAATACATAATTGGTAAATTACAGGATAAAAAAAGTATTAACAGAAATAAACTATTTAATTAATATAATTGACAATACTTCTGTTTCATTAACCTATAAGCTAGCTTCAATCTCTTGCTCCAAATTAATGTGGTATTCTGTTCTCTTCCAGTTAGGGTTCTGCAGATCAACTGGGTTCTGCAGGCTGATCTCAATGACTTCTAGATGCCCTGTCTTTGTTAGCAGCATTATTGTATGAGTCCTGTAAAAATTAAATAATTTTATTAAATTGTTATTTTTCTCAACTTATGGACCATTAACCAATCTTATCATTTTGAAGTCAAATGAAAACAATTTTTAAAGGTTTACATAAAATATTTAATGGTTAAAAACATTTGGGAGAGACCCTAAGAATTGTCATTAGTTTTGTATCTTTATTAAATTGAAAAAGTTAAAATAAAAAAAATGAAATATTCAAAATTTTACTCCTTGGTTTTGATTATAAATTATGATTGCTAATAAAGTACTCGGAAGTAGTGTGTTCCCGAATAAGCACCACAAGTTGCTTAATGTATGAAAATGTATACTATGTTGGTGTAAGACAATTTCAGAGGAAATACCTAGTTCCATATCGGCCCTCCGGTATTGTAACAAATATTGAACTAAGTTGTTGATACTTCAGAGTTCCGTTTTGTAACTCTTCATCAGGTAAATGCCTGAAAATAAATATTTACAAGTTATTCATGTGTATTTTTATATTACCATTGTTTACCTAAATAGGTGTGTCCACACCGGACGAGTGGCTCGGCCGAACACGGCTCGCCCTAACGTGCTCGCTCAGTGTAGACACGGTTCGGCGAGCCACGACTCGCGTGAGCCGTTCGGCCGAGCATCCGAACGCTCGGCCGAATGGCTCACCCAGCGTTGTCGGCCTTTTGACAGATATCAAAGGGCCGAACATACGAAAGCATTTTTGCCCTAAAGCTAAATATCGAACTCGCTCACAAATTTTCACGAGAATCTGTTGAGAGATGCGACCTATAGAGGGGACAGCCAGATATACGAAAGCATTTTTGCCCTATAAATATCGAAGTCACTCACAAAATTTCACGAGAATCTGTTGAGAGATGCGACCCATAGAGGGAACAGCTGGACACCCTGACATGCGAAAGCATTTTTCATGGCGATCGCGAGCTCAACTAATAGCCCGTAGGTAAATTCGGCAGAGCCGATTTATTTATTTAGTAATTTACATAATAGGCTTAGGGCCGCTTCAGACCGGAATGGCAGCGGCGCGGCGAGCACTTTCCGTGTCAAATAATTTTAAACTTTATCTACAAACTAAAAAGTTGCCAAGACGCGCTTGGCCGCGGGGCGGCTCGCGTCACCGCGTGGCGCCGCGCGACCTTTTCGAGCTTCTCAAGCGGTACTGGACTTTTTAGTATGTAGATAAAGTTTAAAATTATTTGACACTGAAAGTGCTCGCCGCGCCGCTGCCGGCCGCTGCCATTCCGGTCTGAAGCGGCCCTTACAGTAGTGGTACCAACGCGCCTACAATGTTAGGACATAAAAATAACATAAACATATGACAGCTACACAAACAAATAACAAATAGCACTAACTATATGTATTTGGCTTGGACTTGCCGCGCGCGTTTGCCCAACGCGTGTCCACACCGACCGAGCGTTTGGACTGGCTCGGGCGAGCCGCTCGTTCGGTGTAGTGAAAATGCTCCTTTAGAAGTAGATACGAATTTATCAATATCATGCACGTGTGAAACGATTCCGCTATAAGTATGCCTAAGTACGCCTAAGTATTTCAGTAAGAACTTTATTGTACACAATAACAGGTTAAAACATACGAATACATATACATGTCACATAAGATTAAAGTACAAAGGCGAACTTATCTCTATAAAGAAAGGAATCCTCAAATCAATAAAGGGTCGGCAGTGCGCTTGTGATTGTTCTGGTGTCGCAAGCGTCCACAGGCTTCGGTGTCTGTTTACCATCAGGAAGGGCCGTATGCTTGTTTGCCACTGTCCTAGTATATAATCTCTTTCAACTAACCTTTGAGCAATTGAATGCTAGCAGAATAAGATAGAAGTCATACTCACTGCTCCTCTGACTTCAACAAAGCAATTAACTCTTCTATCAGCTGCTCTTTTAGAGCAACCTTGCCGAGCCTCCTGCATATGTCGCTGAGGATACTTGTGCCAGCTTCAGCCTTCCTCAGAGGCTTCTGCGGGAGGCTGTTGGAGAAACCCAAGCAAGGGCCATCCCATTTACGAAGTTCGTCTGTAGCGTTTGTGTAGGTATGCACTTCGGTTTTACTCCTGAAATAAGTTTTTGGATATTTGAAAAGTAGATTAGTAACTTCAGATAGTAAAAAAAAGTTTATTTACAATTTAAATGAAATTAAAAGATTTTTCAAAAAATCCAACTGCTTTTTTCAAATTTTATAGCCTATGTCACTCCCACGATTAAGAGGAATCCAACGACACCTCATATGTCGAAATCCGTCAAACGGTTTAGGCTCCAGGGCGTGCCAAAGAATAAGGTCACATACATACATACGCTCGAAAAAAATAACCCTCCTCTCCTTCGGCAGTCGGGTAAAGACAATGAATTTAATCCTACTAATATTATAAATGCGAAAGTTTAGATGTTTGGATGTTTGTTACTCAATCACGCTTAAACGGCTGAACCGATTTGAATTAAATTTTGCATGAAGATAGTTTATAGCCTGGATTAAAATATAGGATAGTTTTTATCCCGGGTCTACGCGGACAAAGTCGCGGGCGGAAGCTAGTATGAAATAAAAGTACCACAGGTAAAGTACTGTTTACTCACTCACGTCGCGCACCTCCACCGCACATGGCACACTGCACACATTCGCTCTGGAGAGCCTGTGGAGGGGCGCGACTTCGTGAGTGAACAGATCTGTAACTATACTTGAGATTATTCGAGTTGGCCGAATTGCACCAAAGTAGTGCATTCAAAAAGCATCTCTATCGTCGCTAGGTAGAAGAATCCAATTCCAATGACAGTTTTATATGAAGTCAGACACATTTAATAATCTACTATACATAAAGCGCGGCCCCACTGCGCGGACGCGCGCACTTGACTCCTCTCCCCTGCACCAAGCACTGATGCTAATAAACAATATTTTAACCAGTGACAGCCAACTCGATGTCTTTTTCACACCAGAGAACCGTTTCTTGACCGCATCTTCTCGCTATTTGGAATCAATTGTTACCACTACCTCAACTTGATTATCAATAGGTACAGCTAATGATAATATATTATAAATCTGTTATTAATTATGAATTATGATTATGGTTTCATATTTGTTATAGAATATTATTTAAATTGTAAAATGCTAAAGCCTAGATTAGTAAGTAACATCTATGTTTGACCGACTTAATCCTAACAAATTGACTATATTTTACTTTTATCAGAATGTTTTGACTTTATCCGCAATTGTGTTGTTATTTATTTTGACTTATGACTTATTTGATTATGACTTTAAACAATTATTGTATTTCCTCGTTTTATTTATCTTTAAATGACATTAATCAACTATTTTACTCCCGATCTCTCTTATGTAATAGCTAGTAAATTCTACCGTAATGTGTCCTAAATTTAGATTAAATGTACTTATGATAATAATTTCACTGCACCTGTTATTAAATAATGCACTTTAGCTACTAATAATTGTAACGCTGATTAGCACGTAAGTGTTAATTATATGCAATAAATATATAAATAAATAAATAAAGCTGTTTTACTAATGTGATGACATTGACAACTTGACACAGCTTCAGTTGACAATCCTGTTTAGTTGTTCAACAGGCGATGTGATTGTCAAATGAATAGAATCTACTATTTTGAGGAATTTGAGGGCACAATTGCTTTTTTTGGTTTGGACACTAATATCTTAACTTTTTAGTAAGACCAACTGCACGTAGAGCAATATTCTGAAAAGTGACCTACCCAAATTCATAAGTAACTAGGACAAACTTATTTGTTTCCTTCAAATAGTCTTGTTTATTTTTAATATATTGGTCCACAGGTGAATCACTTTGCACATAATCTGTTACCAATCTTCCTCTACCTGTGAACAATTACATCATCATCAGAATTAGCGTTTAACCGTCCCACTGCTATTGACTGACCTACCACTTGTCTCAGGGCAGTATATAAAGGTGAATATCCAGGGTACATAGAGGGTTAGTAGTAAGGTTTTGACAAGCTTTTATTTAGTTTCACCTGTCCTGTCTGTCTGTCTGTCTGACCAATTGAGCTGAAATTTTGGGTATAAGCATAGTTTGGATGACAATTCAATATTATGGTACCATCGAGCTGATCTGATGATGGAGAAGGAAGGTAGCCATGGGAATTCAGTACTTAACCGACGTAACCCCGTTGAGTTTGGGCTCGTTAGAATCGTCACAATGAGTTGATGATGGTATACAGAAAAGTACAGTCAGCAATAAAAGCTTGTCGCAAAAATGAAATTTTTGTCAGAAACTTGTTTTGATACTATGACGGTGGCAAACAAGCATATGGGCCTCCTGATTGTAAGCAGACACCATAGTCTATGAATGCTTCAGATGCTTAGGACTCCAGAAGAATCCCCTCAATTAATTTGAGGATTTGTTGAGACTCTAAACACAATTCATCCTCGGTACCTTTGGCGAGGTGAGTCAATTGAATGGTTGGGGCGCGGACAGCACAGGCCCCTGGTTGACAGGGAATCCCTTTAAAGGGATGAGGGAGGGAAGGGGAGTCCCAGTGCTGCTAGCTAATTACTTAATTTTGGAAATTTACATGTAAAATAATGATTTAAGTAATTACTTTTTGCATCTTCCTTGTTGTTATATGGTAAGTTTAGGAGAACACCAAGCTTTCTCCTCTTCGGAGACACAGCCAACCATGTACCATCGCCATCAGGGGCACCCAAATCCCGACCTGGTAAAATTACAAATATCTCATACATTATGAAATTAAAAAGACGAATTAATATAATGATCAACCTGTTTTATGTTTAACTATAACAACCTACAACTATACTTGTTTTTTTACATATTGGTACAGAAACTTTTATTTACTACATTCAATTATGATTGAACAATGAAAATTTCCGCCCCAACGGCCATCCGTTCTATGTGCAATGTGCCCTGCCACTGACACTTAAGTTTAGCGATTCGGAGGGCTATATTGGTTACCTTGGTTCTGCTGCGGATAGCCTCATTTCTGATGCGATCGCGCAGAGAAACTCCCAACATAGCCCTCTCCATTGCCCTTTGAGTGACTGAGCCTTCTTATGAGGCCCATAGTAAGGGACCGCGTTTCCTTGCCATGCGTTGGGGCAGAAAGGTTCTCGAGTGGCGACCACGTAACGGAAGGCGCAGCGTGGGTAGGCCCCCCACAAGGTGGACTGATGACCTGGTAAAGGTCGCGGGAGTCTGCTGGATGATGGTGGACATCTTTCGGCTGATATGATGATGATGATGATGAATGAAAATTAACTGTATTACCTACCAGCCACAACATCGGAGTCTTCCCACGGAGACATATTGAGAGCCGATCGGTCATAATATTCATCTCTGTTCTCTGCTAGGATCAGCTTGTAGTCACTATCCGCATCATTGTCACCGCAATACGAAAATAGTATACACATTTTCGCTAAAATTAAAAAGAAGTTTTTATTTTTATTTTGTAGAATAAACACCAACTTACTGGCAAATCGTGAGGAAACCCATACCATAAGGAGTTAGCAGTTGATATCGCAAACGTCGAGACCAATGTGATAAGATACATGATAAATTGTGCGCTCTGGATATCATCTCTAATTTGTATAAAATCATACTTCAACTAAATAATAGACTTGTTCACTCTCGGTAACTTAACTATTCACATTTACCTTTCAGTCTGTGTATTTATATGTTGATTTAGGGTCAATATAACACAATGGTTAAATTAATATCATCATTACAGATAAGATAACCACAAAGATAATTGAAAACAGCATTTAATTCGAAGCAAATATTTACCTTGTTCGTGGTTAGCTAACTCGTTACTAAGTCGTTATAGATGAATGCTTCATTTGTTCATAAACTTGTTCTAATATAAATTACTTACAAATTAATATAAATTGCTTGTACAAGACTATTAGATTTGTTTTATAAATTAGCTCAAAGCAAAGAGAATATTACCACTACGAATCAGCTGATAGATTTTTGAAATTTGACGTATTGGTTGTTGTAAAAAAAAACATTAAAAGCACACTGCAACCTATACAATTTGTCACAGCAACCCACTACACTTGGAATGAGAAAGCATTACAGCCGCGCGCAACAGAATGCCGAATGCCGGGCCGGCAATTGGACCAACATTATTGAGCATTGTGAACGAGTCGTGCAAAATATCGTTCGCGATAGAACGAGAAACCGATATTCATTCTAAAGTTATTTATCCCTTCCCCGTTCTATCTCATCTCGGTCTCTCCGTAACGTAGGACCGCGGGATCTTTAAGCCTACTATGTTTTTTTTTTGGTGGAAGTATATCTTTCTCCGTCTAACACATTTGCATTCTATATCGTGGGCAATGATGGTTGACTGTGTAGTGGAGCCTTTACACTTTACAGCTGTTTGAGCTGGCAACATTTGGTTCCATAGCCATCATTCCATTCTTTTCATTCTTCATTCGTCTCATATCTCATCTTGACCGTCAAGTCGCCATTTTCTATGTTTAGTTTACGTCTGTCGAGAAAATAATGTTTATAAAATTATGTTGTTGACTTCAACTGAAATAGTGTACAAAACTGTATTTAAAAACTAGAAAAAAAACAACAAAGTAGCTTTCACTAGCTCTTAAGTAATGGATTCGACGTTATCCTTCTTTAGCCTACCAGTAAGTAATATAAACAAATTTCTCTTTTGGGCAAAGCCCAATTGTTATATTCCTTATGTGACCTTTAATTCCTTCAGTTCGTGGACTCGGAGAATGCCGATCTAGTGCTAAACATCAAGAATGTGAACCCTGACTGTGGTTATGACGAGCTCCACACAAGTTTGCCGTCGCACGGGGGTCTCCTTGGTCCGGATGATGTGTTAGCCCAGTTCCTGTCCCCGGACGAGCCGCTAGAGGAGCCCGATCTCAACGGCCCCACCACACTGCACTGCGAGATTTGTAGGAAAAAGTTTGACAATGCTAAGAAGTACTATGGGCATCTAAGGATACATTCCAAGGGCAATGCTTGGGTTTGTGGTATGTAAACTCTTACTCTAGTTTTATAAATAAGATGAAGGTTACCAGGCACACAATAAATTATGCTCTTTATGTGTGTTAGTGACAAGATTTATGGAGTGAGACATCTGTTAGCTTAGTCATTGTAATGGAAGTTGTGTATGCCCTTAATCCATGTACAGGCATAGTTGTATACAAAAAAACCTCTAAAATAAAACATATGCAATAAATCCAATGTATGACAGAAATAAACAGAATTTGTGCCCATAATTCATCAAGTTTATGCTCATTGTCTAAAGCCTGTTACACACATTGTAGATAAGTGCCCCGACCAGAAGTTTGCTACAAAACAACACCTCATGAAGCACAGCTTGACACACAAGCCCCTGGAGAGGGTCTGGCGCTGCCAGCACTGCACACTGTCCTTTGAGGCACTCTGGAGGCTCCAGCAACATCTGTTCTCCACACATTTAGAATACAGGTACAAAGAAGAAGAATAGTTACCTTGAAATAAAAAACATGAAAAATTTGGTGCAGGAAAAAAACTACAAAAATATTAACTATAAAAAATATTCTTCATTGCTCACCAATAATACAAAACGTGAAATAGGGACAATACCTTTTTGACCGTGCATACAATTAATGAGCTATTACTTAACTTTGACTGGTTTACTAGTAAAGAGAGAAAGGAAACAAAAACAGAAGTTTTGACTATTTATAAAAAACTAAGTATATGTAGTGTATGTACTATCATAATCTTAGCATGAAAACTGACTAACTGCATGAAGAATTATTATGTTTAAACAACAACTGATGTTAGTTCTCTCCGAATCTTGGTTAAGAACTTTAAACAAAGATATGTTATGGGACATACATTCCATTCGGATGTAGATCTTGGAAGAATAAATATAATGCAATTTGTAGCTCTAGAATTTTGAGAATAATTGTAAAAAAATGTATAGGAGTGCAGGGTTTAGCTTCCTTGCAACATGACTGGAGGTTTCCAACACATAACATCCTAAATAATAGTGTATCATCTACCTAAATAATATCATTAATGTGTTTGTTTTTCAGACCACACAAATGTGATGAATGTGAAAAGGCTTTCCATAAGAAATCGGATTTGAAAAGGCATAAAGACATGCACAGCGGTATGTATTGCTTACTCCAATATAAATAAATATGTTTTTGTCCTTCAATCTTTCATACGCAACTTAATTATATCATAATTTCAGATGAAAAGAAGTTTGCGTGTTCCGTTTGCGGGGTAGAGTTCAAAGACAAGTGCAACCTCAAGCGGCACATGTTGCGGCACACCAATGAGAAGCCCTATTGCTGTGCGGGGTGTGGCAATAGATATAAACAGGTAATTAACCTATTCAAGGCCTGTGTCCCAGATTTAAGTCATGCCTTTACGAGCGATTGCCGCAACAAGGCGGGAAAATATTGCTACACGCTACAGCGTAGCTTGGCCTCGAAAGGATTACTGTAGATGTTTTATCTTTAATACTTACGGGTGTAAGCTCGATAACGCTCATATGGTCCGCAACGCTAGCTGCGGTCATGAGCGCTCTTGAGCTTCCGCATCCAAGCCTTTTTTAATACCTCGTCGGTGCCAATGGCAAACAGACGTAAGGCCCGCCTGATGGTAAGCAGTGACCGTATCCTATGGCCGCGTGCAACTTTAACTTTAAAAACATGTACACATCTTTCTTGGAGAAACCCGTACTGTAGTCCTGCAGTGTATACTTCATTCCACACCTGGCAAACACAAGTTTATAATCTTGTTTTCCAGTTAGCGTCCATGAAACGACACAGTCAGAAGTGCCCCAAGAATCAGAACAACGCTAATATAGAGCAAACCGGCCGGAAGAACCACTGCAGAGTTTGTGGCTTGACGTTTCACTACAAGAATGCCTTGCTGGAACATTGCGTGAGGTAATATTTTGAGAAATTCTCAGTGATAGTAAAATTTTTCATTGGGAGATAAAATTTATGACCAATGTTTACAATTATGTAGTGGTAAATATTGATTTATCTATTAAAGAAAGTGGTGAAATAATAACCAATCGCAATAGCAAAGATTTTAAATGAATATTTCATTTTACAGACAGCACACAAATCCCACCAACCCCGCAAACCCCACCACCAACACAGAAAAAGACGACAAACCTCATGTACAACTCACAATAGACCACAACAGAACAGTCGACAACATCGTAGACGACATTCTCTCCGCCGAAGACGACTATTTGACCATGTCCACACAAAACGAAATTCTGAATGTTTACAACCAAAGCCATAATGAAATCCAAGACAACAATGACAACCTTATGCATGTAGAATTCCTTAAAGCAATGAACCAACTACACAGTTTGGATGATGAACTGTTCTACAATGATCTTGACTTCGATAATTTCCAAGCTAACCATATATTTAACATGAACACAAATGACATGGACTATGGTGATAAAAACGGTGAAATTCTATTCGATTTCGCTGACAACGGGAGAAGCATGGATCAGGACATCATGAATGTGCTTTCTGAGGTCGCACCAACTATTCCAGAGACTAATAAGACTGACCCAATAAAAAATCCTCCGGTTTCCGTGAACGAATGTGCAACCATTTTCGAAACCGATGTAGATTTAGAAGCTAGTACAAACTTAGCAGCGAATTTAAATCAGTTGATTGGCGAAAACAACGTCCAGTACGTGTCTACCGAAGATGATGATACATTTATAATTAGCTTAAACAGTGCTATTGATGCTGAACAGTTAACAGATATGTTGAATATTGGAGTTGAATTAATTGAAAATAATGAGGAAGAAAAAACGTCAGAAGTGACACCAGAACTAGATAAACCTGATGATAATATGGATGACCCAATAGTTCTGAGGATTGAAGAGCCTGTGCTAAGTGAAAAAGCGCCTTATGACGCCAAAGGAAACGCCACAGTGAAGCCTAAGACTAGGAAATGTACCCTATTCATCTGTCGGACTTGTAACAAAGTATTTAAAAAGAAGGAGAATTACAAATCACACAAAGGTAAGAAGTTTGACAGATTGCTTTTTTCTTCAAAATTTAGGACATTCAACTTCTTTACGCAAGTATGTGTATAACAACAGCAGTGCGGATAAACGTGGGCGCTCGTGCCCCGCGAACCGAGCACAAACTATGATGGGTCTGGGACACTTAGTGAGATTCAACAATGATAATAAGATATAACCTTGCCTGTCATGGTCACATTCACTGGTTAATTAACGTCATTACAGAGTTACATCACTGTTTAATCTCGAAAATCCACAGCTCGCCTAGTGCCTATAGTACAAGCCTACCTAAGCATGGGACTAGTCGATTTGTGTCACTTTGCCCTATTAACAAAGTTCTTCAAAATGTCAAGCATAATTTTAGACAACCTTTTTTTAAAAAGTGAAAACTTCTTTAGCGGCGCTGTGCACTTTTTGGGGAAAAATTGTTAAACTCGCTACAGGTCACGTGACCGAAGATTAGTAAGACGTGAGATTCGAGACAGGTCACGTGACCGTAAGACGGACACGTGACTTGATCGAGAGACTGTTACTATGTCATTGTGTTTTCACTTCTGCCGGCACTTCCGGAGTGCAACCCGGTCTTTTTTTTGCTCTACACAGTCCACAGTTAGTAATCGAGCCTTCAATCCACGATTTTTCTTGTATTTTTCATATACAGCAACCCACAACCCGTCGCTGCGCGCGCACCGCTGCCGCTCGTGCGGGCTCCGCTTCAGCTACCGCTCCACGCTGAACAAGCACCGCGCCGCTCACGAGCCGCGCGCACCGCGGCGGTTCCGCTGCGAACACGCAGAATGCGAGAAGGAGTATGATGCTGCCTGGAAGGTCAGTATTTACTCCGCACCCTTACCTTAGGCAAGTGAAAACAAAAAAAAAACGAAAAATCCAACTGCTTTTTTTTACAAATATAGCCTATGTCACTCCTACGATTAAGAGGAATCCAACGACAACTCATATGTCGAAATCCGTCAAACGGTTTAGGCTGCAGGGCGTGCGTTGGCATACATACGCTACATACACACTTACATACGCTCGAAAAACATCACCCTCCTCTCCTTCGGCAGTCGGGTAAAAATAGGATTTAATTTCATTTGTTCGAATTATTAACGACACCCACACCCGACACCTTTGGTATGCCGCGGCTGCTGGAGTTACAATATGGCTGTGTGCCGACGCGGATCCGCGTTCTCTATTCTCGACGCTATTCCTATAAAAACTATAGAAAAACGAAACAAATCTCGTGGGGTCGTTTGAGCGCGGATCCGCGTTCCGGCAGTATAACGGGATTCCGTGGATCCACAATCCGGCATACTATATAATAAGGTTAAAACGAAGTGTACAGTGTTAGGCCTTAGGAGGATAGTGATTAGTGAGAAATTCGAGTTATATCTTAAATCGTGTGAAATTGTCGTTTGTTGCAGTTGAAAAATCACGTGGAGCGCGACCACGAGAAGCTGACGCCGTACAAATGTGTGCGGCAGGGCTGCGGGAAGCGGTTCTATAAGCAGTCAGACCTGCAGAAACACGAGAGGTACACTTGGATGAACCAACTATTTTCAGGCGCTAGTTGCCATGGTTACTTTTTGAAACTGATTTTATGGATTAGATGCACCAAATGTAGGGTTTTTTTGACGGCTTAAATTTTCATAAAATGCCATGTTGCCCGCTATGTTGTCTCTTGTCTAACGGGGCAGGGTAGTAATAAGATATAAACTAACTCATAGACGACCCTATAGATAGATTACTACCATTTATAGTATTACTAGCAACCCGCTCCGGCTTCGCATAGGTACTATACATATTAACCTTCCTCTTGAATCACTATCTATTTAAAAAAAAACCCCAATGCGAAAATAATTTTGTTACCGGCTGGCACATACTGCTTTTCAAACCTATGACGGAAATTTAAATTAAACAAGAAATGTAAGAGTACAAAAGTACAACTTAAATTTGGGGTAACAATTACTTTTTTGAATAGCAGTTGTGTAAAATGTAGTATTGCCTTTTCGCAGAACTTTTTTGGCCGAATTTCATTTGCCAACTAACGTTTCGCCGACGATTCACTTTGACAACTAACGATTACCAAAATTGTATATGACAACTTTTTAATTCGCAGAATTATTATAAAGCGGATTATTATAACGCCTTTACACTTTTGGCAGACTCGTCATTTGTCAAATCTTTCACTTGGTCGAACAACTCTTGGACGTTATTCTTTAGTTGATGCAACAGTTCCCTTTTCATACATACAAATACAAGATACAAATAAGAAAAGATACTAGCCTATTCTTTGGTTGGAAAAATTAAATTTATAAAAAGAAATGTGACAACAGGGATTTTACAAAATTCATAAAATTCAAAACAAACTAACTAGGGATGATAACAAGTAATTTTACATCAGCAACAGAAACGAACCGCTCAAGTTTTTCAAAGAACAACGGCAACAGGAACAGCAGGGACTTAGTGGCAAAACCGACTCGGATCGCGGATAGGTTAGGAGACGAAAGCGGGAGCTTTTTTTTATAAAAGAGCGGAAATACTTGTTCGCAACACAAATATTGTAATTTTTATCCTACGGCGATCCTTCGACGAAAATACCTAATATACTCAATAAAGCATTTGGTAAACAATAAACAACCAAATGTATGTTAGGCCAACTAAAACATTATACGACATGAAAGTAGGCGTTTTGAAAAATGACATTATAAAACACAGACCACATGTTGAGTTGGTAACTGTTAAGTTGGCAAATAAAACAACCTATTAATGTTTTGTCCTTAAGATAAGCTCTATAGCTTAGGACAAAACATTAATAGGTTCTTACCTAGTCTAGCCATAAGTTCTGTTACTGGCAGTTAACAATGATTTTAAGAAAAATAATAATTCGAATTTCGAATGTTGTGTTTTGACGTAAGTACTTGGATGTTTTTGCCACCATTTATATACAATATAATATTAAAATAAGTAAATTAATAATGGAGTGGGGTGTCAAAGAAAATAGAATTGCTGTGATTGCTCTGCATAAGGTAGGAATGGAGCCGTCCCACATTTTTGAGACACTAAAAAAGCTAGAGATCAGTCGAATGTTTGTGTATCGTACCATTCAAAGATACACCAAAACGTCCTCTGTCGATGACAGTAAAAGATCTGGCCGACCACGTACTGTTAGAACAAAACAAGCCGTTAATGCTGTAAGGGCCAGAATTCGCCGAAATCCCATAAGAAAACAGAAGATCCTTTCTAAGGAAATGAAAATACCACCTAGGACACTTTCGCGTATAATCAAAGACGACTTGAGTCTTGCAGCTTACCGACGATATACAGGACATATGTTAAATCAGTCACTAAAGGACAAGAGAGTTGAAAGATCAAAAAGCCTTTTATCTCGATACGCACATGGGAAATATAAAAATATTCTTTTCACGGATGAAAAAATTTTTACTATCGAGCAGCACTACAACAAACAAAATGATAAAGTGTACGCACACAACTCTCGAGAAGCTAAAGAGATAGTTGGAAGGATTCAGCGAGGTCATCATCCCGCTTACGTCATGGTTTGGTGGGGTGTGTCGTATCAAGGCGTCTCTGAGATCCATTTTTGCGAAAAAGGAGTGAAAATTTCAGCTAAAGTGTATCAGGACACGATTTTAGAAACAGTCGTTAAACCACTAAACGACACAATGTTCAAAAATGTACACTGGACCTTTCAGCAGGACTCAGCCCCGGGTCATAAAGCTCGCACCACCCAGATTTGGCTGCAAAGGAATGTTCCGGACTTCATCAAGGCAGATGATTGGCCCTCTTCCAGTCCCGACTTAAATCCCCTGGACTATAAATTGTGGTCAGTGTTAGAGGACATGGTCTGCTCTAAACGCCATGCCAATATCGATTCTCTAAAAAAATCTTTGAAGGTAGCAGTGGCAAATTTCCCAATGGATACAGTGCGTGAATCTATAGACGTGTGGCCGGATCGTTTGAGGGCGTGTATTAAAGCTAAAGGCGGGCATTTTGAATAAAAAATATATTGTTTAGAAACCTTATTAACTTACCTATAAATAAACATTTACTTATGGTAAATTAATTACATCCTTTTAAAAATATGTTTCATTTCATTTGTAACAGAACTTATGGCTAGACTAGGTATTTATCGCCGAAAATTGTATGGCCGATTATCACTTCCCAACTCACGTTTCGCGTAATTTTATTTCGCCGAACGTTCATTTCCCAACTTAACAAATTTATTTGTTTTATTTGCCAACTTCGCCTAATGAGATGAATGCAATGTTTTCAGATACCACTCTGGCGAGCGGCCATACTCGTGCGACATCTGCAAGCGGGCGTTCCAGCAGATTTCGCATCTCAAGCGGCACGTGCGGACCGTCGACTGCACTCAACAGTAAGTCTAATCCTACTGATTAGTTGGATATTTGTTACTTAAGCACGCAAAAACGGAACGCCTTTTTAGAGATATTTTTTATTCCAAAAGGTGCTCCTACACTGGCTGTTATAAATGTTATATACATTGTGTAACAAGGATAACGCTATGTAACACTAAGATGTTGAAAGGAAATAGTTGATGTTATGTAACATTTTATAACTTCAGTGTGGGAGCACCAAAAGGGAAGAAAATTGACACGGGAGTTAACGCGGACGATGTCGCGGACAAATGCTAGTATTATATAATCTCATGGTCTTCCTAGCGTTTTCCGGTTTGTATCCTAAAAGAGTCGGGGGCCATTGGTTCCTAATTACAAGGTCTGGCGTAGGCACTAGTTTTAAGAAAGCGACTGCCGTCTGACCTTCCAACCTAGAGAAAACTAAGCCTATATACCTGAGCTATACTAATATAAAGATCGTAAAAGAGCAGAAGAAATAAGAACAAAAACAAAAGTAGACGACGTAATTAAGAAAGTAAGAAAGTTAAAATGGCAATGGACAGGACCATATGACACGGGATAGTAAGGAAAAATGGACCAAAATAATTACAGAATGGCAACCACGAGACGGTAACAGAAAAAGAGGTAGACCAATTAAAAGGTGGATGGACGACATCAAGTCTATAGGGGGCGCCACCTGGAAGAGGAAAGCCATTAATAGAAAGGAATGGATACAGCTGGGAGAGGCCTGTGTGTCACAAGACACGCTGACCACTAATCTGGACATTCCGATGTGTTAGTTTTTAAGTAAATTTGTTTATAAATATAATGTAATACCGTTTTAGTCTCAGCAATAAAGGCTATAAAGATAAAGATACTAATATAATAGAGATGTCTGTGAGATTGAGATTGTAGCTTTAAATGTTCGTATGTAGCAGGGGTAACCTCAGCTTCAAATATTAAAAAAAAATCAGTGTTTCTGTATGGACATAGGTTTTATTTTATCGCGCGGGTCGATAGGTTATTAGCCGTGTCCACACCGGCCGAGCGGCTCGCCCGAACGGTTCGGGCGAGCCGTCAAAAGGGTCGGCCGCAAGCGCTCGGTCGGTGTGGACGGGCGTTCGGGCAAACGCGCGCGGCTCGCCCGAGCCAGATCGGCTCGGGCCAATTTACCTACCGATAGTTGAGCTCACGATCACGATGAAGCCGCACGTGCGCACAGCTGTCGCTGCGACAACGTTAATTTTGCTTTTGCTTGTTCGAATTCGAAATCGGAAGAAATGTATTTAAAAAAAAGCCGCAAAATGTGGATGCGCAAAATTCTTGAGAACCGAAAAGAGGCCCGGATAAAATTATTTGATCAATTGTGTTATGATCAGAGCGAAGACGCCTACCTATTGAAATTCCTACTAGGTAGGTACTACTCAATCTTCCAATCCTTCCAGCTGACAAACAAACCCATGCGTATCGAACTCAGTTACGCAATTCCCAAATCCGCCTCAACTCGTCTCACTACCAAGTTACCAACCGCCAGTAGGTATAACTTGATCCCTAATTTCCCAATATCAATATGTAATGTAGGTATCCAGGGGTCAAGCTAGTTTTGACCTTTTCCAACGCAGCGACTTCGAATGAACTTTAATAAGTTACCTTGATAAAAAAAAAGACCGGGTTGCACTCCGGGAGTGCCGGCAGAATTGAAAACATGAATAATTTTAATTTTGCAACCTCTCTCCCCCTGTTTGCCAATATATCTAATAACAACCTTATTAGTAGTACGCTATAGTTCAACTTAACTCAGCAAAATTTATGAAGGAGACAAAGAAATAAAATACCAATTTGTTTTTGCCATTGCCAAACATTTTTCAAAGCAAGCTCTTTAGGAATAACGTCCAAATTCGAACTATTCGAATTTGCTCAATAGCAAAACGGTAAAGGACGCGTGAACAAATATACTTTATTTGCAGAATATGCAATTGCAAAAAGTGTTTACCGGCTTTATACTCTTACGAATAGCGTTCAGTTTTGAATGAAGTCGAATCGGCTAACAGCAAAATATAAGTGTGATAAAACAAAATGGAATTTGCATTTACGAAAAATGTGTTACGACCTTATACTGTTAACAATAAAGTACAAATTAGAATAATAATACGTAGGGCAAAAATCCCCTCGCCTTCTGTCGTTCGGCTGCACAAAACCACCGTCCACATAGGCTGAGCCGGTCGCGGCTCGGGCAAACCGTTCGGGCAAGCATTCGGGGGCTCGCCCGAACGGCTCGGGCGAGCACGTTTGGGCGAACGGTGTTCGGGCGAGCCGCTCGTTCGGTGTAGACACGGCTATTAATGTTATTATATAATTTATTTGTTCCATTTAGTGTTATCCATGGCCAATGTCATCTGACTTCATTCAAACAGCTGTAAATAACTTAATAGTGGCATCACCAAGATGTTACAAAATTTTAAATGATTATCAAACTATTTGGGTTAGGTTTTCACGCGGTAATACATTACAAGTAACATAACATGTGTTTTTTGGTTTCAGTGTGCAGCGATGACGTTCATAGAGACTCCCTAAAATATTTTTTTAATAACCTAAGTAATACTGTGATAATGTTGCTAATAAAATAAATAAATAAATTAAGATCATATTGTTATTTGCTTGTTTTTCATTTCCATTAACACTTTTCTGGACAAGATTTTGGTTACATAACGGAAAAATAATACGGCATACGCAGCGTAAGATTAGCTGCTTTGAACTAGAAGGGCCGGGACTATTTCACAGGGCCCATAACCTGTTAAGATTTAAACAAGTTGCATGATACTATCGACAACACAGCTAACTGACCATCGGTGCACCTTAAGTGCATTGTAATAGGTTCTAAACACAGGATGGTCAGTTAACAGTGTTGCCGTTTGTACAAGTTTTTTTTTACCAATTCCGTACCAATATTATAAATGCGTGAGTGTCTTTTCACGCTTAAACCGCTGAATCGATTTAGATGAAATTCGGTATAGAGATAGGAGTCCCAAGGAAGGACATAGGATAGTTTTCATTCCGAAAAGGAAATCATCCCTTAAGGGGGTGAAAGTCTGTATGGGGCTATGATATAAACGAGTTCCACGCGGACGGAGTCGCGGGCAGAAGCTAGTAACATATAAATTATGGAGTGTTGTTTCCCGTGTGAACGTTGCGGAGTGACAGCCGCTAGAGTGAGACAATACGTCATAGACTAAGGTTCTCTTTTCAAAAATACTTCAAGACTTGGATGGAGGGGCGCCATCTGGTGGTAATGCACCAGGTTAAAGAGGTATTTCAGTAGACCGTTATAAGACCATTAACCGTCCTATACGATCCTGCTAAAGGTCTTGTTTTAGTTTAATACAAGAAGAATATAGATTTTGACACGACGGGATAACTATACTAGTGGCATCAATATTCACTAATTATTGCGAGCATAGGGAATTAATTTGGGTTGAGAGACAATAAGAACAAAACATACCATGTTAATGTAAAAAAAACCATTTAATTCTTAACACTGATATCAATGATTACAATAAATACCTTATTTACAAATGCAATATCGAGTGAGAAAAAACGGTAACGTCGCTATTTAATAGCACTTAAAATATAATGGCGTCTCGGACGTATAACATTCCTAGGTGAAAAACTTAAGGGGCTACCCGAGGTTTTCATCGATTTTTGACAGGTTTTGAATCGTATCTCCTACTTTTGCACTACAGATAGAATTATAAGTCAAACGGCTATCGGTTCTTCAATCTTTTATCTCCATTTTTGACTACCGGATTTTGAAAAATATTGATACTTCATTTTGTATGATTTTTTTAAACCGTCTTATAGACTAACACTTATTTCGTATCTCTGTTGACGTGAAAGATCTAAAATATACGAAATCTACATATTTAGGTTCTTCTATGACGTCTCTAAAAACGTGTCTAGGGTTTTCATTTTAGGCCCCCTTGTATGTAGTTGTGACCTGCCTCCTGTCCTCGCTTCGCCGACTCGTCGCCTGCTTGCGCGGACGGTATGACGGATAACGGACGGTATAGGCGACGAAGTGAATTAAGCGAGAGGACTATAGCTAGCGTGACCGCGTTTATTGCATGCCAGATGCTGGTAAATTGTGTGAAACCTGATACCTATTCTTTAAACAACTGTTATGAACCACATTTTAAGCAAAATAAAGATATTTGTATTTGTATGATGGACATAAAGAATTTGTCACATTTTCGTTTGTGTTTATCGGTCACTTTGACATTTGTTTGTGGGATTTTTAAAGCACATAAGATGTTACTTAAAAAATCATCGAACACTATAACAAAATAAACCCCTATTCAAACAGCACGTCTATCAAGGGACGGCCGCGTCGTACTCTCGTTTTTTCTCGCACTATACCTCTTGTTCTGAGTGTTCTAATAAGAGAGAGACTGATAGTGCGAGAAAAATCGAGAGAGCTCGCGCACCGTCGCGTGATAGCGTAGATTTGATACAAAGCTGATTCAGTCTTCGTGTCTGCTCCGAATGGTCATGTTCTGCATGAAGGACTCGAGGCCGTTGTCGCTGTTGACCAAGCTCGCGTAGGTGTGGTGGTTGTTACCCAACTGCGAAACAGAATATCGACTTTTATACGAGTTTACTATAAAAAAAAGTTCATTTTATTCTTATACCTCGTCGGTGGCAAACATGCCCACCTGATGGGAAGCGGTTAGCGTAGGCTATGGACGCTTGCAAATCCACGAGTCACATGCGCGTTGCCATGTTGTAGTAAGTTGTCATTTTACATTGATAAATATATAAATATTAGGCGACAGTCGTACAGAAACCGAACTAGCTCAATAAGGCTGTTAATGTTGTTGCTATAATGTTATGATCAAACACCGGATTGACGGGGGAAATCTGTACTGACGTTTAATACTGCGAGGACACATTAAACTAATTTTATTACCTAAGTTGATATCGATGATGTACACAAAAATAAACTTTTTTGGGAATTAACTTCAGGTCATCTTTTCATGAAGATGAACGATCTTTTTTCTTGCGAGGCATTTTAACCGACTTATAAAACAAAAACGTAGGCTTAGTCGGTATGCTCAATAATATTGTTGTACTGGATGAATTATTCAATATAATTTCAAAGTTTGTCAAAAGTGACTTGACACAGATCAGATATCGGTTGTTTATAGTTGCGATAAGTAAGTTGCGATAAGTATAAATGAAAGAGGTTTCCACATAATTAAAAGTATTCAAACTTAGCCATTAGTTATGATAATGATGGTTAAAAATTGATTTTTATCTATGTCGATAAACTTAGTCGATTTTTAATTAATCACTAGCACTGGTAAATTTTTGCCCCCGTCAATCCGGTGTTTGGTTATGATAGATCGTTAATTCCATGAGGATGCCACCATACTCCTTCTCAGGTGTATTCTGGGACGAGGCGGGGCACGGCGTCGTGTATCCATGGCAACGGCGCGGTGCGTTGTCCCGCGCATTCTAACTGATCGAATGCCGCCATTTTGGTTCTACTTCAGCCTCCTAGCGATTTCCCGGTTGTTTTAATCCTTCACCACCGGCAGTGGACTCTATGGGACCACATGATTTGTACTTTAGCTCTCTATGATAAGGTTCAAACCCTCTCGGGCGGCGTCGTGGTGGAACGCTCGCGATCCCACTGCGTTCCCGTTAACGGCAGATACGGAAACGCCGGAGTGGTTTTAGTGGGTAAAATCCCTCCGCCTTCTGTTTAAATACAGTTGGCTGGAGGGTGAGAGTCCCACATACCCCCCCCATTATAGCTTCTCCAGGCTGGGGGGATGCGTAAGTGCATTTCCACTCCGTCAAAAAAAAAGGTTCAAACCCTCTGCCTGGGGTTAAAGGAGTCCAAAGCCTATTTTGACTTACAAATGTGCGTCTCCGTGGGTCGAATAATCTGTAATTAATGCAAGTCATGTAGGCAAGATCAGTAATACTCACGAAGTTCTTGACCCACTTGGAGAGGTGGTGGGTGTAGTAGGGGTCCTCGAAGCGCGCGTCCAGCAGCAGCACGGCGCCCCAGTCCGCGCGGTGCCGCACGCAGCGGCCCACGGCCTGGTTCAACGCCCTGCGCAACGATAATAAATATACCCTCGTCCTGCCCAATGTTCTCAATAAAGAACACATCACATTCAGTCGTTCCTACCAGTTTTTTTTCATTTTTTTGGTTTCAAAGGTGTATCAACTTCAATATTACAGTCGCCGGTTGAAACTCCTTTGGCGTGATGACTCATTTGCACTTCATTTGCTCTAACAGGTGTCAGCGCCCAGTTACTTGCCTAACTGCACTGAACATCAGTCAATTCTGGACTACTACATTGATCTAACTTATTTATAACAAAACTACGAAAATAATTAAAGTAGTTTTTAATTTATTTCAGCGCAACTGCTAAATAAACAATATATTATATTATGAGGTTTATGCCCAATGTTCTAACAAAGAACAAAAGGTGTCGGCTTTAAAACTATCTCAGTCTATCACGTAGCTCTTATAACCTAAGAAATAAAATCCTTCTTAAACACAACATTTTGAACAAAAACTGTCTTGGGTAGAATCTATCAATATTAAATTGTGCTTAATTAAGGACATTGGGCAGCATCTGAAAGTCCCTTAAAAAGGCTTGGATAGGAGGAGGCTATGCATGATTTTTTTTTGATTGACCCTTGTCTCACCTGGTAAAATTACGCCAGGACCTAAGATAAAACTCACTCGATCAATTATAGCCTATTCACTCTTCTTGCACTAGAGGCGACCTACTATTCAGAGAATAAACAAAATTCTGTCAAAAGTTTCATATTTAAGACAAGTATTTATTGTCAACTACTTTTTGCACATTCGTCACGACGCGACGCTCGTAATTAGTTGTAACGAACCCTAATAAGGTGGCAAGGGAAATCGGCGAACGATTTCGATGAGATTAACAATACAGAGGTTTATTGCCAGCGGCTGGACGTTGCGAATGAAAGTGTTAGAGGGTAAATGATACAGATTGCAGTGTCCTGGTCACCTGTAGGCTTGCACGCGGAGCCACTCCCGACTCGGCAGCAGGTTCCGCTGCGCCGAGTACTTGTCGTTGTATTTCATCTTCTCCTTCACGGCCATGTCGAACGTGTTAGGGTACGGGACGCCCACCTGAATTTGACATTTTATTAATAACTAGGTGCCCGCGTGTCTTTGCAAAAACAACGCAGGCGAACCCGCCGGATAAAATACAAATCCTGAAAGTCCATAGTCGTAAATGTCGTAATACCCTTCGCAATTTTTGTAATTGAGATTGTGCTTTTTTATATCACGATGGTGGCAAACGGGCATACTGCCTGCCTGATAGCAAGATACCGTGGTAACTGAACATGTCCCGAGACTAGTAATTTTTGGACTGTGTCTCTTGTGTTGTGTGGGAGCTCCTTTTAAATATTTATATTTTTCTGTTTTTCAGTATTTGTTGTTATAGCGGCAACAGGACTACATTATCTGTGAAAATTTCAACTGTCTAACTATCACGGTTCATTAGATACAGCCTGGTGACAGACGGACAGACGGACAAACAAACAGACAGACGGACGGACAGCGGAGTCTGAATAGGGTCTCGTTTTACCATTTGGGTGTGGAACCCTAAAAACGATTGGACACTTGATACGGCACGGCGACCTCTTTAAAACCATCATGCAAGGAAAGGCAGAAGGAAGGAGAGGCTGAGGAAGAACGAGATGCAGCTATATGAACCAATAAAAGAAAAGGCTGGTGTTGTGTCATATCAAGAAATCCCAAATCAGGACGTACGAGAGGCATACGGAAAATGTTCCTCCACACAGGATATGTCTCGTGATAATATATGATCTTTTTAGGGTTCCGTACCCAAAGGGTAAAATACGGGACCCTATTACTAAGGCTCGGCTCTCCGTCCGTCTGTCACTAGGCTGCATCTCTCACAGATGATGTATTTCTGTTGCCGCTATAACATACAAAAAAATATTGAGGAGGGCTCCCATAAAACAAACGTGATTTTTTGCCGTTTTATAGATAATGGTACGGAACCCTTCATGCGCGAGTCCGATTCGCACTTGGCCTGTTTTTTATTTGTTCTGGTACCAGTGGGAGAAATGACTGACCGTGATGACGGCGCGCGCCTGGTGGTCCTTGAAGTCCATGCCCTCGGAGACCTTGCCGCGGTACACGGCGAACAGCAGCGCGCCCTCGTCCGAGGCCGAGTATTTGTAGTAATTCTGCAATGACGAGGCCGAGTGTATTAATACACTGCAGTTATTCTTTTCTTATACGGGATGTATCTAAAATGTGAACCAATCAAGGGCATGGTCGGTAGCGTATTGCGATTCCAAAAATGCATTTGCGTTTTTGTTTACATTGCTTGTGTATGACATTAAAAACGTAAAAGCTGTTACCTGCGTGTCAAAAAAACTTACACAAAACATTTGTTTTCATAACACAGCTGTGCGCGCAGCGGTTGAATAAAAATGTAATAAAACCCTCCCACCCTTCACCCTCGCGGGGGAACGTTATCATACACGAGCCAAGGCAACAAAAACAAAGACTGTAATGTAAACAAAAACAAAAAAATAAACAAAACATAAATTAACAAACAAATGCATATTTGGAATCGCAATGCGTTACCAATATACCCTTGCTCGGTTCACACCCCATGTTTGATACACCCTGTATGTACTATTATCAAACGCTCGCTACGCGCGGGGCCATAAACTGTAAAGGGACGGGACACCTCTGTTGGCCTTACTTGCCCTGATTTTTACGACAGAGAACGCAACAGAGGTGTCCCGTTCCCATTGGCAATTCAATTTGAATATACTGTATTCAATAGGAAATAAAAATAATTACTTTGTGTTTTAAAATTGAAGGAAACCACAAAAAACAACTCTGTTTTCATTCAGGTGTAACACGGAAAACCTCCGCCGCGCGCACTGGCCGGCGAGAAAGAAAAACATAGGATTTTCACGGCCGTGTTTTGTTTTTTCTTCGGAAAAATAATTGCTGAAAGATTGGATTGAGATTTCTTCTATTTTAAAACGTAAAAACGAATGTTTTATGTAATGCACATTACCTCTGTTTATAAATAGTGTATATAGTTAATGCATACAAGGGCTGCCACTTAAGCAGGTATGTTTTGTATCAAGTTCTGTGCTCTGTATATATTTTTTTTGTTAAATCCAATCCAAGCCTCATTTAGCCGTCACTGGTCTAAACCTTATGAGGCTCGGATGGATTGGAAAAAGGATTGCTTCCAGCCCTCTATGCCTCGTAGTCTTCAAACTTGATCACTGCTTGGCTGCTGGATATACCTACGTCTGCGCTGCCGCCTCCGAGCAACCTAAAGGCGAGCCCTAGACCTACCCAGCCCAGCGAGAGCTCCGAGGCTATTTAAACTGCACACGTCTCATCTGAACTTTTCAGGCCAGTGACTTCTAGCTTGTAACATTATGCCTCTGTACTGACTGATTAATTACCCAATTTGTACATATATCTTCTTCATTTTTATGATTATATTTTATTGTAAATAAAATATTAGTTTTATTTTCACACAGGATGGTAAAATAGTACATTACTGCAGAGGCCGTGAAGTAAGGGATTGCTGGACGAGTTTGGAGTAGACGGCCGAGTCGTAGACTAGGCCGGATGCAACGAGTCCAGCAATCCCTGTTCCGGCCGAGGATTGTATAGTGCTTTTCTCAAACGATGTGAGGAAATATTTAAATGAAAACACGTTTCTGACAAAAATTTCATTTTTGGTACAAGCTTCTATTGCCGACTGTACTTTTCTGTATACCATCATCAACTACTCATTGAGACGATTCTAACGAGCCCAAACTAAATGGGGTTACGTCGGTTAAGTACTGAATTCCCATGGTCACCTTCTGTCTCCATCATCAGATCAGCTCGATGGTACCATAATATTGAATTGTCATCCAAACTGTACTTGTAACCAAAATTTCAGCTCAATTGGTCACCGGGAAGTGGGTCAAATTTAACTTGCAAGATTTGATTACAGACAGACAGACAGACAATGGGACAGGTGAAAGTAAATAAAAGCTTGTAATAAATACAAGGTAAGGTAATCAATTAAATAATGGGTAATTTGCCGCCTTTTTTATTTTTTAAACATGCCATTTGAACAAGCCGTTCGAGCACCATGTTTAACCGCACATAAGTATAGTAGCAAGTATGCTTACAGAGTCTAGTGGTGGTTGGCAGTATGTAATTTTTCCTTTGTCAGTTTAATATTAGTAAGCAAATTTAAAAAGTTAGAGTAGCGGACAATAATGATTATACTTAGAGTTTTCATAGTAATGTAAGGAGCCTTAAACAAGAAATTTCATGTCTTCATTTCGTGATATTAACGCATACATTTCCGAGCATGTTTGAGAAAATTCTATTAAAGAGGAGAATGCCTTTTGGCTATAGGATAACAGCCAATTTGCTTTTTCCACAGATGGTATATGGACCGTAGAATAATGAATAAAGCCTTTGCCACACTGGACGCGTTCTGCGGTCTGCGATCAGGTCTCCCATACTAAGTTGTAGGGAAGACATGACCGCAGACCGCAGAACGCGTCCAGTGTGGCAGATCCCTAATAGCCAGAATACCTCCATGATATCGTTGTGGTCCTTAACGACCCTGGACTCCATGAACAATTGCTTCGCCAGTTTCATCTTCGCCCACAGTCCCGTTTCTTTCCATCTGCCGATATAACTCATGTTAGCCCAATAGGTCACGACATAAGATTTTTTTACGATGCCATTCGAGCCAGTTTTTAGAGAGGAGCAAATGTTTGTATGGGAACCTACAATTAACAAATATCCCATTTTTTTTGTCAAAGATTGACTGCGCTGGCGGCAGCCGAAACGCTTCATACTAATTGACATAAAGTAACAATCTACTATTTGGACTTGGAAAATCAAGTAAATTACTGTCTCGGTGGCGAAATACTGCGTTTAGGTCCATAGTTTTCATACAATTTTGTTTATATAAAAGCGTAAGGATTCTATGGTAGCTTCAAATTTACTCCTCGACCATAAAAAAGGATATTATTTCTAAACTATCAAGGTCCATCTTTTTGATGTTATGCTACAGTATTAAGCCACATTACCGTCTGACCAGCTTGTTCATGAGCACGTACGAAGGCACGAAGCACAGCACCCCGTTGGGCGTCACCTGCGAGACCCACAGCACTGACTGCCCCAGTCCGTCTTGTATGTCCGGTTGGTCCGTACCGCGACTGTTGCACTCTAGGCGACGTCCGTTTGGGCATGTTGATAGGGTACCGATCCAGACCTGAAGGTACAATATAAGCTTAGGTTAAGTCGGATTCATATTTGTCTAGAGTCTTCAAACTTGTTGACTCAAGGGCCACACTGCACTTAATATAAATTCGTGCGGGCCAAGACTGTGGTTCATGGCTGGTCATGACCAGCCATACCCCATCGCGGGCTGGACTCTCCACTCTTTCCGCGGGCCGGATTAGAAGGGCTCGCGGGGCGTAGTTTGGCGACACCTGGTCTAGTGTTGTGGTGTGACAGAGCGTTATTGGTTTCGTACGGTTTTACGGTGATATACTCATTCATCGTCAGATGCGCTCTGACGTGTCGGATCTTGTTGTGTCAGGCGTCAGAGCGTATTAGAGAGCATTACGTGAAATAATTGTGAATCCGGGTTTACTCGTAGTATACATAGGAGTAATACAAGCCTGATCAAATTTTGGAACTGATCAGGCGGAACTTAGTGACTAGATCCCGACTTTGATTATACAACAGTGTACCTTAGCTCGATATATATAAAGTTGAATGTGCCCGCCCGTCAGGCAGTATGACAAGACTGAGTTTCAGAGGGAATTTCGCGGCTAGCTCAGGGTGTGAACTGAGATATAATGCACTTCGGTTCCTTCCGTTCAGGCCTTCGAAAGCCACAGGGTTCATGTAAACGGGACTAAACGGCCGTGTTTATTATGGCTGTATAAATAAGGTTCAATATAGCTTACCCTGTCTGGCGGGATGACGTGGTTGGGACTGACTTGCAGAGGGAACTCTGTCGCTAGCTCCGAGTGAAGGCTGGTCAGTGGTGTTAGAGTGCCCGAGGCGAGTATGATGCACTTCGCTTGCTTCAGACCCTCGAACACGACAGCTGGGTTCATGCAGAGGAGGCGGAGGGATAGCGTTTCTTTGTCTGCCTGTAATAAAGAAGTATTTTGATAAAGGACTGCTTCGGAATATTGTACCTTCTATCCTGTTGATGAAATTTGGAATATGTGGGTTAACGGGGGCAAGAAATCGATCTAGTCAGTGCTGTCTGGGAAAATTCCTTTTCTCCGTATTTTCACTCGAGCTGAGCTCGCTCGCCCAGGGACTGAAAGGTAAAAATGAGAAGAAGTGAATCGGAGATGTTGCCTGCGGAGAATTAGACAAGTTTTCCCGAAAGATGGGAATATTTGTAACACGGTATTCAGCTCCGATATTGGTTTTACTGCATAGATTGTATAATCGTTCTTACGAACAGATACTCAACGCTAATAGAAAAAAAAACAACAATATTCGCACAAAGCTGAATAGGGGCGTGACCTAAGATTTTTTTACGAAGCCATTCGAACCAGATTTTGGAAAGGAACAAAAGTTTGTATGGGAGCTACAGCTACTACAATTAAAGAACATAAATACCTACCCAAAAATCAAAGTTTCACCTAGCTGGTGGCAGCCGAAACGCCTCATACTAATTGACATAAAAGTATGACGTCACAGTCTGCTATTTGTACCTACTAATCGTTGTTTGGGAAATCAAGTAAATTTTTGTTTCGGTCGCAATACTGCGTTTAGGCCCATAGTTGTCATACAATTTCGTTTCTATAAACGCGTAAGGATTCTATTGGTAGCTTTAAATGTACTCATGAACGATAAAAAAATTAGCATACTATTTCTAAACTTTCAAGCTCCATGTTTTTTATATTTTTGAATTTATACTTTATTACAATAATATGATGGTTTACTATCTAATTAGTAACACTACGTTATCAATTTTAACATGAGTTTACAGTAGTACAACAAATATAAGTTACATCGGCAATCTTCGTCCACGCCGACGAGTGCTGACAAGTACCGAATGAAATCGAACGTATGACCATTTCAATAAAGACCTTGTTGCACTATACATCAGGTACAATATGCAATGACAGGTGAACTCGTGCTTTCCCGCTTATGGCGCCAGACAAAATGGCGGGCGCCGGAGCTGCCGGCGTCGCGCGCAAAGTTTTGGCCAATGGGCGTTGAAGATTTTACCCGCGTAAACGCGCTGCCTTATGATTTGTTAAAATATTAAAAAAAAATGCTTTCTGCGCAGGTACATGGTTTAACTTATATTTGCGGTCCGTCCTACTGTACACCCGTATTGTGCCTAACACAATAGACAGACACCCGGTATACATTACTTCGTACGCCGCGCGGGCGACGAACTGGACACTTCATCGCTCGTATACCTGCTGGTTGTACTGCGAGAGCCGCGCGTCCTCCCCGCCAGCCTTCACCAGCGCTGGCACGAAGTCGTCCAGGTACTTCCCGTCTTCGCGGAACAGGAATCCTGCGAGGACACGTTCCAACAAGCTTTGTTTAGCAATAGGGGTGTAGACAGTAAATAAAATAATCAATAATATCATATACTCTCGAAAAAGAATTGAAAATGTAGTCAAATGGAGAAAAAATCAACGCAAATGGTTAAATAATCACGAAGTTATAAGTGTCCAAAGTTTTAAGAAGGGCTATGTTATGTCCCTTTTTTGCAAAACGCAACTTCATATGGAACGATGACGCTGGAAGAATGTGACGTCACTAATAGACGGCGACGTGCCGCGCCCCGTCGTGTGCGTAGCCGCCGTCGACGCGGCCCCCCGGCAGCGTCGCGTAACGTGACGTCACACACTGTTTGCGATTTCTCTCTCTAACAAGCAATATTAAAACGGTTGTATCTTCGTATTTCTTTGAGATAAATGAATGGGATTTTCGTCACTAGGCATATTTTTTTGCCTTCTTTCTTTTGGAGTAATAATAATTTTCGAGTCTACATCCGTATTGGCGAGCCTCACATTCACATGACGAGTTACACCCTGTTTTCTTGTGTTACAACTTCCAGCGTTTTCCCTGGTTGTATCCTAAAGGAGCCCAGGGTCCACTTTGGTCTAATCTCAAGGAGAACACAATTCCGAAGAGTCATTTGTACAAAACCATCAATAGTCCGAAATTTGAAAATTCCGAACGCTATTTTCCGCTAAACTTTAAATTGGACGCAGATTATATAATGGAATATATAAATAGGTAAGGTTAGTATTATATCCTGGAAAATCGAAAATTCCTTCAACGGAACATGGTTTTCGGAATTATGAAATTCGAATAAACTATGCTTTCTGACAAATGACACTTGGGAATTACGTGGGGTACCCAATCCCGTGACACACTAGTTACACAAAAGCGATTGCCATCAGACCTTCCAACCCAGAGGGAAATCTAGACCTTGTTGGGTAGAGTCCGGTTTCCTACTCAAAATCTACATAAGTTTCGTACAAAAGTTTTTTTTCGAAGCGTTATATAGTGTCCCACTGCTGGGCAAAGGCCTCCCCTCTCGACTTCCACTCGTCCCGGATTTGAGCAATCTCGGGCCAATCGTTACAGAATGCGTCCAGGTCGTCCCGCCATCTCCGTCTCGGCCTGCCACGTCGCCGCCGCCCGTCGTGTGGCACCCACTCCATGGCTATTTTGGCCCACCTCTGTGAATGCATAGTTTAAAAAAAAAACGTATTACCCAGCACAGTCTGTAAAGACTCGATGAGAGTGCCCGTGGCCTGCGTCACACCGAACAACGTGCGCGGGTCCTCGCGCAGCCGCCGGCAGAATATCCCGGCGCTCTCGTTGAATTCTGCAACGATAATGGGCTAGTTGCGTAATTATCTTCACCACTCGAACCAGTTTTTAGAAAGGATCATATAATAATAATATGTAATGAGACTGAATGCAAGTGGAGGCAAGCGAGTAAGAAAGCGGACCCTGCCAAAGGCCGGAATAACGCTAGGTAGAAGAATGAAGAAAGAGAAGTTTGTCAAGATTGGAGAAAGTGGAAATCCGAAGGAAATAGGCGTGACTATATGTATGCAATAATAATACATTTATTTCGCAAGAAAAAGTACACATTTTCAGTATATATTTCTATGGTGAAAACCAAAAGTAGGTGTCAACTGACCCCCGTACTAGTTTGCACTGTATCACGGTAAAATGTTTGGATAAGACCCATTACAAGATCACATAAAAAGACAAAAATGATAGTCAAAGTCAGACCTCGCTGGCGACAGGAGAAAACGGTTTTCCCGTATTCGTATACTGATTGACAGGTGATTGTGATGTCACAAGATTTCGCCTGGTACTAATCGTTGTTGTGGTTATTACAAGCAGCTAGCCGTTATTACAATCAGCTTGTGGGTTTTTACAAGCAGCTTGTGGTTATTACAAGGGGCGTGTGATTATTAAAAGCAGCTTGGGGTTAAAACAAGCAGCTTGTGGTTATTACAAGTAGCCTTGCGGTTATTACAAACGGCTTGTGGCTATGACAAGCAGCTTGTGATCATTACAAACAGCTTGTGGTTATTACAAGCAGTTTGTCGTTATTACAAGCAGTTTGTTATAACCACAAGGAGCTTGTGGTTATAACAAGCAGACTGTGGTTAATATAAGCAGCTCATGGTTAGAAGCTACGCGTGGTTACCGCTGAAGTGCCCCAGGCCGATGTTGTGGTTGTTGAGCGTCTGCACGAAGTGCTGCACGCCCCACGTGTGCGTCGCCTCGTTGCTGTTCGCGGGCTAGGTTATGGGTATTATACGCAGCTGGTGGTTATAACAAGCAGCTCATGGTTAGAAGCTACGCGTGGTTACCGCTGAAGTGCCCCAGGCCGATGCTGTGGTTGTTGAGCGTCTGCACGAAGTGCTGCACGCCCCACGTGTGCGTCGCCTCGTTGCTGTTCGCGGGCTAGGTTATGGGTATTATACGCAGCTGGTGGTTATAACAAGCAGCTCATGGTTAGAAGCTACGCGTGGTTACCGCTGAAGTGCCCCAGGCCGATGTTGTGGTTGTTGAGCGTCTGCACGAAGTGCTGCACGCCCCACGTGTGCGTCGCCTCGTTGCTGTTCGCGGGCTAGGTTATGGGTATTATACGCAGCTGGTGGTTATAACAAGCAGCTCATGGTTAGAAGCTACGCGTGGTTACCGCTGAAGTGCCCCAGGCCGATGTTGTGGTTGTTGAGCGTCTGCACGAAGTGCTGCACGCCCCACGTGTGCGTCGCCTCGTTGCTGTTCGCGGGCTAGGTTATGGGTATTATACGCAGCTGGTGGTTATAACAAGCAGCTCATGGTTAGAAGCTACGCGTGGTTACCGCTGAAGTGCCCCAGGCCGATGTTGTGGTTGTTGAGCGTCTGCACGAAGTGCTGCACGCCCCACGTGTGCGTCGCCTCGTTGCTGTTCGCGGGCTAGGTTATGGGTATTATACGCAGCTGGTGGTTATAACAAGCAGCTCATGGTTAGAAGCTACGCGTGGTTACCGCTGAAGTGCCCCAGGCCGATGTTGTGGTTGTTGAGCGTCTGCACGAAGTGCTGCACGCCCCACGTGTGCGTCGCCTCGTTGCTGTTCGCGGGCTAGGTTATGGGTATTATACGCAGCTGGTGGTTATAACAAGCAGCTCATGGTTAGAAGCTACGCGTGGTTACCGCTGAAGTGCCCCAGGCCGATGTTGTGGTTGTTGAGCGTCTGCACGAAGTGCTGCACGCCCCACGTGTGCGTCGCCTCGTTGCTGTTCGCGGGCTAGGTTATGGGTATTATACGCAGCTGGTGGTTATAACAAGCAGCTCATGGTTAGAAGCTACGCGTGGTTACCGCTGAAGTGCCCCAGGCCGATGTTGTGGTTGTTGAGCGTCTGCACGAAGTGCTGCACGCCCCACGTGTGCGTCGCCTCGTTGCTGTTCGCGGGCTAGGTTATGGGTATTATACGCAGCTGGTGGTTATAACAAGCAGCTCATGGTTAGAAGCTACGCGTGGTTACCGCTGAAGTGCCCCAGGCCGATGTTGTGGTTGTTGAGCGTCTGCACGAAGTGCTGCACGCCCCACGTGTGCGTCGCCTCGTTGCTGTTCGCGGGCTAGGTTATCGGTATTATACGCAGCTGGTGGTTATAACAAGCAGCTCATGGTTAGAAGCTACGCGTGGTTACCGCTGAAGTGCCCCAGGCCGATGTTGTGGTTGTTGAGCGTCTGCACGAAGTGCTGCACGCCCCACGTGTGCGTCGCCTCGTTGCTGTTCGCGGGCTAGGTTATCGGTATTATACGCAGCTGGTGGTTATAACAAGCAGCTCATGGTTAGAAGCTACGCGTGGTTACCGCTGAAGTGCCCCAGGCCGATGTTGTGGTTGTTGAGCGTCTGCACGAAGTGCTGCACGCCCCACGTGTGCGTCGCCTCGTTGCTGTTCGCGGGCTAGGTTATGGGTATTATACGCAGCTGGTGGTTATAACAAGCAGCTCATGGTTAGAAGCTACGCGTGGTTACCGCTGAAGTGCCCCAGGCCGATGTTGTGGTTGTTGAGCGTCTGCACGAAGTGCTGCACGCCCCACGTGTGCGTCGCCTCGTTGCTGTTCGCGGGCTAGGTTATGGGTATTATACGCAGCTGGTGGTTATAACAAGCAGCTCATGGTTAGAAGCTACGCGTGGTTACCGCTGAAGTGCCCCAGGCCGATGTTGTGGTTGTTGAGCGTCTGCACGAAGTGCTGCACGCCCCACGTGTGCGTCGCCTCGTTGCTGTTCGCGGGCTAGGTTATGGGTATTATACGCAGCTGGTGGTTATAACAAGCAGCTCATGGTTAGAAGCTACGCGTGGTTACCGCTGAAGTGCCCCAGGCCGATGTTGTGGTTGTTGAGCGTCTGCACGAAGTGCTGCACGCCCCACGTGTGCGTCGCCTCGTTGCTGTTCGCGGGCTAGGTTATCGGTATTATACGCAGCTGGTGGTTATAACAAGCAGCTCATGGTTAGAAGCTACGCGTGGTTACCGCTGAAGTGCCCCAGGCCGATGTTGTGGTTGTTGAGCGTCTGCACGAAGTGCTGCACGCCCCACGTGTGCGTCGCCTCGTTGCTGTTCGCGGGCTAGGTTATCGGTATTATACGCAGCTGGTGGTTATAACAAGCAGCTCATGGTTAGAAGCTACGCGTGGTTACCGCTGAAGTGCCCCAGGCCGATGTTGTGGTTGTTGAGCGTCTGCACGAAGTGCTGCACGCCCCACGTGTGCGTCGCCTCGTTGCTGTTCGCGGGCTAGGTTATCGGTATTATACGCAGCTGGTGGTTATAACAAGCAGCTCATGGTTAGAAGCTACGCGTGGTTACCGCTGAAGTGCCCCAGGCCGATGTTGTGGTTGTTGAGCGTCTGCACGAAGTGCTGCACGCCCCACGTGTGCGTCGCCTCGTTGCTGTTCGCGGGCTAGGTTATCGGTATTATACGCAGCTGGTGGTTATAACAAGCAGCTCATGGTTAGAAGCTACGCGTGGTTACCGCTGAAGTGCCCCAGGCCGATGTTGTGGTTGTTGAGCGTCTGCACGAAGTGCTGCACGCCCCACGTGTGCGTCGCCTCGTTGCTGTTCGCGGGCTAGGTTATGGGTATTATACGCAGCTGGTGGTTATAACAAGCAGCTCATGGTTAGAAGCTACGCGTGGTTACCGCTGAAGTGCCCCAGGCCGATGTTGTGGTTGTTGAGCGTCTGCACGAAGTGCTGCACGCCCCACGTGTGCGTCGCCTCGTTGCTGTTCGCGGGCTAGGTTATGGGTATTATACGCAGCTGGTGGTTATAACAAGCAGCTCATGGTTAGAAGCTACGCGTGGTTACCGCTGAAGTGCCCCAGGCCGATGTTGTGGTTGTTGAGCGTCTGCACGAAGTGCTGCACGCCCCACGTGTGCGTCGCCTCGTTGCTGTTCGCGGGCTAGGTTATGGGTATTATACGCAGCTGGTGGTTATAACAAGCAGCTCATGGTTAGAAGCTACGCGTGGTTACCGCTGAAGTGCCCCAGGCCGATGTTGTGGTTGTTGAGCGTCTGCACGAAGTGCTGCACGCCCCACGTGTGCGTCGCCTCGTTGCTGTTCGCGGGCTAGGTTATGGGTATTATACGCAGCTGGTGGTTATAACAAGCAGCTCATGGTTAGAAGCTACGCGTGGTTACCGCTGAAGTGCCCCAGGCCGATGTTGTGGTTGTTGAGCGTCTGCACGAAGTGCTGCACGCCCCACGTGTGCGTCGCCTCGTTGCTGTTCGCGGGCTAGGTTATGGGTATTATACGCAGCTGGTGGTTATAACAAGCAGCTCATGGTTAGAAGCTACGCGTGGTTACCGCTGAAGTGCCCCAGGCCGATGTTGTGGTTGTTGAGCGTCTGCACGAAGTGCTGCACGCCCCACGTGTGCGTCGCCTCGTTGCTGTTCGCGGGCTAGGTTATGGGTATTATACGCAGCTGGTGGTTATAACAAGCAGCTCATGGTTAGAAGCTACGCGTGGTTACCGCTGAAGTGCCCCAGGCCGATGTTGTGGTTGTTGAGCGTCTGCACGAAGTGCTGCACGCCCCACGTGTGCGTCGCCTCGTTGCTGTTCGCGGGCTAGGTTATGGGTATTATACGCAGCTGGTGGTTATAACAAGCAGCTCATGGTTAGAAGCTACGCGTGGTTACCGCTGAAGTGCCCCAGGCCGATGTTGTGGTTGTTGAGCGTCTGCACGAAGTGCTGCACGCCCCACGTGTGCGTCGCCTCGTTGCTGTTCGCGGGCTAGGTTATGGGTATTATACGCAGCTGGTGGTTATAACAAGCAGCTCATGGTTAGAAGCTACGCGTGGTTACCGCTGAAGTGCCCCAGGCCGATGTTGTGGTTGTTGAGCGTCTGCACGAAGTGCTGCACGCCCCACGTGTGCGTCGCCTCGTTGCTGTTCGCGGGCTAGGTTATGGGTATTATACGCAGCTGGTGGTTATAACAAGCAGCTCATGGTTAGAAGCTACGCGTGGTTACCGCTGAAGTGCCCCAGGCCGATGTTGTGGTTGTTGAGCGTCTGCACGAAGTGCTGCACGCCCCACGTGTGCGTCGTCCTCGTTGCTGTTCGCGGGCTAGGTTATGGGTATTATACGCAGCTGGTGGTTATAACAAGCAGCTCATGGTTAGAAGCTACGCGTGGTTACCGCTGAAGTGCCCCAGGCCGATGTTGTGGTTGTTGAGCGTCTGCACGAAGTGCTGCACGCCCCACGTGTGCGTCGCCTCGTTGCTGTTCGCGGGCTAGGTTATGGGTATTATACGCAGCTGGTGGTTATAACAAGCAGCTCATGGTTAGAAGCTACGCGTGGTTACCGCTGAAGTGCCCCAGGCCGATGTTGTGGTTGTTGAGCGTCTGCACGAAGTGCTGCACGCCCCACGTGTGCGTCGCCTCGTTGCTGTTCGCGGGCTAGGTTATGGGTATTATACGCAGCTGGTGGTTATAACAAGCAGCTCATGGTTAGAAGCTACGCGTGGTTACCGCTGAAGTGCCCCAGGCCGATGTTGTGGTTGTTGAGCGTCTGCACGAAGTGCTGCACGCCCCACGTGTGCGTCGCCTCGTTGCTGTTCGCGGGCTAGGTTATGGGTATTATACGCAGCTGGTGGTTATAACAAGCAGCTCATGGTTAGAAGCTACGCGTGGTTACCGCTGAAGTGCCCCAGGCCGATGTTGTGGTTGTTGAGCGTCTGCACGAAGTGCTGCACGCCCCACGTGTGCGTCGCCTCGTTGCTGTTCGCGGGCTAGGTTATGGGTATTATACGCAGCTGGTGGTTATAACAAGCAGCTCATGGTTAGAAGCTACGCGTGGTTACCGCTGAAGTGCCCCAGGCCGATGTTGTGGTTGTTGAGCGTCTGCACGAAGTGCTGCACGCCCCACGTGTGCGTCGCCTCGTTGCTGTTCGCGGGCTAGGTTATGGGTATTATACGCAGCTGGTGGTTATAACAAGCAGCTCATGGTTAGAAGCTACGCGTGGTTACCGCTGAAGTGCCCCAGGCCGATGTTGTGGTTGTTGAGCGTCTGCACGAAGTGCTGCACGCCCCACGTGTGCGTCGCCTCGTTGCTGTTCGCGGGCTAGGTTATGGGTATTATACGCAGCTGGTGGTTATAACAAGCAGCTCATGGTTAGAAGCTACGCGTGGTTACCGCTGAAGTGCCCCAGGCCGATGTTGTGGTTGTTGAGCGTCTGCACGAAGTGCTGCACGCCCCACGTGTGCGTCGCCTCGTTGCTGTTCGCGGGCTAGGTTATGGGTATTATACGCAGCTGGTGGTTATAACAAGCAGCTCATGGTTAGAAGCTACGCGTGGTTACCGCTGAAGTGCCCCAGGCCGATGTTGTGGTTGTTGAGCGTCTGCACGAAGTGCTGCACGCCCCACGTGTGCGTCGCCTCGTTGCTGTTCGCGGGCTAGGTTATGGGTATTATACGCAGCTGGTGGTTATAACAAGCAGCTCATGGTTAGAAGCTACGCGTGGTTACCGCTGAAGTGCCCCAGGCCGATGTTGTGGTTGTTGAGCGTCTGCACGAAGTGCTGCACGCCCCACGTGTGCGTCGCCTCGTTGCTGTTCGCGGGCTAGGTTATGGGTATTATACGCAGCTGGTGGTTATAACAAGCAGCTCATGGTTAGAAGCTACGCGTGGTTACCGCTGAAGTGCCCCAGGCCGATGTTGTGGTTGTTGAGCGTCTGCACGAAGTGCTGCACGCCCCACGTGTGCGTCGCCTCGTTGCTGTTCGCGGGCTAGGTTATGGGTATTATACGCAGCTGGTGGTTATAACAAGCAGCTCATGGTTAGAAGCTACGCGTGGTTACCGCTGAAGTGCCCCAGGCCGATGTTGTGGTTGTTGAGCGTCTGCACGAAGTGCTGCACGCCCCACGTGTGCGTCGCCTCGTTGCTGTTCGCGGGCTAGGTTATGGGTATTATACGCAGCTGGTGGTTATAACAAGCAGCTCATGGTTAGAAGCTACGCGTGGTTACCGCTGAAGTGCCCCAGGCCGATGTTGTGGTTGTTGAGCGTCTGCACGAAGTGCTGCACGCCCCACGTGTGCGTCGCCTCGTTGCTGTTCGCGGGCTAGGTTATGGGTATTATACGCAGCTGGTGGTTATAACAAGCAGCTCATGGTTAGAAGCTACGCGTGGTTACCGCTGAAGTGCCCCAGGCCGATGTTGTGGTTGTTGAGCGTCTGCACGAAGTGCTGCACGCCCCACGTGTGCGTCGCCTCGTTGCTGTTCGCGGGCTAGGTTATGGGTATTATACGCAGCTGGTGGTTATAACAAGCAGCTCATGGTTAGAAGCTACGCGTGGTTACCGCTGAAGTGCCCCAGGCCGATGTTGTGGTTGTTGAGCGTCTGCACGAAGTGCTGCACGCCCCACGTGTGCGTCGCCTCGTTGCTGTTCGCGGGCTAGGTTATGGGTATTATACGCAGCTGGTGGTTATAACAAGCAGCTCATGGTTAGAAGCTACGCGTGGTTACCGCTGAAGTGCCCCAGGCCGATGTTGTGGTTGTTGAGCGTCTGCACGAAGTGCTGCACGCCCCACGTGTGCGTCGCCTCGTTGCTGTTCGCGGGCTAGGTTATGGGTATTATACGCAGCTGGTGGTTATAACAAGCAGCTCATGGTTAGAAGCTACGCGTGGTTACCGCTGAAGTGCCCCAGGCCGATGTTGTGGTTGTTGAGCGTCTGCACGAAGTGCTGCACGCCCCACGTGTGCGTCGCCTCGTTGCTGTTCGCGGGCTAGGTTATGGGTATTATACGCAGCTGGTGGTTATAACAAGCAGCTCATGGTTAGAAGCTACGCGTGGTTACCGCTGAAGTGCCCCAGGCCGATGTTGTGGTTGTTGAGCGTCTGCACGAAGTGCTGCACGCCCCACGTGTGCGTCGCCTCGTTGCTGTTCGCGGGCTAGGTTATGGGTATTATACGCAGCTGGTGGTTATAACAAGCAGCTCATGGTTAGAAGCTACGCGTGGTTACCGCTGAAGTGCCCCAGGCCGATGTTGTGGTTGTTGAGCGTCTGCACGAAGTGCTGCACGCCCCACGTGTGCGTCGCCTCGTTGCTGTTCGCGGGCTAGGTTATGGGTATTATACGCAGCTGGTGGTTATAACAAGCAGCTCATGGTTAGAAGCTACGCGTGGTTACCGCTGAAGTGCCCCAGGCCGATGTTGTGGTTGTTGAGCGTCTGCACGAAGTGCTGCACGCCCCACGTGTGCGTCGCCTCGTTGCTGTTCGCGGGCTAGGTTATGGGTATTATACGCAGCTGGTGGTTATAACAAGCAGCTCATGGTTAGAAGCTACGCGTGGTTACCGCTGAAGTGCCCCAGGCCGATGTTGTGGTTGTTGAGCGTCTGCACGAAGTGCTGCACGCCCCACGTGTGCGTCGCCTCGTTGCTGTTCGCGGGCTAGGTTATGGGTATTATACGCAGCTGGTGGTTATAACAAGCAGCTCATGGTTAGAAGCTACGCGTGGTTACCGCTGAAGTGCCCCAGGCCGATGTTGTGGTTGTTGAGCGTCTGCACGAAGTGCTGCACGCCCCACGTGTGCGTCGCCTCGTTGCTGTTCGCGGGCTAGGTTATGGGTATTATACGCAGCTGGTGGTTATAACAAGCAGCTCATGGTTAGAAGCTACGCGTGGTTACCGCTGAAGTGCCCCAGGCCGATGTTGTGGTTGTTGAGCGTCTGCACGAAGTGCTGCACGCCCCACGTGTGCGTCGCCTCGTTGCTGTTCGCGGGCTAGGTTATGGGTATTATACGCAGCTGGTGGTTATAACAAGCAGCTCATGGTTAGAAGCTACGCGTGGTTACCGCTGAAGTGCCCCAGGCCGATGTTGTGGTTGTTGAGCGTCTGCACGAAGTGCTGCACGCCCCACGTGTGCGTCGCCTCGTTGCTGTTCGCGGGCTAGGTTATGGGTATTATACGCAGCTGGTGGTTATAACAAGCAGCTCATGGTTAGAAGCTACGCGTGGTTACCGCTGAAGTGCCCCAGGCCGATGTTGTGGTTGTTGAGCGTCTGCACGAAGTGCTGCACGCCCCACGTGTGCGTCGCCTCGTTGCTGTTCGCGGGCTTGCTGCTAACGAGCGGCATCTGGTTCACGAACCTGCGAACATAGTAGCAGACTTTAAAGGAACGGAGTACTACGTGAGGTTGTGCAAACTTTCCGGCACAAACGAACTGGCTTAGAGGCCATCAGTAACATTGCACTGGCTAGAGGGACTGTGTAATGTTAGCTGTAGCTGTTCGGTTCAGTTTACGATGGGTCGTGGGTTGAACTGCGATATTGAAAAAAATCATATCGCCTGGATAGGTGCAGTCAAGGAGTTTAGTTGTAGAGTAACAACTAATTTTGGCTTATTTATAGTTAAGCTTAGAAAGATTCCAGTATAAAGCGAGCTCTAAGTGGCTCAACAATTAAAGCGACCGTACAATAATGAATGGTTGATTAAACTGACCACGACCAAAACCCGATACATACCAAATACGCTTGCAGCATATGCCAAATTTTGTGTAGAGAAAAACTCTCATAAGAAAATGGTTTCTATTATAGGGTTTATTTCCAGAAGTTGTAGTTGTTGTATATATATATATATAGTCCTCCCATTGATTTCGATGACGGCGACCCTAGCAATTACGGATTTGCCCTATTGTGAGCTCTGATATGGCTGGCTAGGCCAAACTTACTCTTAAAAACTATTACATAGGGGACAGTAGAGTTGGTCAGTTGCGTTATAGGTTTACACGTAGGAAGGTTTAGGCCTCTCCTTTCGCAATTTGCGTTTTGTGTCAAAGGTGGTTAAGCGGTTTTGTTCAAAGGATTTAACCTTAGTAAAGATGGTAGATCGCCAAGACGACCTGATTGCAGCTAACTCCTCCCAACACGCAGGATGTATCATACATGCGTATGTATCCGTCACAATATCTTAAAATTGCGACTTACCAATCGTCCCAGGATCTAAGCGTCTGCAGAAGGTGGTCTATGTAAGACAACACGTCTTGATTCGCGTACCGGTACTCCGCTACCGCACTCAGTTCCTGAGTGGAGAAAGAAAGAAAATATGAATGCCCTAAAACGTAACATGAGTTATTTTACTTTATTTTTAACATGCTTTACGAAACTCCAACACTCTCCTGTTCTTAGGGGTTCAAATATTGGTCTATCTTTTAATCCTACATAAATTATCAATGAAAAAGTTTGGATGTTTGTTACTCAACAACCGTTTAGGATAAAAATTTGCACGAAGATAGCTTATAGCCTGGATTCAAATATAGGACAGTTTTAATCCCGGGTCCACGCAGACGGTCGCTGGCGGAAGCTACTTGAAAATAACGTGGTCTTTGCCATGAGTCATTTGAATTCAATTTGGCTTACTGTTTTTTTTTTAATAGTACGACGTTTGTTAAGTCTTACTCTAGAATAATCGACCTTACTCACCACCAGAAACACAACACCCCATTACCTACAGAATAAGTCGTAAGTTATGGCTGTTGTCTTCTATAGGGCGGAGGTACTTCTTGGCTAAGAAAGCAAGGGAACCGGGGCCATATACAAGGTTACAATAGACAAGCGTTAACGCCAATAGAAAATAATAAAATGTAGGGGAATGACCAGGGCTCGAACAATTCATGCGGATGACGTAAAAATGACGTAACTTTGTACACAGGATGATGTTTGTATTAAACTTCTGTGTGACATATCGCACGAAGTAAAACAATAATCGTGAGTAAATCTATGAGATTTATACAGAATGACGGGACGATGTCGTGAATAAAATAAATGTTACGAAATTTGCTATCGTATAATAATAGTATATATATTATTAAAAAAAAGACAATTTTATGTTATTATTTATCCCATTCATTTACTCGGCTCATTCCAAGTGACGATGTCGTTTAATCAAATATGATAAATGATAAGTAGTAATTGTTTATGAAAATACTATTTGAAATCATCCTACGAGCGGTTTGACGTCATCCGCATGAATTGTTCGAGGTATGGGAATGACAGATGCCGACGAAACACTTTTCGTTAACATCTGTCATTCCCATACATTTCATTCGTTTTCTATTGGCGTTAGCGCTTGTCGATCGTAACCTTGTCTAGGCCCCCTGGAGTCAATCCAGCCAGCATTATACGCTGGTTGAGACCATTTCGTGGCAAAATTGTATGTGCGTATGTGTGTGTGTGTTTTGATGTACTTTTTTTGTCACGAATAAATGTTTTCCTTATTTCTTTCTTTCTTATGCTGTAAAAGCTGGATGATAGTGATTTGTAGTGTCCTACCTTGATGGCGAGCTGTATCTCGTCCCGGGTGACGGTCTGCGTGGCCGCGTCGCGGCAGATGTCCTCGATGTTGTGCGCCTCGTCGATGAGATAATCTGGGTGATAGTGATTTGTAGTGTCCTACCTTGATGGCGAGCTGTATCTCGTCCCGGGTGACGGTCTGCGTGGCCGCGTCGCGGCAGATGTCCTCGATGTTGTGCGCCTCGTCGATGAGATAATCTGGGTGATAGCGATTTGAAGTGTCCTACCTTGATGGCGAGCTGTATCTCGTCCCGGGTGACGGTCTGCGTGGCCGCGTCGCGGCAGATGTCCTCGATGTTGTGCGCCTCGTCGATGAGATAATCTGGGTGATAGTGATTTGTAGTGTCCTACCTTGATGGCGAGCTGTATCTCGTCCCGGGTGACGGTCTGCGTGGCCGCGTCGCGGCAGATGTCCTCGATGTTGTGCGCCTCGTCGATGAGATAATCTGGGTGATAGCGATTTGAAGTGTCCTACCTTGATGGCGAGCTGTATCTCGTCCCGGGTGACGGTCTGCGTGGCCGCGTCGCGGCAGATGTCCTCGATGTTGTGCGCCTCGTCGATGAGATAATCTGGGTGATAGTGATTTGTAGTGTCCTACCTTGATGGCGAGCTGTATCTCGTCCCGGGTGACGGTCTGCGTGGCCGCGTCGCGGCAGATGTCCTCGATGTTGTGCGCCTCGTCGATGAGATAATCTGGGTGATAGTGATTTGTAGTGTCCTACCTTGATGGCGAGCTGTATCTCGTCCCGGGTGACGGTCTGCGTGGCCGCGTCGCGGCAGATGTCCTCGATGTTGTGCGCCTCGTCGATGAGATAATCTGGGTGATAGCGATTTGTAGTGTCCTACCTTGATGGCGAGCTGCATCTCGTCCCGGGTGACGGTCTGCGTGGCCGCGTCGCGGCAGATGTCCTCGATGTTGTGCGCCTCGTCGATGAGATAATCTGGGTGATAGCGATTTGAAGTGTCCTACCTTGATGGCGAGCTGTATCTCGTCCCGGGTGACGGTCTGCGTGGCCGCGTCGCGGCAGATGTCCTCGATGTTGTGCGCCTCGTCGATGAGATAATCTGGGTGATAGTGATTTGTAGTGTCCTACCTTGATGGCGAGCTGTATCTCGTCCCGGGTGACGGTCTGCGTGGCCGCGTCGCGGCAGATGTCCTCGATGTTGTGCGCCTCGTCGATGATGATAATCTGGTCGCGTACGTCGATTGACATCTGCAACAGGCAATTGATCGTTAGATTTTTATTAATATGTCTAAGCAATGTAAAATTACAAGACAAATTCAGATTATACAGGGTATGGCCTGGAACAGGAGCAAAAAATGTAACGGTAGATTATCGAGCTAGTGAGCAACTATTTGCAGGTTTTAATAGAAAAAAAAAAGTTTTATTTTATATTCGTTAAAGTACAATTACGAAATATTTTTTCTGGGGTGACACGAGTAGCTTATAGTTTAATTTAAAAACACTAAAAAAACAAGTAATTAAAAATTCACAAAAATATCTTTTAATAACAAAAATGCAAAAACTATTATGACTCATTACATGATGTTACCTCAAAATCTTTTCTGTTGTGCTATGATCTCGTGGTGCCAAGACACATTACTGGGAGGTCATAACTTTAGATCAACATTTCTCCGATTCATTTTTATTTTTAACTGGACTCAAGGTGTTACAGAAGATGCCCTAAGGAAGCGTCCATTTAAATATTTGCTCCTGTTACAGGCCAAACACTGTATAACACTTAATAGCTATGCTATGCACTGAATAGTTTATGACTTGTATTATTCATTATATTAAGTACTCACATTGCTTCTAATGCCAGGTTCTATGAGGTAAGGTAATTATACGGGCAGGTGATAGATAACATGAGCTGACGCCGCATATTCCTGGCCGCGTAAGACGGACAGGCTGTCAGCCATTCTTATAACATGAGCTGACGCCGCATATTCCTGGCCGCGTAAGACGGACAGGCTGTCAGCCATTCTTATAACATGAGCTGACGCCGCATATTCCTGGCCGCGTAAGACGGACAGGCTGTCAGCCATTCTTCAGTCGCCACCACGTCCATGTCGAAGGCAGCTGGCAACGGCCCTTGGTAGAGGGCCTTGTAGTTAACTTGTATTATTTACTAGCTGATGCCCGCGGCTTCGGCCCGCGTGGTTATAGGAAAATGTAACATATTAAATTTTCCCGTAGGAATTAGATGTTTTCCCGCTGGAAATAGTAGCCTATGTCACTCTCCAGCTTCTAAACTATCTCCATACAAAAAATCACATCAATACGACGCTCCGTTGCGACGTGAAAGAAGGAGAAACAAACACACACACTTTCGCATTTAAAATACTGGTAAGGATTACAGTTAGTACTCACATTGCTTCTAATGCCAGGTTCTATGAGGTAATTATACGGGCAGAAGACAACATGCGCAGACGCCGCCATATTCCTGGCCGCGTAGTAAGGACATGCCGACAGGGATTCGCCCGTCGCCACCAGCTCGTCCAGGTCGAAGGCAGCTGGCAGCGAGCTGTGGTTGAGGGCCTTGTGGTTGTCGAAGTATTTGCAGTTGGTGGCTTGCTTCGTTGGAGCGTCTGGTGGGGCGGTGTGAGTCTGAAAAAACAGTTACGTATGCAATTCAGGTTTGAATTTCATGTTTTTAATATTTTTTTACTTTCTTATATTTAGCGTCTACTTACTACTGCGACAAAACGCTAGCAAGATGGTAATGATTAGATACTTCATTGCGTTTTATGAGATAGGTCTAAGTACCGTGATAGCGTTGATGTGAGCGTTAAGCAACTCCTTCAAGTGTTCTGGGTCATCGACAATTCTTCGACAATCAATCATCATCATCAATCATCGACAATTCGACTGTATTGCGCCAAGAAGACATCTTCGCGCCGTAGAAGACGGTAGGGATCAAGATTCTCAGTACGAACTGACTGGGAACATGTGTTACCTAACCACGTACCTTGGTACATACTCTGCACATATCATTCTTAGTCTTCCACAGGTTCCGATCGAACTCCCGTACACACGCGTACTCCCGACTCGCGAGTATCGTCATGGTCGCCTCCCCGCAATAGAACGTCCGTTTGAACTCCTTGACGACCTGCTGTAGCTTGTGGGTCCGCGCGCCGTAGTAGACGTTAGGAATCTAGATTTTCAGTACGAACTGTGCTACCTAACCACGTACCTTGGTACATCCTCTGCATATATCATTCTTAGTCTTCCACAGGTTCCGATCGAACTCCCGTACACACGCGTATTCCCGACTCGCGAGTATCTTCATGGTCGCCTCCCCGCAATAGAACGTCCGTTTGAACTCTTTGACGACCTGCTGTAGCTTGTGGGTCCGCGTGCCGTAGAAGACGTTAGGAATCTAGATTTTCAGTACTAACTGTGCTACCTAACAACGTACCTTGGTACATCCTCTGCACATATCATTCTTAGTCTTCCACAGGTTCCGATCGAACTCTCGTACACACGCGTACTCCCGACTCGCGAGTGTCGTCATGGTCGCCTCCCCGCAATAGAACGTCCGTTTGAACTCCTTGACGACCTGCTGTAGCTTGTGGGTCCGCGCGCCGTAGTAGACGTTAGGAATCTAGATTTTCAGTACGAACTGTGCTACCTAACCACGTACCTTGGTACATCCTCTGCACATATCATTCTTAGTCTTCCACAGGTTCCGATCGAACTCCCGTACACACGCGTATTCCCGATTCGCGAGTATCTTCCAAAGTCAAAGTCAAAAGTCAAAGTCAAAGTCAAAAATCATTTATTCAAAATAAATTCTTCGAGAACACTTTTTGAAGGTCAGGGGTTAAACAATATTATATATTTACAGTCTGCTTCGGTATAACGATGGCCTTTGCCCATATGTCTTTATCGTCTAAGTATTCGCTGAGTTTATAATAGGCTCTTTTTTCCAGCGTTTGCTTTACAATTGCCTTAAATTTATTTTCTGACATAGTCAAAATTTGGTCAGGTAGTTTATTGTAGTAGCGTGTACAGAGACCGACAAACGAATTTGAAACTCTACTTAATCTAGTTGAAACTGCTAATAATTTAAATTTATTCCTAGTATTTCTATCATGAATGTCACAACCTCTTCGAAATAGCGCTTGGTTTTTTCTTACGTACATAATGTTTTCGTAAATATATTGACTTGGCACGGTCATAATTCCAATTTTTTTAAACACCTCTCTGAGAGAGTCACGTCCTTTCAAACTGTATATGGCGCGAATTGCTCGCTTTTGTACAACGAAAATGGACTCGATATCAGCTGCTCTGCCATATAGTAACATGCCATAACACATAACACTATGAAAGTAGCTAAAATAAACAAGTCTTGCAGTGGTTACGTCAGTAAGTAGTCTAATCTTTTTTACAGCGTATGCAGCTGAACTCAGTTTTTTTGAGAGAGCTACAATATGAGGTCCCCATTGAAGTCTAGAGTCTATTGTTATCCCCAAAAAAACAGTGTTGTCTATTATTTGTAGCATTTCATTATTGATTTTCAGTCCTGTAATATGATTGTTAACATTTGGTAACTTGAAGTGTATACACTTTGTTTTATTCGCATTTAATACGAGATTGTTGGCAGTAAACCATTCGTGAATCAGTTGAAGGGCATTATTTATGTCGGATACGTCCTGGGCTAATCTATTGATTTTAAAAATGAGTGAAGTGTCATCTGCAAAAAGAATTCTTCGAGATAGGTGTTCCGCCATAAAAGGTAGGTCGTTGACGTAAACCAAAAAAAGAAGAGGAGCTACATCGATCTAATATCTTCATGGTCGCCTCCCCGCAATAGAACGTCCGTTTGAACTCCTTGACGACCTGCTGTAGCTTGTGGGTCCGCGTGCCGTAGAAGACGTTTACGAATCTAGATTTTCAGTACGAACTGTGCTACCTAACCACGTACCTTGGTACATCCTCTGCACATATCATTCTTAGTCTTCCACAGGTTCCGATCGAACTCCCGTACACACGCGAGTATCGTCATGGTCGCCTCCCCGCAATGGAACGTCGGTTTGAAATCCTTGACGACCTGCTGAAGCTTTTGGGTCCGCGTGCCGTAGAAGACGTTAGGAATCTAGATTTTCAGTACGAACTGTGCTACCTAACCACGTACCTTAGTACATCCTCTGCACATATCATTCTTAGTCTTCCACAGGTTCCGATCGAACTCCCGTACACACGCGTAGGTACTCCCGACTCGCGAGTATCGTCATGGTCGCCTCCCCGCAATAGAACGTCCGTTTGAACTCCTTGACGACCTACTGTAGCTTGTGGGTCCGCGCGCCGTAGAAGACGTTAGGAATCTAGATTTTCAGTACGAACTGTGCTACCTAATCACGTACCTTGGTACATTCTCTGCACATATCATTCTTAGTCTTGCACAGGTTCCGATCGAACTCCCGTACACACGCGTACTCCCGACTCGCGAGTATCGTCATGGTCGCCTCCCCGCAATAGAACGTCCGTTTGAACTCCTTGATGACCTGCTGTAGCTTGTGGGTCCGCGTGCCGTAGAAGACGTTAGGAATCTAGATTTTCAGTACGAACTGTGCTACCTAACCACGTACCTTGGTACATCCTCTGCACATATCATTCTTAGTCTTCCACAGGTTCCGATCGAACTCCCGTACACACGCCTACTCCCGAATCGCGAGTATCGTCATGGTCGCCTCCCCGCAATAGAACGTCCGTTTGAACTCCTTGACGACCTGCTGAAGCTTGTGGGTTGTGGGTCCGCGTGCCGTAGAAGACGTTAGGAATCTAGATTTTCAGTACGAACTGTGCTACCTAACCACGTACCTTAGTACATCCTCTGCACATATCATTCTTAGTCTTCCACAGGTTCCGATCGAACTCCCGTACACACGCGTAGGTACTCCCGACTCGCGAGTATCGTCATGGTCGCCTCCCCGCAATAGAACGTCCGTTTGAACTCCTTGACGACCTACTGTAGCTTGTGGGTCCGCGCGCCGTAGAAGACGTTAGGAATCTAGATTTTCAGTACGAACTGTGCTACCTAATCACGTACCTTGGTACATTCTCTGCACATATCATTCTTAGTCTTGCACAGGTTCCGATCGAACTCCCGTACACACGCGTACTCCCGACTCGCGAGTATCGTCATGGTCGCCTCCCCGCAATAGAACGTCCGTTTGAACTCCTTGACGACCTGCTGTAGCTTGTGGGTCCGCGTGCCGTAGAAGACGTTAGGAATCTAGATTTTCAGTACGAACTGTGCCACCTAACCACGTACCTTGGTACATCCTCTGCACATATCATTCTTAGTCGTCCACAGGTTCCGATCGAACTCCCGTACACACGCGTACTCCCGACTCGCGAGTATCGTCATGGTCGCCTCCCCGCAATAGAATGTCCGTTTGAACTCCTTGACGACCTGCTGTAGCTGCTTGTGGGTCCGCGCGCCGTAGTAGATTGTCGGTATGCTGGAATCAACAAGCATGGATGTCCGGATTTGAAGGGACGTGATGAGGTGGTTCAGCCGTCTGGAAGAGAGCAATGGGTTACCTCCACCGGTAGGACGTCACACGTTACATACATACATAATATATTTCACTCTCACTCTTATTTTTCATGCATTCAATTAATAGGGTGGTCCAAAAATATACAGTCCAGAGACAGCACCCGCTGAGGAGTATAAGGCCTATTGATGGTTGATGGAATTTAAATGAAACGGGTTATTGGCTGAAAATGATGGACTAGTGGCTGGGCTATTGGGTGAAACATCGGACGCCTGCCTAATAAAACTGTCTCACTTTTTATCTCTGGCAGATGGTGACTCGCCAACTGCTAGATGGGCCCCTATTGATAGCGACATTAAAAAATGGCCTAAGGGCAACACCGGTCTGAAAGCTGGGGGGAAGAGAGGTGGCACTGGACTTTAAACATATACCCAACTCGCCACTTAGCTGTCCACATTAACCCTCGAGCAACAGCTCTTGCGACTCCACTCTGAACGGCCAGTAAAGGCAAGCCAGAGGCAGGGGGCCTGTCCAACCATCCACCCAGTCGGCTCAACCTGACCACAGGACACCCCCAGGAGTACTCAGGTACGTAGGGTCGCTACTCCCTAACAGACCGCCACAAGCTGCCTTCTGATTGCACCAGAAATCTGGTGGGCGATGGGGCCGTCACATCCCTACGCCTAATATTATTATTATTTTTGTCTTTTTTTTCTCCTTATTACAGGGTTGCTTTGAAACGCGGGCCATAGCCAAGCATATTAAAAATTGGTGACTTTACCTATTACTTACACTTACTCGCTTACGAAACACATACCTTATTATTTTTATGTTTCTCTCCTGTTGTTGTGCAATAAAGAGTATTTATTATTATTATTATATCTATCACACACATACATATAATACTATTTATTTACTTAAAACTATCAGCCTCAGCATAATGCTGGCTCACGAGCCAGCACTGGTCTTCCGGCGTGTAATGTCCTTCATCCAATACTTACAGGATAATACTTCCAGATATTCCTTTTCCAATCATACGTAGGTCCTACTATTCTAATTTGATTTTAACATTGACCAGCTGACCCACCTTACAGATGACCGCAACCATACTAAGACCATTACTTGCTCTGAAGGTAATATATGGCGTCGTGTTTCTAGTTGTGTTACCTAAGCTCCCGAAGAACTGACTTGAGAATAAGGGACCTGCATTTATTTGTCTCTACGAATACTGACATCAATAAAGGACTTGCGTCTCTTCTGAGGTCTCAAGCGTTCACAGCCTTACCATCAGATAGGCCATGTGATTGTTGAGCGCAGTCGTGGTAAGAAAAATATTATTATTATGTTCGTTACCTCTTTGACAGTTGTAGTATCAATGAAATTGTATGTTACACTAACCATTTGACCGATAGGTATCACCGTTGTGCGAAGCAAGATGATGTTGTTGTGAAAAGTGTCCGAAGACTCCGTAGCAAGGAGGCAGCTTGTGATCCATGCAAGCTAAAGCTAAGTGCCTCAACTCTATACATGAAGTCACTTTGTGCCAAAGCCAATAAACAGAACAGATCATAATAAGTAACTAGCTTATGGAGGAACACAAAACAAAACATATTGATTTAAACTTTCACGATTCTCACACATTATTTATACTAAACGGGACTTAATCGCGTATAATTAAATTATTTATTTACCTCACTGAGGTCTCCCGACGTTTCGGATGTGTTGCAACATCCATGGTCACGGGACAACAAATAAATATATAATTTAATTATACGGGATTAAGTCCCGTTTAGTATAAACAAAACAAAACAGTTATTAAGTAGTTTAGAGTACAGTCAGCATCAAAAGTAACTTCGCAATGTCAAAAGGTCTTAGTCCCTTTAAATGAAGACTTGAAGTCTTCGTTTGCGTGGCTACTTTTGATGCTAACTGTACAGATAGGTATGGGCTTGCCTAAAAAGAAATTTTAGGAAAACAGCTTGTATGGGCGCTCCGACACTGGTATTTTGCTTTTATAATTTCCCTGTGTTTGAGGAAGGATTGAAGAAGAAACTAACTAGGTTGCTAAATGGTCATGGAACATTTCGACAAAAGACTGTACGTGCCAGACAAGCTGTGGAGACTGTCCCATGGGGTTAATGGAGGAGAGTTATCATTATGTGGAAGCAATCAGAGGTCAATCAACCGAAGGGAAACGACAACATAGACGCCATTAATAACTTCTTACCGGATTGCCTGAGGAGTCTCGGCGTGAGGCGGGCTGGTCGTCTTCTCAGGAGTGGAAGGTGGCTCGGGCGACTTGGAGTCGGACGAGCTGTTCAATTTGCGCTTTTTGTGGATGGTCACCAGCCCGCTGTCCGATGTCTCTGCAGATGTATTTTCATTGTTATTTGACGTCACTGTTTTTCAACCGACCTTACGGAAAGTCACGTAGCCTTTTGAAGGGAGTCGCATTTACTAGTATTTTAAAGTTAAATTGAGGCAAATATATGACATTTGTAAAATAAAAACCATAAACTTAAATTGATTTAAGTTAAAATACATTCTCAAACATCGTAATTGAGTTAAAATCGAAGCTGCGGTAGCCTAGTGGTTCAGGCATGCGGCTGTCAAGCGGCGGTCGTAGGTTCGAATCCCGGCTCGTACCAATGAGTTTTTCGGAACTAATGTACGGAATATTTAAAGTCAGCTTTTCGGTGAAGGAATTAACATCGTGAGGAAACCGGGTCTAATCCCAATAAGGTCTAGCTTTCCCTCTGGGTTGGATGACAGATGGCAGTCGCTTTCGTAAGACTAGTGCCTATGCCAAATCTTGGGATTAGGTGTCAAAGCGGACCCTGGGCTCGTTTAAATTTGCAGCAAAGTATTTATTTGCTAAACATAGGTTATACAGGTGTTATAAAATGCAGCTTGGTATCACTATGTCTTACCCGAAGGTAATTGAGTTACCCTGATAATGCACACAAGGGGGGGCACACAATCAAGTTAATACTATAGTATTTTATCTCATATAAAAATCTCACTTTATGAAATTTAAATAAAACTTCTCTAAGTTAGGTATTTATCAAAATTTGTCCAAAAAAGCCATTTCCGAAGAGTGTTACATCTCTTTTTCTGGCGCGCGGAAGGCATAAGCGTGTCTTTGTCTAGGGGGCGTGTTCGACTCGTTTCAAGGCATCCCCTTAACTAGTGGATATTGTTATTGCTTCGGTAAGTGATTTTGCCGATTCCTCACAGATTTCGTTAAAGTCGACTACATTTTATAACCTAAAAGTGATCTATCTATCTATTTGTTAGTGGTGCTAAAGTGCAACAAGAACAAATGGACCTGAAAGTTATACTTATCTATAGGTGAAAAAATGTACTGAATGACTTTATCTGCAGAAGACCTTAACTAATAAAGTAATAACCTGTCAAAAGTGTTCCGAAAATAACATAAAGTTATCAGAGTGATAAGATATTGTCATGATCACGCGCGTATGATAAACAAGTTTTGTGTTCATTCGCGTTGTTTACTGTGCACAAACGTGAAGGAAAAACTAAAAAGTGAAAAAAAATATTTTTGTTTCTGAATATGGAAGAGTTTTTGGGTAAAAAATACACATTGAAAACGTCAGATAATTTTGAAGACTATCTCGTTTTTATTGGTAAGTCGCAGTTTGTTTTGAATACTTCTAAGAATATTATGTTCAGTAAGCCTGTGTAGTTTATACACGACTAGCGACCCGCCTCGGCTTTGCACGGGCACTATATTATAGATATAAACCTTCCTCTTGAATCACGTTACTATCTATTAAAAAAAACGCATCAAAATCCGTTGCGTAGTTTTAAAGATCTAAGCATATATAGGGAGAGACAGCGGGAAGCGACTTTGTTTTATACTATGAAGTGATGTAGTGAAGTTTGATAAGAATATGCGATGACGTAGTTATACAATCGGAAGAGACTGTCATTGGCATCAGCTGTTATACAAGTACATACCTACTTACATATGTTTAATGTACTACTAATAGTGAGTTTTTCGCTGTTGCATTATCATTTCAATGTACCTTTTTCGCATTATATTTCAATACGATGCGAAGTAATGAAATGATGAAATTGTGTGAATAGTGAAGAAAGGTTTCTACTTGGGTTATCTATATAGGTAAAATACCTTCCATATTTCCCATAAACATAGTGGGCCTGGACTTTACTAATGTATTTCTAACCACATTTGGAGACCAAAATTCCAAAGAAGCTTTGCTCGATTCAATTTAATTTTAGAAAGATTATTGATTTTTATCTAAACGATTTTATGTCGTACGAGATAGATGTACAAATTTCGAGATTGGATTTCGTGTTAGCGCCGCCGCGCCTAATATTAAATTGTTTTATAGACACGCACATCTACGTGAGCATTTGTATGGAAAGCGGTCCAAAACGCTCCCACAGCAAGAACACTTTATAAGTTTCACTTGGACTATTTCAGGTAAAGGCTACTTCCAAAGAAAGGCAGCCCTCAATCTGAGCCAGGAAAACTGGCTGACACTCAACACAGCTGGGGCGTATACCTTCCACTTCCACTCGCCCTTCGCGGAGGCGAAGACCACCTTCACGTCTGGAGAGGAGGTGGAAGAGACCAGGCCTGATGGTGTTAAGGTACAAGGTCATTAATACCTAGTGGGTTACTGCGTATTACCCTGCTTGCGAAGCTGGCGGTCCTTGGTTCAAGTCACGGTAAGGGCAAATATATCTTCAATTTCTGGGTTCTTGTCAGTGCAGCCTGGTGCAGTGGTTTCCACCTTTGCCGGTCTGAGACTTCTTAAGGTCCTTGTACGACAATTTGTGTGACGAGTATGACTATATGTTTCTGGGTCTTGGATGAATAGAAGACCACCTTCATATCTGGCGAGGTGGAAGAGACCACAGGGCCTGAAGGTGATAAGGTACAAGGCTTGAGTAGGTCTCTAGCACAGAAAAAAACTTGAATCGAGAAATAAATTAGGAGTAGTACCTACAGTCAGCGTCATATAGTCAGTAACAGCCAGAGTAGCTAAATATTTTGAAACACACCCTTATTCTTACAGTAATAAAGACGTGTACCGAAATATTTGGCTACCTTGGCCGCTACTAACTATATGACGCTGACTGTACCGCCAATATCTTCAAAGAAAGATTTCATCTGGAATTAAGATAATTGTCTCGAACCAAGAGAACATAATCTTGGTTCAAGATGATTTCGCAGCATTCGAGATGATTTAAAATCTTAAAAAAAAACTTGGTTTAATCATATTTACCTCGGTTCAAGAAACTATGTTTTTCTTTTCTTGACGACCGGTTTAGCCAAGTGGGTAGTGCCCTGCCTGCGAAGCTGCCGTTCCTGGGTTCAATTCCCGGTAGGAAAAATATATGCGTGATATTATACTATATAACACAACGGTGGCAAACAAGCATAAGCCTGCCTGATGATTAGCAGACTCCGTAGTTTATGGACACTTGTGAAACTACAGGAGTCGTCAGCGCGTTGCGGATTATCTGTGAAGCTAACTCTCTCTCGCTGACTGTATTTTATTTTAATGTTCTGTAAATTGGATTGCAGGTAACAGCATTAATTACAATAGAAGACAACAAAATGATCCACATACAGACAGAAGGAAATGGAAGAGTCTCAAAACACGTCCGTGTATTTTCTCCAGACTCAATGACAGTGGTAATACATGTTTTAGTTCTAAGCCGTAATAGTGTAGACACCAATAATGATTATTTATCTTGAAAAAGTATTAAAAATATTGTCAAATGGAGAACAAAGTAAAGCAGGGGATTAAATAATCACAAAGTTATAAGTGTCCAAAGTTTTAAGAGGGTATATTCATTCTGGCCCTTTTCCGCAAAACGTACCTTCATATGAAGCGATTGTCATTTACTATGGCGCTCGGGGAAGGTGAAGTCACGATCCCCGAGCGTTTTCTCTCCCTAACAAGCAATATTAAAACGGTTGTAGTAAAGTTTTGTAATTTTTTGATATATCTGTATGGGATTTTCGTCACTAAGCATATTTTTTTGCCTTCTTCCTTTTGGAGTAATACTTAATAATACATTTTGGACCCTAAAAAACTGGTATGCGAAATGGATTGGGCATCATCTAGTTACCTGATAACTACACCAAACTTGACTCAGAGGTCCAAACTAATACGCCAGAATTTTTTTCTGAGTTCTGTACTTTAACCTCCCCTCCTCCCCAACTAGCTGGCTAGCGGGTGATTTGGGCTCAGGTCGTGTATAATACCAGTATCAAATGGCATTGCTGTACCCAAAATTGTATACCTCTCCATAGAAGCACTCCCAATAGAAAATGGACTACTATATATGAAGCATTTCGAATAGCAAAATTTGTCTTATTACTACGAGTAGTGTGATCGCTGATCGCTGAGATATCGCTTAGTTTCTTTTTGTATGGTACTTAGACCTCTGCTTAACACGATAGTGTGAAGTGTATAAAGTCAATTTTCTTAATTTCTTTTTGCCACTGTAACTTGTAAAGTGTGCTATGTTCCCGTATTCCTGCACGTCTATCATGGGACGGCCGCGACATACTCTCGATTTTTCTCGCACTATACCTCTTGTTCTTAGTGTTCTAATAAGAGAGAGTCGGATAGTGCGAGAAAAATCGAGAGAGCTCGCGCGCCGTTGCGTGACAGCCGTGCTGTAGTTGCATGTACGTTATTGTACGTTAAGCAAATAAACATCTGATTCAGATTCTGAATGAAAAAGTTCCTTTAAATTGTGTTGAGCAGAGGTCTAAGTGCTAAACCAAATTAATGGTAGAGAGACCTCTCTATAGTGGAACTAGCTACAGCAGGCTTATTATTATAAAGGAACACGACATCTTCTAGTCTCGGCATATGCTTATTTTTTTCAAGTAAAATATAAATGTATAATTTCAGGTAACTACCTACACAACAGTCTACGGAGCCGAGAAGACAGCAACGAGACACTACGTCGCAGTAGAACAATGATACAGTATTATTGGTGTAATATCCATACTAATATTATAAATGCGAAAGTGTGTCTGTCTATCTGTCAGTCTGTCTGTCTGTTACCTCTTCACGCTTAAAAACCGCTGAACCAATTTGGATGACATTTGGTATAGAGATAGTTTGAGTCCTGGGGAAGGACATAATCCCCCAAGGGGATGAAGTGGGGGGTGAAAGTTTGTATGGAGCTACGATATAAACGAGTTCCACGCGGACGGAGTCGCGGGCAGAAGCTAGTCTAGTATAAGTGTACGGCCTGAGTGCCCGCGCCCAGCTGAGAGGCGTGCATCGTCCATATGAAACAAATGCAATTTCATGGACGCTTGTAGCGGAGCGTGCACGTGTTTACAGGTACACTATAAGGGGTAGAGAAAGGTTTCGGGGAATTGTAATTATTTGAGGGAGGATATTTATATGCATTGGACCGCATTGTAACTACTGTGATTTGATTTATTAAAATTAAATACATATGTAATTACAATATGTACACGTATTTTTTTTAATATTTGTAGGCACGTTCACGAAGCGGCGTAACTTTAAATAATAAATAATAGGAGACAATCTTACAGAAAACGAGCTAGATAGGAAGCTTAATAATAAACGTACCTTCATATGAAGCGATCGTGTAATGAGTACGACGGTGTATTTAATACAAAGACACAAATATTTAAATACATAAGTACAGCCAAGGCTCAGAAACAAATATTCATGCCCATCACACAAATATGTGCCCTTTCCGGGATTTGAACCCAGGACCGTCATCTTCGTGGGCAGGGTAACTTTCAATAAGCTTATGCGGTCGTCAATTTCACAAGTCGGGACACAGATCAAATGTAAAAACGTTTCTTCCAAGAGTGACAAAAGTCTGCCACAGCAGACCTTCTGCGATATTCACTATGTGACAACAGACAAGCCGCTTATATAGTACATAGTGAGTAAATAGCAAGGTACGGAGTAGCCCTAGGCCGGACAAGCGGGCTTGGGTAATGAAATATTCATTTTCGGATGGCCGAGTGTAATGTTATACAGTACAAGTGAGGGCCTTGTTAATATATACTATAGATGGAGGCATAGACAAGAATGGAAACGGTTCGTGACGGTGACATGGAATTTTTATTTAAGAGACAAAATTCAGTGGCTTACATCCAGGCATTTTTTTCCCGGTAGTGCCCTAAACGAGCCCGGGCTCCTAATGCCAAGACTTAAGTTTTGGCTTAAGGCTTAAACAGAAAAAAAAACAATCAAGAAATTCGATAGGAAGACGGCCATTATTTTGAATTAAACAGAAATCATCTTGAATTACGATGATTCTATCAAACCAAGAAAATAATTTCTTAGCTTAAGATAATGTAACTTCTTTCAAGATAGTTTATCCTTATCCAAATTCATTTCTTAGTTCAATAATCACCTCAAATTAAGTTCTTTTCTGTTTAGGTTGTCCGATTTATATGATAACAACAAACCCGGATCAGTTTTAGGTAAGGCCGCGGAGCGTTTAAACCGCCGCACTTTGATGTAACGATTTGTGGAAAAACTAGTGTGACTTAAGAAATCACAAGTTTTAATGAAAACAAGTAGGCACATCGTTTATTAGTTTTATTATTGTCAAATAAGGGTTCACTCCGCAAAAGGTTTGTTTTCAACAAATTACTTATGTTGACCAAAACATGTTTTATCGACATACCTATACGTAGATTATTTGGCTCCTAAACTTGCTTTATTAGTTGCGATATCGAAAACGAAATGCCACCAATGTCACCATGTTGGTTTTTTCGCCAATGAATTGTTAAATAAAATGTGGCGGTCGGAACCGTTAGCGGCCTCTTACAAATCCACCTACTTTCCCGGAAGAAAAATCACTCAAAAAATATAAATTTCACATCAAACCAATACGTCTACAACTCAAGTACCAACTTATTCAGCTTAGTAGTCTGATGACTTTTCCCCCACAAGTAAGCACAATCAGCCCTCGTCTCGCTACAAGTGGCAGGGGGACGTAATCTGCCGAGTGCGTCATTGTCATCTCGCAGACGCCATGTTTAATGATTCAGTATAGAAATAGCTGAGCGGGGCCTACCCCGCAGGGGATCAGACCTATCTAGGGTGAATCTATGCCGGGAGAGGCTGTGGTGATATTACCTGTGAAAACAGACTAGGTACTTGAGATAAACCAGAGTTGTAAGGCCTTATTTTAATTTGGTGCACACTTCTTCACCATTCTTATTTATATTAACTTGACATTAAGGGTGAAGACCGCCGTGCCGTTATCTTGAATGTATCACAAATCATCTTCAATTAAGATGATTTTCTCGAACCAAGAGAAAAAAAAACTTAGTCCAAGATAATTTCGCCTAATTTGAGATAATTTACTATCTTCCTAATAAGTTTCTTGGCTCGCAAGAAGTACGCTTGCACTTGAAGTAAGCTGTGTGAGTAGTAAGTACCTATGTAAGATTACGATTGAGCTGATTTTGCAACTTCGTTCGATGGTAACACAACACTAATCGAGCTGGTCTGATGATGGAGGCAGAAGGTGGCTAGGGGTAGCAACTCCTAAACTTTACAAGATAAACCAGGTGTGTTTGGGCTCATTGGAATTGGAACCCACTAAATAAGTAGTTGATGATAATGACTGTGCAAAAAAGTAGAGTCTGCAATAAATACAATGCATTTATTGCAGACTACTAAAGATGTTTTTTTTCTAAACAATGCCTTATTTTATTCGTTAAGTTTAGAGTACTTAAGTTGTCTTTTTTGTTTGCTTCGGATGTTCTGTGTGAGAGTTGGGAGTCACGGGAGCGGGATGAAAATCAGCGCCGCAGCTACCAACAACAAACCAAACACACACTCGCACAATGGGGATAGTAGCACGCTGCCCGATTTTTTTTTAATAGGCATCCTTCACTTCAATGGAATTTATAATCATACTGAATGGGAAAATAGTGGCATTTGTTTCATTTCGATCGATTTTAAAACAAAACAAAATCTATTCTATTTCCTATGTTTAGATTTTTTGGCAATGTGCCAATGCAAATAAACTATTTTTATAATATTATATTTGTTGGATTTATAAGTACCTCCACACATTGGTGACAGTGGTTCCATCCGCTTCACTCCGGAGCTGTTGCCGTCCTGCTCACCCGGCTTGTCGTAGATACTCTTCTCACCTGCAGAGACAATCATCATCATCATTATTAAGCAGCGAACGACAAAGAAAAGTGATTCCATCTTTTTACTGCGCTTGTACACACGCCAACACAGTTAACGACCTGTAATTATATAGAACCTTATTAATACACATAAAGTGCACGGATGGTCAGTTAACTGTGTTGGCGATGGTACGAACGACTCGCAACATTTCACTGCATCACTATGCATATTTTTCTATTGTTCACGCAACCTTTCGCTGACACTGCCATGCCCGAACTAAACGGCTGCCTGGCATTGTTTTGACACCACGCCTACAAGGGCACCTTTTCTGTGCGCCCATTTTGCGGCGCTAATTAGACTTCTATGTTTTGTCGTTCGCTGTTATTAAGATTTTTTTATTAGACTTTTTTTAAGTGCAAGTGGGTGAATCAATATTATTCTGTCATTAACAAAACTGTTTTACGGTAAATCTACCAAATGCAGTTTTAGTTGATATTTTAAACCCACTTTCTATGGGCCGCTCTTTGAGTAGTACATGTGTAACGTTTTTTCTAAGAAACTTATGACAAGTATAGTAAATAATATATCCGTTTTCTTTATTTCTAGGTCGTTCTTATTGCCGCACCAAATATGTTTATTTTCAGTCTGGCCTAATGCTTGACTGGTAGATAATGGCATTAAATTCGCCTTTTGTATTTGTAACTTGTGCAATAAAGTTAAACCAAAGAAATAAACTCTGTCATGTAGGTATTCTCCCGGCTCACGGGATAGAATTAGTTGATTGACACAAGTGCGGTTGGCCCAGGTATCGCTATGTTATTTAAAAAAAGAAAGAAATTATTAAATATTTATTATTATTATACTCTTTATTCATCTTTTATCTTAAGCTAGGTTTTTACAATAACTATATAAAAAGTAAAATATAAAACTATACATACAAAACATAAAATCATTATAAAAACCTAACCTAGGGTACCGCCGGCAGCGAGGCGGGGCCTAAGCTGCCGGTGGTCAGGGCGCCAGAGACAGGAATCTCCTGACTATCCGCGCAGTATCCAGGAGTACCGCCTTCTGTATCTGACCCTTGATCCAGCCATCTAGCGAGAGTCTCTTGAGGTATTATTATTATTATTATTATGAAAATTCTGGAATGGAAACATTGTGTGTACGCGAATCTTTAGCTTGAAAGCCGAGTACCTAATTAGCGCATGGTCGGCATAAGTGGCATGAGCTGGTCTCATAAGTCAAGTATAGATCTCTGAGCCAAAACGAATGCCAGTGCGGGTTGGAGACATTGATGGCTCAGATAATGTTTGTGGGTGAGTTTTTTCTCACGCTCATTGCTATGGTTACGACCTTTTTTCTTCGTACCAAAGGGTTTACTTGACATTTTCAGCCCCTTTTTATCGGCCATCTTGAAGTTAGAAAATCATGTTGTAACATGTTTTCTAAGAAACTCTGTCATCGTTTTCTGGCTAACGGGACAGAAAAACAATGTTGATTGACTTTGTATCAAAGTAGAAAGTTTAACTCTATAATCGCTGAAATTAACGGATGAATCAAGATCGTTTTCGCCCAGCAAACCCTGTGCCCAGTCAGTATACCCGTCTCAATTTCTGTACCCTGTTAAATATTAGATTACCAAAAATAATTACACATGGAAGCCCACTATTAAATGATCGTTTTGATAATCAAATTTCGGCCTAATCCGGTATCGACTTTCACTTAACATGGCCCCTCTAACAACCCAGAACATTCTCTCCGGGGCACTTTCCAAAACACGATTCCCTATTCCATTAGACCCTCCCGAAGTTATCTCGCGTTATTTACATCGCCTGACCGTATCGTCTTATGTAGTCGGCCCCTATGTGTATCACCCCCGCTGTTGTATATAAGGGACCGATCCTCGACCTTAGGTGGACTGTATAAGGTTGGTTTCGGTGTGTTTGTGGTGGGGTGGCGACGGGTTGGGTGTAGCGGTGTCGTCGCCATGGCAACGCGGCGCCCGGACAGCGGATCGCGACGCCCGCAGTGTCGACCGCCGCGCCCGCACCCCGCCGCGCAAGTGACACGCGCTGCAAAAAAGCACAACCACCCTGTGTGTGGGGTGACCACGCCAGAGAGGATTGTGCGATTCCAAGACGTAAGTACTGAATACGGATAGTGAATGGATTGGACACCGGGCTTCCTTAATGCCGTGATCACACGTACCGTGCAAACGGGCGAGACAGTGCTTACTCGGTGCGTATAAGCGGCGAGACAGTAGCTCGGCTCCCGTTCTATCTACTAGGCTGAGTGTCCATTTTACTGTCTCGCCCGTTTGCTCGATACGTGTGATCAAGGCATAAGATTCAAAGGAGATACCGTTAAGTTAGGAGGATAAACAAAAGAAGATAATGAATTCTAAGAGAAACTTAGAAAATACAGGCTTACCTTATCGTACAAGCGTGTCAACAACTAAATCATTCCATCAATAGTTTTTGTGAGTGTATAACCTTCGTAAATTCAGGCGTTTAGTCAATTAGTCACATTAGTCAGTTTTCAAGTACCTTATCAAAAATATGGCAAGTTTAAGGCACAAAGTATAAATATGGCTAGGATGTGTTGTACTGCTGAAAAATGTATCACTTGGTACGTAGTATTGAGTGTATATATGAGTATGCACTTTTTGACACGACATTACTTGACTTTGATAATTTAGATGTGTAAACTGATTTGGCATTATGGTATATGGTTTTTTTCTCGTTTCAATATTGTTTATACAGACCTAATTAAAATGATCTTTCACTTTATGTTCCAATAAAACGACAAAAAGTTTTACAAAATTGGTAAAATGTCGTACATATGTGGATTCTGTACGATCCTATTTTTTTAATGTGACGGAGTTTTTAACCTGACTGTTGCTCTATAAGCCGGCCGGGTCGGTTGAGACAGTGGCCTGAGTAAAATCCAGGGTGGAATGCTCTAAGTTTTTCTCTCCAGAGAAATAGGTTGATGCGGTTCCAACCGAATCAGGGGATGTATGATCGTTACCATTTTTACAAACTTTCTTTAACTTGCCCTGTTCGTGAGTTAGTGTGGGAGAAATCTTGGAACTGAATGATGGCCCAGTTAACCTCATCCGATTGAGCTGAAATTTTGGGTATAGCACAGTTTGGATGAAAATTCAATATTATGGTACCATCGAGCTGATCTGATAAAGGAGACAGAAGGTGGCCATGGGAATTCAGTAGGTACTTAACCAACGTACCTTGAGTTTGGGCTCCGTAGAATCATCTCAATGAGTAGTTAATATTTGCCGACGAACTTCATATATCTTCTTGAACCTAATAGTTTCGGTTACCCATTATTTGATAAAGAAAGCACGAAACGTATTTTGCAGCTTTGTAATGGTTTTCCATGAAATCACATGAAAAACGCAACTTTTCCTAATCTAAAAATCCAAAAACAACGAAGTAAGTATAGTAAGTTCTATGAAGGACAAGTCAATTTTCTTTGCAACTGACTGTACTTTATAAGTCCAAATACTTATAAATTCTCAGCCGTGTTTATCTAAACCTCTACAAACTTAGTAAGTGCCAAATATATACGTCAGGTGCGAAATCCTATTATTATATTTATTTTATCTAATAGGCAACTGTAGATACCTACAGACTATAGGACGTCCCGCATGCACCCAACGCAGTTGGCAATAAAAGCCTATAACAAAAAAAATATGACCGAAACTTATATCACTTATCGTTCTGGGTAACGGCTCGGCGGAGGGAGAGATCATAGTGCTCCTAAGTATGGCGCGCTGCTGCCACCGCCACAGTGGCCCGAAGCGTGGCCAACGCGTGGTGAATTCCGTCTTGTTCTGATAAGTATGCACAGCGATAACTGAAATCAGCGTCCATGTTACTCGTGAGTTTAATGAGACTATCCCAGTATCTCGGCGAGTGTGGTCACCCCGCCGCCCGCCCCTCGCCCGGATCGATGCGGCGGGAGGAGCTCGCACCTTTTGTTTAGGACCCCTGCCCCCCTTCATTACTCGTGCCCTGGCTTGTTTGCAAACGGTTTAGTCGCCTAAATGTAGGAAATGTCACGTTTTCACTTTTTATTATTTACCCCCGAGGAGTGAAGCTTTTGAGGGTTTAGAAGTGCATTGTTTCGGAGCGGTTTTGGATACAGTTAGCCGCAGAAGCAGCTACGCAAAGTAACGCTCAAAATGATCTAGACAGTCCTTATCCTCTTGATATTAGAGTCGTGTGCAGGTCATTTCGAGCACTTCACCCGCTTAACTACTTTTGGTGCTGACTGTACGTTCAGTTTCAGTGCCAAAGTTAAGGTATAGTACTATGCTGGTAATCCAGGTCTAATCCCTAGAACGTCTAGTTTTCCCTTGAGGAGGAAGGTCGAATGGCAGCATTTATTGACATCAACTACATGTAATAACTTTTGCATGCCATATTGGCTAAACATGTTCATTAATTAATTATATACACCAACTGTAACAACCATGTTTACGCAAATAAATCATGTCATTGCATTTCATTTCAGTAGCTTTCGTAAAACTAATGCCTACGCGGACCCGGGACTCCTTCAGAATACAACCGGTAAACGCTAGGAGGGTGACGACGCTCGTAGCCGATAGCTCGGGGAACTTCGTATGTTTAGGACATCGCCTACGAAAAGGGAGAGACGAGTTCTAAATAAGAGAGAGACGGATAGTGCGAGAAAAATCGAGAGAGCTCGCGCGCCGTGTTGCGACAGCCGTGCTGACGAGATCCTGACCCTGAAAGTTTGATTAGTGTAAGATTGTCCCCGAATATTTATTTATTTAAGATTCCTGACAAAACCAAAACAGACACACAAACTTTTCTCTCTATTTAATCTATAAGAAAGATCTAAAAGATGATTTATATAGGTTGAATTTCGGGAAAATACTAATGCACTGCGAAATTTAGAACAGAAAGTACAGTAAACATAAAAACAATATTATCATAACTAACTGAGGACGGACGGTCATCCATTGCCTAACAAACGGTTTTTGCATTTCTCACAAATTAGCCTCCAACTACTGGCAAAAACATCGCAGTCAGGAGCCGACTTGAGAAGTGCGTATATCAAGACGAATCCGTTAACACAGTCGTTAGACTAAAGTCCTTTTAAAAGAACAAGTCGGAAGTCACCTGCCATAACAAAGTTGCCAGTAAATTGCTTGTTTTAATTCACTTTCCCTTTGCGCTCGTTTTGCGCCCGCTTTCCATTTTCCGGGAAACCTTATTAAGCTGCCGCGGCATAAATATTCCCGGCCATCCTGACCCTCCAACTGGTTTATGTCGGTGATCGGGTGTACTATAATTAGTGTACTATTTTAGTACATGTACTAGGTGGTGAGCTCACGGGGTTTTGGTTAGTTTTTAATTGACCTGATGCGAGTTCTTATTTAGCCCAATAGTTGTTGCGTTGTTTCAGGGTTTGTTTTTCGGTCAGCAGACGAATTCTACTCGATAGTCGACATTGTCATCTATACTAATATAATAAAGAGGAATTATATTTGGAATTCTAGATCAGAAACTATCTTTTCAGGGATAAATGCCGGAACCATTTTTATATATAGAATGGACTTTTTATCTCGCGGGTTCCATTTTCCGGAAAACCTTTTAGGCTGCCGCGGCATAAATATTCCCGGCCATCATGAATTGGCCCTTCAACTTGTTTAAGCGGGTGAACGCGTGTACTATAATTAGTACGCAGTGAGCTCGCGGGGTTTTGGTTCGTTTTTAATTGACCCGCGAGTTTTTATTTAGCCCAATAGTTGGCGCGTTAGGTTGAGGGTATTTACTCGTACATTGGGTTGGTAGGCGCATTCGACTCGATAGTCGAAATCGTCATCGATAATATCTGTACTAGTCTATACTAAAATTACTAGTGGCTCCGTAAGATGTAAAACTCGAAAAATATGGCTTTTGAACCTGCTCACAAAATCTCACGAGATTCGGTTGAGAATTGCGACCGGTAGAGTAAAACAGCCGGACAGCCGACAGACTTCGGACGAAGGAAAGAATTTTCGTCATCATCTATACCTATTAATGTCACCAGACACGATTACAAGAAGTTCACTAAGAAGCTACGGTAGCCTAGTCGTTCAGGCATACGGCTATCAAGCGGCGGTCGTGGGTTCGAATCCCGCCTCGTACCCATAAGTTTTACGGAATTTTTGTACGGAATGTCATTTGATATTTTTACTGTTAGCTTTTCGGTGAAGGAAAAACATCGTGAGGAAAATTCAAAAGGTGTACGTGAAGTCCCCAACCCGCACTGGGCCAGCGTGGGGACTACTGCCCGTTCTCTCTCATCCGTGAGAGGAGGCCTGTGCCCAGCAGTGGGACGTATACCTATAGGCTGATTTATTATGGAGTTCACTTGATACATTAAAATGGAATTAACCATGAGATTCCACAAATCAAGTGCCTAAATCATTAGCCCTTTATTTGATTACTAGCTTCCGCCCGCGACTTCGTCTGCGTGGTCCCGGGATAAAAACTATCCTATATTTTAATCCAGGCTATAAACTTTCTTGGTTCAAAATTTCATCCAAATCGGTTGAGCCGTTTCAGCGTGAATGAGTAACAAACATCTAAACATCCAAACTTTCGCATTTATAATATTAGTAGGATGTATATCCCAATATACACATTTCTTCATGCTCTTTTTGCATTTTTTTCGCAGACAATTTTTTTCGCTCTACAATCCGCAAACTAGGCTTCAACTCACGATTTTTTTTGCTTGCCAAATAAAGGGTTAATCATATCCATCTCAATATTCACAAAATGATTGAACTATACAATAGGTACATTACAAATATGTCTATTACTAAAATGATTAAAAACAATTCATTTTCTAATCTCTTATTAAATAAATATGGAATGCGAAAAAGAAAAACACAAACTCGTCAAATTGAACGATAAACAGCCATCAGTCCATCACATTACTGATTAAGTACAGTCGAGGTCAGAGATACGTTTACACTTTTGCACCTTATTACAAGGCAATAAGGTGCAAAAGTGTAAACATATCTTTGACCTCGACTGTACATACACCCTGCCGTCGTCACTGCAATATCGAAATAATGTTTACGCAATTAAAATTAGTAATGAGGTTTGACGAGTTCTCCAATATCTACACAGACAACCTTTCATAAATATCTATACAGAGACTTTATTGTTGCTGACATAAGACACATGTGTAGATATTTTTGAAAGGTTGTCTGTATATTGGAGAACTCGACTCTACAATAGTGTTAATATTTAAAGTGAGTTACCGGAATGTATCAAGTACATTACTTACACTTAAAAATATTCGTTTCAACGGATGAATATATTTTTAACCACCGACGCAAAAAGAGGGGTATTATAAGTCTGACGTGTCTGTGTGTCTGTCGCATCGTAGCTCCAAAACGAATGAACCGATATTAGTGCGGTTTTTTTTGTCCGAAAGCTGACGAGATTCATTAGCTACCAGTTTCGAGATATTGAACTTTGAAATGAAAATGTCGGGGGGTTTTCAACTTTTCTAAAGTTCTTAATAATATTTCTACATATACTGGGTAAAATTTAATTCGTAAGTCAAGTTAGCAAAATGATTCTGAACACATTTTACTATGAGACCAACTTTGTGTATAGTTAAAAATTTTTTTTTCTAACTACAATTTGTTTATGCCAGTCCCATTCTGCATTATCTTTTTTTGCACAGACATTCGTTGAGAGAGTTCCGGTGAGCTCAAACACGACGCCTTCCGTCTCCATCATCAGTCCAGCTTTATGGCAGTTCCTCAATATTGCATTGTCATCCGACTTATACAAGTCAACAAATTCCAACTCGATGGGGCTACGGGAAGTTGGTGAAATTTGACCGCGCATACTAACGAACTGAAAAGTCAAGTCAAATAAAAGCCTGTAAAAAAGTTCGTTCAGAAGTGGGAGCCAGTTACGAAACAATGAAATGTGATTAGAATCGAATGCGCAAGTCTAAACCAGGCCTCCGAAACGCTCTCAGTAAGCAGCAAGTCCGACGCAAAAACAAAATGAGCATCGCAGATCGATCGCAGTTGACGCTGCGGGTGTCAGGCCACGCCCACAATTCGCGCGAGAGGTGACGATTGGCCGAGCCGACGACACGCACACATGCACAACGGTAAAGGTGGTTTGAAAATATAGGGGACTTTCAGGATTCTAAATATACTTGGGCCGGCAGACGGACTTGGTAGGTATATAAATATAGACACGTGCAGGTGAATAAGTGAAGAAAATGGATTTGGGGTTTATAAAGCCTTGGGTACAATGAGACAGATAGGTTCATTTTTATACGACAAAATCTGCCACAAACTCTTTAAGCAATACTAGTATTAAAGGGTCACCATTAATAAATTTTGTTGATTAGATCAGTGAATATACTGATTATAATTATCGATTACGAAATTTGGTTCAGTGGTAGTGTGGGTCATTTTGTATGTTTGTCTATCTCGTTCTGCCTATTACCTTCCTTTCAATTGCTCAAATGTTAGCTAGAAGTGATCCCGTATAGGGATAAGTTCGCATTTGTACTTTTATCTTGTGAAACCTGGTATTGTGTGCAATAAAATGCTTACATACATACATTAGACTACAACAGACATATTTAATCGTGACATCTAACGACTCATTCAAAATGAGCATATCAAAAGAAAACATAAAATAATCACAAGAGAATGCGCAATATTGTGGTAAACTTCTTGTCAAATGCACTAATGAGCGATTTCCGAACAAAGCGTATGACGACAAAAAATGTGAAGATCTGTAATGGAATATTTGGGACACATTATTTCTTGAATACGACCAGTAAGACTAATATTTTTAGAATATGAACCAGCCAGTATAAGAAACGATATTTTTAATTCTGATAAAAAAAAAACATACACAGAAAAAAAAAACTTGATCCAAGACAATATTGTCTTCCATATAAGGAACACAATATTGTTTCAAATGTAAAATAATATATTGTTAAGATTGTTGTATTTATCTGAAAGAATATATTGTTAATAGAAGTTTAAGAGTATGTTTTTGTTTAAGATGTGTTACCTCAAGCATATAATTGTCTTAATGTAAATTAATTTACTTGATTCAAGAAATAACGTTGACAATTTATTTTTGTACATGGAATAAACCTGAAACTGTTAATTGAAGTATACATTCTTAGTCCAAGAATATATTTTGTAAAACTCCGTAACAATATTCAATTTCTTGGTTTGAGAAATGTTTTTTTTCTGTGTACGTACACTTTTAACGCCCTACTAACCATCGAATATGACAAATGATATGTTGCAGAATGTTAATAGTAAATAAAAATACATATAAGTCCATCTTACACAAATCGAACTAACCTCATAGTAAGCTGAATAAGGCGTGTGTTGTGGTTACTAGATGACTATATATTAAATGAATATAAATACATGGAAAACATCCAAGACTCAGAAACAAACATTTATGCTCATAACACAAATATTTGCCCCTACCGGGATTCGAACCCAGGACCTTCAGCTTCGTAGACAGCGCCACTTCCCCAGCTACTCACTAGGCTAACAGGTCGTGAGAATGAAACTGGAATAACAGTATAATCTAACAAAACCAGAATTTATATATCAAGGAACGAAGTACGTACCTACTTAGGACACAAACAAATAATTATGGTAGAAGTGCAGTGCAAGTAGTGCCACTGAGGAACTCAGATGAATCAAAGTAACGAACGAAGGAGTTTGATGGCAGTGAAACTTTGGTGTATTACAGATAACTTGGAAGAACAACTGAAAAACAGTTGAACCAAACAAAAATCAACTTTACGACAACGTCATAAGGGCTTCAAAGCGTCGCAGGCAAGTCGTCAGTAAGAACTAAGAACAGTGTACTTAACAGATAATTTGAATAAAACAACTGACAAACAATTGAATGAAACCTAAAAAATCCATACTAATATTATAAATGCGAAAGTGTGTCTGTCTGTCTGTCTGTTACCTCTTCACGCTTTAACCGCTGAACCAATTGAGATGAAATTTGGTATGGAGATAGCTTGAATCCCGGGGAAGGACATAGGATAGTTTTTATCCCGGAAATCATCCCCTAAGGGGGTGAAAGTTTGTATGGAGCTACGATATAAACGAATTCCACGCGGGAGTCGCGTGCAGAAGCTAGTTATAAATAATTTAGTAGAAAAACAACTGGGAAGAACAGTTGTATCACACAAAAATAAACCTTAAAATTTTCGATATTAAGGGCTTCGAAGTGTCGCAGTTAAGTTGGCAGTTGTAATCGCATGTGCGCATACGCAACTGCGCGCGAATCTCTCGCGCCGATGCCTCTCCATATTCAAATTATCGGAGCTGTCGATCAGCGCTCCGGTGCGTTATGGAGGTCGGTTTGTGCACAGTATACAGAATACAAGTAGCAGGACGTAGTGGTCGTGGTCTCCGAGTAATCCATTAAGGGGATGCCTTCATTTGAGCCGACCAAGCCCCCTTGACAGATACACGCTTATGCTTTCCGCGCATGAGAAAAAGAGATGCAACACTCTTCGGGCATGTCTTTTTTGGACAAATTTCGATAAACACCTAACTTAGTGAAGTTCTATTTATATTTCATTAAGTGAGATTTTAGATGAGATAAAATACTATAGTATTAACTTGATTGCGTAAAATAATGTATTGAGTAGGCTGAGTAAAAAAAGGAAAATAAAGACCCAACTTTGTTTTTTTTTGCTATCGAGGAAATTTTAGGCAATCATGTATCGATTAAATCAGATAAACAATGTTATAGTCAAGAATCATATATCTGAAAATCAGACCTTATTGTTTCTTAAACTAGTCAGAACGGCGTTTCAAAGCACGAGATAATTTCCAATGCACCTCCTTAAGTGCGACTTTTTATTACTCATTTACAGGAAGGATTCTCAGGGGAGTATGGCAGGAGTAAAACGGTGGGCCGCAGTCGCTACTGCGCTGTTGTTGTTGTTAACTACTTTACAAGTCTAAACTGGTAGCAACACTTGAGCAATGACAGGCCATATTTGATTCCCTCTGGGTGGCCCATAAGGCCTCTCAAAGGCTGTAGCGGTGGCTGTTGGGTTATGAATTGTTTAGGATTGTATGATAAAAAAAAAACAGAGAAAATGGAAAAAGGGAACCCTTAGCGTGCGACTCTGTCCGTCTGTCACAGCGCTACGACTAACGATTTGAAATTTGGAATAGTAGCGCAACATTTATACGTAAATGAACGATATGAGGGGGATAAAAAAACCCAAGTCTTAACTAGACTTAGGCCATGTCTGAAACAGTGTTAGTTCTTTTTACAATGCTTAAATTTCCATTTACTTATGTAGAAAACTGTATTCCTTTGAACTAAACTTACTTCTTATTGACTGATTCTGCTACCTTTGCTATTCAAAGCGAAAACAAAAGAATGTTAAATCAAAAGATTATTCAAAAAAGCCAACTGCTTTTTCAAATATTACAGGTCATGTCGCTCAATATAACTATGAGGAATCCAATGACACCTCATATATCAAAATTCAACAAGCCGTATTGACTGAAGCCCGTGAATATATAGAATTTTCTCGTCAACATACATGCATACGCTCAAAAAACATATCCCTCCTTCTGAGACAATCGGGTAAAAACAGGTTATTAAGTTATCATGCTGTTCTTACTTTCCGACTGTTCCCTCGTGTAAAATTAGATGTACCTATTACGATTGCACGCTTTTGTGCGCCGCTTGCGCATCTGCTGGCACGGAACGGGAGGTTTGGATTTCGAATCGTTTTTTGTCAGTGTTAACGGCTGTGGATTGGGCAACAATGGTGTTACACCCGTGATTTCATGGGTGAATTACAGAATAATAACTCCAAAAATTATGTTAGGCCATAATTATGCGCGGGAGAACTCTGAAAATTTTTACCGGCGTATTCATGAGGCCATAAGGAGTATTTTATTCAAACATTCTAATTTTTTGCTTACATACCATATACATACAAAAAAAAACTCAATCGAATCCAGCATACACACAAAGCTACAGCTCATATTCTGAAGAACACGCTTGTAAAAATGTGGAATTCTTGTGATGCACCTTCTTTTTATAACACGTTCTGTCAACGTTACAGCACCTCGAAAGTGTTCCAAACCCACGACCCATCGTAAAATGTGCAGTTTTGGTTCTCGTATTATTTCCAAGTGACGAACGATGTTCCCCATCAGAAATGGCGCAATCATGCGCCATTTCTGACGAGGAACAAATAAATTAGGTGCTGCTAGCTCAGCGGATTTTTCGATGGATCCTAAAGAGTTTACCTAGGCTGGGTCTGCTGATAATCATATGTATATGTTTATGGCAGTTTTACTCGGTGATGCAAATTCGCGGGTCACTCCTGGATAATATACGAGCTCAGGATCGAGACGTGTGGTATACAAGAATAGACGTCTATGCTCAGCAGTCCGCGACTACTAAAACTTTATTGTAAAACTTAATCAGGCCCATTTAAAGTGCTCACCAATGCTGGGCATGTTAAGGGCTTGCTTACATCCGCAGATTTTATTTTTGGTGACGCATATCTGGCGTAGTATTAAGTCAATACTTTCGATACTTCTAGTCTTTAGATAGGTACCTACTAAAAAACAAGCATAAACAGTTAAAAAACTGTAACCCGACTACGGAAAAGTACATAAAAAAAGTTTATTTTACATACTAAAAGGTGGCCTATGTCACCCGGAGGATAATTTCGAATTGATTGACACCTCAACCTTATTTATCTAAATCGGTTTAGTATCTTGAACGCTACGGTGAAACACACGTAAATACAAACATAACCTGCTAAAACCATATTCCTTGTTTTCGGCTCTGCCGAAGTCAGCCAATAACTCACCAAAGCTGGGTTTGTTAAAGAGCTTGCTCATATCCACAGCATTCTTTCTCGGCGATGCGATTTGTTCGACGACGTTCTCCTTCCCCCGCAGCTGGGGATGCGTGTCTTGGTACCCCTGGGCGAGTTCTGTGGCCATGCTGTCTGAGGAGAAATTGATATTTTTAATTCCACGATGGTTCAAATCGATGGTTTGGTTAGTAAAAGATATTTAACAGTGGCTTTTCGGTGAAGGAAAAAAACGGTCTTGTCCCCGGTTCCGTCTTTTCCGTCTAGGTTGGAAGGTCAGATGGCAGTCGCCTTCGTGAAACTTGTGCCTACGCCAAATCTTGGTATTAGGTGCCAAAGCGGACTCCGGGCTCGTGCAGGGCACCGGGGAAAGGCTAGGAGAATGATGGTTAAAATCAGAGTAACCTATGACTAGTCTGATGATAAACTGACCACGTTTTCGGTAGAAGATGTCGCCGTTAAACAGCGCACTATAATGAGATCAGCCTATCATACCTATTTATCATAGAGCATTCATTCCTTACTACCAAGTATGTAAGTGCCAGCGGGTCAAATGCTTTATGTCCTTCATAAACCTGACTACATAAATCACAGTCTACATAGGTATATCAGAACTCAGCACAATTTGATAGAAGATATGCTAGCTTTCGTGTATCATTTGATAAACGTGATCGTAAGACTTCTTGGAAAAGAGCATTTTCGCGAGCATGGTTGCCATTGTCGGAAATCTGAGCTAACTATGTAAAGCAACTTCAAGTCGCTTTACATAGTTAGCTCAGATTGCCGAGTTCATTTATAAATAACTTCTTATAATAAGCATCAAAGACAAAACATGTTAGAAATAACAGTCCGAAGGACGAACAAATCCGTACGTTTTATTAATTTATTGGAAACTTGTCGTAAAAACTTTCTCATAATTATAATGAAGCCTTAACGAGCACCAAACGGAACTTCGAAAAAAACCGATCGAGACTTCACTACTCACAATTAATAACGTTGCCATTGTTCGGCTACCGAGAAACTCTGGACAAGATCGGAATCCCTCTAGGTTCTGAATTGTTATCCAGAGAAAAAACTTACAAAATCCCGATATAAATGCCAAAATTTAATATTTCCTAAAACAGGACGCAAACCGCGCCTCCCAACATAAAGAACTGTAAAATCCATGCAATTTGTACCTACTTACCCTCTGCTCTTAGCGTGTAGGTATATAGGTACTTATCGATTTATCGCAAACACGAAACCGTATTTCAAAAAGTCAAGTTGGGCGCCGCCAAGCGATAGTGCCCTGTAACCCTGGTATGTTAGGGATCGTTTTCTCTTGGTGGGTGAGGTGGCATGTAGGTTTTCTCGGCACGGTGTTGTGTAAAAATGCCGTCTTGTCGCAGGCCCGCCGCCCCTCCAGCGACATTTTTTAGGAGGGAGGGGGCCACCCGCGGCTCGAGTCATTTCGTTGTCATCCAGGGACTTTTTGCGCGGACGCGCTAGCGTCGGCGTCGACAATACCGTTCAGTATTTTTACTCTTTCCGAGAAAATAAAAAATATAGAGAAAATGATGAACAATGCCGCCCTTCGGCGAGATTACCGCCATCAGAAAATGAATGCTTTGTTAGAACCGTCCGGAATGTTTTCAGTTGTTACATTAGTCTTGTATCCATTAGACGATGGGTTTACCCGGGCATGAAAAGTTCTTGGATACGATTGTGTCGTTTCAATCCAGGGATGGTTGCGCTTTTCGGGGTTTTGTTCGTGTTAAAAAAAGAAATACGGCCCGTTTGTTGTCCTCGAGGAATTCTGATTGAGCTTAATGCTGCTGATGCTGATGAAAATTCCCATTTTAAGTCACAAAATAGACGACAAAAGATAAGCGATGACAAAAGGAAATAATAACTTAACATGTTGGTACATAAATATAAGGCACTACATGCTGAGAAGAATCACATATCTTTTTAGATGTAAGAAAACTAAGTCCGTGCTCTGCGGATTTCATGATAATCGTCATCAAATAATATTACCTCAAGCCATTAAGTACCTCAACTGCATCGTACGACAAGCATTAAGAGTCCGCAGTAAGCTCGGCCGAATTTCACCTTCCCATACAAACGTACTTACGCTCTCATTTTAAAACTACGTGTTGGATTGTGACGAAACTTTGCATACACAATGACATGTGGTATGTCTCTAATTAGTTTATATGATTCCAGTTTATAAAACAAACGAAATACAGCAAAAACAAGTTTTGTATGAAAAATTTAAATTCGCTGTATTTTTTTTACTATGATATCTGAAGCAACATAAACTAATTACAGACATAGATATTCCTCATGCCATTGTGCATGCAAAGTTTCGTTACAACCTAACACGTATTAGTTTTAAAACGAGACCGTAACTACGTTTGTATGGAGAATCGAGCTTACTGCGGATTCTTAAGACAAGTAGGTATTTAAATATTGCATTTTCATGGGGTGTACCTTCACCTACTTAGGTATAATATTATACCAGGATGAAAAAAAAATAGGTTAAATGAAGTGCAGCTTGTTTGAAAAGCTTGTAATAATAAGATTCTGTTAAACATTCATTTTGTACAAGCTTTTGCCGACCGGTCTCTTTATTGCACTGTCACCATTCGACGAAAGGGTTGCAATGAGCTCGAAAAAAAGATTTTATGTAGTTTAGGAGTTGATATATGATCTCCTGTCTCCATATTGAAGTAAGATGGGTGCCATAACATTGCGTTTTCACTGTACTTATAAGTTTTCCCATTTACCACCCCATCGTACACCGGCAAGTAGCTCAAATTTTGACATCCTTACAAATGAAAAAGATTTTACAAACAACCCAACTGCCTTTGTTCAATTATTACAGCCGACTAGCTAAAGCTAGCTAAGCTAAGCTAAGCTAGCTAAAGTCCGCCACGTCCGCGTGGAACTCGTTAATATAGTAGCTCCATGAAAAACTTTCACCCCCTTAGGGGATGATCTCTGGTATAATCAGTTCAACCAAACGCGAGATAATCGCGCACAAACATACATACAAACATACTGTCAAACTGTGAACCTCCTTTTTTGAAGTCGTTTATCCAATGTCCTTACCCAGGGGGGCTAGCACAACTGACGCCGCGCTGTGACGCGATTCAAGAAAGATCTACCCTACTCCGCTCAGTCGCGCGCGAAGCGACTTGTAAGTAAGTTATGCTAGACGTACAGGACTCAAACTATCTCTATACGTAACAGACAGACACACTTTCGCATTTACAATATTAGTATGGATCCCCACAATTATGAGGAACTAGCTACCGCCCGCGACTTCATCTGCGTGGACCCAGAATAAAAATCCTATTTTTTAATCCAGGCTATACACTATCTTTGTGCAAAGTTTCATCCAAATCGGTTGAGTCGTCAAATATACAAACCTTCGCATTTATAATATTAAGTACCTACCTAGGATCCAAGAATAGCTCATATGTCAATCTATCAAGCCGTTTGGACTGTATTAGCCCGTTTTTTCTTATCCACATACATACCTCTTTGTGAGACATCCGGGATTAAAAACGGGTTATTATTCAATAGCTACTGTTTGCGTATATTTTGATATTGAACATGTTACTCACAAACAGCATTTTTTTTATCATCTTCCTAGCGTTTTCCCGTTTGTAGCTGTAAATATCAAATTATATTATTCATACCAATGTTTTTTGGAAAACCCAGGGACACGAGACGGGGTTCGAACACTTCGAACTGACGCGGGCCTAACCGCTCGGCTACAGTAGCTTCTACATCCACTCATTTAGTAACACAGTACCAAAAGTAACGATCACAACATCATCATATCAGCCGAAAGACGTCCACTGCTGGACATATGCCTCACCCAGAGGGTGCCACGATGACCGGTCCTGCGCCACCCGCATCCAGCGGACTCTCGCGACCTTTACCAGGCCACCAGTCCACCTTCTACCCACGCTGCGCCTTCTGGGACGTGGCCCCTCGAGAACCTTTCCGCCCCAACGGCCATCGGTTCTACGTGCAATGTGCCCCGCGCACTGCTACTAAAGTTTAAGCTATTCGGAGGGCTATATTGGTACTGCTGCGGATAGCCTCATTTCTGATGCGATCACGCAGATAAACTCCCGGCATAGCCCTCTCCATAGCCCTTTGGGTGACTTTGAGCCTTCTTATGAGGCCCATAGTAAGCGACCCATACGTCATCACTGGCAACACACACTGGTCAAAGACTCTCGCCTTGAGACTGCGGAATATTGGACGAAAAGATGTGCAGCAGCCGAACGAAAATACGATTGACCTCTTTCTCAAAGTTACCTGCCCACCTAACGATCACAAATTATTAAATATATCAATCATTTCACTTAGGTCCATATCGGGTTGCATAATATTTGTAGCCATAAGGCCGATAGGCATAATTACTTGTGTCATAATCATCATTACGCATAAACGACAATCGTCACATTTTTTGCCATATTATTTGAGAGCATAAATAGCAAATGTCATAAATTTATTGTGCATAAACTGCTTATGCTTGTGCATTATGCTTTAAGCATAATTATCAGTCGCCATAATAGGTTTGCGCATAACGTTTTCAAGTCATATAAGACAACCATTTTCAACCACCAGCGTGTTGCCCATTTCCGTTCCAAGGGACACAAGTGAACCCTAACCTAACCTAGCAATAGTAAAATCGTTACGATGGTTTTTTGGGGGGCTGAGCCCCCCCAACCCCGTTTTTGTAGCTGTCCTTACCTAATTAAATTCTTGTCAACTAATTGATTTGGGTTGCACCAAAACGTCTGTAATCGTAAACGGTGTTATATTTAACGTTGATCGGTCTGTAATCGTAAGCTGGTGTAACTCTCCCTTTCCCTTATAGTCTCAGTACCGAACTCAGCTCAGCTACTAAGGCGGTAGCATCAAAGGGAGGCGGCACCTGACCTTACCAAAGCCGGCGTTTAAATCAAAGCCTCAGTGTAAGATGACACCCATACAAACCATTCAGCGCCAAACAATTCGGCAACCGCAAAGCCTTGTCGTCGCCAATCATATCATGTGGATGGATAAAGGGGATAAAAAGACGTGTTACACCTGTTTTTGAGGTTTAGTTTAGATGGAGGCCTTGGAGGACTGTATAGGATGATATTTGGGCTTATTTTTATTCTCTTGTCTATTCAATTTGTTCGTCAGATATCGATAAAGTGCTAAGTGTAATTTGGCTAGTGCCTACGCCAAATCTTGGGATTAGGTGTCAAAGCGGAGCCTGGGCTCCTGTAATGTCACGGATAAACGTGGGTTGTAAGAGCCCATGATTCTGTATAAAATTATTATACAGTGGTATCTCCATTTTCTTTAAAGTTCTGTGCTGCGGGCTTTTCTAAAAAGTTGACTGGCAGTTAATGCTTAATGGCATTAAGTGCGCCTTTTGTATTTGTAACTTGTTATGTACACCATCATCCTCATTTTCCCGGTTGTATACCCTAAAGGGGCCTGGGGCCGTAGACAAGGTTACAATCGACAAGCGCTAACGCCAATAGAAAATAATAAAATGTAGGGGAATGACAGATGCCGACGAAACACTTTTCGTTAACATCTGTCATTCCCATACATTTTATTAGTTTTCTATTGGCGTTAGCGCTTGTCGATAGTAACCTTGTCTAGGCCCCCTGGGGTGCGCTCTGGCACCTAATCAACCTAATCCCAAGGTTTGGCGTAAGCACTAGTTTTACGAAACCGACTGCCATCTGACGTTCCCACCCAGAGGGAAAACTAGACCTTGTTGGGATTATACCGGTTTCCTCAGCATGTATTTTTCGTTCACCGAAAATTCACCGATAATTCGTTTTTTTTTCGAATAACCCAGTGGTATGAACTGGAGTTTGGCCCACGACCTCCAGATTGAAGGTAGTGTGACTTAACGCTTGGCTAATACAGTAGGACTACTTTTTCTGCTGCAGCTAACTACTGCACCATCAAGTTTCAATAAATAAATGAATAACCTTGGGGTTGGGACTTGGGAGTTATTTCGTGATCCGGAACACATTTTCAATCGAATTAAATAGAGACTCTCAATGCATCTTCATGTTTTTTGAGTTCATCTTGACCCAAAACGCCGCTCACATCGTGACCGCAGCACGAATTTTAATCGCAAATGAACCGTAGCGTGACACCACCTCTTTCCGATATCGTGCCCGCTCCGCGTTATCGGAAAACGGTTCGTGTCGTCGCGATATCAAATAACCCTTTATCTTGATCGGGTCGCGTTGGGACGTCGCGAACCTCCTTACACAAGAAAAATTATTCATTATTCAATTATTCATCACGATACCTCCGCCGTATCTTGATAACGCAATCGGATCTGATTAAAAACCGGGTTTTGTGACGTATAAATATGAATGACAGTTTGTTTTTCGTTCCGCCGGTTACGGGAATAAATAAAGATTTGTATCCTAAGCGGAAAGGCAGGGTCTGTCATGATGCATTGGGTTTTTACCTTTTTATTTAATGTCGCATTTGACTCTTCGTTGGAATCGCTGGTTTCTCTCTTAATAGAGTAGTCGAAGTAATCATGCCATGTGTTGGTGGCAAGCTTTACAACGCTACTCCTAACCTCTGATGGCAGAGAGAGAGAGACATGACACAGCAGAATGTCATCACGCTCACATTCGCAGCAGTCGATCTGGGGAAGTATAGTTCCATCCCACATTACAGAAGATCGTAGCCATAACTACTCGCTCTTTCTGTAGGTATGTGGTATTATGTTTCTGGTGGTGAAGAAGGTCGCCAGAGCTACCGAGGGCGCGCTGCGCTGTGTTGAGAGTGAGTCTTAGCTATCAACACAAGGAATCTTCAAATTAATAGATGGTTGGCAACGCGCCTGTGTTATCCAGAGGTTCAATTCAATGGCTACGGCGTCTGCTTACCTTTAAGGTCAAGTTCGGAAAGTTGTACTGCTCACGTCGAATATTTAAAATAATTTACTTTAAAAACAAAGTTTTAACCGACTTCAATTTAGTACTCCGCCAAGCCACGAGAACATTTCCACATTTCTCTTCCAATTTACCACATGAACTGATTTCCGAGAGCAAATGCGTTGATTATTAGAGAAAATAACCCAATCGCTGTATGTGAGCCGATAATATTTGAGGACTTCCGTCGATTCCACAAGGATCACCTTTGACACTTCATTAGTTGCTATTTCAACGGAATCTTATCAGAACCTGTGATATACTTCTGTACTTTTATTTACATAACTGAGGAATTGCATAAGTCATCTGTGGTCTTCATCATCAATTCCACTCAACCAAATTTATGATTTCCGGGTGTAAATACACGAGTTATAATAGAAAATACCAAAATCACTACAGGCGTGCCTAATATAATTGAGGAGATCCCATCATCCAATTGAATTTTTGAAAAAATGGGACCCACCTGGAAGCATATACTTACAAATAAAAAAAAATATTTACGAATCGGCTCATCAATGACGGAGTTGAGGTAACAAACATTGAAAAAAAAAAACTCCTTTTTTTGAAGTCGGTTAACAAAGTTGAGGACATGCCCCTACGTCCAGATCATCGATCAAACTCTCTAAAGCACAATTTGTACGACTTTTTATAGTTACATAAAATTTTGCATTCTAACATGGATTCAACTAGTCTGCTTTCAGCCTTAACCTTTAACACGCCCCGTTTCAGAGGTCGCACCTGCAAAGTTTTTCCCTGAGAGTATATAGAAACAACACGTCTTTCTATAATCCAGTCACTAGGACGTGCCGTCAGTACAACGACTTGGCTGCTAATAATAATAATGTCCTAGTTGATATTTTTGATCCACGCATTAATAAATTCTAAAAGACCTTAACGGACGTCCTCTTCTCTACTCACCCTGGATAGTACTAAGTTGTAACCTTAACTCTTGTTTTAGATTTGCTTAAGTTCGTTTTTGACGTTTTTAACATTCTGGACTTGTAGATTTTTTTTTGTAGTTTATAATTACTTACTGGTTAAACGTATGATATTAATATTCAAGGCAGATCCGCTGTTGCTTGCATATGCGCTAACTTGCTGATCGTGCTGTGTGCACTTGCCTTGGATGTCATGCTAGTCTATAAGTTATTCATAAAGAACCATTGTATCTCATAATGTATGATGTCTGTAAAGTGTACCTAATAAATAAATAAATAAATTTGGACTAAAATGAAAATATTATCTGCCAAAAGACACATACTCGCATTATCCAAAGTTTGATTAGGCAAACCTCAATTTACAGTAATCTACGTGACGACACGACCAGAAAATTCACCAGTTACTGACATAAATGACGTATACTGAATTCCCTTGCCTTTCCTCAAACAACTATCACTAGTTATTCATCAACTCGTATTGTATCAGGTATCAGGCTGCCAGAAAATCAACAATTTACTGTTGCTTTCCACGAAATCGTACGCTCTATACTTGAACAATATTTCAGCGAAAATTAATTTCATCAGCGCTTAATTAAGCGACCGGCAGCTCCAGAAATATCCATTTGCTATTTTATTACAATGCCTTCTACAACACAAAATCCGGCCTTTCCTTAAACGACCATCAAGTCCATCAATATCCGACCAAAGTCAGCGATTGCTGACTTTGGTCGGATTCTGGTGGCTTGGCGATTGCCAAGCCACCAGATATCCGTATTATCTGTTTGCCTGTCTGGCTTTCGTTTATACCTACGAAGGCCAATATATAAAGCCCCACATGGCCAGTCGATTAAGAGGCCCATTGTACCGCACAAACGCATGTGCATTGCGCCCGGGGGTGTAATATTTTTCACCCCAACGTTACGAAGAGCGAAAACAGTACACGGAGCTCCGAGCGGACTCTTTTGTGCTAGTACAATGCGCGTTCGTTATTTTTTAGGATTCTGCCTGGAGCTGTGGACCCTGCGTGTGATAGTCCATCTGTTGTGCAATCGATTGATTTCCGGGTTATTATGTTTCTGACTCATCTGACACCCCTAATGCGCACGTAGGGGTGTCAGATGACACTAATGACAACGCAAAAGCGCTTTATCTGGTCAAATCTGGACTAGTTTAGGAGTTGCTATGGCTATGTTCTGCCTCTACCATCAGGTCAGTTCGGTAGTGCCATAATTTATTGCGCTGTCAGCGAACTGACATAAGTATGCCAAATTTCAGCTGTATCGATAATGCCTGAAAAAAGGTGTGGTAAATGAGGAACAATTTACCAACATGTTTTTTTGCATGCTTGCATATGAACATTGTAAGGTAAATAAAAACTTGTAATAAGAAAAGGGGTAGGTGTTCTCGTAGCACTGCGACTTGTGCTAGCAGCGCTGTGCATGTAACCAAGTGGAAATGGAATATACTTAGGATATAGGTACTCGTATAACAATGGTATTTTCACCTCACCGGCTCGGAAAGGCTCGCTCAAAATCTGCGCCCAAAAGTCCATTATATCCGCTAGCGTGGAAAGAGTTTTTGAATTTGGAACGTGACGTTCAATCGCGAGATCCAACTTTTTTCTATACATAATGAGAGGTCATTATTATCCTGCGTTCAGAAACTTATGTTGTTATGCCAACAATTCATTAATGTAATTTTGATAAAATTAATTTGATAATACTTATTCTGTCTTAATTACATATGAAATATTAATAAATAGACTGACTTATAAGGATACAATACAAATAAATAATTTTTAAAAGTACTTTTATTTTTCAATTTTTTCGCTTTGTGCATATTTGGAACGCACCGTTTAAAAAGTTAATTTAAGAAAAATCTCAATTACATTTAATTTTGTTTTGGTTTGTTCTAAAGCGTCAGTAAAATCAAAATAATGGAAGTTATTTATAGATTTTAGTGCAGAAGATATACATACGTATATGAATTTTAATGCCTAAGTTAGCGGAAAAAGTAAAATAAAGCCTTATGGTTTACCAGTGAGTAGGTACCCAACAATACTTTGACTAGAAGCGTGAAGTTATTTAAAGACGCAAAAATGTGTATGTGAAGTACATTTAATAGTTATACAATGCTTTGATCTTAATGAGATGTAAACAAACCTTTATTGAAAATGAGTATAAGGTACAAATGACTTTCATTATTTTAAATTTTTCTCGTGGTGGTGAGGTGAAAAACTGTGTGTTTCGCTCGGCAGCAAAGTTGTTTGGCGTCTCGTGCCTTGAAAGCCTCGCTATGCTCAGGATTGTACTTTTGAACCATGAGCGAAGCGAATTCAATCTTACACAGACTTACAATCCTTCGCTAGCTCGGCTTTCAATACAAGCACTTGCGCCAAACAACCACTTTGCAGCCTTGCATAACAAATAACTATTAATTATTTGCACACTCGTTTCTTCTTATTTGTCTTTCATTGCACTTGATATTGCGCTTAGAAAACTTAGCAGATGCCATGCTAGTTGATTCGCTGGATCTAAACCGGTCTTAACATTTTACTTCCAAATTTATACAGAACCATTGTTAATCCAGTCCATATCCCTCCAACGGGCGCCCCAGGGCTGCGGGCGAACGCCAATCGCTCAACTCGGTTAATTATTGACACATCCGTTTTTGCTGCCATTGTGGCTAATATCCCCGAAACTGCCTGCTTCCTTGCCTTTGTGCGCCTTTGTTCGACTCAATCGTACCTTTGATTGTTCTAATTATTGGTTATCAGTTTCGTAGGCAATCAAATGATCTTTAGAACTTTCAGCTCGTTCGTAGCGGGTAACAGAAATAGAAGAAGTCTTACAGAACGCAGAAGACCGCCATTATCTTGTGTGAATAAATTCTTTTTCTTAAAAAGCATCCTTGAATCAAGATTACTCTCTCGCACCAATAGAAAAATCTTGGTTCACGATAACTTCTATTCGATTCACCTATACTAATAATATTATGAGGTAAAGTCTGTGAGATTGTAGCTTTGTATGTTTTGGATAATCTCCGAAAACCTTATCCGATTGATAAAAATCTTTCATTTTTTTTTAGAGCGACATAGGCTATGCTATGATTTATATAGCGAGTCAGCGCGATCAGCTAGTTCGAGATAATTTAACATCTTCCCAATTGATTTTATGGTCATGAATCAAGTATTTTTGTGCCAGAGTGAAAAGTTTAGACAAAAAATGTTGATGCGTTGCTATTTCACCGAAGTAGGGTAGAATATTTGTGTCGGTTTGGATGTCGCTAATATTTGTCAGACTAATGAAAATGAGTGCCTTAAAGTGTGCTTTTTATTGCCCTTAACAAGCTATATTATTTAATTTGCACCGTTCGTATGTATGTATATATCTACGTAGTAAGGGAGGGAGGAAAGGAGGAGGAGAAATGACGTCTTTGTTTAGCATTATAAGTTGTCACTTGTCAAGCTATAGCCACTTACATATATATATAGTTTGACACATAAGTAAGGCACTCCCTTGGATACAACAACCATAGATATTGATCTCGATTACAGATTCTAGTGGTGATCGTTGTATGTAATCTGAGTAACCTTAGTGTAGACTAGTGCCTAGTGTGGCGTGTGTAGTACAGTCGCACTTCAATAGCTAGAGTACCATAAATCACGGCTCCACAAGTTAAATATAAACTGTGCTTTCACGAAAAATCCTATTAGCACTTTACTTTCATTTTGAAATCCGCTTTTGCTTTCCATTTCACTCGTGTAGTTCGGAATAAATATTGGTGTAAACTTATTTCACGCTGTTCATTTATGTTGGAGGATGTAATAGTTTTTAAATACCTACTTTTAATGACCAATTATGACGATATTCTTTGAATGAGAAAATAACATATTATTTTATGAATACCATGTTAATTTAACTATGACCGTGTTTTCCTTTGAACTCGGGCAGAGCCACGGCATGAAATATAGTCTACTAGCTTCTGCCCGCGACTCCGTCCGCGTGGAACTCGTTTATATCGTAGCAAGATACAAACTTTCATCCCCCATTTCACCCCCTCAGGGGGTGATTTCCGGGATAAAAACTATCTAAAAACTATTCAAACTATCTCCATACCAAATTTCATCTCAATCGGTACAGCGGTTTAGGCGTGAAGAGGTAACAAACAGACAAGACAGACTTTCGCATTTATAATATTAGTATAGATATAGATAGTATGGATGTCCGCCCTGAAGATCCATGCTGTAGAATGATGAAAGAATTCTGTAAGTCATTTTAGAGATTACCGTGCATACAAACTTATAAGGCTACAATAAATAGTTTACATTTCACAGACATTACTTCTTCATTATCATTAGTACCTATAGATTAAAATAAAGCAATTAAGGCGAGGTAGGCTCAAGCTGATTTGAGTAATTTTCGGTTCCTTTTTTTATCGAGGGAAGATTATGTAATCGTGTGACCATTATGTAGTTTCACTAGTTCAAAACATGAACTCATCATCGTCCTAGCTTCATTCCCGATTATAGCCACAAAGGAGTGGGTCCGCTTTGGCACCTAATCTAAACATTTGGCGTTGACTCTGGTTTTCTCTTCCAACCAAGAGGAAAAAACTAGACCTGGTTTCCTCATAATGTAGTTGTAGTTCGTAACTTCAATTACGTTATAATAAAGTACAGATATATGCGCTTCAATCGATAATAAGTTTTTTCCGGTAACAATGCTTAGTTGAATTCTGTTCTGATCGGCTGGCCTACAAAGTCTATTAATTTGCACTTCCACAGCTCTCGAATAAAACCCAAATTAGCAGCGCCTTGCTTAGACATCTTTAATTCCAAGCTGTTCGTAGGTAAGCATATCTAGGTCCAATGATAAATGGGTGAACCAACTTATTTTCTGTCGTTAGTTGCTATGGTTACGCTACCTGGGTATTTTTTATGCTGTGATTTTATGGGTTTGAATCTACCAAGACTAGGGGTTTTGTTGACATTTTTAAACTCATTTTTATGGGTCATCTTAAGTCCATGTTGTAACAATGTATGTTATGTATGTAAGAAACTCCATTTTGTATTTTGGCTACAGGGTCAGAATAATAACAGGGTCAAATAGTTGTTTGTCTCAGATCCAGTGTTAAATGTAATATAACTTATGTACAGATTGTACAGTAAATACATAAGGTACATACCTACATCACACATATGTACACATAAGGTACATACCTACATCTGTTCAGCAAGCCGTGTAACTCGGAAAACTCCCTCGCGCTAATGTACATTAAGCTTGTCATAACAAGTTGCTTATGAATAATGACTGCAGGCGAGGATTAATAAGTAAATGGCTAACAGGGAGGGCTTCCGTGCACGAGGGGTAGTAGGCATAATGTATACGCGTAACTATCGCTAAACAATTTAGCAGTTCACATATACGCAGTAAATATATGGAAGTATAGTGCTACTTCCCGATGGTTGTGGCAGAGAATACCTGATGGCGTGCGCAAACTGTATTTTCTTCTGTATTTGTCTGTTTCGTAGTCTGTTCTTTTGTATTTGTGCTATAAAGATTAAACAAATAAATAAATAAAGCCTATATCGTTACCCCGCACGTCCACCATGTCGGCATTGAGCTATGGGACGGTAGAGAAAATGCATGTATACTTTGTCTTTATTATTATACGAATTTTTACATAAAATGTATTGCTACTCTTGCTTGATCCACAGCCATACGATATATGCACGGGTATCACAAGACGGCCCGCGAGCTGTGCCGCAGCGAAATAGACTATCCGTCTCTTTCTAATTAACGCTTAGAAAGAGATGGATAGTCTATGTCCCCGCGACACAGCTCGCGAACCGTCCTGTGATAGCCGTGCTGAGTCGTCAGCTATTTCTCCATCAAACAGAGACGGTTACTATTCCAAATTCAAACTTATTAACTGCCAGTGTCTGTTTCAGAAGGAGATTTGTAAAGGTGTTTACAGTCTCTAGACCTTTAGACGCGGCACACGTGACTGATGAAGTCCGCTTAAATTTATTGCAGCGACGATGTCTTGTGGGTTCGTCAAATAAACGTTCAGTACGGATTTGTTTTATTCCCGAAAGGGGTAATAGGCAGAACACATGAAGCTGAAGTGTCGGCGCCACTTCTAGCAATTGTAGGTTTACAGATGGTCAAAATGTGATATAAGCAGTGGCAGCTGGTAGCACATCGGTCTATTATTTGAAGAACACTCAATAAGTATTATAAGGTTTTTTAATGTTTATCTAGTTTTAATGTTAGCGATTCACACGTCATTCGACACTTATGTGACAGGCTCATAACAAACCAACACAACATCAGCACTCTCAATTTGTCAGTGCATAATTGCACATAAAATCCCGGCCCCCGAGGGACCGGGATTCATCCCGCTAATCCCGCGAATAGTAAAAGTGATGGCTCTATTCATTCGGGTTTGGGGAGGGGGGGGACGCTAAAATTTAATAAAGGGGCCCGACGGTCTGCCGATTAATTACTGAGGGTGGGGGAAGTGAGTGGGGACATGTACTTTACCTTGGGGCGTGAGGCTTATGTTCTAGACGGACTGAAAACAAGGAAGGATACGAAGTCATTCGTTTAACCTTTTCACCACGTCATGGGAAAATCTTGCTTTTCGTGCCCCTGACGCCAGAGCCATAAACATACCAAACATGATAAAAGAGTTCTAGAAGTGGTCTTATTGGATTTGGACGGTCGTCATTTGACGTCGGTGGCCATAAAATAAAGATAATAATACCAAACATAATAAAAGAGTTCTAGATGTGGTTTCTATTGGTTTTTGGACCGTCGTCATTTGACGTCGGCGGCGTCCGTGGCACCGCGAGTCACTGCGTCAGCTGGCGGTGAAAAGGTTAAGAGTCCCCAGCACGCTGACTCAAGTCGACTCTCTACACAAACGTAGTTTGGTTCTCATTTTAAAATGGCATAATGGAATAACATCCCGCCTAGGACCGCCTGTTGTCTACCATTGTTTATGTTTAATTTTCGGTATCCTATCGCAATCACTAAATTTCATGTCCCAACTGTATCGTATCGTGTTTTATAATAATCATGAAAATTCCATAGCTTCAGTGAAAAATGGTTTATACCTGAAATGGAAATTCGGACAAACGATACAGTTGGGGAATAAAATTTAATGATTGCGATAGGTAACCTTAAAACCTTAATTTACCTCTGGTTTTGTATTATGTATTATTTCTGGTGAGCAATAGACTATTTGTATTGTATTGTAAAATGATCGTTTTTTTATTGACGATGGGAGTCGCCATGTCTACGTAGGAAACTAGTTTCCGTTGCTATAAATTATAATAGAAAATAAAAACATTAAGTGATTAAACCCCCGTGTGGTGTCGGGTTATAATTTCACCACCCCCTTTCTTCCCGTGGGTGTCGTAAAAGTCGACTAAGGGAGCAGGGTTGAAGTGTGTTGTGGGCGATGGGCTAGCAACCTATCACTGCAATATCACATTTTATCGATCTTTTATACCCACATTTATAGTGGCGCTGGAACATACGCTTCATGTGCTCTGCCTACCCCTTTTGGGAATAAAGGCGTGAATGTATGTATGTATGTGTGTATTAAGTGATTAAAACTATGACAAGTGTCTACTTACTTACTATTTCGTTTTCTATTTGTTCTAGCAACATTAACTAGTTACCGACCAAGATCTGGCGGACGCTATTGTGTATACAAAGTTTAATGTTTATTCTAGCATGTCGTTTTAAAATGGGAACCAAACTACGTTGAGAGTCCAGCGTGCTGGCGATCCTGCGTTCCTTCAACCCACTCGCTAGGCGAGTTCTCTGCTCGTAGGTGCTTTCCTTAACATACCGTGTTATCGGCAACGTGCGTAGCGCTACGAAATTGTTGACAGAGGATGTGTCAAGAGGATGCCTCGGTTCTTGTAAACCACGCGTGTAACCCACGGTTTATGTCTTCTGCGTACAAGAAAACGGGATGCAAGTGTCGATAAATATGTAAATCTGTCAAGTTTTGTGCATATTTGCTTTTAAGAGATTATAGGATGAGCTAAAATGCCGTAAGTTTAACTTCATGTCGTTTAAAGTACTGTTTAAGGGAGCGACCACACCGGTGCTTAACGCTGCGTATACGCGTTGACGTGTCGTAGGTATGCGTCACGTATTCTTCATACATTTTGCTGCGTTTTACGGTGCGTCAGCGTATTTTGAGCAGCGGTGTGGTCGCACCTTAAGTTGGCTGAAGTAAAATGAGAAACAAAGACGCAAATTGATTTTCTTTATGTAGCGCAAAAATACCTATTAAGTGCCTGATCATGCTTCTGACAATATACAAGTCAAGAAACCTACACATTCGTTTTATTAATTTTGCTTCCTTGTTTATTCTTGTGTTCCAATTGTAGATGGTCCATCATAAAAGAAGGAAAGTAGCCTGTTTGATTACAATCTGAACGTTTCTGAAATTTACGTCGATATAGAAACAAAATCTCGTATAATAAGTATACGATTTACACATTTCTATAGGTATCTTTTGACAAAAAGGATCCTCGAATTACCCACACATTTAAAGGTAACACAAATGAATTGCCAATTATCAACAGCCGTGCCCTACGTAATTCGGGCCTAGTTTGTGATCAATTATTTATAGCTATGTCTTGCGTCAGCGATTTTGAAGCTAAAACACGACCACTCAACATGTCAACCCGGCTAATCGAAAACCACTCTTAAATACTACCCCTTAAAGCATTCGTCAACAACTTTCATATGCTATTCTTGTAATTAGATCCCTTTACTTTCGAAAGATCACATTTTACTCGACTGTACGATACAAAACCAACTGTAGTGCAAATGTAATAGCGTTTAAAATTTAATGGGATGCGTAAAACCGGATTCGTAGCTTGGTAAATAGTTTCAGGTGATGAATTTTAATGCCAACTAATAGGGGGTAAGTTCGTTAATTGTTTCGCCTCGTTCGTTCGGATAAAAGAGATTTCTTAATGATGTAACATATCATTGGTAATCTAGTAGTTGACTTTCAATCTTGGCGACGAGAGGCGATGTTGCATTCAAAATCAGAATCAAATATTTATTCGACACATGAATATAAGACAAAGAAAAAGAAAAAGTAAATCTGTGCCGTGTCAGGAAATGGGCCCAACTCAGCGTGATACTTTGCAGCCGGCGCTGGTCTTCCGTTGGGTCCAGCCAGTGGGGAGACGGTAGGAAACACATAAAAAAATATTGAACCTGCTTACAAAATTTCACAAGAATCGGTTGAGACTGCGCAGAGTTAGAACCTGTAGAGGGGAGCCGCTGAATTTTGGCTCAAGCTGAAGAAGAGAACTTCGTTCACTTGGTTCCCTTTTCCAGTTCTTCTCAGTCATATGTCATGTGTTTTGTCTCACTATGATAATTAAAATTATATAATAAATTATGGAATCATTGTTTACTTAAATCGTAAAGAGTAAAAATAAATATTGAATTATAATTATAACCTACCGGAAAGAAACAAGCTATGTAGAAACGAAAATTTGTGCGAACGGATTTTTTTAACGAAAAGATATATTGCCGTCAACTCCACTTCTTTCCCTGTTCTCAAATGCAATAATCAAGTCTTCCAAGTGGTATACCACGGCAAAACGTCACACGCTGCATTTTCATCGACCCTGAATAATTGAAGACTCTCAAAAGTAGGCCTCATGTACAAAAGTATTAAGGTTTAATATTGAAGAAAGACAAGCAGATTGCACTCTTTATATGCTGGCAATATTAGATGTAAGCATGGTGCGCATCGTCATCGTCTGCGAGGGGGTCGCGCGAATGTGAAGTGGCAACCACTTTCTGCTGAAACGAGAACCTTTGTTTGGTTCAGCGAGCTTATATAATTAGAAATACAGGCAGTTTCTGAACATAAATTAGGGACATCACAAATCTAGCATACTACTAAGACTCGTACCAATAGAAATCGCCGTCCTGAGAAGCCGTGAAGGTCGTTTGTCCTTTGCCATATGTGTTATTTCATATTTTATGATTCAATACCATAATAATAAAATGTGTCTTCTTTATAATTAAATCTAAACACTAGCTCGTGACTACACATGCGTTGCCTTCTAAAAAACCTACACAGCTAACGACATCTTTGTCAGGATCACGAATGTCACTCGGCGTAGAGTGACTCGTGAGTCTGGCTGGAATGTTCCACGTAGCTCTTCGTCCGCCGGGGCCTCGTAACATTTTATAAGAGGCATGGGGCTTGGTGCTACGCGCGTGAATCATTTACTGTATTCCCGCTCTGTATTGCAAGCCATTGGGTTAAGGACATAAAAAAGACCGCGGTTCATTCCTGGCTGAGACAAGCACAGCTTATGCTCAGTAGTGGGCGATTGTTGGCTCATATGATATGATAAACAGCACAATAAGAATAAGAATAATTTATTGAAAAAACCTTATTGGTAACGTAACATTGAGCTTGCACTGTACCATGTTAGGGGAATTAATTAAATGCGCCTGAACTAGGATTATCCTGTATCTCAGGCAAAGAGATATTATACTAATTGGAAAACAATTTCACAAATTAAAATCATACACATCAAAGACATAAATAACGCATTATCTTACAACATAAATAATGTGTGCATGTCAATTTAAGAATATTTATTTCATCATATTTCATTTACGAATGGCATCTATTGTCAGGATTACGAATGTCACTTGGCGTAAAGTGACTCGTGATTCTGGCTGGAGTGTTCCACGTAGCTCTTCATCCGTCGAGGCCTCGTCACACTTTAGAAGAGGGCCGGGGCTTGGTGCCACACGCGCGGACTCATTTCCTGCATTCCCGCTCTGTAAATGGGCTAATGACGAGTCAAAAAGACGACGGGTCATTCCTGGCTAACACTAGCACTCGGCTTATGCTCACTAGTGGGCGATTACTGGCTGATATGATATGATGTGTGTGATATTACTAATAGTTGTCGTCGTCGTCATGGTCGTAGTCGTCGTAGTGCTTGGAGAAGAGTTCTCTCCGTCATCGTACTCAGGCGCCGAAATTCTCACCTTCATAGTTCTCTCCGTCATGATCATTCTCCTCTGATGCCGAAATGTCAGGTTCCTCGTACTCTGGCGCAGAATGTTCACCCTCATCGTAATTTTCTGGCGCAGAATTTTCACCTTCATCATAATTTTCAGGCGCAGAAATTTCACCCTCATCGTAATTTTCTGTCGCGGAAATGATGATGATTTTAAGCCAGACATAAGCATGCACAGCCCAATGGCATCTATTGTCAGGATTACGAATGTCACTGGGCGTAGATTGACTCGTGAGTCTGACTGGAATATTCCACGTAGCTCTTCATCCGCCGGGGCCTCGTAACATCTAAGAAGGGGCCTGGTGCTTGGGTGACGTAATGTTTTGTATTCCCGCTCTGTATAAAGTAATCTATCGCAAAATAAATAAATAGGCTTTCAACTGTAGCACCTAATTTTACAATACTCTGATCCTAAAATTATATATGCCGTTTTGAAAAAAATGATACCTCGCCGAGTTTTCTTTCTTTGCGAAGCGGTAGTAGATTATCGATATTCATAGGTGCATAAAATGAAGAATAAATAACTTTGACCTTTGTATTGTAGGTATAAGACAAGCTAAATCTATCGGCAACTTCAAATCTCTTCTTACAGAACATTATTTGTCTTTCCCCTAACCCTGATTGTCTTACTATTATTATTATTGGCTGACTGTTTATGTATTGTATTATATATTTTTATTTGTGTTATTTGTATATATGTATGATTGTGTATGTATGTTTATATATAGAGCTATTTATGTACGTGTATTAATATAATTATTTTGATTTTTGGCTTATAATAATCTCTGCACCACCTACTACATAATCTAGTTTTATCTCTTTCTCCGCTACCCAAAGGTTGTCTGGAAGAGATCGCTCTTCAGCGATAAGACCGCCTGTTGTCTACCTCTACCTACATGTTATTGTATTGTTTCTCTTTTTAACTGCTTTGTTTGTGTGAGGTGTGCAATAAAGAGTATTTGTAATGTATTGTGTAATCCAATGGGGTAGTTACATAAAAGACGCCGCGGGTCAATTCTGGATGAGACTAGCACGGGTCCGGGATAACTGGCGTTCTCGAAGACAGGCTTGTGCTCAGCAGTGGGCGATTGCAGGCCGATAATGGTGATGATTTGAAGCCAGAACTATTTCTGGCTTCAAATCATATTCATCATCACACATCGGTGCAGCCCAATGACATATTTGTGAGGATTGTGAATGTCATTCGCAGTGACTCTTGATTTTGGCTGGAGTATCCCGCATCGCTCTTCATCCGCCGGGGACTCGTACTGAGGCCCGGGGCTTGGTGCCGCGCGCGGGATGACCCATTTACTGTATTCCCGCTGTATTTCGTGACGTATTTAGGTTGCCGCTGGCACATAGGCAGATTTAAATAGCCTTATGAAATCTTTTGTGATAATTGTGAGTGTCACTCGTGGACTGACTCGTGATTCAGAGAGCTGGTAGAGGCGGACGAAGTCGCGGGCAAAAGCTAGTCCTATTTATACAGCTACCTGGATGGGTGGGTTCTTACGGTATATGCGCAGTGCGGGAGGTGTGTGTGTGGACGTTAGAGCTTAATCTAGTGCCCGTATAGCTAGCGTAAAGGCCTCCACCCACCGAACGCGTGTCGTGCGCGGCGCGTGTCGGGCGCGGTTGAAGCGGTATATTCACACCGCAAGCGGGCGGCGTGTAGCAATCGCGTCATGTCTCTCTCACTACCAACACATTTGATATGTATCTCACTATCTCTATCACACTCAGCAGCGCGGCAGCTGCGCAGCAGCCGCGCAGCAGCTGCGTGGGCACGCGCGGGCCCGCCGCGTCAGTCACGCGTTAGCAACGCGTGTGCAGCGCGGTATATCTCTTTCACTACCAACACATCTAATATGTATCTCACTATCTCTATCACACTCAGCAGCGCGGCAGCTGCGCAGCTGCCGCGCGGGCCCGCGCTTAACACGCGGCGCGCACGACACGCGGCCGCGCTGCCAAGTTGTAACTTTAGCGCCGCGGGCCCGCGTTCGGACCGCGTTCGATGTGTGTTTGAAGTGTAGTTTCAATGCTATACAACTTGCGCGGGCCCGCGCAGCACACGCGCCGTGCACGACACGCGTTCGGTGGATGGAGGCCTTTAATGCTCACAAAAACGCAGGAGAACTGTGTCTATAACACAAGCTTGCTCCATCAAAACGCTGCCCTCGTCACCGTACCGCGCCCTGCCAACTCGACGTATCGTCGTCGTAATTGGCGCTCAAGTGGCAATTAGCCAGCTCTTGGCTGTGTCGCTCTCGCGAGCAATTTCTCTTGTTCGAATCCCACCGCTTGTAGAGTATATGCGGCAGTATAGACATGTTTAATCCGTCGAGTGAATGTAGGTACATCCGCTTATAATTGTTTACGTTATTTTTGTGTGTTCAAGTATTTTATAATCAAACTTAACACAAAAATATTGTTTATATTTTTGTGTTAAGCAGTAACGTCAGCTAACGAAATATATATATATTTATTTAAACTTTATTGCACAGTAACAAGATACAAGTACAAAAGGCGAACTTAATGCCATAAGGCATTCTCTACCAGTCAACTTATATATCAGAGCGATAAATTTTTCTGTGCTCTAATTTGAATTGTGTACTTGAATTGATGTTTTAATTAAGGTATATATACTCGTAGGTGGTAAATTGAATTGGAATGACCGCTGACGAGCCGAGCTTCACTGAAAATGGTTTACGAATTAAGCTATCAATCTAGCTTTATTATTACTAAACGGGACATAATCGCGTTTAATAACTTATTTATTTGCCTCACTGAGGTCTCTTGAAGTTTCGGATGTGTCGCTACATTTATGTTCACGGGACTGCACTCGATACTAGCTGCACGCGCGGCTGCACTCGCGTATTGCAAAGAACGAATGCAAAACTGCGGGGTAAAATATAGCCTATTCATGTTTGAGGTTACTGAGGTAAACAAGGCTAAAAATTACCCGTTTTTTTTCTTTTTCTATATTTTTTAAGCAATCGTTTCTTAGGTTCTGACAAACAATAAAATACGCAGTAGATAAATAAATACATCCAAAAGTCAATTATCTTTGTTTCCGGGTTCAGCTACCGTCAAATTTCTTCCATAAAGTTTTAGATGCAAGACCACCCCCACATCTAGCTACGACGATCATAAGGAAAATACTTGAATACTTTGTTTTCTACACTATCATACGATTACATAGATACACACGATATCCGAGTCGTCAGCTAATTCTCTATCAGAGCGTTTCTCAAAAAAAATGCCACTACGTTTTTTCGGAGATATTTTGCAACTTTTTTGTTATTTCTACTCAAAATCATCTTCGTCTTTCCATCCCAATAGGAGAAAAAAAGTGTCCCAAAATGTCCATACATTTTTAAACCTTCCTATTGTGTTACCACCATAGAAAGTATAAGGTAAATGGTAACACAATAGGAAAAATATGTATGGGACAGTTTTTTGTCCTACCAGGGTGGAAAGAGCTCCTGATTCTGAGTGGAAATAGGTAACAAAAAATTTGTAGAAGTACAATTAATAATAGTGGTATTTTTTTTGAGAAACGCTCATCAAGCAGTGACGGTTACCATTCCAAATTCAAACTTATTAGCTGCCAGTCTCTGTTTCGGAATGAGATCTGTAAAGGCGTGGATGAGCTGTATTGAGAATGTGGGACCTGCATAAGTCTCCAGCTATCAACACAACGAATTCTCAAGCCAATAATGGGTCGGCAGCGCGCTTGTGATTCTTCAGGTATCTCAAGCGTTTATAAGCGACGGTGTCTGCTTACCATCAGACCGTATGCTAGTTTGCCACCTTCGTTGTATAAAAAAGTAAGTAAAGACGTTGCGCTACTGGGTTCATAGCGCATTATGGAGCCAGTGTTCCGTTACCTAAACCGCTACGTGTGTCGACTCGCAGGTGCCTTATTTATTTTATTTAAAGTTTAAAACTCTGTTAGAATTACCTGGTTTCAGCGTGTTTCCATTTAACAGCAGTACAGTCAAGTGCAAAAATACGGGGGCATATAACTTACTCATAAATATGTCACTTAGGTCTGCGGATTAAGATTCCGGTAGATACATACCTAGCTATTTATGAGAGGATTGTATCGATACATATTTTGTAGGGCACAATTGCACAGCTGCGGATGTCACTGCTTATTGTATGTAATTTTAATTATACTATTTATTTAGAAAAGTACGCTAATTGAAAACTAATTTTAGATACTGAATAGGTAAATGTAGGCAAGGCATCATTATTTAAGCGTTTCAGACTTAAGTATTTGAGAAAAGTTGAGTTTCAATTTACTTCATGTAAAAGCTATATTAATACTTCACACCCTTTTAGGATTATTTTTTAACCAGTTTTTGCTTCTGACGACCTCAGGAATACGCTGATAAAATTATTCGGTTTCCTCATGTTACAACGTGTATTTATTTATTTATTTAAACTTTATTGCACAAAAGAAAACTTATCGTACAAAAGGCGGACTGTATTTGTGGGTGAGCAAAATCATAATCAATTATTTATTCTGCAAATAGGCCAAAAGAGCACTTTTACATGTCAAACGGTAATTTACAAGAAAATATAAAAATCTTACACAACAATCATTTCAAATTTCAGATTATCGACCTATATAAAAACGGTTACTAAACTAAAGGAAAACAATGAAAACAAAATTGCCAAATATTATCCATTATTCGATATAGGGTCTGTATCAGAATCAACAAGAAGTTTATTATACTAATTTAGTATCCAGAGATGTATAAGGTCTCTGAGCGTCCAAATACAATTAATAATTATTCTAATGTTCTTAGAGATGTATACGGTGTCTAAGCGTTGAGGTGATCTTACGAGTAAAATAAGTTGCAGAATAGCGGGGCTGATGCGCCCTGACGTGACCTGACTACTCCTGATGTGTCATTCCGTCAGGCGTTGGAGCACAATAGAGAGCATTACATCAGATAAGTATGGATCGGCTTATCCCATCCGAGGCCAAGCAACGCTACGTGTGCTACGCCGTAGCGCGTAGCAGGCTTTTTCCTCTTTGTAGCGGAAACCGCTCGTTGAGACATGACTCATATTATGTGAGTCACTGGGTGTGAATAGGTAGCGTAGCAGGGGCCGTAGACAAGGTTACAGTCGACAAGCGCTAACGCCAATAGAAAATAATAAAATGTAGGGGAATGACAGATGCCGACGAAACTTTTCGTTAACATCTGTCATTCCCATACATTTTATTAGTTTTCTATTGGCGTTAGCGCTTGTCGATTGTAACCTTATCTAGGCCCCCAGATGCTTCGTTCCCTACGGCGTAGCACCTACAATTTGATTATTAATATCCAATCTGCCATTATGATGCGAATTTTGAGAAATTTAGTGAAGCTAATAAATAAGCGATACAATAAAAATATTCTTTATTGCTCACCAGAAATAGCAGATAAAAGAAAAATAGAGGTAAATTAAATATAAAAATGGCAGACAACATAATAATCTTCGTATCTAACTTGTTTTGCGACTTAGGGCGGGATTCAGACGTAAATATGTGCCTATTTCAAAACTATTAAATTAAATAATATATAATAAAGATACATTAAAAACATTAGGTACTGACCAAAGACTAAAAATTAACAAACTATTATAACATTTCTAATTTAAAATTTCAATCCTCCCAAGCCGCAGTCAACAGCGATACAAAATTAATATTCAATAGGGAGAAATTGCGTCCAATTCAAATAGTCCACAAAACAATATACGGATTCATTTCGGCACCCTTTCACTGATTAAACCTTCTGTCATCGACATCACACCGACCGCGGTCACTGCGGTCAGTTCATCTCTACGCTTTTTACCCTACCACATAACTATATACAAATATGTAGTATGCTAGAATATATCATGAGGACCGTCAATGTAGCGTTCCTATAATAGTTATATTAAAGAAAGAAAAAAGACATTTATTCACTACACAAAAGACACAGAGACAAAGGGAGTAGAAATACAATACAATTGATACAAAATGTGTGTGTCTTCGCGGCAGTGAATCGGTCGCTGTCTCAGCATTATGCCGAGGTGTCATATTAAAAAAGCCTGTTGTAGCTAGTTGGACTTACCAGACCTTTGGGTAACATATTACTTTCAACATATAAGACCCCCTCGCAGACCGTTGGAATAAATCACTGAGTACGATACTGGGTTGGGTTAGAACAAGGATATGCACTGCCATAATTCCAGACACCAGTATGTGCATACGAGGCACACGCCACAAATTCAAACCTGCAGCGAAACTGTTGGGGTTTGACTTCGGAGCAGCCATTCCAAGCACTAACTATACTTCACCTGACTGTGCACGGCAGCGACGTGAATTATAATTATTATTTGTCATAGTTTATTATTACCTGTAATTCTGAATAAATAATTATTACAATCAGGTCTTACAACGGTTACATTGTTGATATTATAGGAAGAGCAGGATCTTCTGCCACAAGTATATATTATACTTACTAGAAGATTCCAACACTAAACTTGTACACATTACTGTAACTAAATAAATAATTTTCATTTTCATATTCATATTGGCTTTGTTGTCCGTTAATTAACTACGTGAATATTGGTGATTTATTGTCCTGGAAATTCAGAGGCCGATGAAATAATTTAATCTGAATTGAATCGGCAGTTTTCGCCGTATTCCGCCTCCATCCACATCCACACTCAACACTCCATTTTATGAATGCGCAAATAACTGTCCAAATGTCTGTTACCTCCTCACGGTTTAGATACAATTTGGCACGGGGATAGTTTAAGAACTTAGACCTTCCTAACACAGGAGTTATTATCCTGGAAAAAGATGCAGAGTCGCATACTGAGGAGAGCGATCATTAAACCTGAACCTGAATGAATAACAATAGTCCTTCGAGCTCCACGCAGCCGGAGTCGCGAGCTAAATCTTGTATGTATACTCCGTTCCAAATAGATTCAATCGTGTATTCCTGAGGCCTCAAGGAGTCAAAAATGTCATATCTGCGTCCGTCACTCCGTCAAGAAAAATATGTAATATTAATACATAAAAAAAAGTTAGTCGACCTTTGCTTACTAACGAATGAATTTTTACTTAATCTTGTTTACTCATCAGAAACACCCGTCTAATATTATTTGCAATCCTCACGAAGCACCATGTATGTATATACTGCTGAGTATACATATAAATATATATTGATTCCGACCAACTTGTTAATGTAACCACGACGCGCAAATATGGCAGGCTCACGAAATTGCGTAGCGATTCTGCAGGGACAGTGTTCAATAATAAAGTAGAATAGCCAGCAATAATTGAATCCCGAGCTCACTTCGGAATAAGCCCTTCATCCCTTCATTAATTGCTGGTATTAATTCGTCCCCTCGGCTTTGAGGGCCAGGGGTACGATGTAATGTACCCCGCTAAGATGTTAAAAGGAAGGGTGGTGAATTTTTGTTGTTTGGGGATGGATGTTATAAGCAGTTCCTCAAACATATCAAGGGTCGGCAACGCCCATGTTACTCCTTTGTAGTTGCATGCGTCTACAGGCTGCGGTGTCCGCTTACCATCAGGCGGGCCGTACGCTTGTTTGCCACCGTCGTTGTATAAAAAAAGTCTGTAATCGTTATTTACGTGGTAGCAGTTGCTCGTGAGTTTGTCCACGTGAACTGCCGTTAACTTTCATCCCTTTGGGGGATGATTTTCGGGATACAAATATCGTATTAAGTAAGTATCTTATATTGAAAAATCCGTTCAGGCGTCCACATGCATGATTGAGTAACAAAAATCTCAACTTCTAAACAAAGAGACATAAACAACGAATCCTCAAATCAGTAAAGGGTCGGCAGCGCACTTATGATTCTTGGGGTGTTGCTAGCGTCCATGTGTCTGCCCTACCATCAGGCTGGCTGCTTGTTTGCCACCGTCGTAGTAATACAAAAATCACTAAATCAATGAAATGTGGGCGACGCGTTTGTGATTACTTTGGAGTGTGTCCTCAGGCTACGGTGTCCGCTTACAAGGCAAGCCTTATGCTTGTTTACAATCTTCATACTATAAGAAAGGACAGACATGCGACTTTGTCATTAAGAAGCAATTGATCCTCACGTCAATCAGGGACCAAGGCGGAATCATTCAGCCGGCTAATGAGACTTACGTCATGGTAACTGCGTCATTTTAAGAGTCCGCAGCGCGCAGTAAGCTCGACTCTCCATACAAACGTAGTTATGCTCTCATTTTAAAACTACGTGTTAGATTGTAACGAAACTTTGCATACACAATGACATGAGGTATACCTATGTCTGTAATTAGTTTATGTAGCTTCTGATATCATAGCAAAAAAAAAAGCGGTATTTAAGTTTTTCATACAAAACTTGTTTTTGTTGTATTTCGTTTGTTTTATAAACTGGAACCATATAAACTAATTACAGACATACATTGTACCTCATGTTATTGTATATGCAAAGTTTCATTACAATCCAATATGTAGTTTCAAAATGAGAGCGTAACTACGTTTGTATGGGAAGGTGAAATTCGGCCGAGCTTACTGCGGACTCTTAAATGCGTCATCGACGCCGAGAACATATTTTGGATGTTGGGAATCAATGGAGGAATATTGTCTAGGTATTAGCTGGCCGCGCGAATTAGCCCGCGTATTGCAGATAACCTAGCCGGAGCCGCGGCATAAAATATAGCCCAAATCTATCCTGAAAGTCCGTGGGAAAGATTTTTTTAATCGGATAAGCGATAAAATGTTTGAGGCGTTTTCCCCCCTACATACAAACTTACAAAGCTACAATCTCCCAACTTTTCCTCTTTATTGAACGAGCGAGCGAGGCGAACCAAGTTCTCCGCTTCAGCTTGGGTAAAGCTTTCGTATGTCTGTCCGCCTATCTGTTCGGCTGTTCTCCTCTACTAGTCATGCATTGCATGACATTTCAACCGATTCTCGTGAAGTAACGTGAGCAGGTATGGTACATAGAGGGGTGTAGACTCATTTATTATTACTTTAAAAGAAAGAAGGCGCAAAAATATGCCTAATCACGAAAGTCCCATTCAAATATCTCCAAAAAATTACGAAACTACAACCGTTTTAATGTAGCTTGTTAGAGAGAAAACGCTAGATCGTGGCGTCACGAAATTAAAATAATTGAAGAATACACACTCGCGAGGTCAACTGCTAAAGGAGAAAATAGTACTATTAATACGTATTCGTAGATTACGTATTGATTAATAGATAAATGTGACCATTAGCTTTGCCGGCCAACTAGGCTAAAGGAGTTGTCAAATACTTACCTATGCAAGTAAAGTATTTGACTACATTACTGAGGCTCTAGTATAAGTTTTACCGAAACAAAACTTTACGATGGCGTTTGCGTTTTACCCTCAATTTGTATGGGATTTGACAGCTAAACGCGAACGCGGTCGTAACGTTTTGTTTCGGTAAAACTTATACTAGAGCCTCTGTTCACAAACATACTTCTTTAGTCATATAAACATCAGCAGTGGCGAAGCGCCCATAAAAGCCCACAGACTTACCTAACGTTTTAGGCAAGCCTATAGTTATATACTCAAAACCTTTCATAACTTTTTCCCATCGAAAATTTTCAGGCACCGCCATTGATAAACATAGTACCTATTTGTTTCCAGAAAAACCCGGAATTATCGCGTGTAATGTTAGTTAGTCCCGTCTAGGACTACTTGAGCTATAACCACGAAAATCGAATCTCAAAGTTCGTATATCTCTATCTCTATCGCACTTATGGCTTATGGTACTCGAGCGACAGACAGAGGTATACGAACTTCGAGATTCGATTTTCGTGGTAGCGCCGCTGACTTTTGATAGTCTTCGGAAAGCCATGGAACTAACTTGATGGGCAGCGAAACTAAGTGGGAGAGGGCTGGCCAAGGGGCCCGTAAAAACTCAAGGTTTAAGAGGCTGGTAGAATGAAAGCCTCGAGAGAGAATCTCCCACCAGGAAAATCAGAGATGTATTGCAACAGTTAGAACAAAATGGGAATAACATGAATTAAAGGAAGGCTTAGAAGAAGAGGATTGGCTGAAGTCTGGATTGGATGCAAGTTCGATTGTACTGTTCATCAAAGCGTTAAGAAAAAAAAGAATTCTCAAAGCCAAAAGTACGTTTAAACTGTTGGCAACCCTATCAATGTGCGGTGACCCTCCCTCCGGCGGGCCTCCGCCGAGAAGTGTAATCGCAATCGATACCCTCCCTGATGACGCTGACGCAATATACCAAGTATTCCATTCTTTCGCAGGAATTCTCGTTAATTGCAGCCGCTGGTGCTGTCTATGTGAAAGGGATAATGTGAAGTCATGTTTTTTCGATCGGTAGCATTCATATACCTAGTTTTTTCGAAAATCATGTACAGTCTTGGCCAAAAGTATTGAGCACGTTTTCTTTTGTACCGTATAAATAAAAGTATTCTTTTTAAATTTCAAAAAACATGCAGTCGTAATAGTACATTACTTACCAAGGGCTGTAAAAGCAAAAAAAGCCCGAAATCGCAGGCACTTGTGACCCGAGCCGCAGGCGAGGGTTGTAAATATGCGATAGAGGGCTTACTTTTTTACTGCCCGTGATGAGTACACAATTTTACGTCTTCACCTGGCCACAATGCGAGTTTTTCGTACATCAATGAATTACATTAAAATATAGTAAATTAACTTTTTTTTTTTATAATATAGGAGGCAAACGAGCAGTCGAATCACCTGATGGTAAGCGATAATCGACGTCCATGGACACTTACAACACTGCTACTTTTGTGATAATTTCACAATGAATTAAACTCTTCGAACGAATTAATTGCGTAATATTATCGCGATTAAACACATGTTTAATGTTCATTACGCCAAAAGGTGCGAAGCTAGTCGAGCAGTGTACCTACGTTGCGAACGTTGGACTTTGATGAAAAACATACAGCATTCGTTCTATTATTCTGCACATTACCATTACTAACACTTTGATTGTTAGACAATGCTGATTAGGATTCGATTTTGTATATACATAAATATACATATATAGGTCTTAGAGACATTTAGGTTCGGATCTCTTCTGTGGACATTACAAAAGTTAAGAGCTATATAAAGCCTAATTTTTGGGTGACAAAAAGCCGCAAAAAGACGAACGCTATAGCCTAGTTTGGTTGGTAGTGACCTGCCTAAGAAGCAAGAGGTCCTGGGTTCGAATCCTGGTAAGGGCATTTATTTGTGTGATGAACACGAATATTTGTTCCTGTACTATGTATTTAAGTAAGTATTTATTTATCTATATAAGTATGTTTATCGTCGTCTAGTACCCACAGTACAAGCTTTGCTTTCTTGTATGATGTCATGCGATATTTTTTTAAATGCACGGAATTTCTTAGCTATTGACTACAGGAAATACGAATTTTGTTTTACTCAATGATGTAATACTTAAATGCTTGTAATATATATAGTTTCGGTTTCCTTCAAGATTTTAGAACAACACTTATTTGTATTTCTTTGCGATGAATGTCGAATCTTTGTCCTTTACATGCAAGCAATAAATTCTTTAACATTACAAATTTAAAGGCTGAAGTACGCCCGAGCATCAATGCACCCAGGATTTCCTGCACGAAACACACCGACCAATAATCCCCATTCGAAATTCGAACAAACCCCAACCGGCCACTAAAACCCAGAGCCATAGGCAATATCACTTTCTGGTATCCTGATGCATATCCATTTCTCTATAGCGTCACAATCGCGACACGGAGGGTGTTACCCACACCCTTGTGCCGGCTTCATACACCCTTCACACGTCCTATTTACGGTTGGCTAATAGAATGCCACACGAGAATGAGCTTTATTGTAACGAGGGTAGGTGCTCCGTGGGAGTTTTCTGGGGGTGATAGTAAGTTTGCGATTGTGTACATAGAGGGCGCGCCCCTACTGTCGCCGAACAAACATGGCGGCTAACGACGTTTTTGCGAGCGCTCGTGAGTGATTTCGCGCCTAATTTAGGTACGAATGCGATATATTGTTTAAGGGCAGTAGCTACGGCTGATGATCGTTTTTGAAACGCTCAGACCCTTAAGTGAGAAGGAAACTGAAAAACATATTTTCTATTCAATCACCAATCTGAACGTCTGTACTTTTTATAGAAGATTACATGCTATGTCAAAAAAAAATAGAAATTACGCAGTTTTCAACACAATTTGCTACTACTTCAGCACTACAAGTGCTGTTTTCACGGTTCTTTTGAAAAAAGTTTTATAATTGATTTAGAATCCGGTCGTTGATATTCTGAAAAAAACATTCGTTATAATTATAATAATCTATAGCTAAACCATTTATTTCTGGCATATAATTATAAATACCTGAAAGTCTAACATAAATACAATAATATTCTATATATCTCTCTCTGTGATATGCAAAAAAATCAATTACGCAAGTTAGTCCATTTGCGGGTGAAGTGCACAGCATATCGAGCTCGCATTAGCGAACGCGCAAGAAGCAAGACAACATTTTCGGTGCTACAGTTTACTTTTTACTTACACGTCGGTAAATTTTGGCGTTTTATTTTTGGGAAGATTTAAGAGTCTGGGTTTGTCCATTATGGATTGTCATAATATGATTAATAGTCTAATAGCCTTTCTCGCAAATGGGAGATTATTCTGTTTTAATTGGTTAAATAAAAAATAGTTTTTGTGACTTATATTTCACCACCCCCTTTCTTCCCGTGGTCGTCGTAAAAGTCGACTAAGGGAGCAGGGTTGTAGTGTGTTGTGGGCGATGGGCTAGCAACCTATCACTACGATATCACATTTTGTCGATCTTTTATATCCACATCTGTGCTAAAAGTGGCACTGGAACATAAGTTTCATGTACTCTGCCTATCCCTTTTGGGAATAAAGGCGTGAATCTATACACGTATGAATGTATATATTTCACAAAATACTGAGTAGGGCCAACCGTAACAATCATCACTACATAGTATAAAACAAAGTCGCTTCCCGCTGTCAGTCCCTATGTATGAAAATGAAAATGATTTATTTGTACAACATAGGTAAGTAACATAGGTTAGGATCTTAAATAATAGTTTTTAGAACCACTATGCTGGGCCGTTAGGCATACACATTTTAGCAGTAATTAATGGACGAACATGGTTCTATTCCATTAATTACAGTCTAACAAATACTCATTTGTTGTGTAGTACGCTTTTTTAATAAGATGATCAAATAATTTTCGTTTAAAGACTACCGTATTTTCTACTTCTACAATGCTTTTCGGTACCTTATTGTAAATTTTAGGAGCCATTACAAGTATTCTATACTTAAGGCGCGTACTCTTAAAACTTTGAAATAAATTAAGATTCAATCTAGCAAACATCGCAACCTCAAACACATAAAGACAGGGAAGAGTCAATATTCGCAAACTCTGGAAATAGGGCTTACAGCTGTCTAATTGTAATATAATGAGCGAATACATCTCTTCTGTGCTCTGAAAGCTAATTCTCTATCGACAGAATTTGCCCAAAAGATTATGCCGTGCCTCAGTGTCGAAGTTACATAAGCTTGGTAGGCTGTTAGAACTACTGATTCATTGACTATTTTTCTTAAATTATATAATACATACGAAAATTGATTCAATATCATACATTGTATGCTTAGATCTTTAAAACTACGCAACGGATTTTGATGCGGTTTTTTTAATAGATAGAGTGATTCAAGAGTAAGGTTTATATGTATAATATGGTACCCGTACGAAGCCGGGGCGGGTTGCTAGTTAAAAAAATTGATTTAATCAAACATTGTTACCTACATTACATAGTTGCGCTACAGCGGCAAATGCAAAGCTTTTTAAATTCGACAAAAGCTGGTGCGAAGGGATTTATTTTCATCGGCATAGCCGACACATTTAATAAACTTTACAATATTTTATTTAACGTATAACGTGCGATGGTGATATTTTTACTCGCGCTTATTAACCGGCCGGGGCTTCATTTGGTTTCATCACTTTCGCATCGTATTCGGAATATGTTTCTCATACGATTAAAACGACCAAATGAACAAGCGGAATCAAAAGATTTTTCAAAAACTTAACTCCTTTATTCAATGTCTATATCACTACGATTATGAGGAATCTAGCGCCGCGCCGCTAGAGCTACGGTAGCCTAGTGGTTCAGGCATGCGGCTGTCAAGCAGCGGTCGTGGGTTCGAATCCCGCCTCGTACCAATGAGTATTTCGGAGCTTATGTACGGAATATTTACCGTTAGCTTTTCGGTGAAGGAAACATCGTGAGGGAACCGGTCTAATCCCAATAAGGCCTAGTTTTCCCTCTGGGTTGGAACTTGGAAGGTGAGATGGCAGGCGCTTTCGTAAAACTAGTGCCTATGCCAAATCTTGGGATTAGGTGTCAAAGCGGACCCCGAACTCCTGCAGGGCTACAACCGGGAATAGCGCCAGGAGGATGGTGATTATGAGGAATTTAACGACACCTCATGTGCCACAACTTAAAAAAGTTGAAAAACCCCCGACATTTTCATTTCAAAGTCCAATATCTCAAAAACGGCTGAACAGATTTTCATGAAACATGGCTAAGAACACTCGGGATCACATCAGGTTTCGAATAAAACAAACCGCATTCAAATCGGTCCATCCGTTTGGCAGATACACAGACACGTTAAACACCCCTCTCTGTGCGTCGGGGGTTAAAAATAACCACCTCGTGATGAATGGTGAATCTACTATTCCTTTTTACAATATGGCTTCTGGTCGTCTCCATTTTGAATTTCGATTACCTACTGTCTTGTCTTGAGTGACACTTGCAAGAATAAAACGAATTTATTGACGTATGATTCATTAAAATCGACTCACGCGTTTGATCTCTAGAGCGCCACAAATGAACAAACATTCATACATACATAGACTGCTAAACTCATTACCCTCCTTTGCGTCGCGCAGCTAGGTGAAAAGAAAAGAGATTCGCACAGCTCAAGAGTTTATCCAAAACAAATGAAACTTCGCCGACTTGAGTTCCGTTTCGATCAACGCCGTAAAACTTTCGTCGCCGTGCAAAGCGTTTAATTTGTGAATAGGACAAAACAAGCATTTCCATAACAACTCAATGAATAGCAGCCGGCACCCAACGCTCTACGATTTAATGCCTAAGGATTTAACAAAAACTTCCCAAACGGAAGGAGTTACCATCGACCAGCGTTAGTTGACCCGATCCGCTCTTACCATTACACTTCAACATAAGAGAATTCCATAATCGATAAGAACCTCAACAGGTCACGACCAAGTGGTCAGTTAACAAATAAAATAGAAGAGGTTCGTTAAAAGAGCATCTAACAAAACGTTATTAAATCTTATTTCAGTGAGGATAAAGATATTTCGAGCTCCGTTGTGCCCATTGTTCGGAATTTGCCCTTCATTGGTGCATATTATCTGCTATTTTTAAGATATTTGTAAGCGTGTTTGTTGTGCATCCGTGGTATTTGGAAAAAATAATAACCGACGCTTTGTGTTGTTGAAGGGGATGTGCTGAGCGCATATCGTAGGAAAGAAGCTTACATTTGAAATGAATCGATAAAAACACGTGTACACAAACAATGCTGCCTCTACCTAAATTAGCCATTAAGTGCCACATTGGCATAATCTGCGATGTAATTAATAAACCCATATTAGTGGCATCGACTTAGCTGATAAATTCTGGGGAAAATTATGCAATTGCTTAAGAAGCGTGATTTAAGAAAAACCTACGTTTCTTGACTACAATGTAAAATAATTAAATATTTCGGGACAATCTTGCACAAATCGACCTAGTCCCAAACTATTAAGAGTCCGCAGTAAGCTCGGCCGAATTTCACCTTCCCATACAAACGTAGTTACGCTCTCATGTTAAAACTACGTGTTGGATTGTGACGAAACTGCATATACAATGACATGAGGTATATCTATGTCTGTAATTAGTTTACATGGTTCCAGTTTATAAAACAAACGAAATACAGCAAAAACAAGTTTTGTATGAAAAACTTAAATTCCCTGTATTTTTTTTACTATGGTATCTGAAGCTACATAAACTAATTAGAGACCTGGATATACCTCATGTCATTGTACATGCAAAGTTTCGTTACAATCCAACACGTAGTTTTAATATGAGAGCGTAACTACGTTTGTATAGAGAATCGAGCTTACTGCGGACTCTTAAGCAAAGCTTGTACTATGGGTAGGTACTAGACGATGACAAACATACATATACATATACATAAATAAATACTTAAATATCTACATAGAAAACATCCATGAGTCAGGAACAAATATTCGTGCACAGCACACAAAAAACGCTCCAACCGGGATTGGAACCCAGGACCTCTAGCTTCGTAGGCAGGGCTACTACCAACTAGGCTAAACCAGTCGACAAAATGAATAAGGTAAAAATTAGATAAGTTTACATCCCTACTGTATAAACTATTATGTAAGTATAAAGGATATTTATTTCTATAGTAAATATTCAGCTCCTTACGTTCTCAACGTTTGTAGGTCCTTTGTTAAGTGAATGTTATCAACATCTTCTCATTGTCCTCTTTTCCTGTAACTTTACAAGTAGCAATTTAAAATCAGATAACAAAATGCGAATCGCGGTCCATTACTGGCGGTCGATTTCACATCAAAAACCATGCGACAACACATATCATTGTCGAGACGACAAACGATTAGCCCCCGGCCAACAATCCAAAATAGGATGAAAATGTCAAAATACAATCTTTCACAAAAATCTTTACTATGCTAAATTACTACACTCCGCTATTCGAAATACAACCTTAACATAATAACAATAAGCATTAAGAAGACTGTATAAGTGCTCTTGTCGCGATTAAAGTGTCAATCACTAACACAAAAGGCGTAACACTATAACTTGTGCCAATATGATTTACCTTTTTTTTGGGAATTCGACAATGGCATTGGATGACACGGCATTGTGCCATTAGCATTGTTAAAATGGAACAGGAAGACGCGCGTTTTGTTGCGTTTTGCGCAAACTTGAGTTTCGTATCTTGTTAAGGTTTGGATTAGAGGAGTCAGTGGAGTCGTCTTAATCGACTTATTCTGTATTCCTTATGGCGGGTTGCACCAACTTATGAGTACAGGCCGATCAACGCTAACAGCCAAGCTGTCATTCGATAGAAATGCTTAGCCACACATGTTAGTTTATTTATTTCATAACGTTTGTTCATAAATATCCTAGTCTGTATCCCAAACCTGAAAACTTCAACACTCATGCACACAACTTACGTCGTCGCTATAAAATAGTTCAAGCAGTTCCCGCCAAACTATAATAACAATGTTCAGTAACGGCCCTTACGCAATAACCATCAGAATCTGCAATCAAATCCCGCAGGTTATAAGAAACGAAGTTACATATTAAAGTAACACCTTTGTTATTAAACTTAAAACTTACCTCCTAACTGAATGCCTCCTAAATAATGAAATCTGCATTCATGTGCCATTAAATTATAACAATTTAGTAAAAATTGCAAATACAAATAAAGAGTACGTTGTTATCTTTATGTATGTTTAGGTTAGTTTAGTATTTAATATGTTGCTACACCCTTAGTAGGGTCCGTCTGGAGGGGCTGGTTAGATATTAACGGCCGTATTCATAATCGTACTATAAGCCTGTTGTAACTAAAATGGCGTTAAAATTCGTTTGTCCTTATCTGTTACTTTGACATTTGTGTTCGTAAGAAAGGGACAGAGCACATTTTATTTAGCAGAGGCATTTTAAGTTTTATGAATAAGGGGGTAAGAGTCCGCAGTAAGCTCGATTCTCCATACATCTCGATTCTCCATAGATATACCTCATGTCATTGTATATGCAAAGTTTCGTCACAATACAACACGTAGTTTTAAAATGAGAGCGTAACTACGTTTGTATGGAAAGGTGAAATTCGGCCGAGCTTACTGCGGACTCTTAAGAACACCATGTAAATACCATAGTCGCAGCGAATAAATAAATATGAATATGAAACTTGTCAAACTTTCTATACATTCAGATTTTAACGAACACCGCTTACCTACGCTTACAGAAGGTTTGGTGCAACCCACCCTTAGATAATTACGTCGATTTTGAGCACAAGGAACATAGTAATTACGTTCATTGCATTTAAGCCAAATAAAGTTGAGATTTCGTTGACAAAATAGCACTCACCTAGGCCGGTAAAACATAGAATGTCTCAGACCGCAGGTATTTGTCGCCCGAACCGAAGTTCTCACCGGCGCACCCCTAATTCAATTACAAAAATATATTTTACTGACTTCAATTCAGTACTTCTCCTTATTTGAAGAGTTCCCTCGATTTCTCCAGATCCTGACCTGATGAACATGGGACCACCTGGGAAAGATACCCTTTCGAACATACGCTACGCTCTAAACGTTGATCATTTACTCTGCACCAATTTGAAGTGTCTCTGTTTGGCCTTACGGTTGACTGGTAGAGAATGCCATTTGGCATTAAGTCCGCCATTTGAACATTATTTTGGTTTTGTGCAATAAAGTTTAAATAAATAAATAAACATCGCCCTTGTATCGAATGTAATGGATAATATTTTGCAATCTTGTTTTGTTTTCAATTAGTGACATTTAGTTTGTTAACCGTTTATAGCGCTCATTAATCTGCAAATTGTAAATGATTATTGTGAGAGATAATTATTATTTTATTGTAAATTACCGTTTGACATGTAAAAGTGCCCTTGTGACCTCTTTGCTGAATAAATAATTGTTTCTTTTTATTGATAACAAAAAAATAATCTTCCAAACCGGTACAGGCGACTTCGAATAATCCGGGAGCATACTATAATAGAAGATTCCGACGAATTGAGAGCATTTATTGCAGACGGTTAAAAATGGACTTCCTTGATATACACAATATATAGTTTTATCCTGTGGGTTTGCCTGCGTTCTTTGCAATACACCAACCGCGCGGGCAGCTATCGCCATATAAAATTATACATCGAAATTAAAAAGCAAGGCAACTCCGCGCCTTTTTCAGTTCTCGAAAAGCCCTGTCTTACCCACAAATAAATTGGCCTACAACCCCCACTTGCCCGAGGGGATTTTCGGATTAAACTTTATTACCTCCCCAAAAAACTATTCGGGATTCTAGCTTTTGTCGTCGTGCTGTTATTTCGAAGGTATTGTGCGACGGGTCCTATCTAAGGGCAGCCTTTGACAACTCTTTGATTCGTGATTTGGTTGTGATAATAATGAAAGGTATGTGTGATTAGTATTTATTGTGAAAGGTTTAAGTTTAGAGAACGTTTTGTTGGAACGTGTTCCCTGCCATAGCCTTTATAACGTTGGCATATAGGATAAAATTTCACCTGGCCTGTGAAATAAGTTTTTTTATTATACCTGGATCGTACTAGTACTTTGAAGTTTTAGTAGGTAATAGTACAAAAGCCGTTAAAATAATGTACTGTGACTACGATGACTGTGCCTTTGTAAGAAAAGTCCAAATAGGAAGCTTTTATTGACTGAACTTTTTCATGGAAATTTAAGATGACTTATGATTTAAGTTTTTTTTTTTTAATATCACAACGATAGCAAACAAGCATACAGCCTGCCTCATGGTAAGCCGACATCATAGCCTATTTTTTTCAATTTATTTATTATTAACTAAAATTAGACATGAATAGTATCATACATTGCTCCACAAAACGGAGTCAAACGGTAGAGTCAAAATTAAAGTCTCATTTCTCTTTGACATTATATAGTCAATGTATATGTACTATACATTATTTTATTATTACCTACTGAACGTTTATTGTGACTATAGTCACATGAGCGCTGCTGACCCGTTATTGATTTGAAGATTCGTTGTGTTCTCGGGAGCTCTAGCGACCTTATTATAACTACGTTGTTCTTTGTTTTGTGCAATTTAATTTTAAAATAATAGAATTTTCATGCCGAGACCTTGAAAGGGCTTAGAACGTCTCGTCTAGGAAGTTATATCAAACATATAGCTCTATTTTATACCAGAAAATAGCAAAGTCACGGGCATATTCTAGTATTTTATAAAGCAGATGACGTTACAGTACGGAATTCCGTTCTCATTGATGTCTCCCAATATTCGCTCTTTGTTTGCATTTTATGCTAACGTAAATATAATAACTAATCGAATGACAGCTATCTAAACGTATTCTCAGCAATAAAGACGGCAAGATAGAAAAAAAACAAAAGCCTTTAGAGCATTCTATCATTCAATCTCCAAACCCACCGCCAAAGGTCGGTAATTAGCATTTCGAAAAAAGAAAACTCTGCAACTCGGATCGGGCATCACAATAATTCTAAGTGCCCCTCTAGATCTTTTGTGAACTCGGCAATCTGCCATATCAATGGCGCTACCCTATGTACCTACTTATTAATTACAAAGAACACCGACAACCCTGAACGTAACACTGCTCTTAACTACGCACACGTTTAATAAATAGAAACCCTAGCTCTCGCAAAAATGATCTCTAGGCCGTTGTGATAGAGTTGATGGTTAAATGACGCCGCTACGCGAATTAGCATACGAAAGGGAACCTTTTGATTTTCGAAACGAGCCGTTTTGAGCTCTACAGTCATGAATATAAGGTTTAGTTTAGATTGCCGAGTAAGAATAGCCAGGGGTGTGAATTAAGATATTGTAAAAGGGACAAAAGGGGAATGTCACACGAACGCTTAGTGTCAACCTCACATGTCTTTGAAGCTCATGTAAAGTGTAGATATTATTTATTTAGGAGCACAAATACGGTTGGGGCGTAGTCGCTTGTTGTGATGCATGTCACATCCACAGTGACACCGTGTGCCCCGGGGCTTATAAATAAGCCTTTGTAATGGCTGACAATGACATGGGATACTTGCTAGAAAATGTATAATGGAAAACATTTACCCTATGAGAGGGTACTGCGCAGTTATACATTTTAATCCGTTTTTTATTATTAATTATATTTAATGCTACAGCGTTCTTTGTCATTTGATAAAGTAAGTAACGTAACATAGCACGGAAAATTGTTATATGAAACACGTAATAAAACTATATGACCTTAAAATCCGACCAATAATAAATATTAGATAAGTTTTTAGGGCTAGTGTCTTTTCAATGTCTACTTCAGCCTTGAATCATCCTACTAATATTATAAATGCGAAAGTTTGGATGTTTAGATGTTTGGATGTTTGTTACTCAATCACGCTTAAACGGCTCAACTGATTTAGATGAAATTTTGCACGAAGATAGTTTATAACCTGGATTCAAATATAGGATAGTTTTTATCCCGGGTCCACGCAGACGAAGTCGCGGGCGGAAGCTAGTCACTAAATAAAATGTTTCATGTCATGATGAAAAATACGTACCTATTCTTAAAAATAACAAAAAAACATAATTAAGATACATAAATCGGGTTTTTTAAATTCCCGATCATCTCGGGAAACATCATCAAAATAAAAAACTTACCCAGGCAGGATCTTGATAGTAAATATTAGACTCGAGTGTTTCACGTACTCTGTCATAGTCGACTTTAAAGACCTTTAAGTATATTATATACAATCTTTTATTTTACCATACAATCTTTTAAGTCCGCAGTAAGCTCGATTCTCCATACAAACGTAGTTACGCTCTCATTTTAAAACTAAAACTTGGTATATACAATGACATGAGGTATATCTATGTTTGTAATTAGTTTATATGGTTCCAGTTTATAAAACAAACGAAATACAGCATAAACAAGTTTTGTATGAAAAACTTAAATTCGCTGTATTTTTTTACTATGGTATCTGAAGCTACATAAACTAATTACAGACATAGATATACCTCATGTCATTGTTCATGCAAATTTTCGTTATAATCCAACACGTAGTTTTAAAATGAGAGCGTAACTACGTTTTTATGGAGAATCGAGCTTACTGCGGACTCTTAAATGGATATAATGCACTACCGCGGTATTGCAGCGCATCAGTAATGCTTGTGCTCTTGTGCTTGAGGCAAACATAGAATCGTTCCAGTGTCATGGTCATCATACGAAAAAGAACAGCATCCCGGATGCGCCGCCTTAACAACAGCACCAACTGCTTGTTAGCTATTGTTGCTGGAAGAGTTGACGGACCCTTTTTTGAGCATTGGACACAAATGCACACGAGCCTGTGTCCGGCGCTGACATGTTTTTTTTGTTTACTTATTAAAACTAACATAATTTTAATTTGGTATCGCACTATGTTACTAACCACATATGGATACACCTAAATGATCCGAAATAGAGATGATTATTATTATAACTATTTTGAAGCCACTGGTTTTCAGAGTTCAGTGTTAACAAGTTAAGATTTTCGGGAAACTTGGTCCTAATTAATCCATTCCCGATGATTTCGGTGTGGCATATGTATGTATAAGTTACATTTCCAACCGCAAAGTTTCATTCGCTTCGCTTGCTCGTTCAATTAATTACCATTATTGGTTGGTTTCTTAGGTCATATAGTTTTATCACGTTTTCTATATTACTTAATTATATGACAAAAAATGCTATAGCGTGAAAGATAGTAAAAAAAACCGGCCAAGTGCGAATCGGACTCGCGTTGCAAGGGTTCTGTGCATCACAAGATTTTAAACAATATTTTTTACTAACGGAGCGTTTTTGACGTTTCATAAAAATAAGCTGATTTGATTTTTGTCAAATACCGTATTAAGTCCGACTCACGCTTGACTGCACATTTCTAATAGATTTTCCTGTCATCTGTAGGTAAAGAACTATTTTGTGTATTTTTTTCAAAATTTTAGACTCGGTAGTTTCGGAATTGAAGGAGAGGGAGAGGGGGGGAATGGTAAGTTTTAACCTATTTTCTTAAATAATTTCTAAACTAATTATTTTAAAATTACAAAAAATATATATTTTAGATGCACACAATGAGCTCTTTCATTTGATATGTAACACGATAGTATATGCAAAACTTTATTTTTTAATTTTCTCATTTCCCCCCCAAAAGTGGCCCCCATGTTTAAAATTCATTTGTTTGCGTTACATGTTCCTCTTTGGGTCACAAACTTACATATGTGTACCAAATTTCAACGTAATTGGTGCAGTAGTTTCGGAGAGAGAGAAAATATACTGTGAAGGACGGACAGACAGACGCACGAGTGATCCTATAAGGGTTCCGTTTTTTCCTTTTGAGGTACGGAACCCTAAAAAGAAAAGAAAAGATCTTTCATCAGCGTATAGAATGGACATATTATGCAATTTTTCTCTCGCTTGCATTTTTTGTAATAGTGGGCTGAGCCGCGCGAGCATCTAATTTACTCACAAAAATGCTTATTATTTACCTAGAAAACCTGTCTTCTGCGAAACAAAACTGTAATTTAAGAAGGACGGATGTGTTAAATGCTGGATTTTGAACCTTAATGCAGCTCAATAAGAAAACCGAAATATACAAACCAAACACACCTATAGTAGAAAAAAATAATAAATTCTTCATATCTACACTCCAGTCCCCGACTATAGACAGAACTTCTGAGTGCAAAACACACACACACACACACACGGCTTTACAAGAGCGTTCTAGACTCTTTACTACTTCAGTTATGCGTGTCTCCCTTTCTCATTCGTATCCCAGTTTTCCCTCCCTAACTGTCAACTGGTTCGTCCACCCTCTGTGAGATGGCGCTAAGCACAATAGGTGAATGCCGTACGCTGGCTACACTACGCGGTTCAGAGTTCATGACATAGATGGCGCTGAGATACATATCAAAATGCATTTCCCAATTGATTTTTACAAGCTTTTATAATATAAAAAAAAACCTTTAATTAATTATTGTAGGATTATATTGTGATATAAACGTCTGTAGTAGCTTTAAACGTTTGACCACTCAGCACAATTTTTAAGTGTATCTCATTCTTTAAGCTATTTAATTTTTTTAAGTGTTGTTTGCCCTTTTAGAGAATGCCATTTGGCATTAAGTTCGCCATTTGTAGGTATATTATTTTGTTTTGTAAGTTTAAATAAATAAATAATTCGCTAACGGTGGAATTCTTAAATGTCTAAGAAAATTGTAAAAACTCGAATGCGTACGGGTTTGATAAATATCACGCACTTTTAAAGGCTGGTACAGTCAGCCTAAAAATGGTCTACCCCTTATGAAACTTAACGTACAAATAATAGAGTGGAAAAATGGTAGACCAAGTTCTTGGCTTACTGTACAGTCGACCTCAAATATGTGTTTTTGTCTTATTACAATCAAATTGTGCATCCAATTTAAATGTAACATACACTAATAAAATACATAAAAAAAACAATATTCTGTTAGTTGTTTTTACGGTGTCAAACAGTCATAAGGTCTGCCTTATTGGTAGGCAGACACCGTAGCAAATGGACATTTGTTACGCTAGAGAAGAAGGATCCCAAGTGCGTTGCTGACCGCTTATTGATTTTTGAGGATTCAGTGTTACTATTTGCTACTCTTGTTTCTAGAAAAAAAAGACCGGGTTGCACTCCGGGAGTGCCGGCAGACGTGAAAACTTGAATAATTTTGATTTTGCAAAAAAAGTTTACTCGATAGACGTATACGCGTACCTACTAGTCAGAATGTGACCGATGTCTTAGCCACACCGATACTACGTTGCAAATATGTGCGTGTTCTTTTTTTGTGTGTGTCTACACACAAAAAAAGCCTGGTTTCCACTTTGATTAGTGCGAGTGCAGGTGATTAGTGCAGGTGATTAGTGACTAGGTGTGGACAGCGACTGATTAGTGCAATTGATTAGTTGGCTGTGTAGTAAAGTGAATAGAAGCGTGTTCTATTTTTTTGCGAGTGGACTGCGAGTAGCTTCGTCCCGCGCGCCCTTCCTTCCCCTTCACTCGCAGCGTGCCTGCCACTAAACACTCGCAGTGAATTGGACACTACTCGCACTACACACCTGCACTCGCACTAATCACCTGCACTCGCACTAATCAAAGCGGAAACCAGGCTTAACACGTAATGCAATTAGTACCATTTGCTGTTTTCAATATTCAGCCTTATCTTACAAGCATTTATAGTTTTAATTTCAATGCTAGCGTATGTCGATAATGATATTACAGAACACGCGAATGGCGTTGGTGAAAACATTTAAAAGAATCTACACCTTAAGCTTAAGGATATTAAGTATAACTTAGTATGCGCCGATTTTTCACTGATTCTAACTCAATATGGCGGTATGCCATTCATTTGCATTTTTAGACACAAAATACCTGCCAATCCGAATTTTGCGGATATATGTTGTCAATTCAAAAGCCTTATTTTGATATGTTCTTTAATTACAGATAGGTCTCGTTCGGATCTACGGTATCTCTTGACAGAATAATAAGTTATCACGCGCCAATTTCCAAGTGAAATAGTTTACTACAGCCGATACGGTATTTCTCGATATCGTCTGTCTAATTTGTAACAAATGGTACCGATGCCGTAGTACGAGACCAACGTTAAATTACGCATCGAAAACTAAACGCTAGCGACTAAAGTTTTGTAGTTGTTGCCGGAGAACACCGGTACGATGAGATACAAATTTCACGGCTCGAATTTGTGACAATCGAAATCCATTCGAAGCGCGTTTATTCGCTATCGAGAATAGTATCGCAATGTGTGTTTTCGATAGCCAGTTAGCCACTGGTGGTAGCCCTACTGGTAAAGGTCGCGGGAGTCCGCTGGATGCGGGTGGCGCAGGACCGGTCACATTGGCACTCTTTGGGGGAGGCCTATGTCCAGTAGTGGACGTATTTCGGTTGATATGATGATGATGATGATGATATTATGATGAGTCTACTTGATCCCCATACGTCACGGTTTACTCAGCTCACATTCGGTGTTTGACTTTGTTCCTCTCATTCAACACAATTATTATAAAAAATATGTAAACTCACGCTTGTATTCCTAAAGGGGAGGACAGGGTACATGAAATTTTAATTTGTGGGTGAAAAACAAAAATATATCGTAGTTTATTGGAGAAGTCGCAGTTTATTATAATATTTTTTTACGCACATCGCAACACAAAATTGATATATTTAAATTCAAATCAAGATTGACTATGCGGTTCCTGGATAAATATTATTACTCTACGAATGAATACCTGTCTGATACCTCTATGTGAAAATTAGGGTTTTGACATTATACACATAGTTTCCTTTAACATTTAGCTATTAATTATCTCCAATTATAATAAGCGTAATCGGTGACATTCATAAGTAGCATTAAGTTTTTAACATACAATCTATTGATAACGACATTATAGCTAACATTAAAATCCTGTTTGTATCTTATAATAATTTATAATATTACCGCTGTGTCAAGTGTTATATACTCTTGTTTTTTCTTAGTTATAAGTTATTGCTGTGCCCTCCCAGGGTCATGTTTTAGTACATAATTGTAATTTAAGACCTATTGTAAAACTACATGGAAAAGCAATAAATGAATTATGAATTATGAAAATGAAAAAAAATATGTCAATCAAATTACGAAGTGTAGGTATTTAATTACATAGCCATGCCCACATTGAAATGTTCATTAAACAGAACATTACAAATGCACGAAAGTTCCAAGTTTAAAAATAAAATTAATATTTTTAAACTTGGAAACAATGCGTCTTTGGAATATAACAAGAATTAAAAGTTCAATAATCTGTAACCAAAATACGAAAAAGTAACGAAATAAAATAATTTTATTATCTTCATACAAACATACACTGCTAAATACATATTCCTTTCGGCGCTGCCGTAGACAGGCAAAATACACCCTTTTTGTTAAGTTTCAATAAACACGTACTCGCGTAGTAGTTTAGTTCCGCTACTGCACCACAGATGGCGCCAGCATGCACTATATGAGAGACTAACAACGCTCGCCTTGCTTGATACTTTTTTAACTCCTAAAAAGTATTGGTATGTACTGATGATTTTACTAACAACTAGGCACCTTACTAATACAATGAAAGTATGGCGATGCCATCATTGATATGAAGACTAATGAAACTGTAAAAATCTCCTCACTTATTGAGAAATATTAGATTGCGCCGAAGCAACGTGCATCAGAATATTTCATAAGTTTGGTTCATATAAACCGACGTCCAGTCGATCCACCTTATTTCATTGTAATAAGGCGCAAAATGTATACATATCTTTGACGTTGACCGTATAAATATTCATCTAATCGAAATGCAACCGAGGACAAAGTTAAAAAACATACCTAACTAACTAATCTATATATTAGGGACTATAAATCTGCCTAATAAATTGCTTCCAAATTACGATTCAATATAAAACAAACAGAAATAGGGTGAACTCATAATCTCATAAATCACCAATAAGTAATATTCTTCCTAAACCCCACCGAATTTGCATTAACGGCCACCCGAAGGCAATTTAAAATAAAAAAACATCAAAAAACCAAAAGTCGATACTAATTCTTATTTCGTTAAACAGCGATCTGAATCGAGTCACGAAATGTCTAAAAGCCCATCACATTAATACATTGACGTGCTCAAAACTGTAAAATTACCATTCCAAATATGATTGTAAAAAATAACCGTTTAAAAAAGACAAATAGGATCATGGCGATGAACGATTATGGCGTAAGCGACGACGAGCACGAACGAGGCTATAAACGTTGCTATCTATTAGTTACAAAAAAAGAGCTTCCGTTTTTATCTAATGGCACTGACAAGGCCGTAAATAAAAAGAAACGTTCGAAAATTGAATTGACGTTTCAATACTGGCTGCAAATAATAATAAAATTGCGATATGCCTGGCTGGTTATAAAATCAGCTGGCACGGTTGCAATGTTATGCAGTGTGAAAGAATAAAACATTTTGAGTAATGATTTGCTAGGAAAAAATGTAAGAAAGAATCGGACCAGCAAAAATTCGAATGTCGAAACGCAACAAATCTTGAAACTGGCTGGTAACGAGCGACATGCCGATACAAACAGGATAGAGTATTGATAGTTTCGCAAAAACAAAACGCTGAGTCAAACTAAGGCAGGAAACTTAACGGAAAGTTGAAAATCACGCGACACCACGACTTATTTACGACACAGCCAATAGGTTTAAAACGAATTTAACTGTTCAGTTTCACTTTATACCTTTATAGAATCAGTATTTGGATCTTATATCGATACACGCGATTATTGTTGTAAGACGGTGTCACTTTGAATTTATCGTTATATTCCTAAATTCTGTTCGGGGCACGCCATGTATTTAACTGAAATAACGTTGTATTTTATTGCCAGTTAGCCCAATAATACCTTCAATTACTGAACAGGCAAATCGGTTTACATATTTTATAGCTTTACGATTGAATATGACAATGTAGAAAGAAAACTGCGTTGTTGATGGTAAAGATAAAATTTAGAAGCTAAGAGAATGAGAGAATACGTTTTAGCAGTTATCGATAGAACTGAATCGAAACCGGAACGGAGAATTTACGATAATGGAAAAGTAAACTATCGAAAGATCGGATCGGCTCGTAATCGGGTTTTTTATTTTTTTCGGAGAGTAAACGGCTGCTTAAATATTCAAAATTTGCCTACCCCTTTTTGTCACGGCATTGACTTCCGACCTGCTAATCGCCGTGCGATCAAAAATGGTGCACCAAGGCGGTTTATATAATGTTTGATTCTTATTTTTTACGGAATCTGACGAAAATGTTGACGGAATCTTGGGAGCTTAGGGGCGACCTTACTCAGCACCAAGAACCACCATACCACATGCCTTTATTTTAATTACGTAGGTACGTGTTTCACCACTATCTCGCCTGATGGTACGAGTAAGTGATGATGAGGTCGAGGGTGTTACATACCATACAACCTAGATATAGATAGTGCCTATTCACTCTCGTCTTGAAAAGATCCAAGTAGTGGTATTATGGGTCTTCGGTAAGGTGGAGGGACCGTTTAATTTTACAATTAAATTATCGCAACATTATAGTCTGGCCTGCCAACCGCATTAATGGAAAAAAATGAGATACAACATTTAATTTAAACTTTAGTGCCCAAAATACAAAAATGTACATACAAATGGTCGGTTTAGTGCCAAATGGCATTCTCTACCAGCCAACCATAATATATACGTATATTTTTTAGACACAGGTAACAATATTTTTTTTAGGGTTCCGTACCCAAATCGTAAAAACGGGACCCTATTACTAAGACTTCGCTGTCCGTCTGTCTGTCACCAAGCTGTATCTCAAGAACCGCGATAGCTAGACAGTTTGAAACTTTCACAAATTACGTATTTCTGTTGCCGCTATAACAACAAATACTAAAAACAAAATAAAATAATTATTTAAGGGGGCTCCCATACAACAAACGCGATATTTTTTTCTCTGTTTTTATAGATAATGGTACGGGACCCTTCGTGCGCGAGTCCGACTCGCACTAAGCCGGTTTTTTTATATTACTCATACTGGCTACCTATCGCAATGTGTCAATCGGCGTAGAAGCAGAACAGAAGAAATCTATGTGTAGTATAGAGGTAGTGTTCCGTAGTGTGAAATTGTTTGAACCATCCTCCTAGCGTTATTCCCGGTTGTGGCCCCAAAGCAGCCCGGGGTCCGCTTTGACACCTAATACCAAGATTTGGCAGAGGCACTAGTTTTACGAAAGCGACTCCCATCGACCTTCCAACCCAGAGGGAAAACTAGACCTTATTGGGATTAGACCGGTTTCCTCACGATTTTTTCCTTCACCGGTAAGCTAACGGTAAATATTCAGTTCATAAGTTCCGAAACTCATTGGTACGAGTCGGGATTCGAACCCACGAACGCCGCTTGCCAGCCGCATGCCTAAACCACTAGGCTACCGTAGCTCCTACTTGTTTGAATTATTTGTGCTTTGATATTTTTACCCGACTGCCTGAGTAAGAGGGTTATGCTTGCATATGTGGACAAGATAATTCTATTTCACGGGCTACAGTCCAAATGGCTTCATGGATTTTGACATGTGTGTTGTCGTTGGATTCCTCATAATCGTGGTGAGTGACATAGGCTATAATATTTGAAGTCCCCTTTAGAAAAATCTTTTTTATCAATGTTTCTTTCCAGAGCCCTCTTGTCGTCCGAACACGTCACACAACCGCCTCGTGTCGCACCGTGTAGTACGCGCCAGAAAAAACGCCCTATTAGCGTGTGGGGCGCATGTAAATCGCCGGCTCACCGCGCTCGCCTCTGGCCGCACCACTGAATAATGACGCGTTTTCGACAGGAAACTGGCACAAAAAATGTTTTTTTTTAACGACAAACGAGCAAGCAGCCAGCCTGTCTGTTGGTAAGCAGTCACCTTGCAACGCCATTATTCAGAGACGGAAACCGGGGCTGGTTGCAAAGACCGGCAAGTCTCTTGGTGTAATGGGTGCTAAAAATTATAATTAAACTAGCTTCCGCCCACGACTTCGTCTGCCTGGGCCCGGGATAAAAACTATCCTATATTTTAACCCAGGCTATAAACTATCTTCGTGCAAAATTTCATCCAAATCGTTTAAGCCGTTTAGGCGTGGTTGAGTAACAAACATCCAAACATCTAAACATCTAAACATCCAAACTTTCGCATTTATAATATTAGTAGGAATAGTAGGAATAGGATATTAGAGCCAAACAGAACTTTAGATACCGCACGCAAGTCGCAAGCCAAGCCGATTTTAATTGTAGTATATTATTTTATTAAAGTTTTATCACATTCTAACCCAGTACCTATAATAGTGTTAATTGGTTGATGTTGTTGACATTTTAGCATACCCTTTATTGATTTGAGGGGGGACATACGGACGGACAGACAGGCAGACAGACATGACGAATCCATAAGGGTTCCGTTTTTTGCCATTTGGTTACGGAACCCTAAAAATGGACGCTGTTTGACCATAGTAAATCGTGGTGCCATTTCTTCCTATTTCCTTACAAACTTCATTCTAAGAGAACTAAGAGAAACGTGATACAAACGCAATACAGCACGTCTATCATGCGACGGCCGCGACATACTCTTGATTTTTCTCGCACTATATCTCTTGTTCTAAGTGTTCCAATAAGAAAGAGACGGATAGTGCGAGAAAAATCGAGCGAGCTCGCGCGCCGTCGCATGATAATAGCCGTGCAGTTAGGTATCGATACACGTGATTTTGACAAGTTATCTACGGCTATAAAATGCCCTTATATCCAATATTAGACAGCTGTCATCCCAGTACAATTTATGTCATCATTGACGTTTTTCAAATATCGATTGTTAAAAAAATCCAATTATTCTGTTGCGCGTTTGTCTCTCTGCAAAAAGTAGCTGTGTGTGGCTTATTTATTTATTTAAACTTCATTGCACAAACCAAAAAAAAAGTACAGAAGGCGGACTTAATACCTCCAGGCATTCTGAACCAGTCAACCATAGGGCCAAACAGAGACTTTCAAACTTTCTTAGGGTGGGTTGCACCAAACCGTCTGCAATCGTAGGCGGTGTTTGTTAAAATCTGAATGTGTGGAAAGTTTGACAAGTTTCTATGGGATGACAGCCATATTTAACGTTGATCGGTCTGTAATAGTAAATCGGTGCAACCCATCCCTATCGTGACATCGAAACCGGGTACCTCAAATACCCACTAAATGTTGGTACACCCTCATCTCTCCGACTATCGGAAGCAACGTCGTGTATAAATTTGTATGCAAATGCCCCCAAGAGCGGCAATAATCGCCCGCAACCGTAAATAACGTTTACGATGCGGCAACCGCAAGCAACATATTTAACTCCAATCAAATCTTTGCACCGCATTCCAATTTCAACCTTAATTATCATGCCAGAAGCTACACTATTAGATGGGAAAGTCAAGCGAGATGGGAGTTTGTGAGAACTGCTTATAAACCCTTGGAATTAACGCAACTTCGATTCTGTAATCAAATTGCATCCGTAAATTCGTATTTAGTGTTACGCTCGATTGGAAGTTCAACTTTAAGTGCAAAACCTAACGTTGAGTTTCGAATGGCAAGATTGGGTAAGGTAGTCGTTTCTGTAAGTAAAAGTGGGAATTAACGCTTCGCGGGCGGTGCTGGGCGGTGCTGGGTTTAAAGGACATCTCGATGTCACCAGGGACTGCTATAAGACTTGTGTTAATTAAATTAAAACAAGGTTAAGGTTATCTTAAGGATTGTTTTTTTTTAGAAAAGTCTGATGTGTTTATCGGAAATACAACGAAACACGGTGTGTGGCTTTGGAAGGGTTTATAATCAACATTTCACATCACATAGCAACCATATATATAGAATAGAATAGCATTTATTCAGGCAACAACACATCATAAAAATAAAACACATTAACAAATACATCGATATATGATCTAGGTACGTTCGACGCCATATCGATATTTGTTATTTTCACCTTATACGTTGAAGGCAAGGCGAAAACTATATAAATATCTGAAATTCACTGTAAAAACGATGCTCCGATAAAACATCCCCGCCATCTTGCATCGCGATGTCTCCCAATAGGCATATTCTCAACTCACCGAGCAACAAACCTGTACGTCTAGCATAACTTGCTGCTCAGTCGCTTCGCGGGCGACTGAGCGGCTCCTGTCTCACTCACACCGTGCAAATTAGAAAGAAGAGGGTACTTCTTTCTCGACTCGCGTCGCGGCGCGGTGTCGGTTGGGTTAGCCCCGCTGTGGCGCAACAGGGAACACTTTTCTCACTTTATCTGTCTGTACACGACAAACGCAATGTTATCATATCATAAGACAGCGCGCGAGCTGTGTCGCGGCAAGATAAGACAATCCGTCTCTTCTAAGCGTTTTGTTAGAAAGAGGAGACACACAACTCGCGCGCCGTCTTGTGATAACCGTGCAGTCGGACGTAGTTATGTTCTGAGTGGCCAATGGGCAAAACGGCTAATACAAAAAGCTAGAACATTTAAGGTTTACATTAGCATGGTAACCCTAACTGCGATCGTACGCGCTGATACGGCAAATAAACTTATGCAAATCTGGTTAATTGGCAGTAAGATTGAGAGCACGTATGCCGATTTATGTGGAGAAAGCCCGCCGTGGGACTGTCCCGGATCCACTTCAACATGTGGCTACAAATTTGAATATAAGACCTTGTTTTTCGTTTTTAACCGACTTCAAAAAAAGGAGGAGGTTCTCAATTCGGTTGTTTTTTGTTTTTTTTTCAATGTTTGTTACCTCAGAACTCCGCCATTGATGAGCCGATTCATTAAAAAAAAAATTGTATATGCTTCCAGGTGGGTCCCATTTTTTTGAAAATTCAGTTGGATGATGGGATCCATGAGGAATTGAGGGAACTCCTCAATTATATTAGGCACGCGTGTAGTGATTTTGGTATTTTCTATTATAACTCGTGTATTTACATCCGGAAATCATAAATTGGTGGAGTGGAATTGATGATGAAGACCACAGATGACTTATGGAATTCCTCAATTGTGTACTTAAAAGTACAAAAGTATATCACAGATTCTGATAAAATTCCGTTGAAATAGCAACTAATGAAGTGCCAAGGGTGATCCTTGTGGAATTGACGGAAGTCCTCAAATATTATCGGGTCACATACAGCGATTGGGTTTTTTTCTATAATAATCAACGCATTTGCTCTCGGAAATCAGTTCATGTGGTAAATTGGAAAAGAAATGTTCTCGTGGCTTGGCGGAGTACTAAATTGAAGTCGGTTAAAACTTTGTTTTTAAAGTAAATTATTAGTAGTGACATTTATTAGTGTGTATTTAATTAGATTATTATTATTGTATTTTGTTAGCGTAATTGAACTGCTTATATTTAACAATGTGTTTTTATGTAAATCTTTTGACATGAATAATTATCAATTGTTTTCAGTAGTGACATTTATTATTATTTTGGTTTTTATTTTAATTGTTTTTGTTAATGTAATTGATATATATTAGGCATATATTATTACTTAACATAATTTATGTGAAAATTTCAAACACGATGTACGGTCGAGGTCAAAAATATGTATACATTTTTGCACCTTATTACAAGGCAATAAGGTGCAAAAGTGTAAACATATCTTTGACCTCGACTGTACATTGTTTCTTGAATAAATGAATTGAATTGAATGGTTCCCACTTGTCTACCACATTCAACTTAAGACGAATAACTTCGGTTACATAAGGCGACCTTTTGCAGCGCTATCCGTATCCGTCTCTCTCTTATTAGAAAACTTAGAAAGAGAGCTATAGTGCGAGAAAAATCGAGAGAGCTTGCCCGCCGTCCTGAGATAGCCGTGCTGGTGATTTTGACAGGTGATGGATAGGGTCGCGCGACTGTAGTCGCCCATTCGTGAAACGCGCGACTTTATCGCTGCAAAAAGTCGCACTGTGCCCAGCGAACGAAAAAGCCATACAAGTCTAAGTAGCGTCGCAAAATGGGTCTACAGAAGGGGTGCCAAAACGATGCCAGACAGCCGTTTAGTTCGAACATGCGCATACCGGGTTTTAGGCACGTGTTTGGGTAGTCATTTGTAAGGAGCTCGCATTCTATTATGATATTTATGATTGTTTCGTTCGCTGCGTGTGCCACTCTAATTTGCACTAGATAATTCTATGAGGAGTTAATTTTCCATCATTCGTCATTAACAAAACGCATCGCAACGAGCGCGGCGCGGATTCCAAATTCAAATTCAATTTGGCAAAGGGTTGTCAGCTACGCGGAACGTAAAGTCCCTAAAAAACGGGGTAAAGGCGAGGGGAGAGGGAGAAAGGAAATTCAAAGACATGTCTAGGGGCGGCGATGTGTCACGTCTCGCGTGCGGGTTGGGACATCGGGGTAATTGATGCGTTCCCGATTAAGATTGCTTTTTTATGTGCGCGAGGAACGATAGTGATGACAGGGCGAGGTAATTTTAGGGAATGCGTGAAAATTCAAGGTGATTTTGTGACGCGGGGGCTTTACTCGAAGCAAGAACGTTTTGATACAGTAAATGGTTCTCGAATCTAGAACGTCCATCATGCTTTTGAAATATCGTGTCACTGCTTTGCATACAAATTGATGACCTCTGTAGCCTACTTGGTAGTGACCCTGTCTACGAAGCAAGAGGTCCCGGGTTCGAATCCCGGTAAGGGCATTTATTTTTGTGATGAGCACGAACATTTGTTCATGAATGATGAACATCATGGATGTTTTCTATGTATTTAAGCACTTATTTATCTATATATTTTTTTCTCTTTCTGACTGCTTTGTTTGTTTGAGGTGTGCAATACAGAGTATATGTATGGAATTGTATTGTATATCGTCGTCTAGTACCCGACAAGTTGAGTGGACAAAATTGAGTAATTTTTGTCACTTCGCATCTCGACCATATTTCAATTGAGATACAAACTTAAGGGCCATTTACACGGTGCAACAACTCGTAATATGCGATTTTCATTACATTGCCGCGCTGCGGGCTAGGGAAATACGAATTCAATCAAACCCCGCACTTTAATAAAACTCGCAAACGAGTATTTGCACCGTACCAATTACTAATACTGTCGTGTTTTCATATTTTGAAGTTTCTTGTCTTGGGTTCAAATCCCGGTAAGGGCAAATATTTATGTGATGGCATGCAGATGAGATATGAACATTTGATTCTGAGTAGATGTTTTCTATGTATTCAAGTATTATATCTATTAAGTATATCATGGTCTAGTGCCCATAACAATAGCCATATTGAGCGTTAGCTCATAGTCATAGTAATATGGGTTTAATTAGATGTGTGTAAATGTGTGCCCTAATATTTATGATTATTTATTTAACCGCTAAACCGATATTTTGCAGACCTTCACTAGGAACTATAATTTAACGAGTAATCTCCATTAGCCATTCAGTCACAATCTACTAAAAGCATTGTTTTTGTTCTTATTTTAATGTCAAAATAATGTTTTATGAGTTGCATTAAAACGCCCAAACTCGGTGAAAAGTTTGAAACAAGCAGTCAGAAGTCGTTCACGATTGACTTGTCAAAAACGCTGACACGAAGAAAATTGGGGAAATTATCGTCACAAAAATCCACGGCGGTTAGTTAAAAACGGAATATGTCTATGTAAACTTGGTAATGGCATGTCGTTAGTGTCGTACCGAAGTAAAAATGTTGGCTGTCATACGCCAAAACCATATGCTTTGTGGACACCGTTTCTCACCAGTACAAAAAGAACGTAAAAAGCGGTGAACTTTAATTACAAGTTTGTCTACGGGCGATATTCGACTTCGCTTCTTGGCAGTTCGTGGTATAAACTTTCGCGAGGCCTGTTTGTCTATGTCAATATTAACAGTCGTTTACATGGCTCGTGGACTAGAACTATAGGTGTGTATGTGTACAAGCCTTTATCGTCGTCATCATACCAGCCGAAAGAAGTCCACTGCTTTAATGCCTTAATGCACTTTTAATAACAAAATTAGAAACATCTGCGATAATATCGCTATCATGCAAGCCTTCACCTTCACTACAAGAATTTCATTCAGGATTATTATTATTATGTATGTCTTTCCCGCTCACGGGACAATGACGTCCCGGACCTTTGGGAGGCGTGCGTGGAGCTAGGTACCTACAAAGTACCAACTGAGCCAACACGTAGAGGCCCTTTTGACAATTTAATAAAATGCAAGGAGTACACCGAGCGGATGCTGTCCCTGCCCGTGTCATGGGACGCACACAGGGACAGCACCCGCTGAGGAGTATAGGGCCTATTGATGGTTGATGGAATCTAAATGAAACGGGTTATTGGGTGAAAATGATGGACTAGTGGCTGGGCTATTGGGTGAAACATCGGACGCCTGCCTAATAAAACTGTCTCACTTTTTATCTCTGGCAGACGGTGACTCGCCAACTGCTAGATGGGCCCCTATTAATAGCGACATTAAAAAATGGCCTAAGGGCAACACCGGTCAGAAAGCTGGGGGGAAGAGAGGTGGCACTGGACTTTAAACATATAGCCAACTCGCCACTTAGGTGTCCACATCAACCCTCGAGCAACAGCTCTTGCGACTCCACTCTGAACGGCCAGTAAAGGCAAGCCAGAGACAGGGGGCCTGTCCAACCATCCACCCGGTCGGCTCAACCTGACCACAGGACACCCCCAGGAGTACTCAGGTACGTAGGGTCGCTACGCCCTAACAGCCCGCCACAAGCTGCCTTACGTTGACTGATTGCACCAGAAATCTGGTGGGCGATGGGGCCGTCACATCCCTACGCCTTTATTATTATTATTCTCTTTATTCATCTTTTATCTTAAGCTAGGTTTTTACAATAACTATATAAAAAGTAAAATATAAAACTATACATACAAAACATAAAATCATTATAAAAACCTAACCTAGGGTACCGCCGGCAGCGAGGCGGGGCCTAAGCTGCCGGTGGTCAGGGCGCCAGAGACAGGAATCTCCTGACTATCCGCGCAGTATCCAGGAGTACCGCCTTCTGTATCTGACCCTTGATCCAGCCATCTAGCGAGAGTCTCTTGTGGTGATGGTCGAGACTCTTCGCTATTAAACCGTTCGCTGAAACGACTATCGGGACGATGATCGTCGAATCAACATCCCATATGGCGGTTACCTCGTGAGCCAGGTCTAGGTACTTGCTGGCTTTGTCCTTCTCGGCCTTCACGAGGTTCTCGTCATGGGGGATGGTGATGTCGACGAGCACTGCCTGGCGTTTTCATCGATTATTATTATTATTATTATTATTATTTAAGTTACATTTAAAACAAAAGCCCTGCAAAACTGTTTTATACAGTTTAGTTAGGTGCATTAGCGTTAGCAAATGCTTGGTAACTACAAGAACTATTTCGATTAGACTTAATGAAGTAAGTAATTGTGGACTAAGTAGATTAGATTTTTAAGATTTACTGTCATACGGCACAAATGTAAAATCGTCAACAAGAAATTACCATTTTAAGTAAAACCATCAAAAGTGAATTTGGTCGGTTTGAGTTGTCAATTTTGCAATTGTGCTGAATGACAGTAAATCATTTTAAACTGTGTTTTAGAACGAAGCATAAAACGCTATACCCCATGGAACTATCGTGTTGTCAGTTATGATTATGAAACTTATGAACGTCAAACAAATCCAAAAATCAGCGGCGAAATTCGACTAGTGTTAGTGACACAGCTATATCAAAGCGATCAAAAAGGGGAAGCCGCCAAAATATGCGGAAATAGACTAGTAAGTAGCAACTTTAAGCTTTATAAAACGGACCAATGTTGTCAAAATTCATCTAATAAACGCACTTAATTCCCGTTGCCTCTTAAAAATACAGTAGTCGAAATGTTTTTATGTATAAAGCTAATTTAATTACCTATACATTACTATTACTAGAAAATTTATCGACTCTTAATTAAGCTAGCTGTAAAGCCGTCACACAAAAGGAAAGGAATTTCAGACACGTTCTATAATCGTTGGTCGTAACCATAACTTTTTACTCTATGCTCGATTTACCTGATCGTATATAGCCAGCATTGGCTTGGTGGCAAAAAAACCGCAATTTGGCGGGTGTGAAATTATTACCCTACTTTATGCACGCATTGGCCCATATTTTAACATGACATACAAGCTAATTTGCCAAGGTGGAAGATGAATTGCTTTTTTTGCTCGTGCGTGCGGTTCGTTGTTTGCGCTATTGAGGTATAGTAATAACCTTTTAAGTGTGCATTGTTTTCAAGGTGGAGAATACGATAGTCTCATATGATGACGTCAAAGAGTATGTACTTTTGCAACTTATTCCATTCTAATAATAGCTAGCTGCCCGGCTCCAACCGCATTTTAACAGGAAGGAAACCTATTAGTAGTAGGCATCTCCGAAAATACTCATCTTAAAAAATATTTCACCGGTAGGTATATAAAATGGATCATAGGCATTTTATCCTTTAGGTTATTTTAATAAAGGGAAGGAGCCGTTCGGACGGTCAGTATCAAGCAATTATTGCTACAATTTGTTTCCCAAGTACCTTGGAAACACGATTACGAAAAAAGTTTATTGGCAAATCGTGTGATTGTGAGGAATTGCCGAATTTTATTTCTGTGTATAATTTGTACAGCCCCGAATGGCAACAGGAAGCCAAAAAAAGTATAAATCCGATAATTATATGTTTTGCAAATCAAATTTTCGAATACTTATTTGACATTGAACTTTTAAAATACGTACTTTTATGTCTACTTACGTTTTCCCCGTTATATGAATGATCAGAATTTGGTTGTTTATTTATTCCACCGTCCGACACAGCGTTCTAGACCAGCCTTAAGTTGAAGTGAAATTAACGTCAGTAAACTTAATCTATCCATGATTTTTTGGGCGATATGGCTCCAACAAGGCCTATTAGTTTTGGGATTGGAATAACTGTCATTTCACTTTGACGTTAAGTATATGGCAAAACTGTCACCTGCAATTCCATTATAATCGCGATTTAATCATAAATATAATCTTGGTGGTAGACAACAGGTCAATAAACTCATTCATCTGCTTATCATGCATGCGACAATTGATAACTTGTTACTCATAATTTAACTATTTAACATTAGCTGTCGAACAATGAAATCACAGTTTCGCACATCTATAGTGGATATTCACCTCTATTCAGCTACGTAAAAATACATGTGAGTGAAGATGTGTTGGAAAATAACGCAGGCCTTCTTTATGAATAATACTCTTTATATTTTGAATTAAGTAGAGTCTGTCAGCGCTGTCTCTGTCAATCGGGTTGAACATGTTATACAATGTTTATAAACTAATATATTTCAATATTTACATTATTTCCACTGTGCCCAGCAACAACATTTATTAAACTCTAAAAATAGTTACATTCTTATTACAATGGAGTAAGAATACGAATGTAACTATTTAGGGTACGTACAGCAGCAGAAGTTGCTAAGCAGAATAACACGCTCAAAATGATCTACACGGATACATTACAGTCCGTGTGTAGATAACTTTGAGCACTAGGCCCGCGTTGCTAACTTCTGCTGCTGACAGTTTAAGTCAAGCCAGTAGGAATAGAGTTCTGTGGACGCATAACTGGTATTCGTATCCCGAAAATAGTCACGCGAGTAGTGACGTAATATATCGAGTTAGCGAAGTTACCTGCGAATGTTACCGTTCGAGTGCACAAAGTTTTGGTGTAAGCCGTCTTCGGTTGTGGGACTGGTAATAGCTTCGTATGTGAAAACTTACAAAATAAAATGAAACGTGCAATTTGGATATCATTGTCCGTTTAGCCTCAGGGCTAAGGCCTCTCACAGACTGGCGCGGCCTGGCCGCGGCGGTCAGTATAGTATCTATACTTGTCATTAGCTGTCAAATTTACTGTTGACCGTCACCGCAGGCCGCGCCAGTGTGTTGCAGGCTTAATGTTCCCCCAGCTTCAATTAGCTCCTTTTTACGAAATAATTGAGTATAGGCATAAATAAACTTCTGACAAAAAATATATTATTGGCGCAAGCTTTTATTGACGACTGTCTTAGTCATCAACGAACTAGGTACTCGTTGAGAAGGTTCCGATGAGCCTTAACACGACAGGTTTATCTGATGCAGTTTACGAGTTGCTATGGCCACATTCTGTTTCCATTATCAGAGTCCTTCACTAACAAGCAGGTAAGTGCGAGTGGAACCCATGCTTTATGCCAGCGTGACGGACTACGCAAACGGTACGAAGCTATAAGACAGAACGAGATGGGGATTTGAAACGAAGGGCGAGCGAGATAGGCCCCATCTTTTAGCTTCGTACTGAACTTGCAGTCCACTACCGATGTCATACTGGTATCAGTGCTGCTAGTGTTCGCTTTTAAATTTTCCTAGCGCTTTCATCTTCGTACCAAGGGCTCTATAAGATATTCAGCCCAAAGTGCAGCTACAATCTTATTCAAACAAACAAAGGTTGCATGCGGCAAATATATTCAGTATCGAAGCGCAATTTTCGTGTTAGGCTGTTGGCTATGGCCGGGCGACAACCGCTTCTATGATTTATGATATTGTCCCGTAGCCGTGTTCGGCTTCCGTCACGCGACCACTTGTCTTTACTCTAGGCATTTAAAGTCAAAAATTTAAGACTAGCTTTCATTGCATTGCTGACTGTAAATTTGTAGTCGTCGAGACGATTCTAAAGAGCTTGCATTGTCAGATAATCGTGCATTGCCTTCTAGACCTGTATGCCATAAGTTACGAGAGCAATATTCCTTTGCAAAATACATGCAGGCTTTGCTCAGTGGACGTGGCGCAAGCAACAACACCTGCCAGCATCTCCTACCCCGCCGTTTACCCGTAAATAGCAAAGGAATATTGTTCTCGTATTATTCCCGGAAGTAACGCCTTATTCAATCAACTACTGTACGAGTATATGATAATTTACAGAGCTATATATGTGTCAACGTAAACTCTTTCGGACCGGTATCACGTAAACGCTGTTGAGCCGAATGTATGGACATTCGACGACTTCGACGTCTATAGACGTCCTGCACGCCCGCGAGCGTGCAAATAAGGCATAAGGGACAGGCAACAAAGTGGTCTCCAAGACTATTGCCGTATTTCTAAACGTCCATCAAATCTATTTTGGCTAAACTAACTGGCTAACTCATATTGTTTTGATCGAGTATTTTAAATTTTAATGATTGTGATATTATATCTGGACATGTAACCCATACATAATTATTATTATTTTCAAGTTTTAGTCATAATTATTATTCTGATTAAGTATTTAAAATTTTAGTGACTATGATATTTTAATTTATTGACATGTTAAATTTATTAAATTATTCAGGAATTTCTCTTTAAGTATTTTAAATTTTAGTGATTGTGATATTTTATTTTATTGACATGTTAAATTAATTAAATTATTCTAGGAATTTCTCTATTTACCCTCATTTTGCATGCCATTTGTTGGTAAAATGTGTGTTCTATTGTTAATGTATTCCATCTTATGTACTTACCTACCACATTTTAAGCAAAATAAATTACTTACTTTAAAAAAAAATTGAACTGTTTATTTCAATTAAAAAGAAGTTATTATAGGTTTCATTACAAACTTAACTGCTAATCTTAAATATAAAAGATTTTTGAGTTAAGGAGCCTGCCTTATAACTAGTTAATCCTAATTAAGTGTAATAATTTAACTAACTTAATTAATTAGCTTAATTTGACTTACTTACTTACTAAAATGCCGTAATCATTCGTTTATCTGCCACTTTGGCCTTTTGTGAAAAACGGATAACACATTTTAGTTAAGGGAGGTTAAGTTTTATGAATACGGGTATATCTTCATTAACCTAGATTTAAAGTAGGGTATATCAGTGGGAGAAGAGACCCTTTTTTCAGAGTCACGTAGCTTGGAAACTATACAAAATATTGATGTCAAACTTTGACAGAAGCAAATTTAGGTACATTTTATCTTAAGAAACGATTTAAATATATCTGATAAATTACGAATTATATTCATCCTCGTAGATAGTGGGAATTGGCCCACTGTGTCGTAAGGAGGGTATACAGTGAGTCTACCCTGGGGGAACAATGAATCAGGAGGGTATTTCAATAAAATAATTCAGGTTATTACGGCGATTTTAAATAAAATTGTCGAACCAATACTATAGGTGACGTAAGTGTCACCTAAAGTTTTCGTCGAGATAATATGTTATTTAATGTAATTGAATTAACATAGCATCTCAGTAGACCGTAAAGATATAATCTCATTTTAAAAGCTTCGATTTAATAGTGTATAATCGACTAAAACCGGCCAAGTGCGAGTCGGACTCGCGCACAAAGGGTTCTGTACCACTATCTATAAAAACAGCATAAATAAAATATGGGAGCCCCCCTTAAATATTCATTTTATTTTGTTTTTAGTACGTATTTGTTGTTATAGAGGCAACAGAAATACATAATTTGTGAAAATTTCAACTGCCTAGCTATCGCGGTTCTTGAGGTACAGCCTAGTGACAGACAGACGGACAGACAGTGAAGTCTTAGTAATAGGGTCCCGTTTTTACCGTTTGGGTACAGAACCCTAAAAACGATGAAATTATTTTTCTTCTGCTTTAATATGGAACCTTTTACGAAGTTTCAAGTCCCTAGCTCGAAAAAAAAAATCACTCTGCATACAAATGTTCAAACCCATTTAGGGTATGAATTTAAAAAAAACGCTGAAATTACTTTTCTTGTGTTTCACTAAATAACTATTTTACGAAGTTTCAAGTCCCTATATAAAAGAAAAATATTGCCCCCAAAAATATACTGGTTGTCATCGCCGCCACGCGGCGTCCACTTGACAACAAAAGATGGCGCTGTTACATATACACGACTTTACCCAATCGGGTATCCTCAAATTTGGTCTGCGAACTTGAAACGCCATCAAACTTTTTTATACGTTTTATATGGTTTGACGGAGTTTAGACGCCGACAAAAATCTGGAGAATGACCTACTAAGGCTAGAATATGCGTTGAAATTGGTAATGTTCTGCATCGCGTATAAATACAATTTCCTTCAGATTCTCCTTGTCTCTCTGACAACATAAACGAACTTTAACATTTATAATATCACTGTGAAGTGTGATACATCAAAATACTGGTCGGAACGGAACTTAACGGATGTCTTCTTATACTCAGCGAGAATTGATAAAATGGCAACCATGCTATGTCCGCAGTTCTCGCATAATTTGTAGTTAAATAATCTTTATTTTAGGGTTTACACTAACGTGAGCTCCCGTTACTAAGTTTTTGGGTATGCCTTTACGCTGGTTACATTCAATTAGGAAGTATTTTCATGCGACATAGTAGGCCACAAATATTTATAGCTTTCGGAATAAGTCCTTTACTTGTTATTTGAGCCAAATTTCATATTCTAGGAAAGTTTTGTCGACGCCTTTTTAGGGTTCCGTACCCAAAGGGTAAAAACGGGACCCTATTACTAAGACTTCGCTGTCCGTCCGTCTGTCTGTCACCAGGCTGTATCTCAAGAACCACGATAGCTAGACAGTTGAAATTTTCACAGGTTATGTATTTCTGTTGCCGCTATAACAACAAATACTAAAAATAAAATAAAATAAATATTTAAGAGGGGCCCCCATGCAACAAAGGTTTTTTTTTCTCTGTTTTTATAGATAATGGTACGTAGTCCGACTTGCACTTGGCCGGTTTTTGGATTAAATATCGTTTCTGTAAGGTCAGGTTGGTATCACCAACTACTGTTTCGCTTTCCCGGTAGTTCCTCCTACCCTACTATGCAGTATCATAAAAAAACCTCTACAACATTTATGCAACAGGCCTTATCCAGGCACACAGGCACAGGCTTCATTAATTGTTATTTAAAGTACTATCTTACACTTTTTTTGTGATCGAAATTTAGAATTGCAGGCTAAAAAGACTAAGCATTTTTTTTTTATACCTGCTTACAGGTATTAAAAAAAAAGCTTAGTCATCAATCGGAAAACTATTCATAACAACTAATTTGACCTCTCAATATATTTAAGATAAACCATTGAGTCCCTCTTCAACTCAACACTTTCAGTGCAAGGAACCCGCAAGGTGGGTGCTCTGTTCATTGGTGCTTTCCTCCTATACTTGAGATTATTTAAGTTGACCAAATTGCATTAAAGTAGTTGTAATCGTTGTTAATCAACTTAGAAAAGTTGAAATGCACATTTTCATTTCAAAGTCCAATATCTCAACAACGGCTGAACAGATTTTCATGAAACATGGCTAAGGACACTCGGGATCACATCAGCTTTCGAATAAAAAAAACCGCATTCAAATCGGTCCATCCGTTTGGGAGCTACGATACCACAGACAGATACACAGACACGTTAAACTTATAACACCCCTCTCTTTGCGTTGCGGGTTAAAAAGCAACTACCTTCCAAGCTAGATACCAATTAATACAACACAACCACAACTCTACACCCCTACAACTCTTCTGGTGTTGTAAGTGTCCATGGGCGTCGATTATCGCTTACCATCAGGTGATTCGACTGCTCGTTTGCCTCCTATATCATAAAAAATAATAATAATAATAATAATAAAGCTTAATAAAAAGTCAACCACATTCATTAATCTCAACCATACATACGGTCCTACGTCCAGCATGTATCATGTGAGTCGTGGGAGGAGTTTGCTACTCGGAGATCAGACTGGTGAACTGCTGTCAACACGGGGCTCAGTAACTTTGAAAGTACCCGTCTCGAAAATCTTGACGCCAAACGCCAGTTTCGTAAAACTCGGCCCAAGCCCTCCTACCATTACACTTCCAACTCAAGTTGAGACCTTTATTGTTTTTCATGTCACCGGAGCTTCAAAACCAAGTTTGGATTTGCGAGTCATTCTCGCGCCCATGCACGCAAACAATAACTTCTACAATCGTTTTGGCAGGATGTCGCCGTCGACGGATACGTCTGGGAGGACATCATCATCATCATCACCATACGCCCTTATCGGCTACCTGAGTAGCCGTAAGAAATCATTGGCATCAAATGTTAATTGCGATTAGCAATGGAAAAAAATCTTGTACTTACTTCTCTTGTGCTGCTGCCAGGCTAGGGCTGCGCACAGCAGGGCCAGCGTCTTCCCGGAACCAGTCGGGCTCTCAAGCAAACAGTTATGTCCTTTGTTGATGGCAGTTATCACCTGGACAAGAAATTAGTTTTGAGGTTACTTCTGCATTTGTTGGTGCGTGTTCGGTACTCTGCTGTCAAATGTTGGTCAAGTCAGTACAGATCTTAGACTAACCAGGCTCATCATGCCAATAATAATACTAAGACCGAGATGGTCATATATGAATCTCAATAGGTGTGACAGAGAGAGATATTTAGTTTGTTGTCTTAGCCATAGTTCCACTTTTTTGTGTCTGCCGCAATCAATTTAGTATGGGGTTGCGGCATATAAACCATTACCCATCCAAATTAAGTAGGTTGTTTATGGTAAGCAGTCATCCATTTTAAGACCAGTCCTTAATTTTGCTGCTCCTAGCATTTCCGTCCCTTATGGTGGCACGCGTATAGCTCCTCTGTAGAAATCTATACACTAAGGTACAGATGCTTTACTGTGTGCATGTTATTGGGAGATGCCCAGAAGTAGAGCATTTTGCATACAGTACTACTTGCGTACCAATATCATATTACTGTGCAAATGCAATACGGACATTATACCAACAGATCAGGAGTTCTGGGCAATATCAGTAAGATCTGAATGAAGTATAAAATACTGCATACTGATTCCATCCCGATGAAGACATCCCAATAGAAGTAGCCTTAGTATAACATATACGTATGCAAGTAAATAATCTAAAGTTTCGTTTATGGCGAAATTATTATACAGTGTTTTTTTAAATGGGACAGTATGGGGAAATCCGAATCTAAAGGAGATAGAGGAAAAGTGTCCAAGGAGACATTAGGTGTTTTTTTATGTAAACAAATTTGGCTCGTTAAAATTTTTGGTCAAGCGTGAGTTGTTCTTAAAAAATTATAAATTGGTCAATTTTTTTTGACGCGGGTCGGCTCTGTTTCATGTAAGGATTATTTCATTGTATGGAAAGAAAAAAATCTGAACAGCAGAAGTTGGTCAAATTTAATGAAAACTAATCTTCATACAATTGGCGTTTTTTACACGCCTAGGCACTTGTTGTCCCATTTAAAAAAAAACACTGTATAGTACTAGTTCCACCATACTTTTATATCCCACCCAGACCCAAAGAGACCGGTCCTGCGCCACCCGCATCCAGCGGACTCCAGCAACCTTTACCAGGTCATCAGTCCACGTTGCGGGGGGCCTACCCACGCCGCGCCTTCCAGTTCGTGGTCGCCACTTGAAGAACCTTTCCGCCCCAACGGCCATCGGTTCTACGTGCTATGTGCCCCGCCCACTCCCACTTAAGTTTAGCGATTCGGAGGGCTATATCGGTTACCTTGGTTCTGCTGCGGATAGGCTCATTTCTGATGCGATCACGCAGAGAGACTCCCAACATAGCCCTCTCCATAGCCCTTTGGGTGACTTTGAGCCTTCTTATGAGGCCCATAGTAAGCGACCACATTTCAGTGCCATATGTCATCACTGGCAACGCTCACTGGTCAAAGACTTTCGTCTTGAGAAACTGCAGAATATTGGACCAGAAGATGTGCCGATACTTTTATATACATTTCTCAATTACTTGAAATTACATAAGAGAATGGAAAGAAAAGAGACTTCAAAGTATTACTTAAACAATGTCAGCTTTCTGCCGATGGTTTTCCATATTATTTTATGCAAAAAGTAACATGCATTGTGAATAACAATGGAAGTTTACCTTGAACATCAGTGCCATCTGACTGCCATAAGGCTCAACTGGTAAGTGAACTTTCACTCCACCAATCATCCTCTCAAACCCTGGTACTTTTGGCTTCTCAAACTGCACTACAGGCATTTTGGAGCCTGTTGATCCTGCTTTGAACTTCGTAAGAAACAGATTCTTGATAACAGCAGCCTTTTTTGACGACAATGTGACAGTAGGAAGCTCTGATTCATCGTCTGATATTAACTCTGTGTCACTGTAATCTAGGGCTTTATCCGAGTCGGCCTCGCTTGATACTTCCAAGACGACTGCAGCAGAGGATCTTGTAACTCCGTCGGAAGGTACTGGAGCTTCAAAACTATCATCATCATCGGATATTTCCATAGTAGTAGACATTACGCGGCAAAATCGCGGCCGAAACTATAGACCTTAAAGCGGTCGAAGATGTTGACTTAACGACTAAATTATAACTTTTCAGAGCACTTGAATGTTGTAATAGAACCCGAGTAAATTGTTCTGTGATTTCACATGTTATAAATGCGTATTTTGTTACTAATTTTGTTTGAAAAAAGCACAATAGTCGGCTAGTAAACAGACCAGCACTACTTTTGACATTGACAGCAGCGCCTAGATGTCAAAAAGGTGACATTCCATGCGTTTCGTATTTCTTCCTAAATGTTTTCAAAGAACGAAATAAAACCTCAAATTTAAATACTAAAATTATATTAAACATCAGTTGAAACCATGTTTTATTACTATTATATTTACAACAATCACTTTAAACCACAATTTACTTATTTCACTTTAAAATCTTAAATTTTGTTCTTGCACTTGAATTCTGCTATTTTGCTCTTGACCGGAGTTTGGTATCCTGTAAAAAAAATTGTAACACGATAAGTTTCCATAAACGGTGCAATAGTATTGTAGGTTAGCCTTAATTTTGACGATTTGTAGGTGCAAAACATAGCTTAGTTTAGCTCTGAAGTTATATTAAATTTTCAGTGATACTTAGTCATGGGACGAGTACTTAGGGCATAGTACTTACTTATTTTGGCGGTGGGGGCACAAGCGGACCATTGTACATGTAAGAGAATAACGAAAATATAGCCGCCCAGCCTAACCAGCACATTTTGAGGTATTATGGTTCACAGTTTAAGTTATTTGTATATGTATGTAGGGTATGCTTTCTTTCTATGTATTCAATGACTGATCCTGAGTTTACTTGACGATTGCAATCTGTCATTTTATTTTATTTTTAATTTTTATGCCAGTATTATAACTGGCTAGACTGGACCAAGACTGGACTGGAACTGGACTAAACACTGGTACTGACAGACGGGCGTGCCTGAATGCAAATCAGGGAGTGACCACACCGCTGCTCAAAATACGCTAACGCACCGTAAACGCAGCAAAATGTATGAAGAATACGTGACGCCTTCGACACGTCAACGCGTATACGCAGCGTTACGCACCGGTGTGGTCGCACCCTTAAGGTGTATTTGATGGCAAAAGGTGTGTCTACACTTGCCTGAAGAATCGTGATAATACCTAAACGTTCGATGTTGTGAATCGAGAAAGTCATCAAATCAAGTAATCTTCAAGAAAACAGAGTGGCAATAGGAGCCTTGAATAAGTAGGTGGTTCCAACACTAAACCAACGAACGTGTAGGAATATTTTTGAAAGTGAATAAGCAAGAGATGTTTATCAGCTGATGAAAATTATACAAGTTTGCAGAGCGTGCAGCTAACAACTTTGCTGAGTCTACCTTACATGGGTACCTACACTATAAGAACCACAAAACATGACTATTTGTCTCTAGCATTTCAATATTATAATTAATTGACGCAACATATTTATCTAAACGAATTGCTACACAGAAATTTTATGATTAAATGACAAAAACGCATAAAATGTGTTTTATCGTTCACCCACCATTAACACAATCGCATTAGTCAACTGGCTGTATAGTAGTGTCGCCTTCGCCTCGGTGCAGCGCGCTCCCGCCAAAACGCGGCGCCATTACACGAGTGAGTTGTCAACGGAGGTTATGGTGCGTTATAATTTGGTTTATAACCCGACACTGCGCTGTTTAGCGGATGCAATTAACGCGAAGAGATGTCGTAGTCACATATTGCGGATAAATAAATGTAAGAGCTGATTCTTTTGCTTAGCTATTACTATAATTTGCATTTTAGCAAGCAACGCAATGGCAGTCATTTTGATGTCTACTTAATACGTGGGAGACAGACTACAATTAAGAGGGAAGTATAAGTATAATATAAGCTAGCAGCTCGCGACTGACAATAGGTACACCTTATATCAAACTAGCTGATGCCCGCGGCTTCGCCCGCGTGGTTATAGGAAAATGTAACATTGAATATTCCCGTGGGAATTACATTTTTTCCCGCTGGAAAAAGTAGCCTATGTCACTCTCCAGTTTCTAAACTATTTCCAAACAAAATCACATCAATACGACGCTCCGTTGCGACGTGAAAGAAGGACAAACATACACACTTTCGAATTTATAATATTAATAGTAAGGATTTCCATTTCGGGAGAAAACGTTTTCCACTAACTAAATCTTAACAAATCACTTTGATTTTGATGTCGATTAGGGTCAGCATAATAATATCTAGGCTTATATACGTCTCGATAAAAAAAAAAATTTGGTGCCTATAAATTTGAATTTTTGCAAATTTTGAAAAATGGATAACCTATAAACCTAGTCTTTCATTGTGTCAATAACGTACTAAAAATCATTGAAATTGGAAAATATTTAGAAGTGGAAAACCGTTTTCTCTTTGTGTATGGACGAGTACGTAAGTATTCCAAAGGTATACTTCTCTCTTAGAGTCCCCAGGACGCTTGTACGTAGCCTGGGTTTCATTATAGAACGGCATTCTCGAATAACATGAAAATTGTATACAAAATGGGATGCGTCAAGCTAGGTCGGAAACTAGTGTCTGTTGCTAGAAATTATAATATTAGACCGGGTAAAAGTTTTTTTATAGTAAACTAATTCTCTCTCTATTTTTAGGGTTCCGTAGTCAACAAGTGCCCCTTATAGTTTCGCCATGTCTGTCTTGCCATTCGTCCGTCCGGACGGACTAAGACGGACGTCTTCGGCTTAGCTCAGTAACCATTACTTAGAAAACTGTAATTCAGCATGGGTATCTATTAGGTATAAATCAATTACGCCGACAAAGCGGAAGAATAAAATCATTAAAAAAAATGTTTTTGGGGTACCTCCCCTACACAAGTACCTACACACGCCTCCACCTAAAGTGGGGATGTAACTTTTTTTCTCGTTAAACCCAATGGTGTGGGGTATCGTTGGATAGCTTGTTCAAAAATATTATGGGTTTCTTAAAACGATTTATTAAATTAGAAATCCGTGCCGGCTAAATGGCTTCTACTGGGAATGTGAAAAAAATCGTGGCAGTAGTACATATAATGAATTCAAAAGGAAAACTATCACGGCTAAGTAGGCATAACTAGTTACCGAGTAATAGTCGACTAACTTTAAAAGTACTTGGAAAGGCCAACTTTCGTACAAATTCGTCCGACGCAACCACTTGGTTGGCGCGCGCGTGTCGATGTAACTAAGAAAGATAGGCAAGTACGGAACCCTACACTGCGCGTGGCGTGACACGCACGTGGCCGATTTTTTCTATTAAGTATAATTTCTAGCAACAGACTCGTTTCCGACCTAGATATGATAGATCCTGTTGTGTAGGAATACCTACAAAGTTTCACGTTATTCCAGCATGCCGATTCGAAATAAGCACTAGGTATACACTACGTTTTATGAAGTCGACCTGCACGGCTAGCACGCGACGACGCGCGAGCTCTCTCGATTTTTCTCGCACTATGCGTCTCTTTCTTATAAGAACACTTAGAACAAGAGATATAGTGCGATAAAAATCGAGAGTATGTCGCGGCCGTCGCATGCTAGACGTGCAGAGCGAGCGTGCTGGAGACTCCTAAAGACTGAATTTCGACAAACGCGGGTATGAACCGAAACTAAACATATCAGTTAGTCACTACTTGATATGTCACGGCACAACTCTCTCCAGCCAATCTGCCCAGTTATTGTTGGTCCTTCGAACCAGATAATAAACCGATCTTAGTCAATGCATTTTCTTTTCTTCTTCAGTCTTAGTGCATTTCAGGTACCTTATTGCAGCAGTAGCAGTCTTCCAGTAATATAGGTACCTGTTTTAAGGAAGGGAGACACCTATGCTCCTGCATTCCGCTCATCGCGAGCGGCTAAGGTATTCCATAGAGATTGCAGGTGGGGTTCTTTAAGTAAGAAGTGAAGGTAATAAGACAAACTTGCAAGCGTCTATAGGCCATGATCACTTACCGTACCTAATTACATACACACAGTGCACTTAATTCGCAAGTATAGTATACCATAATAATAGGGCAAGTATTTGACAACATTGAAAATAGTTTGTTTTTTAATTAGCAACAGATAAAAATTACGTAAACACTTGGAAACTATCAATCGTTCATTATAGTTGCTATTTTATAGTACATTACCGCCCGTGGTGAGTACACAATTTTACGTCCTCATCTGGCCACAATGCGAGTTTTACTGTACGCGCAGCGTGCAGTAAAACTGGCATTATGGCCAGGTGTGACGTAAAGATTATTAAATTCATAAAAACTAACAATAAGGACGTTTTACGAATTCCATACTAACGGAGCGCTTTTGTCGTTCCATAAAAAGAAGCTGATTTGACTTTTGTCAAATACCGTATTCTAGTCACCCTAAATATACCTATAGGTAGCCCACCCTAATAGTCAATAGGTTTTTTTATGCTACAACCGTGGCAAACAAGCTTACGGTCTGCCTCTGCCTAATGTTAAGCAGACACTGTAGGCTATGGATAGCGCAGCTTACGATTTCAGAAGAATGACAAGCGCATTGCCAACTCTTTATTGATTTGAGGATTCGTTGTGTTGATAGCTAGAAACGATACAGCGCGTCTTTGGGATCTCATCCATTCATTCCTATTTTTTATTGGTAAAAGTATAACATCTTACAAGTCAATCTCTGGCGACCTTAGTCACCACCAGAAACACAACACCACATACCTACAGACTACAGAGCAAGTGTCGTTTTGGTGAGGTAGGGCACAGCGAAATGTCATCCCGCACGAATGTGGAGCAGCCCAACTGGGGAAGTTCCACCTCCGCCTTGCAGAAGACCACAGCCATAATAACACTACTACTTGCTCTGTAAGTAGTAGTGTTGTGTTCCTGGAGGTAGGCAAGGTCGCCAGAGCTCCCGAGGATGCGTTGTGTTGAGAGCGAGGGAATTTATTCCTTCAGCTGTCAACACGGCGAATCCTCAAATATATCAAGGGTCGGCAACGCCCATGTTACTCCTTTGGAGTTGCATGCGTCTATAGGCTGCGGTGTCCGGTTACCATCTGGCGGGCCGTACGCTTGTTTGCCACCGCCGTTATATTAAAAAAAAGTAGGTAGTGGCGTTATTACTCCAGTTGAGCTGCTCCGAGTATGTGCGAGATGACATGCCATATGCCGCCGTGACCTACCTCGCTTCAATCACACACAGATATTTGTATAATTTTAAGAGAAAAAATGTACATTACTTTTTAGGCTATAGCCTGGTTTCCACTTTGATTAGTGCGAGTGCAGGTGATTAGTGCGAGTGCAGGTGTGTAGTGCGAGTAGTGTCCAATTCACTGCGAGTGTTTAGTGGCAGGCACGCTGCGAGTGAGGGGGAAGGGAGGGCGGGGACGTGGCTACTCGCAGTCCACTCGCAAAAAAATAGAACACGCTTCTATTCACTTTACTACACAGCCAACTAATCACTTGCAGTAATCAGTCGCTGTCCACACCTAGTCACTAATCACCTGTACTAATCACCTGCACTCGCACTAATCAAAGTGGAAACCAGGCTATGATTCGTCCCTCAATGTTAAACAATGCTAACATTATATTGGTTTCTGTATTTAGTTTATGACATTTCGCCAGATAAAACAGTGTTAACAAAACTCATCCTTATTCAAGGATGTCACCCCATTTTTCGGGCCATTCAACAGTTAGCGTTAGCGTCCGCCTTTTAATACGATTCCTACAAATTGGTATACGTCATAAATTACAGTGAAGACGCGGCCCGGTCTCCCCTCGGCTGGTTGTTCGTATTAGTCTACTTTGGGCCATGTTTTAATACTTTAACAATGTGTCATACGCGGATTGAAAACCCGAAATATCCCTTCTGTTTCAGAAATAAATACTGGGACCTAATCTTGGACCCCTAAAGAGTATATCCAGAAAATGATTTCCTAGATGTGTAAAATTACAATCTAAGTTTATTTCAAGAGTTTGAGAAGCTTCTATAAGTGTGCTGATTGTTCTACACAGACGAAGTCGCGATTTATACATGTATATATCCTTCCATTGGATTGAAAACTATCTCGGTACCAAATTGTATCTTAAATACAGCGATTTAATCGTGGAAAGCTAGTAGGTAACAGATACATTTTCGTAATTATGATCTTACTATGGATACGACTCCAGGCGACGATATTAATAACTTTAAGGTCGCTATACTTAATTAATATATATTTTATAGAAAAAATGTTTAATCTTTATTAAACATTTATAGTAGGACGTAGGTTATCTACCCAATTTAAAAAAAAATACATCTTAAGCAGACATTAAATATAGGTACAAGGCAGAAAAATAAAGTGTCTTAATGTGAACACATCACCTCTCGCGACCAAACAGTGGCGCGTCCCTACCAATTATTGACATGGTTTATTGCGTTTCCTCTATCTGAGGCGCCTTTATCAACGTATGTCGCTCCACACGATACAACGCTGCCCTTATACAGCCGAGCCACGCCAAATTCAACTTTAATAACAAGGTTGTTGAGTGTTGGGGGTGAAAGGAGTAATGGCACTGTCCGTTTTGCGTTTCTACTTAATTTGATGGCAAAAGTTGGTATCGGAGTCATTGGTATGGTCTTATTATATATGAGCAAGTTAGTTGCTTTTTATTATATGTGCTAGTGTTTATTGTCTATTATGTTTTTATATATATCCCAATACGACCGTTAAGAGCTGATTTACACGAATGCACCTAAGCAGATCAAAGTTCTTTTACAACTTTTTGACAGATTCAATACTTACCCAATTAAAAAAAAACCATCATCATCATCATATCAGCCGAAAGACGTCCACTGCTGGACATAGGCCTCCCCCAAAGAGTGCCAAAGTGACCGGTCCTGCGCCACCCGCATCCAGCGGACTCCAGCAAAAATACCATAGTAGGCCCAAATTGCGGAACCTTTTAAACTTGTTGTTACACTTGCCTGTACTCCCAAGCATCTAGAAATGTTTACATTTGTTTCGACGATGTTTGAATTCGATATGAATAGGATAATGGATAAAAGAAGACGTACTCGAGCGTTTTGTCACGGCCTGAAGAAAACTAGACCACTAGGGAACAGTAAGAAAATGCCTCTAGATCACCTGTGACGTGACTCCTTCATCACCATCAACACTATATCAGCCACTGTATCAGTCCACTGCTGCGAGAGACAGAGAAAGAGTGCCACAATGACCGCGCCACCCGCACCCAGCGGACTTCCGCGACAGGAGTGACTCTTTGGAAACCGATAACTATACTTAAAGTCCAATTTATCATTCCGCAAAAGTAATTCCCTGATTGATCGAAAGTTAGAAGCGGGGCAGATAAAACCCCGAAATGTATACTTCTGGCCGATTGCAATTCCCAAGTCCATTGCTCCTTAGATCGTTATCTCGTAGTTAATAGTTCCGCCGCCGTTTGGCTGGCATTCACAACAGTAAATTCAAGATGGCCAGTATAAATCGAACGCTCGAACAATACTTACTCAGGGAGATTCCTTTCGGTAGCAGTACGATAGGTCGGTCTCGTTCATATTTGGATCAACCTAGGGAGGTACAGCAAGACCCCGCGCGAGTTAAGCAATAGCCTCTCGGTCAACTACTTAAGTGCCTTGACGCGCGCGATATTAATTGTGTTTACCTGTACTTAGTTTTAGAATACCGCAGCCAAAATACCACTACTACGCGACGTGCTCTGTAGAGTTGTGTTGCTGTTGGTGAGTAAATTTGCCAGAGCTTCCTAGGATGCTATATGTTTTTACTTTTTGAGTGCAAACTGCATTTGTCTATTGCTGTCAGCAAATTTTGGTATCAATAAGTCGCAGTAGTCTATTGGTTACCGCGCCCATCAGGCAGGCCGCAGCATATTTTGCGGGTATTGTACCGTGTGGTTGGTATCAAAAATTTGGATCTTGGGGTCAAAATATGCTAGTATTTAGTGAGTCGTTTCAAGGTAGACTGTGAATATCACAACTGTTTGGCACTTCTATTGCATTCGTTAACTTGGCACTTAATCTCCGAATTACGAACTGATAAAAGAACGATTAAAAGAATTAATAGGTTTTCTAACTTAATATCCGTTGTCGCTATTTCTTGTTGAATACCTACTCGTAACGTAATACGTTATCTGAATGTTTGGTTGGGGTGGTGTGTTGTCTGCGAGGTAGGTACTTTAATTAAGTATGTGGAAAGTTTATTTTGACGCCTTTTTCCGTCGAAAAATGTGTCGGGTCGGCATCACATATTTCGTATTGTATCTCTGACATTAACAGTGGACTTATATATAATTATTTGCACAGCCGTTAGGGCCTATGCAGACTGCGTTTATTAAGCGTTTATGTCAAATCACAAGTAAATTGACACAAACGCGCTTAATATATCTATGCATAGGCCATATCAGGTATTTTTGGACAGGGATGGTATTTATTTGCCAGCATTATATAAATCCCTGAGATCTCTTGTCGGTGTAGCTCTCAAAATTAATATGGGAGAAATCGACAACCGCCTTTAGGTTAGGTTGGGCGGCGGTATAGGTAGACCGGATGTGCGGGAAGTAAGCCCGGCGCCCGCACGCCACGCGCTCCGTTATCGTCATACCCCTGCACCCGCGCGCCGCGCAAGTGAGAACTGAGTCAGGCGGTCGATCTATATATGTTGTGGTGTTTCGACAATTATGAAACATTTTTTAAATATCATTGGTTTATTTATTTATTTATTTATTTGGTTCACCAACAATTGTTTACACTATCAAAATTATATTAATTAAGTAGGTACTATTGCTCAGTGTAACAATCACTTAAAGGTAAACACCGCATGCACTATATAAAAAAAGCCTTATAACATTAACTAGACAAAATTATACACAAGTTCTTGCTTACTTATTATGGTTCTTCCCTGTCTATGATCTGAGTAGGTATGTACTAGGTATAGGTATATGTCTATCTAGGTAATATATAAAGTCTTTATAGAATTAAATAGAGCCTAGGAAGACAGACAAATAATCCCGCACATCTAGTAGTTTTTGCAACATACAACCGCCGACGGTTCCAGGTTGCCAGCTCAACCGCTCACACCCCGGTCAGTGGAATCAGTCGATCATTCTGTGAGACCACTCGTGCGTGGTAACCCCAGTGTGACCCGCCTAATTTCTTTGTTACTTTGTTGGATTTAAAGCCTAAGTTTTCGGACTATAGGGGTAACGTGTGTTTTGTCGAGGGTGCGAATAAAGACAAGTTTAAAATTGTTGGAATCACAGACCTTGCATATCTATTATGCTATTATATCTGTAGTTGGAATTTAAAATTCTAGCTGAACATTTTATTGTTTATTGCATGGGGCTCAATTCAAACGGCGCTATTAACGTAGGTATAGCTCGTTCGCATCCTGTAGTGTAGGTACCTACTAGACAAGTGCCCATCAGCCAATACGATTGCAATCTACTTTCGTTTTATCTCAATCTGGAAGAAAATTACGTATTTACCTACCTATTGGCAATGTGTCCATGTCTATAGATAGATAGAACTTTCCAGCGGCTTAGCTGTTTTTAGTAAGTAGCATCTATAAAGGTACCTACCTACCTATATCACTGTTAATGAAGAGTCATCTTTGCTTCTGCTTTGCGATCAACTTTCTTTTTAACCGACTTCAAAAAAAAGGAGGAGGTTCTCAATTCGGTTGTATATATTTTTTTTTTTTCAATGTTTGTTACCTCAGAACTCCGTCATTGATGAGCCGATTCATAAATTTTTTTTTTGTTTGAAAGTATATGCTTCCAGGTGGGTCCCATTTTTTTGAAAATTCAATTGGATTATGGGATCCATGAGGAATTGAGGGAACTCCTCAATTATATTAGGCACGCGTGTAGTGATTTTGGTATTTTCTATTATAACTCGTGTATTTACATCCGGAAATCATAAATTGGTGGAGTGGAATTGATGATGAAGACCACAGATGACTTATGGAATTCCTCAATTATGTACTTAAAAGTACAAAAGTATATCACAGATTCCGTTGAAATAGCAAATAATGAAGAGCCAAGGGTGATCCTTGTGGAATTGACGGAAGTCCTCAAATATTATCGGGTCACATACAGCGATTGGGTTTTTTTCCCTAATAATCAACGCATTTGCTCTCGGAAATCAGTTCATGTGGTAAATTGGAAAATAAATGTGGAAATGTTCTCATGGCTTGGCGGAGTACTAAATTGAAGTCGGTTAAAACTTTGTTTTTAAAGTAAATTATAGTGTTTGTGAATATAATATATGTCATAGACCAACTCTGTTACCTAGCTACCGTTGTTGACATGTTTTGCTTGTCACTTAGGAAATAAATTGTGATGAATAAATAATGCTCTCGCATTTCATTAATTATATAACAATATATATGTATATTCGGTTCTGTCTCACCTATGGAACAACCATAATAATTATTATAAATGCGAAATTATGTCTGTCTGTCTGTTACCTCTTCACGCTTAAACCGCTTAACCGATATAAATGTAATTTGGTATATAGAAAGTTTGAGTCACGGGGAAGGACATAGGATAGTTTTTATCCCGGAAATCACTCCCTAAGGGGATGAAATGGGGGTGGAAATTTGTATGGAACGGTATAAACTTGTTCCACGCGGACGGACGACGGACCAAGCTAGTATGCCAATAAATTATAGATCAGCCAAACACTACTGCACGTCTAGCACACGACGGCCGCGACATACTCTCGATTTTTATCGCTCACCTCTTCTTCTAAGTGTTCTAATAAGAAAGAGACGAATAGTGCGAGAAAAATCGAGAGAGCTCGCGCGCCGTCACGTGCTAGCCGTGCTGGCTTGCCACAAGGCGAGTCAGTAAATGTGAGCACACTACGCATTCAATCTTGGACACCCGCTTGTTAGAGTAGTTAGTGCAGCCAAGCCGTCCCTCTGCCAACGACATATGTCGGGAGCACAGCTCTAACGAAACGAGAGTAATGCGCACAATTCGATGTTGCTACACGTTCGTTGTAATTGCAAGGGAGGCCCGAAACAAAGCTGGTGTTATAAATGATTTGGTTACGGGGTAGACACTCGTAAGCGGGTTAATATCGGCGTCTTTCCTGTAGGTAGACAATGCAGTTATCACTTTAGCATATATGTAAACACGTTATCATCCGATCATATATACCTAAATCAAAACTAAATTAGTGACTCTGTGAGCTGTAGACCCGCGAACATAACTTACATATTTAAAAAAAAAGAATTTCGAGTAACAAAATTTCACGGGACTTGGTTGAGAATTCAGCGGGGCAGACACCGGACATATGAACGTTTTAGAAGCATCAGAACTTCGTTCGCCTCGCTCGCTCGTTCTAAAATGTTTTTGACCAAAGTAAAGTCCATCCCAATTCTAGATGCACATTTTATATCAGTTGATTGTTCCTCTTTGTAGCATAGCATAACATATTTTAAGGTCTTCCAAGCTCGCTACGGTTATGTTATAATTATTAGTCCGCATTATACATATCTATAGGTACTTACTACATAGCCAATACGTAGATGTCCTTTCTACAATTTAATGAAATGCAAGTTACACCGTACAAATTTATTATTATTAAAGGTATAATTATTCATTTAGTTCGCGGAAAGTGGCGCGATACCTATACCATTCGAATATAATTAAGTATTGATTTACTATTGTAAAGTCTGCAGGTCTGCATGGTTCCCACGGGCACATATATAATTACACCTATGAAATGCAATGCCCATATTAATTATCTGCATAATCCTACTGTTCTACTAATACACGGATGGGAAGGACAAAGAAAACAGGTACCTAACTAACTACAATTTCCATGGAAATCCTATTTAAACTGAAATAACAAGGAAGTGAAGGTTTTCTGCCTTAACTTTAGTACCTACCTAATTAATAGGTAGCTAGCCAGAGCTGGCAAGAGCTTTACAAAAACAAAAGCAAAACAAAAGTAAGTAAGAATAATAGTTTTGAAATTAATTTGCCTCCAATATTTTTTGTTCAATGTTCTATTTTTAGATTGAGATTATAACAATCGATCGATTTCTCGGTCGACCGAATTAAATGTCACAACTGCAATAAAATAGTTTTTACTGTATAGGTAATTCCAGCGAAACGGTTCAAAAAAAGAATGCTCTCGCTTTAATTTCTTTTAAAAAATGTTGTCATCAGCCAGTCGTAACGACACGCGCGTTTCTAAGTAAAGCTAATGCAATGGAACTATGCCACGAAGGCTCAAAGTATGTTGTAATCCGCATTTTTATGGAAAACACACTCGAGCGTTGTACGTTGCTTGAGCTAAAATCGAGAGAAAAAAGACAGATCTACATTTACTGTATAAGTGTGTCTCTTTCACGCATAGAAAGAAGTGTGGTTGTATATTGGCTGGGCTGTTATTACACCTGCTTCGTCCCTGTAGGTCTCACGATACCAATCGGAATTGTACACTTTAATCGAGTTAATTATCTCTATTTAGTCGCCCATCACACGGTCTAATGCACGTTTTACAATTCAGTACGTTGGCGCCGAAACGTAATTTTATAAAAATATAGGGGACAGAGAATACATGAAGCGATTGACATTTGAAAGAATGTTAAGTTTACGTAAAGAATGAAGTGCTACATTTAGAGTAGTTGCTGACGATGGGGACAAAAAGACAAAGTGGTAGCAGGTGCTCGTATATAATTCCATTCGACCTATCAATGCATGTTCAGCAGAAGACGGCTTCGGCTGATATGATGATCAATGCGTTCTGTCGGTCGTCGTCTCAAGCACTGGTCCTTCGTGCTTAGTTCTTGGGACTCCCCTTCTGGAGCTGTGGCAGGTCGCATCACCGCGATGGCGCGACGGGCTGCCGGCCGCCATTATGAAGATGCTACTTCTGCAGGGTGCCGCTCCTTGTGTGTTATGTGACGTCAAAAATGAATATACTTAAAATAAATAGACGTGGCTGAAGTTGTTCGCATGGTCACACATGACCGCCGGGAACCGGCAGAAGGATAGGAGACGACTTACAGTACGCGCCACAATAGTTTCCGTCTGTGATGTTAGCTACTATAATTAGATTTTTTTAACAGCCGATATTTGACAGCCGTCATCCCGGTACAATAAACATCAATGATGACATAAATTGAACTGGGATCACAGCTGTCAAATGTTGGATGTGAGGGCATTTTCACTACAATGGCGTCGCAGAAGTGTCAGAGGGGTTCGGCGGCGGGTGTGCGGGTGGCGACTTGAGGAGTATATGGCGCGTATTGTAGGTACGCAACTTTATGGCTCCTCTACGTGATGGCCCATCCTAATGGCCCACTAGGATGGGCCAGCGTGTGGAGAGGGTAGTGGTGTCAGATGGCTTATGGCGCGGCGATGTCTTTCTCCGTCTAACGCATAGTTGCGTCCTGTAACGATGGTTCGTGATGACCCACTGTATAGAGCAGGCTTTAAATCATGCCAATTGCCCATCTCACAAGTGACGAGTTAAGTAAAATTGTACCTATACAGGCAACAGGTATTCGGCGAGTAGTTTAGTCAAGCGCCACTGTGTTGCGAAAAGTGATTCTAAAGAAGCTGTTGGCGGATATAGGTATATGGTTTCTGTTTCTTTAACCTAACTAATGGAGATCACATATACAGATAACAACTCACAATACTCACTGTTTCGAATAAAGTAAAGTTTTAATTTTACATAATTACCCTCATATGCAGACATAATCGATAATTAAGGGTTTAAGTGTAATTTTATTCAATAATTGCAAATTTCAGAGCTCGTATAAAGCAGGGTATAAATGTTCAGTGCTTACTGCGGGAGTTTAATGGTTTATTGAATGGAACCGTTGGATAAAATATTATATATAATTAAATAAAACAACTGACTGCATTCATTGATGTGATTTAATTCAGTATTACCTACTGAAAAAGGATATTATCAATATCTTGGCACACCGCACAATCGCACAGTCTCATCCCCCCAAGACTAGTCAGTCATATATATAGTTACGACACCATATTTGAAAATAGCAGATCAGAGCCCGCGTCATGGTCGGCCTTATCACACGATAACTGACGCGACAGAGCGTCCGCCGCTGGCTGACACCGTTCGGTTCGACAGAACGAGACGGGCGCTCTATCAGTCACTTATCGAGTGATAAGGCCGACCATGTACGACGACCTGTGTAGCATAGTTGGTAGTGACCCTGCCTACGAAGCCGGAGGTCCCGGGTTCGAATCCCGGTAAGGGCATTTATTTGTGTGATGAGTATATGAATATTTGTTCCTGAGTCATGGATGTATTATATGTATTTAAGTATTTATTTATCTATATAAGTATGTACGTATATTATCGTCGTCTAGTACCCACGGTAAAAAGTAGACTGCGTGACGTATTTAGGAGTTTAAAAATAAGTATAGTAGTTTTTCTGGTCTCATCATATCGACTATATCGGTGATAAACTAAGAGTGTCGTTAAGCAAAGAACAATGGAAAAAACAACCCCACCCACTAACACAAACGAGACATGTCTCATTTAATAAATCTTTCTAAGAGGAGTATTTTGATGTTTCAAGAGTTAAAAACAATTTTCCATTGGAGATACAACTTAAAAAAAAACGCCTGCCATATATTCTCAACAGCCTCCCTGGTCAAACATAATGTAAGTACATATTTTTAAAAGTAAATAAAAAAATATATTTATGGGATACACGTCACGGCCTCAGGCGATAAGTGGAGCTAACATATGTATGTACGCAGATGACGTCACGGCAGTAGTGAGCACACCGACGAAAAATGAACTTGAAACGGCCCTTAATAACGTCGTCCGTCAACTTCACGAGTGGTTCCAGGCCAACAGACTGGCGCTAAATAAAGAAAAGACCTGTGTCATGGCGGTTAAATTAAATGGTCACCCCGGTGAGAGCCTGCGAGTGTGCGCGGGCGATGCCCCTTTACAGCAGGTTCCACCTCGACAGTGCTTTAACGTGGGAGAAGCACATAAACGAAGTGTGCGCGCATGCTTCGCGCTGCGCCGGCTGGCGCGCACCGCCGGGCGGGCCGCCGTGCGGAGTGTTACTTCGCGACGGTCCACTCGGTGCTGACGTACGGCGTGGAGTTGTGGGCTCGGGCGGCCGACTGGTATCGCGTGTTCTCCATGCAGAAGAGGGCTGTCCGCGGCATGGCCGGCAAACCGGCCGACGCTCCGGCACGGGAGTTATTTCTGGAGTTTCAAATTCTGCCCCTGCCATGCATGCTGATATACTGAGTGGCAATATTCACACACGAAAACCTCGGCAATTTCAAATGCAAGGGCACGAACTCCAGATATCCCCGCAATAGGCATGGAGACAGGCTGGTGGTTGAGAAACAAAGACTTGCGAAGTCAGCTAAGTCGGTCTATAGCCTCGGGCCACCAATTTATAACCGATTGCCTGATACCGTCAGAAATGAAGCTTCCATCGCAGGTTTCAAATCGAGACTGAAAAAGTGGCTTCTGAACAACATGTTTTATAACTATGACGAATTTTACAGCATGCCACTGACAATTTGAAAATAAAGAATAATGTTATAAATAATTGATTACGATAATGATAATAAGAAATAGATGTAGAAAATTGTATACCTAATGTGTGTATGATACAAATGACCTGTAACAATTGTTACTAATAAAAAATTCATTTCATTTCATTTCACGTACCTTTGACTTATGTATAATACAGTAGTGTCGAACTAACCTAAGTATAAGTATTTATAGGTCGACACACGTAAAAAGAGCTCTGGCGGCCATACATTATAATGTAATATGGCGCGCACTCTTTTTACGTGTGTAAGTAAACCTATAGGTACTTAATGTTTAGTCTGATGAATATCTAAAACCGGCATACAGTAACAAAATACCCCTAACCAGCGACATAGTCCTACTTAACAAAACGTAATATTTATAAACATTAGTTACTTTCTTATTGAATAAGATTCATAATCCAATGTATTTGTAAATCTCGTGTATTTTTTTTAAAAATATTATAATATTAAGTATTCCTGCCCGTGCCCGTGATATTTAGTAGAATATCAGTTATATTATAGTTAATGCATGTGCATTAATAACGATTCGCAATCACGCTATAAACCTATTGCGTTGATCTCATACATATATACACAGATTCACGCCTTTATTCCCAAAAAGGGTGTACAGTCTCATCACTGTACATGTGATTTTAGGCATTTGGTTATTTGCACGTACCTACATATCGGACGTGAGTATAATCCACATCAGAATCGCACGTATTCACGTCTTGCCGGACAGTAACTCTATCGAGGGAAACAGCATAATCAGCAATTATTTTTTTTCTCTCGGTCTCAAGAGTCAACATATTAACTGTACGTTACGTTACTTACAATATACCATATCCTAACTGCAACTTCTGTTTACCGTACTGCTCATCACCAGACCACCTGCAACTTCATAGTGTGTCGGCTAACTGGCCGCTACAAAGGGTAAGTAGGAAGCGCACATTAAATTTATGATCCAATGCCACTTTTAGCATAAATCTCATCTCACCATCTAACAAAACAGACCAGAATCAAACCTACTTTCTAAAGATAGTAGCGTCGCATCCAAAGTCTTGTTCAAATTACCAACTTTCACTTAGATATACCTACTGCAATAGAGATACCCAAAGTTGAGAATGAGTTGGGATTATTCCGGCAAGTTCTGAAGACGCCCGCATCAGTAACTTGAGTTGAACTGGAAATGTTTGCTCCACACTTTCACTCGTGAACTTAGATTTATCCAGTCTCAGTTTACTAAATAGTTTGTAGGGACGTATTAGATTTAAATATTTGATTGGCACAGATTTTATTACACTTAGTATGTATATGCCGATGGGTAACCCGTTGCAAATAAAGTTATGAAAGAGTTTAGAGTATACTGTAAAATTACCGAGTTGGGTCAAAAGAAGACTTTGATAAGTCTATTTTGATCCTAAAAATGTATTTTTACATGTGGCCCACGATGTTTCGGACATATGAATTTTTAATGGTTATCTGTCGTTTGATTTCATAATTTTAACGATAAACACAAGAATTGAAGGAAATCCCACCTCACTCCGAAGTGGAGTTAGAGGGGACAGCAATGGAGTGAGCTGGGAAAATGTATGGGGAAAGTTCTGAATTTCGGATTAGCTTGCCTCGATCCGCGTTCCATCCCACTTTTCGCTCATATTTTATAGCTCCTCTACCGAATGATCGCTCCCCACAGCCCTGGGTCTACTCCAGGCCACATATCTTTCAAAATGTTATAATTTGGCTACTCCGTTTTGCCGCAGGTAAGAAAATATGTCTAAAAGTATAATAAAGTTACTTTTACAGCAACCTGAGCCAGGAAATCAAAGAAGCAACTGAAAATATTCGCGTCCCATCTGCCCCCTCAATCCCTTAGTACCCCATTTTACGGTATATAAAAAGACATTTTAGGCAAGCCGGTCCCTATTACAAAGATTGGGACGTTTACGTCACAACAAAAGCCCAAAACATAAACATGTAAAGACAAACGTCCTAGTTTCGTGTGCCCCAATCGCACATTAGGCTAATGGGCTGCGTCGTGCGACACTGACTGACAGCTCGTTAAGCTGACACGAATTTTTCACAACTTTTCCCTACTTTGAATAATCGCCTTCAATTTTTTGGGACTGTCCCTAATGAGCATATGGATGAAGTTTTGGCAAGCGGATACGGATAGTTTTAGAGGAGGGTTCGTACAGCCTAACTGTAGTAAATATTATTACTAATAATTATGCATATTACAGTTGAACTCACATATTAAATGTCACTACGGGCGACATGTTTCGAACCCTTCGGGAGTTCTTCAGGAAGTTCAGGACGAGTGTTCTTGCGGCCGTATCGCGCTCCGCAAGCGGAGGAACTTCATCCACATGCTATTAGGGACAGTCCCGAAAAAATTGAAGGCGATTATTTAAAGTAGGGAAAAGTTGTTAAAAATTCGTATCAGCTTAACGAGCTGTCACTATAAGTAATTAGTGCCCGAGCGACCAGTCTCTGCTCGGGTGAAAATAGAGAAAATACGAAGAAAACGATTTTTCCCAGACATGAGACCTATAACTAGATCGATTTCTCGCCCCCGTAAATCCCTAAATTTCATTGAAATCGTTAGAGCCGTTTCCGAGAACGTGATTGCAAATATATATACAAATATTGCTCGTTTAATAGTAGGTATAGGAAGGATAGGATAGGATAAAGACAGCCAATCAGCCCATGTCACGGCATTTCCCCTTTGGACCGCAAGAGCGATTCTCTCTGCGCTACTTATTTATACAGGGTATTAGGGATACCGATGTAGGAACTTAAGCAGGTGATAGACTGGACTATTAGGAAGAGTTTGAACCTTACATGTCTTAGTCCAATCTGATAGTTTTTTTTTAATCGAGCTTTCAAAACTGTAAATTTTCATAAGTAGTGATCTACAAAAAAACTCGTGTAGCAGCAGTGTTTAGGAGGGTCGTATTTTTTATTGGTTAATCGATTAATTAAACAAATAAATCTGATTTAATTCATAATTTGTTTTAAATTGAACTTTTATATCATTTTTTGGTACAAATTAAAAAAATTGAAAAACTCGATTTGAAAAAAAAAACTAACAGATTGGACTAAGACCTGTAGGGTTCAAACTCTTCCTTTAGTCCACTCTATCACCACCTTAAGTTTCTACATGGGTCTCCCGAACACCCTGTACTTATAAATAAATAGTGTAGAGGATCGCAGGCAGAATTATGGACGGTATTTTTCGTTATCATCATCATAATATGCTCCCGTTTAGCACTGTAATATATGGTTACCTTTTTGATTACATTTCTTTTTTCCGTGTTTTGTGTGCTAAATAAATAAATTCTTATTCTTATTCTTATTCTTATATCAGCCGAAAGACTGCTGAACATAGGCCTCCCCCAAAGAGTGCCAAAGTGACCGGTTCCGCGCCACCCACACCCAGCGGACTCCCGCGACCTTTACCAGGTCATCAGTTCACCTTGTAAATAGTATTAATTATTTGAAATTAGTTGCATTTTTAACCGACTTCAAAAAAAAGGAGGAGGTTCTCAATTCGGTTGTATTTTTTTTTCTTTTTTTTTTTTAATGTTTGTTACCTCAGAACTCCGTCATTGATGAGCCGATTCATAAATATTTTTTTTTTGTTGGTAAGTATATACTTCCAGGTGGGTCCCATTTTTTTGTAAATTAAATTGGATGATGGGATCCACGAGGAATTGAGGGAACTCCTCAATTATATTAGGCACGTGTGTAGTGATTTTGGTATTTTCTATTATAACTCGTGTATTTACATCCGGAAATCATAAATTGGTGGAGTGGAATTGATGATGAAGACCACAGATGACTTATGGAATTCCTCAATTATGTACTTAAAAGTACAAAAGTATATCACAGATTCTGATAAGATTCCGTTGAAACAGCAACTAATGAAGTGCCAAGGGTGATCCTTGTGGAATTGACGGAAGTCCTCAAATATTATCGGGTCACATACAGCGATTGGGTTTTTTTCTACAATAATCAACGCATTTGCTCTCGGAAATCAGTTCATGAGGTAAATTGGAAAAGAAAGGTTCTCGTGGCTTGGCGGAGTACTAAATTGAAGTCGGTTAAAACTTTGTTTTTAAAGTAAATTATAATGTGATTTAATTCGATTTGTCTTTTTATTTTTTTACATATAATGTGGTCTAAGTAACCCCAAAACATTGAGGGATGTTCCGCGTAACCTCAAAAAGTAGTTTAGTCATGCTATAATTATTGAACCCTAAAAACGATCACAGCCTCATTATACTAAGCGTGTCGTCGCACGCAACTATTTAGACTTTTTTGTAAACTTTCTTTATCAGATTTGTTTGATTGCTACGCAAGTTTTTACGTGTCGTTTATTGGACGCCATTTGTTGCTTTTATGTTACGAATTAACTCATCATTTACAATTTGTAAAGTATTATATTATAAATTTATAAGTACTTACAGTCAGGGATATTAATATAAGTAACATAAATGAGGACATAAATATACACGCCGTTATGACATTGACAATAGAGCCCAGCTGGTCGACCACGTAACGCATTATAGTACGCACGTTAGGTAGATCTAAATGTCAAAGTTTATATAGAAAAATGACAGTTGGACTGTCCTAACGCGCGTTCGGAACGTTACGTGATTACCCCTCTGTACATCTGTACAGAGGGGTAATAAATAAGGAATAAATATCTATTTATTCCTTATTTATGTACGTATATTAATACCCCTGACTGTACATAATTGTAAATGTCATAAAGACTTTTTGAATATATCCCTGAAGAAAGAGATTTTTGAACGAGCGAGCGAAGCGAACGAAGTTCTCCGTTTCAGCATGGGCCAAAATCCTTTCGTGTGTCACAATATCCGGATGTCCTCCGGTCCGGCTGTTTTCAGAATCTGAATCAGAATCAAACATTTATTCGTAACACAACACAACATACAGACACAGTATTACGAGACAAAGACAAAAAATGAGTAAATTTGTGCCGTGTCAGGAAAAGCCCAACTCCGCCCAACTCAGCTTCGAGTGCATTTTTCAGCCGATTGTCGTGAAATTTTGAAAGCAGGTTCATATGAATTTATTTTTTCACCTGTTTTTTTAAATAAAAAACAGCCTTGCGACTTGTATCTACAGCTCACAGAGTTTTATTAAATAACTAGCATCTGCCCGCGACTTCGTCCGCGTGGAACTCGTTTAGGTATATTGCATTTTCATACCAACTTTCACCCCCAATTTCAGGATGATTTGCGGCGTAAAAACTATCCTATGTCCTTCCTTGGGACTCAAACTAAGAGGTAACAGACACACTTTCGCATTTATAATATTAGTATGGATAAACCCGGAGCCGAGACGTGGAACCTGACAGTGAAACTAGCCCACCGACTACACGTCACACAGCGAGCTATGGAAAGGGGTATGCTCGGAATCTCGTTAAGGGACAAAGTCCGGAACGAGATTATCCGACAAAAAACCAAAGTCACTGACGTAGTTCAGAAGTGTAGCAAACTGAAGTGGCAGTGGGCTGGTCACATCTATCGCAGAACCGATGATCGGTGGAGTAGACGGGTTCTCGAGTGGAGACCACGACTCGGCAAGCGTAGTGTAGGACACCCTCCGGCCAGATGGACCGACGACCTGAAAAAAGTGGCTGGTGGTGACTGGATGGCGAAAACGGGAGATCGGGCCATGTGGCGAACCCTGGGGGAGGCTTACGTCCAGCAGTGGACTGCAATAGGCTGAAATGATGATGGATAAATACAAACGTCTCCAAATAGAGGTAAATAGAACTCAATAAAACGTTCCGTTGTTTTAACCCGATAACAACCCGGTGACCCCTATTTGAACAGTATCAATTCAAAAGGCGTCCACACATTGCTACGCGTTTAAACTAAATTACTGCCCACTAACACTAAACAAGCATTGTTCCAATACAATAGCACGGAAGATATGGAAGCTATTTGGGCAACTGTCCCAGCTATTCGACGCATTGAATCAACTGTCCAAACTCTTCGATTACTGCATAATTTATTATAGGAGGGCGTATAGCATTGTTGTGATTTAGTTTAAGTGTATAGGATATGAACGAAAATTACTTAAATGTATTAAATTCATTGTGGTGGTTTGATGTAGGTACCCCAGATCTGTTGTAATTTTTATAATTGACTAGCAAGCCCGCCCCGCGACTTCGGCTGCGTCAATTAGCACCGAATAAATAATAGTACCTACTTACTCAGAGAAGCTGTAAATATGTATGTTGTTTACATTTTATTTTGGTGGGGTTATATAAAGAAAGTACATACTGCAGAACAAAAACAGTTACATATTTAGAGGGCGAAGAAAAATTATGAAATGAAATAGAAAGAGAATAAAAATCCTACTTAAACTAAAGAAAAAGTCGGTGAAATTGAGAGAAATCACTGTACGTTTATACATATATTGGGGTAAGGGGCACCCTATTTCAAAAATTATTTCAGACAAACTTACAAACCTAGGTACATAATATATATATTGTACCGGGTTCGCAGGTGTTCTCCACGAAAAAAAAAGGTACATATGTTTTCGCAAAGCTACACACTTCAAAACATTACCTCTTATATATATATTCGTATTCATAGTACACATGTATTTATATACAGAACGGCTATAACTAAATTTATGGATCGACGAATGCTATAAATTATGTTATCAGTAGAGAGTACTGATAAGACTACTGGTTAAAGATAAAACCTCTTTTAAGCGAGTTACAAAGGATATTGTTTTAAACAAACTTTTTATAAGATAATTTATAGCACTACTCATTTATACTACTAGTCTGACCCTCTGGTCAGACTAGTAGGTAGATATGTGAAGAGTCATCAACTACTACATACAATTGACAATAGCAAGTACATTCTTTATCTTAAGTGCACTTCTACGCCTCACTGTGAGGAGTTTGTTGTTGTTTCTACTAGGTCGAGGGAATTATAATACTACATCTATTATAATTATACTTACTATTGGTTCTGTGAACAGTAGAACTCGCAAGTGTTTCATTTGTTTTTCTATTTTTTTCTAATAACTGAATCGACGAAAAAATCTGTACCTATAACCATCGAACCTGCACACCAAATTTCACGAGAATCGGTTGAGAAATGCGACCTGTAGGGGAGAACAGCCGGACATACCAAAGAATTCTCGCCTCAGCTGAAACGGAGATATTCGTTCGCTTCGCTCGCTCGTTCAATTACTCATATCTTCTACCTTTAGTTGGGTAAACGTACCAGCGCTTCTTGGCACCTTTAATTCAAGCAATAGACCACCTCTATCAACAGTCGACAGATATATGTCCTCACGACCAGTGATAAGTCCAAAGAAAGGAATACGACATTGGACAATCGTCGCGGGCCATTACACACTTTCCTTTTCTAGGAGTGTGGTGGGGGTGACATTTCAGTAGGTACTTTTGGCTGTACTTTAGTCTGTATGTTAAAATTGGACAATGGAAGAAAGACGCTGTTCTATACGGAATTATTTTAGGGTTGAGATGCTGGCGTCGTAAGAAAAACATATCTATGAAACGATTTGTCGTGCAGGTAAAAGTTGAGGGCACAGGCGCGTGTCAGGACCACCGTTGGACAAACCAAGTCTGAACTTCCAACCCAGAGGGAAAACTAGACCTTATTGGGATAGGACAGGTTCCTCACGATGTTTTCCTTCACCGAAAAGCTAATGGTAAATATTCCGTACATACACAGAAAAAAACATTTCTTAAATCAATGCAAATATCGTTGATTCAAGACAATATTGTCTTCCATATAAGGAACACAATATTGTTTCAAATGTAAAATAATATATTGTTAAGATTGTTGTATTCATCTGAAAGAATATATTGTTAATAGAAGATTCAGAGTATGTTTTTGTTTAAGATGTGTTGTATTTTTGACTGAAGCATTATTATTTTGTTCATCTGACATACTTAATTCTTAAATTAACAATATTCCACTCTTGTTATGACTATATATCGTTTTGATCAGAGTTGTAAGTTTTCTCGTAATGCAAATGCTCTCGTAATGCAAACTGACACTTAATTTAACAATCTGGCTCAGTTGTATAGACTATCTAATGTTCTCAAATTGACTATTCGGTATTTTCAACCTATAGGTTCCGAAATCTCATTGGTACGAGCCGGGATTCGAACCCACGACCGCCGCTTGACAGCCGCATGCCTGAACCACTAGGCTACCGTAGCATGTCAATAGTAACAATATAATAATCTGCAAATAAGTTCCTAGAGACTCATTGCTACAAGCCAGTACCCGAATTCAAATTCGCTACCTGAGCCACTCCACTCTAACGCCATCGTAAATAAGTAAGTCGTTCGTAATGCCGTGTAACGGTGTATTAGTCGCGTAAATGCCGAGTAAGTGTCTCGGGGGTCACTAAATGCTACTAGGCATCAGGTGTCGATGTGGAGGTTACGCGATTATTTTGTAGGTACACTACTATTAGCTGTCGCGTGGGTTCACATGGATGTATTGCCTCTTCAAGTTAAAAAAGGAATACTTGATATGCAGAAGGCTGAGAATCATTCAAGAATAGCAGCTATCAAGCGAACAAAGGTGCTCAGAAATATCTGAACACGACTTATTATTAAGGCGTAGAGTACATGTCAGATATTATTAACACCCTTGATGCACTTAATCACCTTCGACTGGCGACTAAACCTTGTTATCGTGTTGGGTAGTAGAGACAGATACCCTGCCTGCGAAACCGACGGTACTGGGTTCAAATCCCGGAAAGGAATCAGGAGCGGAGGACGGTGTAATGAGCACGAACATTTGTTTCAGTCTTGGGCGTTTTCATGTGTTTAATATATACCTATATTTCACTTGTCTTTTATCTTGTCGTCTAGTACAGTCAAGTGTAAAGTTATGGGTGCACACAACTTACTCATAAATATGTCCCATAGGTCTCATGTCAACGGATTAAGGTTGTGGTACATATTTATGAGAGGATTACATCCTACTAATATTATAAATGCGAAAGTTTAGATGTTTGGATGTTTGTTAATCAATCAATCACGCTTAAACGGCTGAACCGATTTGAATGAAATTTTGCATGAAGGTAGTTTATAGCCTGGATTAAAATATAGGATAGTTTTTATCCCGGGTCCACGCAGACGAAGTCGCGGGCGGAAGCTAGTAGATACATATTTTTGCACTTGACTGTACCCATGGCACAAGCCTTGATACTTACTATGAGGTTACTTCGATTTGTGTGAGATTGTGATCTAGCATGAATTTATTTATACTCGTAAACTTCATCAAAGATTATTGAGAGAAAAGGAAGATGGCTCTCTCCATACATTGCTACAAGGCACGCGTAAATCTTTTTATCGTCGCCGGTACCTCGTAGTTCATCTTTTTATATCAGATGGCGCTGTTTCAATCTACACTTGTGCCATCTATTGAGTTAGCGGTGAAGCAGGTTGTTAAGTAGTCACCTCTAACATAAGATTCATAATTTCGGGCCGTGCGGCCATTTGATTTTGGTCGAGTGGTTCGGGTGTTTGATTCACAAGTCAGTACTCCGGTTCGCGTCTAAACTCCTGTAACCTGTTTTTGTATTTTTTCTTGTCACGATACACGTCGCGGCGTCAGTTGTGCTGGCCCCGCTGCCCGTGATGCGTTTAAATTATAGCGTAAATTAAGTACCTACTTTTCTGCGAGGCTATCACAACTGACGCTGCGACCGTTTGAATTTTTTGTCCCATTCACTGCAAATATAACTTTGTACTCCTATATGTTTATATGGGATGACAAAGTTATTTATGCAGTTGGTGTATCTAGAAAACTGGACAAATTGATTTGAGTGAGTGACAAAATTAAGAAACTTTGACTAGTTATAAATCTTAAACCGCTGGTTCAAATTGAATGAAATTTGAAATATATCGTGTTTATACAATGCGTGCTTGGTTAATGAAAATGCAGGCTTCTAGTTTTATCCGCAACGAAGTTATAGGGGGTCGAAAATGGCCTGAACTGCTTCGAGGAAAGGATGGTACCGAATAGCAGAATAGCAGAATAGGTAACTATTAAAACATGGAATCAATTTTCTCATACATTTTGTATGGCGATACGAAGTTCCCGGGGTCAGTTAGTAGCCTAGTAGGTATTAAAAATTAATGTTTTTTGCGCACCCTTTCTGACACGTCACATTTTAAAAGCGTAGGTATTCACATTATTCAATACGATATCGGTGTATGGTTCGGCAACGTTAACGTTAGGGCCTGCAACGATATCGTAGGTAGGTATCGTGCAATGTGAATGGAGAGCATGCTTACCTACCTTCTTGCTTGCCTTTACTTTTTACAAGCTTTATATTAACTTGACTTGTTCGTATGTACGTATAAAAGTATGTAAGTAAGTTGTCCGTCAAATCTTGCAAGTTAAATTTGACCCACTTCCCGGTGACCGATTGAGCTGAAATTTTGGGTATAAGTATAATTTGGATGACAATTCAATATTATGGTACCATCGAGCTGATCTGATGATGGAGACAGAAGGTGGCCATAGGAACTCCGTAATAAAACCACTTAACCCCATCGAGTTTGGGCTCGCAATGAGCAGTTGATGATGGTATACAGAAAAGTACAGTCGGCAATAAAAGCTTGTACCAAAAATTAAATTTTTGACAGAAACATATTACATACATACATACATTCAAGCCTTTATTCCCAAAAGGGGTAGGCAGAGCACATACAATAATTTGGAGCGCTTTTGGCCTTGACCTCCCTTGACCGCCATGTTGAATGCCGTATTAGCTTTCTGTGATTTGATTATCGAACGAGCGAGTGAAGCGAACGAAGTTCTATGCATCAGCTCGCATGCAGCTTGGGTCGAAAATCATTCGTATGTCCGGTGTCTGTCACGAAGTCCGGTGTTCCGCTATCCGGCTGTACAGTGTGTTGTGTAGTGCCTCTACAGGTCGCATTTCTCAACCGATTCTCGTGAAATTTTGTGAGCATTTTTTGTCGTCACTTTTCCGAAATTAAAAAAGTTTTTTTTTATAAGAAAACACGCTAGCCTGTTTAGTTACTAGTTAGAGAAAGACGGATAGTCTTATCTCACCGCGACACAGCTCGGCCGTCCTGTGATAGCCGCGCTCACAGCACGTCTAGCACACGACGACGGCCGCGACATACTCTCGACTTTTATCGCACTATACCTCTTCTTCTAAGTGTTCTAATAAGAGAGAGACGGATAGTGCGAGAAAAATCGAGAGAGCTCGCGCGCCCTCGCGTGCTAGCCGTGCAGGTTTGTTAATTATATCGTGTACCTAGTGAGATTGTACGTTCCGGAGGTTTCTCGCATGAGCTTGAGACCGCGGGCGCGCCCGCTGTTGGCCGGCCGTGCCGACGGCGCGCACGGTATCACACAAGCCCCCCTACTCTGTATCCTATTTTATTATATATGTAGTATATGATGGACTGGTTCAAGACTAGAGGAAGATGCTTGCTTTGTTCACATTAATTAATTTTTCGGTCATTTTTTTTATTTATTTAATCTTTATTGAACTTAAGAACAACTTATCGTACAAAAGGCGGACTTAATGCCGTAAGCATTCTCTACCAGTCAACCTTTGCGCAAAGTAGACAGATTGTGGGCGTGTTGTAATTAAATTGTAATAGACCAAAATCCGTTAAAATTGCAAAATAGAGAGATTTATACCCTTACCTGTTTTTGATTTTTATTATGCCCAATATTACATGTTAGATAATATACAGGGTGAAAAAATCTATGGACCCTGAAGGGAAACCCTTGACAGCTCATTCTCTCGCTCTCATTTTCAAGAAATAATCACCATGTAAAATTTTACTAATCGATAGGATCAATATTAAGGATAACGATTCGTCCAGTTCAGGTAAGCTTTACCTTAGACTTAATTCTATTTTAAAGGCTAACGGCCGTATTCATAAACGTACTACAAGCCCGTTTTAACTAAAATGGCGCTAAAATTCGTTTCTCCTTATCTGTCACTTTGACATTTGTGTTCGTAAGAAAGGGACAAAGCACATTTTATTTAGCAGGCATTTTAAGTTTTATGAATAAGGGGGTAAATGTTTATTGGATAGATGTTATCCTTAATATTGATTTTATGTTTTAGTAGAATTAAATAGTGCAGTGAATATTTCAGTTCAGTCAGTTCGGGTAAGCTTTTCACAAAATCAGTGAATGCAGTTTTATTCATTATAATTTAGCCTTAGGCTACATGCGATCACGGTTAATTTTTTCTTTGTATATGTTATGTGTACCAAATGATTTTGCAGGTTACTCTATCAGTTAGAGAAATTACAAGTATATTTCCTCTGTGTAAATTGAGCTAATCTTAATCAGTGGCGCAGCTTTTAGATAGGGTAGACAGAAATTTTGAGATAGGTATTATTTATTATCTTACCTAAACTTTCCTTTTGTCAGTTTGACCTTGCTTTTATCACCGAACTAAGGAAACATTCAACATGGCTACGTTCTATATTCTGCTTATATCCATAACGTTTTTTATCCTATTTTTGTATTCCATCCATACCGCTGTCTGCCATAACGATCATTTGTCTTAACGTTTTTAGGAGGCAAGGACCCTATTTATGATTCGCTTCATTTATTTTGGATGAAATTTGATTGCCCTACTGTGTTATCCCTAATATTATTTGTCATAATAAGTATGTATCCTCATGGCCATTGGTCCTAAACCTAAGTATCCTACGTATGGATACTACGGATGTAAGTATTTGTAAAAAAATCGCTTCTGGCGGTTCTCGCTCGGCTCGCGCGCTGTAAGGTCGCAGTTAAACATACGCTTCTCCTGGTTTGCCTGAATAATGTTTGACAGCTCTACGAAATATCTCACAACTTTTTACTGTGGACGAGTTATGAAACTTGGCCTATTTTTAACCCCCGACGCAAAAAGAGGGGTGTTATAAGTTTAACGTGTATGTGTGTCTGTGTATCTGTGTATCTGTCTGTGGTATAGTAGCTCCCAAACGGATGGACCGATTTGAATGCGGTTTTTCGTATTCGAAAGCTGTTGTGAGCTTTCTAAGTTGTAATTATTACATGGAGTTTTTTTTGGGATGTCACTTCTTTTTGTCGGTTATTGTATTATCAATAAATACAAATTTATGAATGTAACTGGAAATAATATTTTTTCATAGACTTTGTATGGAAATGTTATTTTACCAACCACAAATAACGTTCGTATAGTTTTCTAGTGTATTGTACACCTAACACTAACCGCATGCAAATACATCGTATAGTGCATTGTACCTACTTTGTTATTACTATTTGCAGAAACTACAAAAGTAACTTTGCAATCGCATGTATTTGTAAACTAACTTATTAAATTTGTAAATCTGAAACGTGAATCTGAAATTGCAGTATTTTTAAGTTTTTATGAATTATCCACTCATAAAAACCTTTAAACTATATTATGCCCTATATGTAACTGAACATTCAGGGTTCTGGCTTTAGCCTGTGGCTTTAGGCTGTGCTTGGTATTCCACGTACGAGCGAGCTGGTATGCTAGCATACAAATCTCGATAATTGTGACAGAAAGGGAAATATCACTAATTGTCAGTGTCATAGTTCCCCGTGTTAATTACCCGTCCAAATTGAGTAGGTTGTTTATGGCAAGTCATCAGCCATTTTAAGACCGGTTCTTAATTTAGCTGCATAGGAGGCTTTCCGTCCCTCGCTATGGCAAACCGTATAGCCTGTCCTGAGTATTATAGGTCCATGATTAGATTAGATTAGATTAGATGACGTAGCGTGAGATGGCTTAAATTAAAAGCATTTTTTTTTTAAATTGACTAATACAAATATGATGAATACACGTGATCTGGAAAGGGGGGTCAAAAGTAGGCAAAATATGATCACATGATTTCTGGACAAGCCCATACGTGTTATTTTGAATAAAAAAATGAATATTTTAAAATTACAAAAGTTGTTAATAAGGCTTTTAAGATATCATGAAAAAAAAACAGCTCCAAAATGTAACTTTTTGAAAAAGTCCAATCGAAATAGCCCACATTCTGACTTTCTTTATGTAGAGCACGCCACTAATGTTAAGGATTTAAGTTGATTTTCTTTCAGGGCCATAGATTTTTCCACCCTGTATAGTATAGTGTTAGCTTAGCAGTATTTTAGCAGCGTTTTCTTTCTTAACCATACCAATAATAAAGTACAAACGACAACACTGTTAACTGACCATCCTGTGTTTATTTAGAACCTTATTACAATGCACTTAAGGTGCACCGATATGGTCAGTTAGCTGTGTTGTCGATAGTACCTACCTACTTCCGTTACTACAATGATTTGCAGATGGATCTCGAATTACAAACTAGGTACTTAGTCTGCTAAACTGACACTAAACTACTTTAAGTAGGAAATCACCTGTTAAATTGGTCGTCTGTGTTTTATAATGATGACATTTATCATTAAATAATTATGAAGCATTGAGACATCAAACATAGAAATGTACTAAATTCTTGGCATGTTTTTACTAAAATATGTTTATTTTATTACTTGTTAGCGCTTTTTTCCGCTTACGCCATTATTACACCGTGAATAGTCGCATTTTCCTACTAGTACATCGTCGGAGACTATATAAATATTACAAATAATCTGCGTAGGTAGGTAATGTGTGCGACCTTGAATGCGAACTGCAAACCACTCGAGGCGTGCCTTTGCAGTTCTTTATTTGAGCGAATGTGATCGTTAATACACGCGGAAAGAGTTCAAGTTCAATTGCAGAATTAAACAGGATTATTTTGTAAATGTGTATTATGCTTTACATAAACCTTTTTTCTGTAGGATTCATGTACTACTTTAATAATATATGTATAGTTGAATTAAATTCAGACACAATTTGGTTCTATAATAGTACATTACGTACCTAGGGCGGTGAATTCGTGAATGACCCAGATCGCACGTGTTTGTGGCCCGAACCGAAGGTGAGAGCCATAAATATGCGATCTGGGGCTTTACGAATTACCGCCCGTGGTAAGTACACAATTTTACGTCTTCATCTGGCCACAATGCGAGTTTTACCGTACGCGCAGCGTACAAGCCTCACCTTCGGTTTGGGCCACAAACACCAGCGATCTGGGCCATTCACGAATTCACCGCCCTAGGTACGTAATGTACTATTACGTCACACCTGGCCATAAGCATAATGTGAGTCTCGCGCGTCGTGAGGGCGTAAAATTGTGTACTCAACTCACCATGGGCAGTAAAAAAGAAAGCCCGAAAAAAATCGCATATTTACAAACCTCGCCTGTTTACAGCCCTTAGTAATGTACTTTACGTCACTCCGGGCGGTAAGTGAGATTTACCGCCCACGGGTGCAGCGGCAAATCTCACTTCACACTTTTACACCCAGGACTCCCACGAGAAGACGTAAAATTGTGTACGCACCACGCCCGATAATAAAGAAGGCCTCAGATCGCTTGTTTATGGCCCTTACCTTCGGTTCGGGCCACAAAAGCCCGTGATCTGAGCCGTACTTAATTTTACCGCCCTAGGTACATATAATGTACTTTACGTCACTCCGGGCGGTAAGTGAGATTTACCGCCCACGGGTGCAGCGGCAAATCTCACTTCACACTTTCGCCCCAAGGGGAAGACGTAAAATTGTGTATGTACGCACCAAGGGCGGTAGTAAAAAAAGCCTCGGATCGCTTTTTTATAGCCGTTACCTTCGGTTTGGGCCACAGATATCCGCCATCTTAGCTGTTCTTAATTTTACCGCCCTAGGTACGTATTTACGTCACTCCGGGTGGTAAGTGAGATTTACCGCCCACGGGTGCAGCGGCAAACCTCACTTCACACTTTCGCACCAAGGAGAAGACGTAAAATTGTGTACGCACCAAGGCCGGTAATAAAAAAAGCCTCGGATCGCTTTTTTTTTATGGCCCTTACCGAAGTCCAGGACACCGATGTCCGCGATATGAGCTGTTCTTAATTTTACCGCCCTAGGTACGTAATGTACTTACGTCACACCTGGCCATAATGCGAGGTTTACCGCACGCTACCCGTACGGTAAAACTAGCATTATGGCCAGGTGAAAACGTAAAATTGTGTAATCAGCACGGCAGTGAACAAGAAAGCCCGAAATCGCATATTAATACCTGCACGCCTAGCACTAGACGGCTGCGACATACTCTCGATTTTTCTCGCACTATCCGTCTCTCTCTTATTAGAACATTTAGTAAGAGAGGTATAGTGCAAGAAAAATCGACAGTATGTCGCAGCCGTCTCGTGCTAGCCGTGCTGCGATTTCGGCCTTTCTCTCTTTTACAGCCCTTGGTAAGTATTAGCAAAGGTATTAGTAATGTAATATACTAATATTCAATTATTAATCGGTAATGCTACGTTGCCACACCGCGCTACCGATAGACGCGCGCGCGCTCACCGCGCGGCGCTGGTTGATTGGCGTTGTTGCCATTTCGTACACTGGACGTGAACTGGCTATCGAATCGACTATGAGCGTGAAGAGAGAGCGTATACCTATTACCTACAATACCTACCCTACAAATCCTAACCTGTAGTAATACATTTCATTTCAATTCGCTTCACTATCTAGTTGTATGCGGGCGGATTTGCGTTGTGCCGGTTGTGCGATTATTGTGAGGTAACACACAGTTTGTGACTCGTGTCTTGTCTTGTGCCTTGTGCTTGTGATAGTTGTGAACTTGTGATTTATTTAACATGGGCCGTAAAAAAATGCGGTGTACAGGGTTTACGACCTTCACAACGATCGTACGGCAACTTGCATCATAGGCGAATGTAAAAAGCTTTTGAAGGTTAGTAATCATTGTTTATTTTGTCAAAAATAGGGACCTTGTTCCGAGTAGTGCTGGTGGTTGCATTGTATTATTGTGACTATATTAACTACGACTAAAGGTGGTTGCCCACCGGAGGGGCGATACGAGACGAGGCGAGGCGAGATTTGAAATCGTATGGGAGTTACTACCTATTTCCACCGCGCGCGCGCGAGTAAGTCCCATATAAGTTTCAATTCTCGTCTCGCCCCTCCGATGGAAAACCACCTTGATAGGTATCTATTATTAATACTGTATCGATAACAATAAGAAAACGGTCAAGTGGTTGTCGGAACAAGCACAAATTTAGGGTTCCGTACCGTACTCTTAAAGGGTTTTTCCACATGCATCTATGTTGCGAATTTTTGACTTACCGTATACCTAGGTTTTTTAAGAACAGTAGGTATGGATATACGGAATGCAATCTCGATATATATATCGAATATACCGCTAATCATTCGGTTTTGTACATCAAAATCCAACCTAGGGTTCGTATTAAGAGGCCCCTCGGACGCTCAGATATCGATTTTGAACGAAATCGGTCCGTATTTAACGAATTTAAAGATGGCGGTCACTTTTCGAAAATTCAACCTCGAATTCGTTTTAAGAGGCCCCTCGGACCCTCAGGTATCGATTTTAAGCAAAATCGGCCCGTATTACAATAATTTCAAGATGGCGGCCACTTTTCGAAAATCCAACCTCGGATTCGTATTAAGAGGCCCCTCGGACGCTCTGATATCGATTTTAAGCGAAATCGGACCGTATTAAAATAATTTAGAGATGGTGGCCACTTTTCGAAAATCCAACCTAGGATTCGTATTAAAAGGCCCCTCGGGCCCTCAGATATCGAATTTAAGCGAAATCGGACTGTATTAAAATAATTTCAAGATGGCGGCCACTTTTCAAAACCCAATCTAGGATTCGTAGTAAGAGGCCCCAAGGACCCTCAGATATCGATTTTGAGCGAAAACGGACCGTATATAAAGAGTTTCAAGATGGTGGCCTTTTTTCGAAAATCGAACCTCGGATTCGTATTAAGAGGCCCCTCGGACCCTCAGATATCGATTTTGAACGAAATCAAGCCGTATTTAAAGAATTTCAAGTTGGCCGACTTTTTTTAAAATCCAAGCTCGGTTTCGTGTTAAGAGGTCCCTCGGACCCCCCGGTATCGATTTTGAACGAATTTGGACCGTATTTAAAGAATTTCAAAATGGCGGGCACTGAAAATCCAACCTCGGATTCGTAATTCGTATTAAATGATTTAAGAATAATAAAAATGGCCGCCAAGTAAAGTAGCTTGTTACATACTAAGTCCCTGGGCGACCGCGCTCAGCTCGGGTGAAAATAGGGAAAATACGGAGAAAACTAATTTTCCCGGACGTGAGACCTAGCTAGATCGATTTTTCGCCTCCGTAAACCCGTATATTCCAAATTTCATCGAAATCGTTAGAGCCGTTTCCGAGAACCTGATTGAAATATATATATATACAAATATTGCTCGTTTAATAGCATAGGACAGGATAGGAATAGGTACTGCACTTACCCATTTCTGGCAATCCATTCATGTTGAAAAATAAACTCCTGGTACTAATATAAATTCCGCACTCGGCGACGCATGCACGTGAATGAACACTGGCACTGGCTCTATTACTAACGATGGAATCAAAAGTTAAATAAGCTGCTATTAACGTTACCTACTAACGTTAAAAACAGTTAAAGATACCTTTGACTTAACGTTAGCTCAATGCAGGTAGGTGTTAGGTATCGTTACCATTTCTTTACCGGTAAAAAGTAGTATAGGTAACGATACTTGGTTTAACGTTAGTTACCAGTTAACGTTAAATCTGTCTGACAGTGGTAACGATTCCAACTTTTTAACGTTATTTGAAGCCCTGACAGCAACGTCGATATTTTAATCAACTGACAATTTATTTATAGGAAGATTCGCAATAATATGTATACCAAAAAATAATAAGTACAATTTCGTATTCATTAACACTATATGGTATTTTTTATATTATCTTATCTTAATAAATCCGTATTAACAAATATTGTTCCATTTACTCCCCAAATCACCCTATTGTGACATCAGTGCCACAACAATCCGGGGTCTAGTAATAACAATACCGATCCTACGCCTCAACCTCTAAATTTTAGCAGGTTAGTATTATTATTATTATTTTTACCCAACAAATCCATACAGAATAACCACGCACAGACATACCTCACCCCACCCCCGGGCTCCGCACGTGCCCGACCGAAACATCGTTGCGCACACAGTGTACGGTACAGGCCCCTATACCACAAAACTTTACAAGTCTACAATTCGACGAAATTGTACAATTTTCCATAGAAAAAGTTGTCAATTTTGTCAAATTGTACGCTTGTAAAGTTTTGTGGTATAGGGACCAGGTGTAGTCGAGCGCAAATATGCGCACAGAAAATCGAAACCTATTTTTTGCATAGCGTCGCCGCCGTTAGGAGTTGTCTGTAGTAGTGTACGCCTCATAACATAATGCAGTATCAAATATCTTTATTTCACCGTTTACCTTTGCGTGATGGATGTAAATATTATCTAACTTTTTTCCTTTCAGAAATTCGAGTCCGAGTACTCCGTCCTCGACACCATCATTACAAGTAGAATTTGATGATGGTAACAATGAGGAAGTCATACCTGAACTTACTGGTCGACGAATCTTCAATGTTGAATACTTATTTGAACAAATGAAGGCTGTGGATCATAGTCCTTTTAATTGCAGTTTTTAAGATATGGAATTTGTGAAGGAGTTGAGATCCGGATTCCAGTCAACTTTTCTGTTCATATGCAAAATGTGTGGCAAAAAAGAAGCATTTAAAAATGAAAAACTAGAGTCAAAAATTAATACAAATGTTCTTCAAGCAGTCGTATGTTCAGGTAGTGGCTTTTCCCAATTAGATGAGCTTTGCGCTCATTTAGATATACCATGTATGGCGGAGAAATCATTTGGGAAAGAGAATATGTTGCTAGGAGATGTTTTAAAAGATCTCTTTAAACAGCATGTATGAGGCAGGACTCGAAGAAAAACAGATGGCAATTAAAAAAGGAAACGTAGATGCTGATGGCGTTCCTAGCATCACTGTTGTAGCGGACGCATCATGGGGCAAGAGATCGTATCGTACCAGCAATTATAATTCTTTATCCGGGGTAGCGTGCATTATTGGGTATGAAACTAAAAAGGTTTTCTTTTTGGGAATACGGAACTCCTATTGTTCTGTATGCGCTGCTGCTAGTAAAAAAAACGTAGAGGTCAAGAAACATAGAAATAGTGGCCAGCCCTCTAGTCGCCCGAGGCTTCTATTAAGCGCGTCGCCAAATCTTTATAAAGCCGACGCGCACTTGGCCCCATGGCCCCAAGGTAACGCCAAACGCCGCAAACATGTAGCTGTTTCCTAGGACGGCATATTTGCGGCGCTTGAGGCTTTCGGCCGAGGATGCCGCAGCGCCAGCGGCGGCACTGGTGCTTGGAACATGGGACGGTGCCAGGGTATCAACGCAAGTAGAATCCCAAACTAGCGGCTGACCCATGCTCCAAGGCACCAGCGTCATTCCGTCAGGTCTCTTGCCGTCGTCCCTGGCCAGCCCGCTGGGTTCGAGGACTGACACTAAATAAATAATACGAAATACGGCAATGAGAATAAGCCCATCGCTCTAAAAGAGACTGAAGCTGCACTCGGAGTGCAAGTATCACCTTGTGGGTTATACATCCTCGAGGAACACCAGTATTTAGGCGCGAGTCCCGACGGAGTCATAGACAATGAAACAATTGTGGAAATCAAATGCCCAGCTTCGGCAGCTAATATGACGCCAACAGAAGCAATTTTAAAGAAAAAAAATACTTTCTGTGTGATGGACGAAAGTGATCTTCAGAAGATAAAATTGAAGCGAAACCATAACTACTTTTATCAAGTCCAAGGTCAATTAAATATTTCAAAAAAAAGATACTGTATCTTCGTGGTGTGGACTCCAAAGGGAATATTATTCGAAAAAATTGAAAAGGATACAGGATTCTGGGACAGCATATTTAATAAAATGAGATTTTTTTATTGGAATGCATATTACCTGAAATTATAGATCCACGTCTACCTAGAAAGTTACCGATACGTGAGAGTTCTTCAAAATAAGCGCATTTTTATACTTTCATTAAAAATAAAAACACAACATTGTATGATTCAGTTTTATTTTATCCAATACACCCAATTTTCAACCTATCAAGTCTATGTTTATATGATCATCATTTTGATATCTGGTGGAACATACCCTTATTTGTTACCGAAGTAGTATATAAAATAAAACAACGGGATATCGATTTTAAAAGTAATCGGACCACGCCAAATTAAAATTACCGCCATTTTGGCCACCTATGACCGCTTGTCAGTATGGCCAAGTGACAGTTGATGCTATAACATTGATTTGACAGAGGTGACATAAAAAGTATCAATTTAAAAATGTTCGGTTGTATCTTTACACAAAACCGACTTATTTATTTTCACGAAAAAATTGGTCGCTGACTGACTGGCTTATTAAAAGCACAAAAGATGCCGCTGGGTCGAAGTGCATCCGAAAGGGCACTCATCTAGATAAGATAAGATAAGATAAGACTGGCTTATTCGCTGATTAAAGGTATCTAAGCCTAAATTAGGGTTTTTTTCAATAACCATAGCCTTATGGAACAATAATTAAAGGAACCGAAAATTCATCAGTAATAGTAGGTATCAGAAACACGGTCGACGTAACTAGGTCGTTAAAAGTTACAAAATTGTTGTAACTACTCATTTTGTTGGCAAATCAAAACTTATAGCCTATACATATTATACTTTACGCCACACCTGCCAAAATGTGAGTTGTACCGCCCTCTACGCGTACGGTAATATGGTAATAATGTTTATATAATCTTGGTATGGAGATGTTCTACTGTTATATTTTACTTACCGCAAAAATTTTGCCGTTGTATGAAGATATTTTACTGCGATATTTTTACTGTGACGTCTCTAGCTAGCTCCGCCTCCCCGCTAGCGCGCTCTTGCTTTATTTATAGCGCCCTGTCTCATTTTAGGTGAAACAACAACATTTTAAACCGTTCGTTAGCGCGTGGTCTCAACTCGGAGTTGAGCGCTGCTTACTGCGGACTCTTGAGCGTTATTTTTAAATATGCGCCATCTAGCGGACGGCAATACACGTGCGTAGCCATTCAGCTTAGATAAACTTGCAATGAATGGAACTAGTGACTGACTTAAAATTGCTTTGTTTGATTTTGCTATTTTCGTGTTATGTTGTTGCAACGATGTATTTTATGCCTTCAAATTGATTAATATGATGATTTAGGACACTAAAATGCAACATTTTGACGAATTCAACGATACTTTTTTTATTGCGAGCCTAGTAGCGCCATCGCGAAATGCTTTCTGAACTACTACGATGTTTCCAAAGAGATATCGATCTATATTGGTCTATGATCTTTGACTTCATGTAAACCCTCCCGAACTCACACTAGCAGCGACCAGGTGTTTTAACACCATTAATATCAATTGAACATTGACCGTCTGCCACTCCGTGACCGCTCTACCCTGACCTACCCTTCCCCTCTCCCGCCTTTACATACAGACCATCACAGACAACCACCCAATGCAGCGAGGCTCCAGTTTAACTGGACGCGAAATATTTTATGAGCCGATTTCCGTTTAAAGAGTAATGCCATTTTGTGCTTTCCGTTTTGATGTCTTTTTCGTATTTTACGCCCGTGCCATGTGTCGATGTCATGAATTATTGGACTGTTGATGTCATTATAAGCTCAAGGGCTGAAATTCAAATGAGGGATTAGTCATGTTTCATGTTTAATGTGAAGTTCGGTTTCCGAAGGCAACCCGACTGCAAAATTAATATAATATCGTAACTTTTGTAGCATTTTTGGTGCAGCGTAGTGTTAACGGAATTGGTATAAAGAATTTCAATCCTAATGCTTAACTAGCGTTAATAACGTTAATATTAACCTTAATTAACAATTTTGATTGATATTGTCTATACCAATTCCGTTAACAACACTACACTGCACCAAAAATGCTACAAAAGTTACGATCACTGATTATTTATAATGGGTGTCTCAATAAGGGCACTAAGTATTTCGATTACAAATAACCCTTAAATAAAGTATTACCGGAGTAATTAATAATGCACACTTATTGAGACGCCCTTTACTATTAATCCGATTGTTTTTACAAGCTTCTATTAAATCTTTTTTTATTTTACTTTTCCAAAGTAGAGCTAATCTTTAATTTCAATATATGTTATTGTTTATTTATTAGTTTATTTCTACATTTAACTCGGGCAACAAAGGCACACATGTTATATTTATTACATGTATACTGCTCAAAACAAATTAAGGACCATTTACATGTTTCTATTTTATTGTTAATTATTGGATATCAACTAATTGATGTGGCTAATTAATGATGTCCCTCATCCCTCAGCATCCAATCTCGTTCATGCTGGTGTTTAAGTGTAATGCTGAAAAAAAAAACACGTAACGATCACCACACTTATATTTTCTTTTGAGTATTACATATTTATTTAGTGTAACAAGAGAAATCGTACAATAAGTGAAAGTTTGATTACATTAAAATACATATTCTAAACTAGCCACCTAAAAGGGAAGAAAAATTATAAAGTGAAACTAAATCCCGCTCTGCGAAAGGTCCACAAAATGGGGTTACTTTAGGAAAAAATGGGGCTACTTTGATCATTTAGAATAAAAATGTAATCGAGTAAACAACAAGATATAATAAGAATATTAATATACTAACTAGTTACTACCACAGTTCACCCACAAGGCAAAATAATGATTTCGAAGAAAAACCTATTTGATCTTTGTAATTGTAATTGAGCATTGTAATTGTAATTTTATATTATCAATAAAAATTAGTATGAGTATGAGTATGAGTATGATCAAAGTCGCCCCCCGAATCAAAGTAACCCCATTCCAAAATTTAAAAAATAAATGAGTTCAACGACTTGTAGAGCACGAGGCGTGTAAAATTGTGTGTAACAAAGTCATGAAAGACGATACATAGATAGTCTGTAATAGACTTAGGGCCGATTTTTCAATTCCCAGATAAAACTGTCAGATAAAATTATTACCATCTTTTTCTTGAGTCATATGAAAGAAAAGGAAAGAGCTAACATTAATCTGGGAATTGAAAAATCGGCCCTTAAAGGTCATTGATGATGATTATATTATGTAAGTACTTCACATTGCGAAATAAAGGGAAGTTTAGTTTTACTCTACAATCTACAGAGATCGTGATAATCGTACTAGAATATGAAAAAGCTCTCGTCGACTTAGTACAGTGGCGTTTTCACTTAACTATAAAATTACAGCAAAAAACACTACAATACAGCATAACATTAATGTTAATATGCGTTGTTAACAACGCATATTGACATTACAAATTCCCTTATCATTCCCATCCCATACGCCGTTAAAAATAAAAGAAACGATAATCAACACAATTTATGGCTATCGATGGTGTCTTTATGGCCTGTAATCGATTCCCATGACATGTGGCAATGACAATACCCTCTTTTTTCCATGCAAAACGGCACAAGTTTTAACATTACACCATCTTAATATCAACTTTAATTCTTCAATTACAAGGCTGCTTTTCTAAGTACTGGGGATTATGATTTAGATGTGTTTTGCGCGCAGTTAAGGGTGGGGTGAGTTTCGCGCCACGCTGCGCTTGCGTCGAAACGGAAACGAATTCGAATTAGCTGTTGATAGTTTACTAAAAATGTTAGTTGGTGATTGGGAAGTCATAAATTGAGCCCTGTATGAGCCAGTTTTCGTTGTTGTACTTTTGTTTTGAGGCACAATTCTTAATGTTTCTGGAGAAAATATAGAATTATTGATAACCACTCACTTGCTTGTGGCAACCACAGTTGCCAATTTCGCGCACCCCTAGACTGATGGTGGCAACTGTGGTTGCCAAGTGAAGTATGGACTTCTCTGGTAAAGAAAAATTGAAAGCAATTTAGGCTACCTTTTTTAAAATCCGAAAGCAAGTGAGTGGCTAAGTAAATTGTCCCGAAAGTTAATGGGGGTCTCGACTCTCGGGCGATCTCAGGGCAGGCTCCTACATCCAATGGGGCAGAGGCCAGCGTCCTGGGAACGGTACCGAACCAGCAAATTTACGTGCTATAAAAGTAGGGAGCACGTTTTCGATTTGCTATTTAATGACATGCAAGCGCTAAGAATACTTGAGTAAAAGTGCTGTAAACGTTTACTCAACGCGAATTGGGCGCAGATTACTCTGACTAAAATCCTGTAAAGGTAGAATAAGCGCTGAATAACAAGAAAAACGTGCTGTAAAAGGTATCCCATTAGGGTTTTCTTGAGGACTAGCTTCTGCCCGCGACTCCGTCCGCGCATATCGCAGCTCCATACAAAACTTCCACCCCCCATTTTAGGGAAGTGGGGGGTTAGAAAGAGGCAAAAAGTAGCCTATGTCACCCTCCATCCCTTCAACTATCTCCACTTAAAAAATCACATATCAATTCGTCGCTCCGTTTTGCCGTAAAAGACAGACAAACAATTATAATATTAGTATGGATATGAGTTAAAAAAAAATATTCTTCATAATGTAAATATTTTCTGATTGTTAATAAGCTAAGTAAATAAAAATTACTGTCGTCGTCTAGTTGACAGGCTTTGTTAAGTTTAGGACTAGGTTGATTTGTGTAAATATAACTTTCTGTCAAAAAAAATATTTTGGGTTAAACCTTTTATTGCCATCTGTAGGTACTTTTCTGTATACCGTCATCTACGAGGTACTCATTGAGGTGATTCTAACGAGTCCAAACTCAACGGGGTTATCTTGGTTAAGTACCTACGGAATTCCCACGGCTACCTTCTGTCCCCATCATCAGATCAGCTCGATGGTACCATAATATTGAATTGTCATCCAAACTATACTTATACCCAAAATTTGGGTCCCAAAGGTTAACTGGTAAAAAAATCAGTTGCAAGAGTCCCACAATAACAAACTAACAGGTCAAGTTAAGGGGATGCCTTGATTCGAGTCGAACACGCCCCCTAGACAAAGATACGCTTATGCCTTCCGCGCACGAGAAAAAGAGATGGAACACTCTTCGGGAATGGCGTTTTTGCACAAATTTCGATAAATACCTAACTTAGAGAAGTTTTATTTAAATTTCACAGTGAGATTTGAGATGAGATAAAATACTATAGTATTAACTTGATTGTGTCGTAAAATAATGTATGGTTTGAGTAGGCTGAGTAAATAAAAACTTTTTAACAAAAAAAATAAACCGCCGAAAAAAAACTGAAAAGCAAAAAATTATAAACCTTTTTATTTAGTTTAATAACTGAGTTCTTAAACTATTGTAAGTATACGTAAGTATATATTTTTGTAATTATTTTGAGTTTTTAATTAACCTTAATAACTAAGTTCTTAAATTAATCTAAGTGTACCTAAGTAATTTTGAGTCGACGCCAAACAATCAATGAACAAAGATTTGATTTGGTGTAACTTGTACTTGTTTGGAGTAATCTTTGTTCATTGATTGTTTGGCGCCGACTCAAAAAATATACGCGTTAACTTGAGAACCTCCTCCGTTTTTTTCGTCGGTTAAAAAAGGAAAATACAGGCTCAACTTTGGTTTTTTTTTCTATCGAGGAAATTTTAAGCAATCATGTATCGGTAAAATCAGAAAAACAATCATATAGTCAAGAATCATATATCTGAAAATCAGACCTTATTGTTTCTTAATCTAGTCAGAACGGCGTTTCAAAGCGCGCGATAATTTCCAATGCACCGCCTTAAATAAAAGCTTGCAATAAACCTGACTGCACCACAACAAATCACACACAAAATACACAGCTAAAGAGATCTCGGTTAAACCACTGAATCAAATTCTCGGCGGAAACGTTACCATAAGAAGGGGCATTTAAAACAATGATAAGATCTGCAGTTGATCCGGGAATCAATATGGGGATCAATGAGTTTGGGGATGGCGAGCGGATGTGCTTAGAGGGGTTGAATACCCCTGCTAACTATGCGTTACGTGATCGACATGCAAAACACTCGCTTTGACACCAGCCCCCCTATTCTGTAACTTGTTTTAACTCACCTTAACGCTCACCCACAAATATATCTTGACACCGCAATGCGTACTAACTAAGCGTAGGTAGAGGTCTAGTCTGAGACGGGTGATCGGCGGGGTGAGCCGCTTTAGCGCGTAGCGAATAACAGCCCAGAGGGGTAGTCACGTAACGTTTCCAACGCGCGTTAGGCCGGCTAACTCTCATGTTTCCATATAAAAATGGACGTTTAGATCTATCTGACGCGCGTACAATGCGTTACGTAATCGACCTGCAGAACTCACTCTCTTTGGGCCACCTGACACCTGAGGGGTAATCAACTACGTAACGTCTCCAATGCGCGTTAGGACAGTCCAACCCAACTGTTATTTTTCCATATAAAAATTGACATTTAAGTCTATCTAACGTTCGTACTACACAATGTACAATGCGTACACAGCTCTCACCTGGTTTAGAATAGAATAGAATAGAATAGAATAGAATAGAATATTTTTATTGTATTATTGTTTTTAAAATTATATTTATTTCTCTCTCGCCTATCCCAATAGTATATTAGTATAGTAGTTTATATATATATTAAATTGTATGACGTTTCCGTGAGTCACCGACGGTGCTGGCTGAAAATCAGCGCTGCAGGTGTCTGACACCTCAGCATAATGCTGAGCCAGAGTCCGGTTCACTGCCGCAGAGACACACTTGATTGATGTTTTATGTGCTTTTCTTGTTTATTTTATTATTTAATAACCATGTGTGTCCTGTGTGTTTGTGAATAAATGTATCTTTCTTTCTTTCTTTTCTGTCTATATAAAATTTTACAGTTATATATACCTATAACGTACAATGCGTTGCCTGATCGACCTGTCCTTATAAAAAAAAAAGTCTGTTTGGATGTCCGGCTGTTCTCCTCTACCGCGGGCGTAGCATGTTTGTAATTTTATCGTTTATCGTTGTGGATAACACATCCGTCTCTCTCGCACTCGCATACTTGTCAGACCGTAACGGTTGTCTTATCCACAGCAATAAGTGATAAAATGGCATCCATGCTAGGCAGACCCCGTAGCTTGGACGGCCTTATCACACAACAAGTGTGTGACAAGATAGAGCGTCCGTCACTGGCTGACACCGTTCAAGAACGAGACGGACGCTCTATCTTGTCACTTATCGTGTGATAAGGCCGACCATGACTTATCATGGTCGGCCCACGGTCGGTTGAGAAATGCGATCTGACCCTAAGAGGTTCTCGTGAAATGATGTCAGCGGGTTCTATTAAATGGTATATGTAATTGGAATTGTCGATACAGTTTTTGGCATTCTTTTTAAGACAAGTCGCGCGCCTACTGCATGTTGCTATAATTTTGATCAGCGAGCTAGTGTTCAAATTGTTGCAACATGCAGTAATGCTAGGAAGTTATTTGCTGTGCATGTGAAAAAGGAATTTATGAAGATTATGTTTCAGTAAAAAAAACACAAAAAAAACCCCAATTTTTATTTTTTTATTTTTAAAGGCCATACTACCGAAATTTCCTATGAACTCATAAAAAAATCATAACTTGAAAACTACAAAAAATCGCGGAACATACATGGGGTATTTTCGGGTACCCCTGGGTGGAAGGAATCCAAAAAAACATATTGACGTCGCTGGACCACCCTGTATAACGCTGTATAGGTAAGACTTTTGCGACTACCGGCCGAAGTAATGATTGATTTGTGTAGTAGCAGTATATAGTTTAATTTTAAAATTAAATTTACGCCAGTTTTCAACGCGGCGTTATTTACTTGGCAGTTGCTGTTTGCGGCAAATGTTTGTGGCACGAGTCGACGCCTTTAGTGTTAACTTACTTTGAGTTTGGGAGTTGCTAGCGTAGGGCAGCACACCCAACTTTACCACGGAATAAGTTTCTATCAAAACTTTAATTTTTAACCCCGACGCAAAAAGAGAGGTGCTATAAGTTTCACGTGTACAGACACGTAGCTATCAGTCTGTCTAAACGAATGGACCGATTTTAATGCGGTTTTTGAAGTGAAAACTTCTTTAGCGGCGCTGCGCACTTTTTGGGATGGGGAAAAAATGTTAAACTCGCTACAGTGACCGTAAGATTCGACACAGGTCACGTAACCTGATCGAAAAACGGTTACAATGTCATTGAGTTTTGACTTCTGCCGCCACTCCCGGAGTGCAACCCGGTCTTTTTTTGTAAGACAGCTGACGTGATAGCCAGTTTTGAGATATTGCATTTGAGATAAAAATGCTTGTGGTTTTTCCACTTTTCTGAGTTGTTCGTTATTGGAGCAAGGATTTTTCGTTATTGGAGCAATTTTTTTAATGCAATTGTACTAGCCCAAACACGATGGGTTCATCTAGTGTTGTTTAGGAGTTGCTATGGCTACTTTTTTTTTATTTTTGCCCTTTTTGTACTGCAGAGCGGCCAGTAACAGATATGGTTGCCTCCATCATCATATCAGCTCGGTGGTGTCAAAATATTGCGTTGTCACGTCAGTATGTCAAAATTCATCGGATGCTGGCATATAAAGTATACAGAGTATATATATATATATATATATATATATATAAGCTACGGTAGCCTAGTGGTTCAGCATGCGGCTGTCAAGCGGCAGTTGTGGGTTTGAATCCCGGCTCGTACCAATGAGATTTGAGGGTACGGAATATTTACCGTTAGCTTTTCGATGACGGAAAACATCGTGAGGAAACCGGTCTAATCCCAATAACATCTAGTTTTCCCTCTGGGTTGGAAAGTCAGATAGCAGTCGCTTTCGTAAAACCAGTGCCTATTCCAAATCTTGGGATTAGGTGTCAAAGCGGACTCCGGGCTCCTTTAGGGCACAACCGGTAATAAAGCTAGGAGGAAGATATATAATAGGCATATAATGTATATACTAATACATAGTCTTAGAAACTATGGGTCGACCAACGCAGTCCTCGCCCTTGCGTCACGCGGGTGCAGGGGTATGACGATAACGAGGCACGGGTGACGTGCCAGAGGCAAAGGCGCCCCGCTATCGTCATACCCCTGCCCCTGCACGCTGTGCAGGCGAGGACTCAGTCAAACGGTTTACCTATAACTGGAATGATATTACCAGCTCCGTATGTGTCGTCCTCACACCCGGTAGGGACACTCCGTCTCGGAGATAAATATGTAATCTCGATATAATTGCGCCCTGCAAACGGATCGCAGCCGGACCCTCATATCGACTCTTTCGCTTCGACGGGCACAGAGGAGACCAGAGGGGACATTTCATACACTTTCGTCATCATTGGGTTTTTTTACGCTAACCAAAGAAATACTGACTGCGCACCATAAAATACTGACTTGCTCATCAAAACCGAATGTGACAATCAGTATTTTTTAGGTTGTTGGGTTTTTTTGATGTTCATTTAAATACTAGCTGTTTTACGTTCTATAAAAAAATATTAACCCATTGAAGGTCAACGATTCACATGCCTCTAGAGCGATATCTGCAATAAATTGGGAAAATGCTGCTACGCGCTGCGGCGTAGCACTCGTAGGGTTGCTTGGTCTCAAATCCATACTAATCCATACTAATATTATAAATGCGAAAGTGTGTCTGTCTGTCTGTTACCTCTTCACGCTTAAACCGCTGAACCGATTGAGATGAAATTTGGTATAGGTCATAGTTTTTATCCCGGAAATCATCCCCTGAGGAGGTGAAGTGGGGGATGAAAGTTTGTATCGAGCTACGATATAAACGAGTTCCACGCGGACGGAATCGCGGGCACAAGCTAGTATTATAAATGTGAAAGTGTGTCTGTCTGTCTGTCTGTCTCTCTGTCTGTTAACTCTTCACGCTTAAAACGCTGAACCGATTGAGATGAAATTTGGTATGGAGATAGTTTGAATCCCGGGGAAGGACAAAGGATAGTTTTTATCCCGGAAATCATCCCCTGAGGGGGTGAAATGGGGGATGAAAGTTTATATCGAGCTACGATATAAACGAGTTCCACGCGGGCGGAGTCGCGGGCAGAAGCTAAGTAGTGGGTCTATAAAAGTGCGGTACTTGCGTACCTAGGCCAATATGAGAGCGACCAAGACGACCCGTCGACGATGTGACTCGTCTCAAAAGTTATTTGTGGGACAAGGGGTCGAACCAACGTGTATGTACTTTCGTACTTTCCAAATCCACGCCAATGACCATGACGCATTATTACGTTCACCGGCAACAATCTCATAGCGCTACGCTCGTAGCCGATATCATGTTAAAGCCCGTATGTAGAGGAAAGTGCCTATACGATCAGAGCGTCCACCTAGCAGCTTCCTGGCATTTAATCGGTGATTTGTGTGACGCGACACGTGTTGGTTGCTCGCTGCGCGACCCATCCGATGTCGTCCAAACACAAACACAATAGCTTAGAATTGTTAAAGGTGCTGGCTGATATTAAGACTTAAGCATTCACTTGTAATGCAAATAAATTCTAATGTTACCCGCTAGTTTTAAGTTCACTTTTGTAATTTTTAGGCATACAATTGTTTGTTTAGTTTAGTCCTAGTTTTATTTATGTTTGGGGCTCTCACTGAAAACCAGCGTCACGGCCCCGTGACAACATGCTGAGTGAGGCTCCCGTTTAGTACCGTAATATATGGTTAACTTTTTGGTTGCATTTCTTTTTTCCGTGTTTTTTGTGCTAAATAAATAAATTCTTATTCTTATTCTTATTCTAATGAGCATTGTAGCGAATGTTACACCACAGGCAAAAGCTTATAAAATAAAGAGGAGTGTTTCTAGCGAACTTACAGTAAATTAGCTTCGAGCTTTTTGCCGAGCGTACCTATGTTTTTATTGTTCCACCACCGTCCCTCTCCGCCCACACCCCCCGGACAGTACTTATTTACTAGAGCGTTCGCTAGAATGTTCGTGAAAATGTTCGTAGCGATGTTTGGCTCTGTCCGTTGTTCAGGACGGCTTATTTACGAGTAACTAGTTCGATAAAGGGTGACTGCTGGATGTTATGTTACTTGCTTACCTACCATCAGGCGGGCCGTACGCTTGTTTGCCACCGTCGTTGTATAAAAAAAATGAGAATGCTCTATCGGCGCCTTTATGTGCAGGCGTGAGCGTTTCTATAGTTCATAGCGCTACGGAGCTACCGGTATAGCCTAGTGGTTCAGGCATGCGGCTGTCAAGAGGCGGTCGTGGGTTCGAATCCCGGCTCGTACCAATGAGTTTTTCGGCACTTCTGTACGGAATATTCACCGTTAGCTTACCGGTGAAGGAAATCATCGTGAGGAAACCGGTCTAATTCCAATAAGGCCTAGTTTTCCCTCTGGGTTGAAAGTTCAGATGGCAGTCGCTTTCGTAAAACTAGTTTTACGAAAGTAAGCACTAGTGCCTATGCCAAGTCTTGGGATTAGGTGTCAAAGCGGACCCCAGGCTCCTTTAGGGGCACAACCGGGAATAACGCTAGCCGGATGATGTGAGCGTTTCTATAGTTGCCCGACCGCACCGCACTATAGTAACCTGTCCATCCATAATTCCGAATTTATGTACTCTGGCGCTGCTGTGGATTTTTATTCTGTGGCGTCGTGTTAGCGACAGAAACGTGGAGCTGAAGGCGAGGGTGCCCAGTGATGGAATATCTGCGACCGTCGCCTAACTATGCCACAACACAAGTATTTATGGTACATATATAGATACTTGTAGTTAATAAGACTATAGGGGACTATAGGTATTCATAAATTGATTAAAACCTTTTTTTTACTAAGTAAGGTCTTGTCTCCTCCACTTGAAGTTTTTGATTAACCGGCGGAAATAGAATTTTTCGATGTTCGTACACGAGGTAATTTTTTTTTTTAAAACAGAGTGGAATGTTGTATAATGACGGGTTAAAATCTATTAAGTATTTATAAAAAGAATTGCCCCTATTCGGCATATTTTTTTAGATTTCCTCTATGTTGCGGTACGGTACGTGGCACGTGTTTGGAATGCCACGTACCGTACCACGTGGCATTCCACACACGACTGTGTTCCCGAAAAGGGTAAGAGACATAGTAGGTACTTAGCGTACTTCTTACTAGAAAATCAAACGTTCAGATGAATAATGAAATATTGAAGAATAAGATATTTACTGTTTTTTTTTTCTCAGGCATTTTGCATGCTTACTCGCCTAAACGCTCCACAATAATTATCTACCTACTCGTAACTACCTACAAGAAACACACAAATCACACAATCTTATTATTCGCGTTAATTTCGTCATTACGTTCCGGAATCCACCATACCATGACAAAAATGACAGGTTGCGTAATGACAAGTGCACGGGCACAGAGCGTGACCGAGGTGTCGTCGTCATGGTACATTATTTAAACAGCCAATTATTTCATTCGGCCAGTTATCGGCGGAAACGTTTAGATTTAGGTCGTTGATCCATGTGGGAGCGGGTGAGAGTGCACCCTAACATTAAGTAAGGCCGTAGCTACAGTACGCGCCAAAAGTCTACTACTAGCGTCGCTGTGGTGTCCAAGGGGTTCTACCATAGAGGAAGGATAGACTAGAGGGACACAGATACAAACACACCTGTGTGACAAAGATGTACCTAAGCATAGACAATACCACAAGCGGGAACAAGACACAATGCCAAATCTCCTGTCCCTCAGCGCGAAATTTTGTACTGTAACTGACGTCACGGATATAATACGACTAAAAAGTATATAGACATGAGATGTCGATGATGTATTAGTCTTCTGATCCTTCTCAATTTAGTCAGGTTACTTTACTTCTATCCTTTTTGGGGAATCCTCTACGGGTTCGACGGGGAGGCGAGAGGCGACTTGAAGCTAACTTCAGACAAGAAAACTTATGCGGCCCGTATTCTAAGTACCTCATTGGCTTCTCGCTGCTGGCTTGCTTAGTAAAGGATCTTAACATCATTCCTGAACATAAAATGCCCTCCTGGCGTCCTTACCGGAATAACATAACAAAAAGGTCATCAAATCAATCATAATATCTCAACCGTTTAGCGTTTTTTACTTTGTGTTTCTCATCCCATTGTGCTAATGTTACATATTTAACAAATTTATTATATTAATTATTGATTTATTATGTGTATACGTTTGTATCGGTAGTAGGTATGTTGTGTTGCGTTCCGTGGGTCACTTACGGTGCTGTCTGAAAATCAGCGCTGTAGGTGTCTGTCTGACACCTCGGCATAATGCTGAGACAGCGACCGTTTCACTGCCGCGAAGACACACACAATATGTGTCAATTGTATTGTATGTCTCTGTGTGTCTTATGTGTAGTGAATAAATGTCTTCTTTCTTTCTTTCTTCATTAATATTGTACCTATTATGTCATTAAATTAATGGACGTATCGTAGGCGTAGGTGCTAATGACGTATGAAATAAATATAAAACTAGCGGCTCTGCGAGCTGTAAAATTCGAGTCCGGAACTCCAGTCTTTAAAAAAAAACTGAATCGACAATTACCTACTTATGTAATTATTTAACCAGCTCACAAAATTACACGAGAATCGGGTCAGAAATGCCACTTATAGAGGAGAACAGCTGAAATGGAGAACTTCGTGCGCTTCGCTCGTTCGTTGAATTACTCAGTGGTCACTATTACCTGCACATTAACAAGAATTAAGATTAACGAGCTTATTTACGCAACTGGTACCCAAAACAGAGCAAAAAGGTTTCGTTTTTCTAGCTTCGGAATTCAAATTGTTTTGAAATCAGAACACCGCCGTGGACAGGTTAAAATAGACAGTTGTCGTCAACCGCGGTCTTGTCGGTGGCTGCGGCTGACAGGCTCGCTGGCGACTATTCCTTATCTGTCAGGGGAGCTCGCGGCGCGTCTGTCAAAACAGTTGACGACCACTGGAATTTTATTTTCCACGAATTACTGAAGACAATTTAGATGGTAGGGTTTTCAATCAAAAGTGTACCTTTAATCTTTTGTTAGTACCTACCTATTCAGACTGTAAATTGCCTCAGCCAATAAATACAAACTTAATACTTATTAATTACTTTATATTTACTTATTTATTTAATCTACTCTTGTAACATGTTTTTCTTATCATGTGGTGCAATAATAATTATTTGTTATACAAGGGTGCAAAGCTGTATTTTACCTGCGAGTGTGGAATTGAAATACGAGCAAGCGAAAGGATGCTATAGTTGAACCACGAGCGAAGCGAGTGGTTCTAAAATAGAATCCTGAGCGTAGCGAGTGTTTCAACACACGAAAAGTAAAATACATTTGCACCCGTGTGTAACACAAAACTTTTCTCCTCACTGTAGCGAGGAAATTGCAACATGCAAAACAACTTTATTTAATTTAAATAATATTTTTTTTATTTTTTTATAGTAATAATAACGTTAAGTTATATCAAGTAGAGTTTTGGTCAAGTGCGAGTCGGATTTTAGTTTTCCCATACATTTTGAGACCCAGCGCCTGATGATTTGATTAAGGCAACAAGCAATTATTTAAAAGTTCTTAAATATTTATTTTATTCGGTTTTTTAGTATTTGTTGTTATAGCGGCAACAGCAATACATCATCTGTGTTTTTTTTGTATTATGAGCGTTTTACGTTTTGTTATACTGTCAAAAGCTACTTGAACACGCTCCAAGGTCAAATTACTTTCCCCACTAGTGGATAAAATGCGTTTTTGCTCACTGATTTTAAAGGATAAAAGACGGCTTTCCGAGGCAGTGAGGGGAAAAGAATATTATTGTTATTATTATTATTATTTATGCTCGAAATTGTTGGAATTCCGTAGGATTATTTTGATTTTAGATAGTGGTTATAACTATAACGACCTTTAATGTTTTGCCGACTGTACAAACGAAAGCGATAAATAGCCGACAAATGTTCCAAAAACGGTTCAATTAAATAAAAACGGACAAAGCCACAGGAAGTGGAATACGGGGTTATTTATTTATTAGAGTTTGATTTATGCCATCAATGGGTGAAGGCGCGGCGGGTCGCGCTCCGTAGCCGCTCTCCTTTGTAATAAACACTGGAAGTGGCACATCACTAGGTGACCGCTCCGCTGACTGATGACATAGACTCGGCCGCGAATACCAGTGGCTGCCGCAAGTCGTGGCCAAGCCGTAACCAAAGCTGTGCGAGGAAAAGGAACCCATAAGACACCAAATAGAAGATACTCATACTCATGCTCATTTATTGATAAAAAATATAATTTTACATGTCAATAAATTAAATTAATCTTACATTCTAGGTGACCGCTCCGCTGACTGATGACATAGACTCGGCCGCGAATACCAGCGGCTGCCGCAAGTCGTGGCCGAGCCGTAACCAAAGCTGTGCGAGGAAAAGGAAGACACCAATAGGCAGATACTCATACTCATTTATTGATAAAATATAACATTTTACACGTAAAAATAAATTACATCCATACATCGCAGATGGTCGCCGTAGAGATTTTTAAGTGAATAGAACTACCACGTAACCCAAATCATCCCAATGATACCTGGGTGAGGGTACCTGGTTCGAAGATTTTCACCAAATAAATAAACATTGGTCTGGGGTGCAGGGGATCGACGAGGTAAGAGACTCCGACGACGAAGGAATTTAAAACGTTACGAAAAAATGCGACATCATAACGTTATATTTCGTTAGTATTGAAAATGTTCGTTATAACAAAATCAGTATACCCTATAACGATATAAATATCATAACAGAATGAATATCATAACTTTATAAAATACAATCGAATAACGTTATAATATCGATTTTAAAAAACGAGCCGCGCTGTCGAATGGGCGAAACCACAAGTGCGAAAAAGACACACTATAAGCCCTATAACGTTATTAAGCTATTATTATACTCAAGCAAGTATTGTTATATATAATATTGGTTTAGATTTATAACGTTATAATGGACACCGCTATACAGCGCGTAAAATATCGCTTTGAGTAGGTATAATGCTTTTTGGAATAATAACGTTAGAAACGATAGTGCTGTGCGAAAATAGCGGTATTTTAAGGCCTGGGTATTTTGATGATCATAATATGTATATGATCTCTTCCAGTAGCAGTGTTCCTACTTATATGTCCGCGTGTCAGTTTTCACGCGTCGCTGCAACGATTAATATTCAAATTGGCGCGATCTGTCGCCGCCCCGGCTGGACGCGAGCTGTATTATTTGTGAATCCGGCATGGACGCGGCCTGTAATCGCCTTTTTGTGGAAATACGTTCATTTAGGTCTTTTAATGTAAGCTTTTTATAAAGTCATTTATTTTTAAACCATAGATCTTTTGGGGTTTCAATAGAACAACATTTTCTTTTGTTACGCTGTTGGCCATTTCTCGAAGTTACAAATTACAATTATACAAACTAAAACTCTCAACGGCATTGTTTATTATCAATGGCTTGAGACTGTACAGTCGCGTCATATAGTTAGTAGCAGCCAAGGTAGCCAAATATTTCGGTACACGTCTTTATTACTGTAAGAATAAGGGTGTGTTACGAAATATTTGGCTACTCTGGAAGCTACTAACTATATGACGCTGACTGTACATAAAAGGAGTCGATACTTGAGCTAAGAAAAAATAGCTATAGAATGACGCAAGTAAAATCGAGACGCTTGGGCTAAATGTCCCATCCAAAAGTAGTACGTTTCCCTCGTCTTTGAAGTAAAAGAAACAAAACTAATAATTTAGGTTTTGTACCGAGCCGGTGACACGCTGTGAAGTGACGGCAACAGTGGGCAGTAATAACAGTGAATTAGCATAATGCGGGAATCGAGTGCTATGCGAACTGACGCGCGGGAAGGGTTTGGAGGGCTACCATTCACCCCAACTCACTTATAACTCACTGCATGGCTATCACGGACGGCCCGACTCTTTCTAATTAGAACGCTTAGAAAGAGACGGATAGTCCATGTCGCCGCGACACAGCTCGCTGGCCGTCCGTGATGGCTATCAAGGACGGCCCGCGGCTGTGCTGGTGTGATTTATCCGTGGATAGAGGCAATTCTCATTGGATACAGCACGTCTATCATGAGACGGCCGCGACATACTCTCGATTTTTCTCGCACTATCCGCCTCTCTCTTATTAGAACACTTAGAACAAGAGGTATGGTGCCCGAAAAATCGAGATTATGTCGCGGCCGTCTCATGATAGACGTGCTGTAGGCCCAGTCCCGGACAAACTCGACTGGGAATGGGACTATTCGCCTGTGAACAAAAACCTCCGGTGCAGTGTAAAATGTTGCCAGAAAGACGTTCAGTATCATATCATATAAGTAATTTGCATTGATCATACACGGGCATAAAGTACACATGTTAAATATAATATCTACTTTAGCCTATTTCAAATAAGAATAGATAAATCGTGCGTTTACTCCCATGCGAAAAAAACGCAAAAAATAATGTTTTGTTTTTTTTTAAAAAGCTCTATACGAATAAATAAAACTGGTAAGTACAATATTTCCCTTAAATTTCCTAGATAAGCGACTAATTTGACCGTTATATGGAACGAGAAAGAATTTTAAGGTTATGTGGAAAGAGACTTACGGCCATGGGTTCTAATCCCGGTAAGTGAACTTAATTGTGTGTTAAACGAGGATAGGTATGTGCAAAACTAAGCCTTTCTTCTATTATTGTTTTTGTAAATAGTTTTATATTCGTTCTCTTTAAGTATAATTAATTCCGGGTGGAATGTTTATTGGATTCTTGAATAAAGCACTGAGTTCAGCCTTTGTAGTTTTCTCATATGTATCATGTATCTAGGTATATCGTCGTCTAGTATCCACAGTACAAACTTTGCTGGGTAAGGACTCTAGTAGGTATAAGTTTTACCGAAACAAAACATTACGACCGCGTTTGCGTTTAGCTGTCAAATCCCATACAAATTAAGGGTAAAACGCAACCGCGATCGTAACGTTTTGTTTCAGTAAAACTTATACTAGAGCCTCAGGTCGGTTTGTGTAAGATTGAATATAACATATCGATGAGTGAGTATCGAGCGAGTTGGTACCTTTAGTAACGACTCGGGTTTTTGTTGATCCCCATTTAACGCTAACCGACAGAGAACGTTTTATAACCTCTAATTGTACTGTATTTATTACTGTGGAGCAGCACAGGGGACGAGAGGATACGGTCGACATACTCCAGCTGAAAGGAATTTAGAGGAACTAGACGTAGCACAGCACACAGCAACTTTGTTTCATGACACACCATGTCGCTATGGAATAATAGGAAATCATTGATATAATATGTATGTTGATATTTCACTGAACAAGTTGATAGTATAAACCAACATTGAGTGGGGTCCTGTATACATTTCACAGACATGGGATTTACGATATCATAATGAGACCGAAAACGGCCAGTAACAAATGTGTTGAGGGAAAGGGAAAAGAAGAACTAGCTAGCAGGTGACACAGAAGACAGAAGGATAGAGGAGACAACGATAAAAATGGCACACACGACTAAGGCCGTCAGACGTCAGGTGCGAGTAGATTATATTACAGCAATAAGGGTGGGTTGGACCAAACTCTGTAATCGTAAGCGGTGTTCGTTAAATTTTGAATGTATGGAAAGTTTGACAAGTTTCTATGGGACGACAGCTGCCTGCGCAAACGTTGCTTCTGTAATTGTGAGTTTGTGCAACCCACTTCAAGAAGGAAAAGGAACCCCTAAGGTTTCGTTTAGCGAAGCGACATGTGATGGTACGCGAGCCTCACGCTGACAGTCGCTCAAACTCAAGTTTATATTATACAGTGACAGTTTTTATAGTCACCAGCACGTCTATGATGGGACGGCCGCGACATACTCTCGATTTTTCTCGCACTATACCTCTTGTTCTAAGTGTTCTAATAAGAGAGAAGACGGATAGTGCGAGAAAGATCGAGAGAGCTCGTGCGCCGTCTCGTGATAGCCGTGCAGACCCCGTATCATGGTCGGCCTTATCACAAGATAAGTGACAGGATAGAGCGTCCGTCACTGGCTGACACCGTTCAATAGAACGAGACGACGCTCCTATCTTGTCACTTATCGCGTGATAAAGCTGACCATGATACTGGGTCTGACTGCACGCGTCTTGCGTCACCGATAGCGTATAAATATGGCCTAAAAGATAAGTAGGGTAGGTACCCAGGTTCCTGGAATTTACTTAATTGTAAAAAAAAAATCGGTGAACATTATTCAATAATCATGTGGAACTGATAATGTGGTAAAATAGCTAACTACTAAGTGAGGTGAGCAATGGGTGCAGCGGCAAGGCCATCAAGTGGATGACGGATCTTAAAAGTCACTTATATGTAGTTGTATTTATCCTGATTCTATTTTCCATAAATGCCATACGATTAAATAAATAAATGGCGGGGTAATTCCGCCAGCATATTGGGCCCATTTGCGCCAGGTACTTGCTGTTCCACGCAGCTATAAGTACTTATTCTTTGCAATGGGTGCCTCATGTGATCGGAATATAATTTTTAGTGGCAGGGAGCTTATTTCTACCAACAAACTGTTCTACAGTTGGGCGGAAGTTGATACAAGTTGTACTGTTTTTTTATGTGAATATTTTATTTTATTTTATAGTTTACACCTAAACGGTTCACTTTTGTATTGTCTACATGAAAGACGCTTATTCTTAGTTCAGATTGACTTCAGTCTGCTTTTTTTTTAATTATAATAATACCTATATATCAATTTAACGTACTTAGGGTTGGTTGCACCAAATTACGATTACAGACCGATCAACCTTTAATATTGCGCCGGCGGCTGTCATCCCATAGAAACTTGTGAAACTTTCCATACATTTAGATTTTAGCGAACACCGCGATCTGATTACAGACGGTTTGGTGCAACCCACTCTTAGTAGCGTAATGCGCATGATTAGATACCTACAATGTATGACCGACAACATCTCTAGTGCTCCAACAATGCGGTAACAAAAGCGGTAAAAACATGTGAAAAGTGATCTAATCAATGGCTGTCGCAATTTGCCGTGCGCAAACGCTGATTGTTAACACATCATTACCGTGTCATTGGCGTAATGAGTCGACCTTACAAAAAGGGCTTTCCATGTCGTAATGGAGCCGTGCAGTTGTATAACGTCCTGTTATGGTCTCGTTTATCAGGTGACAAATATCGTCCTCCTAGGGTTATTCCCGGTTCTGCCCTAAAGGACCGCAGGAAGGAAGGAGGGTCTGCTTTGGCGCCCAATCCCAAGATTTGGCATAGCCACTAGTTACACGAAAGCGGCAGCCATCTGACCTTCCAACCCAGAGGGAAAACTAGTCCTCATTGGGATTATGGCGTGTGCTTTAAAGCCTAATATCACACAAATGGACCACTGAGTTGAAAAATGGTACTTGAAAACCCAATAATATTTTTGAACAAGCTATCCAACGATACACCCATTGTGGGTTTAACGAGAAAAATAATTACATCCCCACTTTACGTGTAGGCGTATGCTGATTAGATACAGTTTTTTATTAGTAAGGATCACTGCGCTAAGCCGCAGACTATAGCTAGGGCGTTATAGGACATCGATGTATGGGAACCAATATTTTCTTCATGTCAAGCATGAGCCTTGGCACACTTGATACTTAGGTGGACTAGAGTCGAAAACGCCCGGGAGCCAAGCGCGGAAGCCCCGCTGGTGGGGGGTGGGAGGGGGTGAAGTTTCGTTCCGCCGCGGGTTCTTTCGGTCCTCCTATCGTCTTATTTATAGCGACTAGGGCATGTTTGGTATCGTTTTCGGATAAATTCAGGATGGCCGATCATTTTCTGCGCATAACATGTTTTCATAGAAAAAAAAAGAATCACAGGCAAAATTCAAAAAAATCACCGATATTTTTTTTTCTTTCTGCAACGATTACATGAAAACAAGCAACGATTTGGGCAGCTTTGTAATCATATTTTTTTAATGCCCAAATCGTTGCTTGTTTTGTATGTAATGCGTTGCAGAAAGAAAAAAAAATATCGGTGTTTTTTTAAATTTTGCCTGTTATTCTTTTTTTTTCTATGAAAACATGTTATGAATGTCACAGAAAATGATCGGCCATCCTGAATTTATCTGAAAACGATACCAAACATGCCCTAGGCGCTATAAATAAGACGATAGGAGGACCGAAAGAACCCGCGGCGGAACGAAACTTCCCCCCTCCCACCCCCCACCAGCGGGGCTTCCGCGCTTGGCTCCCGGGCGTTTTCGACTCTAGTCCACCTAAATATCAAGTGTGCCAAGGCTCATGCTTTAATGAAGAAAATATTGGTGTTGTCCAATAACGCCCTAGCTAGACGGACAGACGGACATGGCGAAACATGGGTTCTTGTCTACGGAACATGACTATCAGTTGATATTATGTTTGGCTGGTAGATAATGCCATATGCCATTTAAGCCAGCTATTTGTACATTTTTTTGGTTCGTGCAATGAAGTTTAAATAAATAAATAATTACGTAATAGGTACATAAGTTTAAAAGATACCCAGTGGTGTACGAGCTGGGGTTAGATTGGAAGAACCTCCTTTAGATTGGAAGTCACGTGCCAACCGCTTGGCTACAGTGGCAGCGGCTATATTGATACCTCTTTTAGCAATAAATTTTGTTTATTCGTAATCTTGAGTTGAATTTTTCGGAACTTATGTACAGAATATATACCGTTAGTTTTTCGGTGAAGGAAAACATCGTGAGGAAACCGGTCTAATCCCAATAAGGTCGAGTTTTCCCTCTGGGTTGGAAGTTCAGATGGTAGTCGCTTTCGTAAAACAAGTGCCTATGCCAAATCTTGGGATTAGGTGTCAAAGCGGACCCCGGGGTCCTTTAGGGCACATAGGCGCTAGGAAGACCAATTACGGTTACTAGTAGATAATTACGTTATGCTGAGAAATAGACACAAATATTTGACTACCACTTTGGCCTAGTTGGTAAGTGATTAGTGACCCTGGCTACTAAGCTGGCGGTCCCGCGTTCGAATCCTAGTACCTAATGGCATTTATATGTGTGACAAGCTCGACTATGTGTTCCTGAGTATTGGGTTTAGGTTATTCAATGTTTACACTTTTGCACCCTATTCTTTTGAAATATGGTGAAAAATGTTTCGACTGTATTCTCTATCTGATATTGTAAGAGTAATTTTTTTGCTTAGGTTTTTTGGCAGGATTTTCTTTGACAATTTCGGACGTACTACTCAAATTTAGCTCAGTTTAGGACTAGGTCAATTTGAGTAAGCTTCTGCTATATTTATTTTTATTTCAAATAACCTCATTTTGTGCAATATCATGAAGATGACCACATGTTGTGCAATAAGCGGAAAACACCTCTCAGGCACCTACTCTAATTAAGTTGTTTAAAAAGACCTTGAATGGTTGCTATTATCGTCGTTATCTGAAGTGTGTATAGGTTATCAACATGACTCTCAAGTCTCATTGCCTATAAAGTGTTATTATAAAATCGCTATTCAACCACAATTACCATTCAGTCTGGACAGGACCGTCACAGAGTCAGTGCGTATACAATGAGCTTCAATAACAAGGTGGTGATAGTGACGGGCGCGAGCTCGGGCATCGGCGCGGCGACGGCGCTGCTGTTCGCCAAGGAGGGCGCCGACGTGGCGCTCGTGGCGCGCACGCAGGCCAAGCTCGCCGCCGTCGCCAAGCAAATCGAGGCGCTCGGGAGGAAAGCGCTCATCATCCAAGCAGACCTCTCCAAGGAAGCCGACGCCGTCACCGTGGTCCCGAAAACGGTCAAACATTTCGGAAAACTCGACATCCTCGTCAACAACGCTGGGGTAGCTAGAGAGGGCTCTTTATTGGATGGCAAAGTGGTACAAGCATACGACGAAGTGATGCAGACCAACGTCCGGGCCGTTATCCAACTGACGAGTATCGCGGCACCTTATCTGGCCAAGACCAAGGGAAACGTGATCAATATTTCAAGCGGTGCATCTTTACGGCCGAGCTCGAATCCGAAACTAATGCCGTACTACGTTTCTAAAGCCGCTTTGGATCACTTCACCAGGTGCGCTGCTATAGAGCTAGCGGCTTCTGGAGTCAGAGTCAACACTGTTAACCCTGGGCCTGTGGACAACGGGTTCATAAGCAACAACAATCTTGGCGATCCCAAGGCGTTGAGACAGGCGATGATTGACAGTACTATCCAAGGTTACATGGCGACCAGTGAAGAAATAGGAGGGGTAATTTTGTTCCTTGCCAGCGACAAGGCCAGGAGCGTCACTGGATCTAACTACGTCATAGACAATGGCTGGACCATGAAGAACTGAAATGGAAGACTTTAGGGCGCAGTGAGATATATGCTTATTGAATTGGAGAGAGTTCGCCCTTGTTCAAATGTGTTTTTTTTAATTGTATATTCTGTTATGTACTTGTTTCTTTTTGTGCAAAAATGTTTTAACTACTGCTACTACGAAGTGTATAAAATTATATACGTAGGAAAATATAAATATTAGAATTCTATTTGTTTGTTTAATTATGTTATGTCACTCTCAACACGGCTATCACGCGACGGCGCGCGAGCTCTCGATTTTAGATAGACATTGCTGGTGCCGCAAAGTCGGTGACGTTGTCTGCTTACCACCAGGCCGACCGTAAGCTTGTTTGCCACCATGGTAGTATATAGAACCACAAAGCGATACGTTGATGTCATATCGACATATTCATTGATGTATGTAACGTGCGGGTCGATGAAGTGTCGAGGCTGGGCGCGACGGCCCGCTGGCGCGTGAAACCGTCGCATTGTCGCGCGGCGACCGCGCGTGACCGCGCCTCGCCCGCGGTTCACCGCCTGGGGTCGCCGTGCAGCCCCGCTATTCTGCAACTTGTATTAACCGCACCTCATCGTTCACCCACAAATAATATATCTTGACGCCGCGATTCAGCCTAATCAGCAGCAGAGCAGCAAGCAACACTCGTAGCCAACACTCCAATAAAGACTTAATCTGGGGGCACGGCAGTCGCCAAGTCGAGCAAAACAGCGGCACGGCCGTACCGTACCATCCTTTTCTCGAAGCAGTTCAGGTCATTTTCGAATCCCCAATAACTTCGTTGTGGATAAAACTAGAAGCCTGAATTTTCAGTTATCAAGCAGGCGTTGTATAATCACGGTATATTTCAAATTTAATTCAATTTGAACTAGTTGTTTAAGAAATATAACTACTTAGTCAAAGTTTCTTAATTTTGTCACTAACTGACTCACTCACCGATCATCAAAGTCCAAGGCACTGATAGAAAGATATAGAAGCTTCAAATTTTTTATACAATTGGTGTTTAGTGTATAAATCAAGGGAAAACTAAAATATTTTGCAGTTTCGGTCCAGTTTTCTAGATACACCAACTGCATAATCCCATATAAATATATAGGATCACAAAATTACATTTGTAGTGAATGGGACAAAGAATGAAAAAACAAGAATGGGACTGTATTCATAATTTGTACGATAACACAATCTACAAAAAATCGTCTTTATTTGCTAGCTAAATGAGCAATGGCCAGAGCTCCCGAGGATGCGTTGTGTTGAGAGCTAGGGAATTTGTTCCTTCAGCTGTCAACACGGTGAATCCTCAAACATATCAAGGGTCGGCAACGCCCTGTTACTCCTTTGGAGTTGCATGCGTCTATAGGCTGCGGTGTTCGCTTACCATCAGGCGGGCCGTACGCTTGTTCGCCACCGTCGTTGTATAAAAAAAAATCGTGACTTGGCAATCACACAATACTACATAGTTTTAGGTATGCACATGGTAATCACACAACTTGAAGCAATGCAGTAAAGTTGTGTGATTACCAAGTTGCAGAATTTAATTAAGCTAGCAAATAAAGAATTTCACATCTTTTTACGATGGAAGAGTTTCGAGACTTGGCCTCTTTTTTACATGGAATGTTTTATGGGTAAGTATTACAGAAATAATAACTTGGGTCACACTTCACTGTAATATGCACAATTTATGGTGGGTCGTGGTTTTCTATAAATATATTGTATGTACAAACGACAACACTGTTAACTGACCATCCTGTGTTTATATCGCCTAGTGACTGCAATACGGCCACATCTCAAATGTATTTTACTTTCGAGATGTGACCGTATTGCACTGTGCAATAGAGCCACATCTCAAATGTATTTTACTTTCGAGATGTGACCGTATTGCACTGTGCAATAGAGCCACATCTCAAATGTATTTTACTTTCGAGATGGGACCGTATTGCACTGTGCAATAGAGCCACATCTCAAATGTATTTTACTTTCGAGATGTGACCGTATTGCACTGTGCAATAGAGCCACATCTCAAATGTATTTTATTCTTGAGATGTGGCTGTATTGCAGTCACTAGGCGATATAGAACCTTATTACAATGCATTTAAGGTGCACCGATGGTCAGTTAGCTGTGTTGTCGATAGTACCTGTAATAGCCGCTGTAAACCGCATAATATATGGCAATAATGTACATACGTCACGTATAGTCGGGACAGTGTGTATTGGCATTGTGTTGTTTGTTGAATGTCAAAATTCTATGCTTTATGATAAATACCTATTCATCCATATCTGGTTCCAAGTACGTATTCGATATTTAAGTATTTTTCAGATTGTGACGCCGACCTCAATTATGAAACGTTCTGTCTGGGATTCAACTAAATGACCTTTTTCAATGTTCGTTTTCGATTTTTATTACAATATTTTTTTAAGAAAAGAAATTACTAGTTAAATCCAACCAAACTAACCAGTTCAATCAATGCCTACGACCGCACTATAAAATGTTAGTACCTGCGTATGAATTTTAGTTTATAACTTTACATATATTGCTAAATATCTCGGCTCCGATGCATTTTAGTGTATTATTTAGACACTTACTTCACACGCACACGCACACGCCGGGTGAATATTATTTTCTTTTTAGGGTCCCGTGGTCATACGTATACGCTGCCGGTCATGTCATCAACCAATTTCAAGACATTATTTATAGAAATACCAGACAATCCGGCGGCATCCTTTATATTCAATATAAGCTTTCTGACATCACTATGGATTGCTTCGACTTCGACATAGTTATTGTAATTTACTTCACAATCGCGAAGTATTTCGTCTTCCGTGCTGTTTGCATTCGATGACTTCTAACGTCTGTTGTCAAAAAAGAATTCCTTGTCAGTAAAATAAATTAGTTCCATTAAAAGTCCGCAACATGACTAAAAAGAAACTTGTCAGGCTATAGGTATAACACTTTGTTTTTTTTTAATACAACGACAGTGCCCGTAGACACCGCAGCCTATAGACGCATGCAACTCCAAAGGAGCAACATGGGCGTTGCCGACCCTTGATATGTTTGAGGATTCGCCGTGTTGACAGGTGAAGGAACAAATTCCCTCGCTCTCAACACAACGCATCCTAGGGAGCTCTGGCGACCTTGCTCACCTCCAGGAACACAACACTACTACAGAGCAAGTAGTAGTATTATTACGGCTGTGGTCTTCTGCAAGGCGGAGGTACTTCCCCATTTGGGCTGCTCCACATTCGAGCGGGATGACATTTCGCCGTGCCCTACCTCACCAAAAACCATAAGAAACACAAGAAATATATATGTACATATGTATTGAACATAAGAAACAAATTAACTCGAGAAATCATCATCGTATCCTAGCACGTTTCCCGGGTTTCGTAACATGTCATGTAGTGTAATTTTTTTACGTCACACCTGGCCATAATGCGAGTTTAAGGTTAGTTAGGTAGTTTTTTAGTAACTTTAATTTATTAAAATATATATATATATATATTTACAGTAATAATGACGTTAAGTAATATAAAGTAGAATTTTGGTCAAGTGCGAGTTGGGTTTTAGTTTTCCCATAGATTTTGAGACCCACCGACTGATGAAGGCAACAAGCAATTTTTGTAAAGTTCTTAAATATTTATTTTATTCTGTTTTTTAGTATTTGTTGTTATAACGGTAACAGAAATACATCATCTGTGAAATTTGTGTACCTTTTATGAGCGTTTTACGTTATGTTAATCTGTCAGAAGCTACTTAAACACGCTCCAAGGTCAAATTACTTTCCCCACTATTGGATATAATGCGTTTTTGCCCACTGGTTTTAAAGGATAAAAGACGGCTTTCCGAGGCAGCGAGGGGAAAAATATTCTTTAGCACTGAAAAGTAGGGATGATTAAATTCACGTATTAAATAATTTACACAATTAAAAAATTTAATTGACAAGGTGGACTGATGACCTGGTAAAGGTCGCGGGTGGCGCAGGACCGGTCATTGTGGCACTCTTTGCGGGAAGCCTATGTCCAGCGGTGGATGTCTTTCGGTTGATTTGGTTCGTACCTTGGGCGGTGAATTCGTGAATGGCCCAGATCGCAGGTGTTTGTGGCCCTCACCTTCGGTTCGGGCCATAAATATTTATGCGATCTGGGGCTTTACGAATTACCGCCCGTGGTAAGTACACAATTTTACGTCTTCGTCTGGCCACAATGCGAGTTTTACCGTACGCGCAGCGTGCAGTAAAACTCGCATTATGGCCAGGTGTGACGTAAAAAAAATTACACTACAGGTGACATGTTACGAAACCCGGGAAACGTGCTAGGATACGATGATGATTTCTCGAGTTAATTTTTTTCTTATGTTCAATACATATGTACATGTATATTTCTTTTGGTGAGGTAGGGCACAGCGAAATGTCATCCCGCTCGAATGTGGAGCAGCCCAAATGGGGAAGTACCTCCGCCTTGCAGAAGACCACAGCCGTAATAACACTACTACTTGCTCTGTAGTAGTGTTGTGTCCCTGGAGGTGAGCAAGGTCGCCAGAGCTCCCGAGGATGCGTTGTGTTGAGAGCGAGGGAATTTGTTCCTTGAGCTGTCAACACGGCGAATCCTCAAACATATCAAGGGTCGGCAACGGAGTTGCATGCGTCTATGGGCTGCGGTGTCCGCTTGCTATCAGGCAGGCCATACGCTTATTTGCCACCGTCGTTGTATTATCAAAAAAAGTGTTAATACATATAGCCTGACAAGTTTCTTTTTAGTCGTGTTGCGGACTTTTAATGGAACTAATTTAATTTACTGACAAGGAATACTCTTTGACAACAGACGTTAGAAGTCATCGAATGCAAACAGCACGGAAGACGAAATACTTCGCGATTGTGAAGTAAATTACAATAACTATGTCGAAGTCGAAAGCAATCCATAGTGATGTCAGAAAGCTTATATTGAATATAAATGATGCCGCCGGATTGTCTAGTATTTCTATAAATAATGTCTTGAAATTGGTTGATGACATGACCGGCAGCGTATACGTATGACTATGGGGCCCTAAAAAGAAAATAATATTCACCCGGCGTGGTTTGCATGTTGCACACTTTCCTGGCTACAGTGAATGTATTTTACTTCTCGTGTGTTATATATAACACTAGCTACGCTCAGGATTCTATCTTAGAACCACTCGCTTCGCTCGTGGTTCAACTATAGAATCCTTTCGCTTGCTCGTGTTTCAATTCCACACTCGGGGGTAAAATACAACTTTGCACCCTTGTATAATAATTATTGTCATGCACTGTAACGCCGTGACAAAACTCGTGGTCAGATATTTATGTTCATCTGGTTCGCTCAAATGTAACGGACGGTGATACACCTTTAAATAGCAATGCAAGCTATATTGTCGTATTAATACGTAGTATCAACAAAACGTAACATCCAAAGTGTCAATAGCATTTTTACCCGAATTCCGTCCCCTCCCCAGATATTTAATTTTGATATGAAACCCACCGTGACGCCACGAATAAATCTTATCCGGCATCTACTGGCCAATATCACCGCAAAATATTAGCCGTCGCGAATCTTAACATACAGAAATTGTCCACTTTATCTAACAAGCAAGCAAAAATAAGCTTAAAGTCATGGGAAACAGTTCGATTTTGGAGCGCGGACAAGAGGTGTCTATGAGTGTGTGATACAGGAAACTACGTCCTATAACTGAGGCGTAAGATTTGACTTTGGAACATTCAGACTTGGAGCCAGGAAGTATGAATTATTTCATAATACGAGCCACTTGATTTGTAACCTTAAAGCATATGATTTAGGGTTCATTTTTATTTCGATTTGTCAATCATATTGCTTGACCCATCTCCAGGGATTTAGTAGGGCTCTTAGTTACGGTTTTATTTGAATTTACCAAAATGCTTTGTGACAAATATTTGGACATTTATTGCGATCGCTGGTGGTGAGGAATATTAAGCGGTGTTTCTATTTGATCGCTCGGAGATTCCATTGGTCACGGGTGTTTGTGGATTTGCGAGAATTACTTTTGCTAGGGTACCACAGATTGGGGACATAAAATGTTTTTTCATGTCTTCGAAATCGGTTTCAGTGTATGCTTTATGATATTAAAGAAGGCGTGTAGATTTAATTGAACTCAGTAAGGAGTTACTCCAAGAACATATATTGCGAGTTGCGAGTAGGTAGTCAAACGATTGTCAAGGGTAAAGTAAACACCGATAACTCTGATAAGTTAGGAGTAGGTGCATGTGCCTACACCACAGCCAGCCGCAGGGAAACGTAACCCCAACCTAAAGGGGAGTCGCGTTACTCAGCAGCTGACTGCTGTACAAGGCATTATATTTTATTACATATTAAGTACTTGGCCGACTTACCAATACAAAGTTTACAAATAAGTACTCCGGCTAGCAATTTATTCCAAAATCCGTGCTTTATAGCTCTATTCGGTTTATTTGCTAATAAACGGTCAGGCTTTGACGCTACAGGCGCGACAACTCAGAGGGCCTGCTCAAAAAGGGGTAACTCGCACGCGTTTCTGAGAGAGTTAATCCCTTCAAAGTTACCCAGTATTTTATATCGTTCCCTCGCCTCCGCGACGCCGTCCCGTCATCGCCAAAAGGAGCAAAACGGCGACAATTGGTGCATATCCTCGACGAATTATCCCCCTTCGGCGCCTTTGTCCAATTGAAGCTTCCTTTATTTCACCATTTTTGCCCTTTTTCCATTCTCATTTGGTTATTTATCTCCTCTTTTTAGCCCCGGACAATGAGCCGGCCTCTCCTCATTATATCGTCGCTGGTTTAGCACGAGTCGCAGTACTAAATCTCCTGCGGAATTCTAGCGAATTATCCGTTGAACATGGCCCGTTTTTTGGAGTGATTGATTGGAGTAAAAATTACTTTCTGTTTTTTGCCGACGCGGGACGTGGCTGTCGCGCGCTACGCGTGATAAATCGAACTTTGATCCGCCATTTGTTTAAACCTTTACTTTAAACTTCCTTTTTGAAGCCGATAAAGTGCGGTGAGCGATGGGATAGCTACGTTATTACCGAGTCACTGCGCTCGGTTTTCTGAATGAAACTGTACAGAATAAATAATAGCCCTCAGGTCCTTACAAATTTCTATCCAAACACGTGCCCAAAACCCGGTATGCGCATGTTCGAACTAAACGCCTGCCTGGCATCGTTTTGATCCCGCCCCCCCACCCCGCATAACGGCAATGGCACCCATTCTGTAGGGCCATTTGGCGGCGCTACTTAGACTTCTATGTTGTTTTCGTACGCTGCCTTAGGTACATTTAGAAGGTCCTCTGTCTGACAAAACAAAACCGATGTTTGGTTTGACAGCTAAAAATCATAGCTTCCAGCTCGCCATAGCCCGTGCGCTTATGCTCCTAAACTACTAACCGGTTTATCGACACCTCTGACTCCTCAGCACGGCTAGCACGCTACGGCGCGCGAGCTCTCTCGATTTTTCTCGCACTATCCGTCTCTTTCTTATTAGAACACTTAGAACAAGAGATATAGTGCGATAAAAATCGAGAGTATGTCGCGGCCGTCGCATGCTAGACGTGCTGGGGTGTACGAGAGCGGAGTTAACACTTTCGCAACCAAGAACCCGCCTAGCGGGCGCCTACGCCGTAGTCGCTTTCCGCTACATACGAGGAAAACCACGGGGTCGGCTACGAGGCGAGCGTAGCGGTAAGAAGACCAGAGACCCTACCGCGAAACGTAAACGAAGTTCCTTTGTTTATCTCCCTCTCTGCTCGAATACGCACATGCGACAGAGAGGGAGATACACGAACGATCTTCATATTCGTTTAATCGGTAGGGCCTCGGGCCTGAACTGAAACTGCTGCAGAACTGTAATTTAAGAGTCCGCAGTAAGCTCGATTCTCCATGCAAACGTAGTTACGCTCTCATTTAAAAACTACGTGTTGGATTGTAACGTAACTTTGCATGTACAATGACATGAGGTATATCTATGTCTGTAATTAGTTTATGTAGCTTCAAATACCTTAGTAAAAAATTACAGACATAGATATACCTCCTGTCATTGTATATACAAAGTTTCGTCACAATCCAACACGTAGTTTAAAAATGAGAGCGTAACTACGTTTGTATGGGAAGGTGAAATTCGGTTTTCGTTTCCCACACTTGTCAACTCGGCACCATCATAATCCATACTAATATAATAAATGGTGTCTGTCTGTTACCTCTTCACGCTTAACACTTTCGCGCGAGCACCCCACTTCACCAATAGTACATGGAGTGACACGGTATTTTCCTATACAAAGTAAACTGACGTTAATATACGTACTGCTTTTAAGTTAATGAAACGATCTTTTGAACTGTGACACAAACGTTCGATGACGTCTACGGCTACAAACGTTGAACCATACGTCACCGATTTCTGCTTACAAATAAGGAAACAACGTCTGATCACGTCAACGTTTATTAACGTTCCGTCACATTTGATGAAAACATAATTTATGCTAGTGACCAACGTTTAATGACGTCAACGTCTATAAACGTTCCGTCTAATGCCATCGATGTATGTTTATATACAAGTACTCAACGTTGTATGACGTTAACGTTTATAAGCGTTGCGTCGTATGAGAGCATGTATAGATTCATATCTGTGTGACCAACGTGTAACGCCGTTAACGTTTAAAAACGTTCCGTTACGTGTTACTAGCGTATTTGTTTGCACGGGGTTACAACGTCTTATGACTTGGACGTTTACCACGTTCCAGCCCATCACATTCATGTTTCAAAAGTACATTTCACAACAACGTTATTATACAGCCATTATAACTAGTTATTTTACGACTGTGGCCCTCTTCAAACACCAACACATTTGTAGGAAATAATCAACTCTATACTTCTGTTCTTTTTATTATTTATTATAGTAAATCAAAGACCGATAACATTTTTTGCCTCATTGCACATAAAAATAAAAATCTTCTACTTACAACAAAATAATTTTCCACCTATAGTGTGTATTCTAATCAGTCTAAATTATAGGTACCTTGTTGTTTTATTTACTACCTAGTTATTATAATTCTAGAAGCAACTAGTCTTAAAAACAATGGCATATTTATTTTCACAAGTTTAGTGTATTTCCTATACGTAAAGCAGTCTACATTATACCCTGTTGATGTATTTACTCTAAATTATGCATAAAGTGGTGATAACTGCAAGCAACTTATCAGTTTTAATAATAATGGCATATTTATTTTGATACATATCTGCCGTAGAATTATCTAATCATCCAAGAAACTAAAGTATATTCTCAAACAAAGAACTTATTGTCATATAGTAAATAATTGCACTTATTACATTAAACAATCTAAACCATACCCTGAAAAGGTAAAACATTCAAGAGTAATCTTAACATTACAAGTCTCAGAAGCAACAACAATGTTATTTTATTATACCCTGCTAGAAAAATTAGAATTAGTGTGCCATTCTTCAAAGCATATAGCGCACAGAGCTGGTTTTTCCTCACATCCCTTACACCTTAGGCAAGTCTCCCTTCTAATTTTGTTCTTAGTACACATTTTGCATTTCATGTAGTTGGATGTCTTCTTTGAGTTAGCTCTGACTGGAATTTTCTCAGGCCAGTGACTTAGGTTCCCTGTATTTTCAGTACCCACAGATGCCACAAATTCTGTTCTTTCTTTTAACCGATTATCGTACTTGTTGCGTTTCATTAGCATCTCGGGTTTCAGGTTTGGAGTCAGGTTTATTAGTTGTCTTATCAAATCTTCTCGGTACGTCACGAATTCGTATTTCTTGCTGTTGTTTTTGCAATATTTTCTGTATATGAAGAAGCTGTTCCACACTGTGAGGTCCAATACGTGAAAGAATACCTTTCTGTACCATCTCAAGGTCTTTCTTGGTGAAGAATAGTAAGCTACCATTTGATCTGCGCGGTCGATACCCGACATAAACTGATTGTATTGTGCCACTTCCTCTGGCTTCATGCGACTCACACCATATCTATTTGAAACCTCTATTAGTTTGGGATGATTACAAGTAGTTATCATTAGTACAGGCCTTTTATCAACCCATTTAGAGACACATGGTTTTTACGTGTCCAAACGTGTTGGTTTTTCTTTAGTTTCTTTTGTGTAATCTCTTTCGGGTTGTCTTTCCGGTTGCTGCGTAGAGTTCCAGTTGTATGCGTTTCTAAATCTAAAAGCTTTTGCGATAACGTCACAGAATTATAGTAGTTATCCATGTGCAAATGATGGCCTTTCAATAAATATGGATCCATCAGGCGCATGACAATCTTTTCAGTCTTTTTCCCTTTTTCTACTTCTTCATCACTTCCTGCATACATGAAAATATTGAGGACGAAACCATCAGAAGTAGTCAACTCGTAAAACTTTATCCCATAACGCGCCTTCTTAGACTTGATATACTGCCTAAATGATAAACGACCGCGAAACAAAAGTAAAGATTCATCCAAAGAGAGTTCTTTAGTAGGCTTGTAGCAATCACGGAAATTCTTAGTAATAGCATCTATAAACCTTATGATCTTCTCTTTTCCTGGTGCGTTTAACTCAGATACACACAGGCATCGCAATATTTGTTCGAATCTGCGCCCAGACATGATATACCCAAAAATCGGATGAAAGTACAGGGGATCGCTGTAGGTGAAAAGTTGTCGTTTTTTAGGGACATTAATATGTCCCATAAGAAGACATAATCCCAAAAATTCCTGTATTTCTTTGCGGTCGGTATCTTTATATCTATAACGACGCGAGTTTCTAGTCGTAGGCCTGTTTGTAGCGCAGAGAGCTCTCCCATATTCGTTTGTTCTTGCTACTATGAAGTCAACAATGTGCGTAGGAAATAATTTATCAAAAACATCTTTAACTGAAGCGTTTGGTTCTAAATCAAATTGAACACCTGCTGAAATAGTGTCGAAATCAAAAGTAGGTATTTCCGCAGTTGTATATTCCCAAACATCATGTCTAGGAGGAGTTCTGCACGTGGGGCCTCGTCTACTTGTTGAAGGGTTACTTCGAGTACGGCTGCGAGAGACATGTGTTGATAACGGAGGAGTAGAAGGCTCATCAGGCAATGTGGCACTCATTACTCCCCGGGAATCAGGAAGGGTCGACGCGCCTGGTAAGTTGCCCTCATTGCCCATTACAGCGGCGTTCGGGCGATCGGGAGAGAGCTGAGTGGGTAGAGCATGTTGTGACGGGTTTCCCTCCATCTCATATAAATCTGGAGGTTGTAATACATGCGGTGATGGGTCCCTCTCCAGCTCCACGGGGTCTAAAGGTGGCATCGCTGCTGGAGATACATTACCGTCTATCGCTACAGGAGGCGGCGAAGCCTGCAGTGGTAAGTTGTCCGCCATTTCCAGAGGATTGGAAGACAGCGTCGCGTGCTGGACGGTGTTACTCTCTATTTCAGGATTGGGTTGCGGCGAGGCATGAGGATTGCCCTCCGTTGCCACGGGATCGGGAAGTGGTGATGTCTCAAGTGTGTCCAATATGTAATTATGCATAGAATCCATTGAAATCGTATCAGCAGTATCCGTATCTACGCTTGAATTGACTCTCGGTGGTTGTAAATGTTGTTTTTTCATCCGAGGGCGAGACTGTACTCGTTCACGTGAGGAACGAATTTCAAAAATACTCTCAGCACTTGAGGAATCCTCTTCATAATGTTCTGAATCATCTGAGTTACTTGTATCAGAGTCTTCTGGAAGGTTTGTAACATTAGGAGTATGTTGTTTTGACGTTTTTTTATTATTACGTGACGTTTCAGCCAAAACACTTACGGAACTGTCGCTACTGTTGTGTTGCTCATCGACTGGATCGTATTCCTTATCAGACCCAAACTCTCCATCGTCCTCATATGGGTCTGCTGATGACTCCCGTGACGAAGATGTTTCAAATACCTTCATACATTTCTTGCGTTGTTTCTTATCCATCTAAAGAAAAAACGATTAAATTATTTTGATATACGTAGAATATAGCAGTTAGTACCCGTAAAATTACTTTTTATTACGAACTTACACTCAAATTCGATTAAAAAATGTACTTACTTTGACACAAAATCACCGTTGCGAATATAAAATCTCGGCCGCTGCATTACCGCACGCGCGTTACCCTTTTCGCGTGCGCAGGCGAACTGAATGTACTGCGCGGATAGGAGGGGGCGGCGTCCATTGACGTTGTATGTATGCGTGGGAACACGTGCATATGTGTGAGTGAGCCCTACAGAAATTAAAAAAATATCGACTTTGCGTGGCGCTAGGAATTTCGAATTGAGACATGTTGTGACGCAATGACGTAGCTATAGGAGTAAAGTAAGGCCAGCCGACGTTTACAAACGTTGTACTCTTAAGATTCGTTGTTGTAAAGACGTGTTCAAACGTTGTGTCGCGTTACATTGGTAAATTTTTGACGTCAAATGACGGTGCTCGCGCGAAAGTGTTAAATCGCTGAACCGATTTAGATGAAATTTGGTATAGAGATAGTTTGAGTCCCGAGGTAGGACATGATAGTTTTTATCCCGGAAATAATCCTCTAAGGGGGTAAATGGGGGGTGAAAGTTTGTATAGAGCTACGATATAAACGAGTTCCACGCGGACGGAGTCGCGGGCAGAAGGTAGTCATAAGTCACTTCTGGATAAGATTAGCTCAGGATATAGTTGGGTGGCGTACCTATACTCGAAGAGAGGCCCTATGCTTAGCAGTTTGGTGAGGTAGGGCACAGCTAAATGTCATCCCGCTCGAATGTGGAGCAGCCCAACTGGGGAAGTACCTCCGCCTTGCAGAAGACCACAGCCATAATAATACTACTACTTGCTCTGTAGTAGTGTTGTGTTCCTGGAGGTGAGCAAGGTCGCCAGAGCTCCCGAGGATGCTTTGTGTTGAGAGCGAGGGAATTTGTTCCTTCAGCTGTCAACACGGCGAATCCTCAAACATATCAAGGGTCGGCAACGCCCATGTTACTGCTTTGGAGATGCATGCGTCTATAGGCTGCGGTGTCCGCTTACCATCAGACGGGCCGTACGCTTGTTTGCCACATCATCATCCTCCTAGCGTTGTTCCTGGTTGTGCCCCTAAAGGAGCCCGGGGTCCGCTTTGACATCTATCCCAAGATTTGGCATAGGCACTAGTTTTACGAAAGCGACTGCCATCTGACCTTCCAACCCAGAGGGAAAACTAGACCTTATTGGGATTAGACCGGTTTCCTCACGATGTTTCCCTTCACCGAAATGCTAACGGTAAATATTCCGTACATAAGTTCCGAAAAACTCATTGGTACGAGCCGGGATTCGAACCCACGACCGCCGCTTGACAGCCGCATGCCTGATAGCTATCCACTAGGCTACCGCCACGCTTGTTTGCCACAGTCGTGTATATAAAAAAAATGGCGATTACAGGCTGCAAATGATGCTTATGATGATTATAATAATAAAGTTAAATTATCAAATCCCATGTCCTAAAGTCACCCCGTAATAACATCGTAAAGCAAATAAGAGCCAAATCCATCCTAGCCTAGACTTCCTGCAGATAAATCTAGTGTTATCTATTGCTCAGCACATTTAGAGGCACACTAATGTACGAGGAGGTGCACCATTAATCTCGTGCTATCTCGGCGTGATCTCGCGACAGAAGCTCGGCAGTGCTCGGCGGTTCTCGGGAACGCTCGGAAATAGATCAGCCCACACGCACGCTTGCGCTTTAAGTTGGTTCATTCCACGAAGATGCCATGGTTCTTGTTGTCGTGCAATAAGGTCTAGTTTTGTCTAATTCACGCACTTTTGAATTGAACTATGCTGTCGTCTAGTAATTAATATTTACTGGTAAACAGCGTGCAATAATTAGTGTAGGTTAATTTGATAATTTGTAATTTAGATAGTATCTAATTTTCTTTGTCGAGTATCGACCTTATGGGATTAGACCGGTTTCCTCACGATGTTTTTCCTTCACCGAAAAGCTGACGGTAAATATTCCGGTAAGAGCCGGGATTCGAACCCACGACCGCCGCTTGACAGCCGCATGCCTGAACCACTAGGCTACCGTAGCTCTAAAAAAAAACAAATGTCACTAAATGAAACTAAACAAAATTGCAAAATATTATGCATTAAAGTGGATATAAGGTCTGTATCATTAACAAGAAGTTAGTGGTGTTATTAATTCAGTATTCCAGAGATTTATAAGGTCTCTGAGCGTCCAAACCAAATACGATGAATAATTATTCTAATATTCTTAGATATGTATGTGGTCTCTAAGTGTCAAACAAAAAAAAGAACATTAATGTAACAATGTCAGAGAAGCGGGTTTTATTGGAATGTGATTGTATAGCATATTTTCGTTTAGATTGTGTGCAGGCATTGTATTAATGCCCTAAGGCGATAAACGAGTACCTATACCTCCGCGGAAGAAGTCGTGGGAAAAGCTACTAGGAAAGTATCAAATATGCTGCTTGCCTTTATTAATGCACGAGTACAATTAGATCGGATGTTACAAATGTGACTTTGGTGGTCGTAGTTTTTTTGTTTCCAAAAAGTATCTAATAAATAATGCATAATACAGCAAGCATTGTCTGCACAGGATGTCTATCTAAATTGCACAGCGATTAGTTTCTCAGTAAACTATTTGATATGCGATGTAATGCACTTATACAATTTGAGCAAAAAACTGATGCATTCCGTGAAACGAGACGTGCACGATTAAAATAAAAGGACCACCAATGTCTGTGCAGCTGTTCAAAGTCGAGTTGCATCCGAATAGAATGCTTGCTATTGCTGCCCGGTTTAATTGTCATGTTAAATGAAAATTCGCCTAATAAGTTCTCTTCAAAGTTTCCTGAAACTTATACTGCTCAAAACGAAATAAGGGCTACTTACATTTTTCTAATGTAAACTATAATTATTGGACAGAAATTAAATGATAAGTGACTAATTAATGATATCCTTCAGAATACAACCTCTTTCATGCTGGTGTTTAAGTCCACAGCTGGAAAAAATATACATTACTGTTTAATATAATTTTCACGTAACGATCATCATACTTGTGGCCCCTATTTTCTTTTGAGTTGTATGTACATGTCGTTTCTTAGCTAAATATTTTTAAATTTTCACTTATAATTATTGTTCTAAGTATACACATATTTGTTTTTGATTGTATAGGTACAACTTGAAGTGTCGATTATTGGTCGAAGGGCGTTTTGTCAAAAAAAGTGTACAAAACTTTTTTTTTTTCAGTTTTCGTTTTTTTTGTTTTTCTTACTCAGAATTGTTGACACTATCGATCGTCATACAAGAAAAAAAGTGTCCCAGATTTTACTATGTAAGTTTGTTCTTCCAGTGCGTCACGCACGACCATATACCTAAATAAAAAAGACTGCATACAAAAATGTGACGATCTGGAATGGAATTTTTTCACACTTTTTTCTTGTATGATCGATAGTGTCAACGATTCTAAGAAAAACAAAAAAAATCAAGGGATCTTCTTCAAATACGCTTTTTCAATTAAGGCAAAACGCCAAAAACACAAATTAAACATTGAAAAACCAAACGCAGGTTTTCGCACAGCATTCTAAATACTGTAGAATTACATAGGTACTTACCTAAGCTGTGAGGTTAGAAAATGTCGTGACTGACCACGGGCGCTTTTAGGTGCGTCAGAGTCAGAGTTGTCAGCCCTGGCACAGCGAGACGGGATGTCACTCTGACCAGGACAGCGGTTCCCCTTAGACTTACGTCCCGATTCTACGTGCACATGGCTTAACTAGCCTAAAAGTAAATAGTCTAATTTTTAGACATAATTTAGGCGGCAGATTAAAAACGACATATTTAGAATAGCATTTAGGCAGCTAAGTAAGTTATATAGACCGCCTAAAATAAGAAACGTCAGATTCAAATTAGCGCTGTCATTTAATTATAACAGCTGCTCATAGAATAGCAGTGTTTTAGCGACACCTAAATAAAATTAGGAAGTTTAGAGGCCACTGTAGAATCGGGCTCTTAGAAGGGATATCGCTTGGATATAGCTTATGTTTCATTGTCTGTGTAATTCATAAATTTCATAATGAATTCGTGTTTGTGTATGTAGGCAATTTTGTACAGTTTTATCATACCTAATTATTGTAAAATAAATAATATTATCTACTATTATATAAAATCGAAAAACCAGAACGGGATAAAAGCCTATAAGCTTTTCTGTTTAGCCCTGTGGTTGACTGGTAGAGAATGCCTTAAGGCATTAAGTCCACCATTTGTACATTTATACATTTGTGCAATAAAGCTTAAATAAATAAATAAAAAACGAAGGAACGAGCGAGATAGCGCCTTACAAAAAACACGATCTCCGGCGTCACGTTTCTCAGAAACAACGCAAGTAACACGAGAAATAAATTCAAGAATCAATTTTCTGAATATTACCTTATAAGAGCATAAAGGCTCCTGGTTCATTTATTATGATATTGAATGGCATTTTATTGATGTGACATTAAAAAAGGAGTTTTAGAAAGGAATTTTAGAACATCTCTTTCGCCAAAGGTTCAAGATTCAATGGCTAGTCAACTGTGTCGCCGAGGTATGGTAGTGATTATTGAATGATTGCTGACTTTTTATAAAACTGCCAATGGAATTGGAATCTTATACAATGCAGATTAGAGTTGCGTTTTGAATAGACTACTGTGATGCAATTCGGCCAACTGAAATAATCTCAACTATCTCAAGTATATACTCACCGTCACCTATTAAGGCGTACGTATCCATTCCATAATCTCGGTGCTTTATGATGTGAAGCGATGCTGCGATGCGAGCACCCAATGGGTCGTCACGTCTGTCGTGACGGAGTCGGCACGATCTCGGCGCGGACGTGACACGTGTTATCTGAGATGGGATGACATCTGGGTGAGATTGTGTTTTGTTTTGATAGTTGTGCTGTGGAGTAAATCTATTTACAGTTTGCGATCAGAGGAGGTACCTATTAGCTGAGCGGTAAGGCACACCAGTTTCAATCTGGAGGTCGCTGGTTTGAACCCTGGCTTGTACCATTAGGTTTCTTTTTAATGTACGAAATATCATTTGATATTTTAACTGTATATAGGGGTCCCTAACATGGTCTAGTTTTTCCTCTGGGAAGGTCAATGCAGTGGCTTTCGTAAAACTAGCGCCTACGTCTAATCTTGGAATTTGATGCCTTTATATACGATACAACCGGGAAAACGCTAGGAGGATGATAGTGATGAGGGAATGTAGAAAGGAATATGTATTCTGTTGGACCAATTTTGGTACGGAACACTAAAAAGGATGTGTGTAGATATATGCGAGTGGTATAGGCCTATAAAATGCAAGTTAATTAATTAATTTTTTTTTGCTAGCTTTATTTATTTACTTTGTGACCGACCGAGGTGCAGTTTTCAGATTTTTATTATTATTATTATTATTTTTATTTGTATTATTTTTTTCTTTTATTATGTCTTCATATGTACTAGTATATTTAAGGTTCCATTTGTGGCAATAAATATTTTTCTGTTTCTGTTTTTGTTAAATGCAGATGTCGCCCTATTTGTAATGAACTGTATGAAATATTTCTTAGTCAGTCCTTGTTCGCCGAAGCAGCCATTAAACGAACTGAGCTCACATCAATGTCAAAAACAAAGAGCTAATGTTGATGTTATTACTTATTATATCGCCTTCGATACCGAAGATCAGCGCGATGGAACAACTCATTCCATACCACAAAAACCCTAATATCCAGCATAACATACAGCGACAGCCACAGCTCACAGTGACCCGAGAAAAACCCGGTAAGGCGAGGAACACACGGAGTGGTGCGCGGTGAAATTTTGTATCACGATGTAGCGATGTAAGAATCCGGCGAAAGCAGCCACACGGTGCCGCTCCTCCGTGTGTTCCTCGCCTAACTCTGCCGCGCGCAGGAGCGGCATCGTGTGCCCGCTTTCGGCGGATTACCTACATCGTTATACAAATTTCACCGCGCACCGCCGCGGCGAGCGAGCGGTGCCGCACCGCTCCATGTGTTCCGCGCCTAAATGCGAAAAAACCCGACGTTCTCTTCAATGAACATTCGTTAAAATTCTACGGCGCCTCGGTTGGCGGCGAAAATGTCCAAAAATTCATAAGTTTTTGCGTTTGTGCAATTCGTTGTGCCAAAACGTTCAAATAACTGTCATTTTTTTGTGGGAACTACAATTGAACCGGCTTGTAGCCACCGGCTTATTCTGAATGCATTTTGTGAACAGCTCAATGGAATATGAAGATTGTTTTGGCAACTAAGAAAACCATTTAAGATTTTCAAATGATTTCTTATGACTCAAAAAAGGCATGGCTGTCAGTCTGTCAATTCAATTATGGAAGGTTGAAACTATCACTGCGTATATGTAATGGTGTACATATAGGGTGGAACTATCACTTGCGTCGCCGTCGCACACTTCTGGCTACGCGCTAGTGCACTGAGAGAAATTTACCTAGGGTGCATACGGAAAATACGTAGAAAAATGATACAGCATGCCGCTTATAGCCTGCACCATGTTGCGTACGTAGCTAAGCGTAAGTAGCCGCCCTACTGATAAAAGTCATTGGTCGGGCTACGTAATTTCCTGCTGTATCATTTTCCTACGTAAATTAAGTAGGTGTGTCGTTTGCTACTTATGTAAGTAGCTGTCATACACACTAAATTTCCCATTAAATCATGGTGTATGTGTACGTATGTATAGCTGTGGTTAGGGACAGGTCCAGTATATAATTATGCGTCCTACGTATGTACGTATGTGGTACAGGTATCGCACTGGCCTAGGGCCAGTACATAATGGGCTAGCCTACGTACGTACATCTGTCGGACAGGTACCATACTTGCTTAGGGCCAGTACATAATGGGCCCGCCTACGTAGGTACGTATGTCGGGCAGGTACCATACTTGCTTAGGGCCAGTACATAATGGGCCCGCCTACGTACGTGCATATGTCGGACAGGTACCATACTTGCTTAGGGCCAGTACATAATGGGCCCGCCTACGTAGGTACGTATGTCGGACAGGTACCATACTTGCATAGGACCTGTACATAATGGGCCTGCCTACGTACGTACATATGTCGGACAGGTACCTTACTTGCGTAGGGCCAGTACATAATGGGCCAGCCTACGTACGTACATATGTCGGACAGGTACCATACTTGCTTAGGGCCAGTACATAATGGGCCCGCCTACGTAGGTACGTATTTCGGACAGGTACCATACTTGCGTAGGACCTGTACATAATGGGCCCGCCTACGTAGGTACGTATGTCGGACAGGTACCATACTTGCGTAGGGCCTGTACATAATGGGCCTGCCTACGTACGTACATATGTCGGACAGGTACCATACTTGCTTAGGGCCAGTACATAATGGGCCCGCCTACGTAGGTACGTATGTCGGACAGGTACCATACTTGCGTAGGACCTGTACATAATGGGCCTGCCTACGTACGTACATATGTCGGACAGGTACCTTACTTGCGTAGGGCCAGTACATAATGGGCCAGCCTACGTACGTACATATGTCGGACAGGTACCATACTTGCTTAGGGCCAGTACATAATGGGCCCGCCTACGTAGGTACGTATGTCGGACAGGTACCATACTTGCGTAGGGCCAGTACATAATGGGCCCGCCTACGTAGGTACGTATGTCGGACAGGTACCATACTTGCGTAGGGCCTGTACATAATGGGCCCGCCTACGTAGGTACGTATGTCGGACAGGTACCATACTTGCTTAGGGCCAGTACATAATGGGCCCGCCTACGTAGGTACGTATGTCGGACAGGTACCATACTTGCGTAGGGCCTGTACATAATGGGCCTGCCTACGTACGTACGTAAACCGGACAGGTACCGTACTTGCTCAGGTCCAGTATATAATTGTGCGTCCTAGGTATGTACATATGCTGGACAGGTACCGTACTTGCTCAGGTCCAGTATATAATTGTGCGTCCTACGTATGGACGTATGCTAGACAGGTAGCCTACTAGCCCAGGTGCAGTACATAATTGTGCGTCCTAGGTATGTACGTATGCTGGACAGGTACCGTACTTGCTTAGCGCCAGTATATAATGGCAAATCCTACGTATATAAGTATGTCGGATAGGTAGCGTACTATCTCAGGGCTAGTATATAATCGTGCGTCCTACGTATGTACGTTGGCCGGACAGGTGGCGTACTAGCCCAGGTCTAGTATATAATTGTGCATCCTACGTACGTACGTACGCCGGACAAGTACCATACTAGCTCAGGGCTAGCATATAATGGAATATCCCACTTACGTAGATATGCAGGACATGTACTGTCCTGGCGCAGGTCCAATGCGGTATATCTACGTACGTATGATAAACCATTATTTACAGAGCAAGTGCGCTCACTTGCTCTTTAAATAATGGTTTATCATACGTACGTAGATATACCGCATTGGACCTGCGCCAGGACAGTACATGTCCTGCATATCTACGTACGGCGTGGGATATTCCTTTATATACTAGTCCTGAGCTAGTATGGTAATTATCCGGCATACCTGTGGAGCATAATTATGTACTATCAGCAAAATGGAACCCTGACCCACCACGGATCAGTTTCATTTTATGGATTGTACATACGTAGGATAGCAATTATTTACAGAACCTGAAGCCAGTACGATACCTGTCACAGCGTATCTACAATGCGTAAAACACAATTATATATAGTCCCTGAGTCAGTATGACACTGGCCCGGCCTATTACATACGTATAATTATAAACCATTATTTACAAAGTGAGCAATTGAGCATGGTACTTGTTCAGCATAGTAATTATCTACACACCTAGGATATACAATTATTTACTTATTTTGAGTCAGTGCGCCACCTGGCCAACTTATGTACATACGAAGGAAGACAATTATTTACTGGACCTGAGCCAGTAGGTATTGCACCTGTCCAGCCATGTAATTCCCTAATCAACATCATCGCTAACCAATTTAAGGTTTTGCCTCAATGCGAGCATGATCGATTTCAGCAACAACGTTGCTTAGAGATTCACATGGCAGCTTACATACACGTATAAGTATACACAATTATTATTGTTACAATTTAATGTAAGCAGTGAACCGTTGTTAAGAGATTTACAAATATTAAGTACATAAGCAAACCTGTCAAGTACGATACCGTCTAATTAGGTATAGGGTTTGTATTGAAACGAACTGATATACAAAAAATGTATTGTTTCCATTATGTAAATACTTAATTGTACACAAGACAATAAATCAAACGAACCCGAACTCGATAGCCGAACGATTTCCATATACAATTAAACCGCTTGAAAACGTTAAATTTTCTTCAAACTTGTTGTATTGTGTAGCTTGATATATGTATCCCATTTGCGCAAAACGACACATGAGCAGTCTCGAAAGAAGCATAAACAGTGCTCTGACTCATAAAAAGAACTTATTTACTTTTTTCGAGACTGCACATGTGTCGTATTGCGCTAATAGGATATGTCAACCTACACAATTAAACAAGTTTCAACCAACCTATTTAAGCGATTTCTTTATATGGAAATCGTTCGACTCGATTCGCCTTAAAAGTTTAACTTAGCCTTAACTATGTGCGAGTAACTGTATTTCCAGATCCCGACTTTACAATGCTCTTTAAGAGAGACAATACAAACAATGATTGCGTTGTTTTATTGTGTAGCTTGATATATCACATTTGCGCAAAACGACACATGAACAGTCTCGAAAGAAGCATTTAAACAGTGCTCTGACTATTTACTTTTTTCGAGACTGCACATGTGTCGTATTGCGCAAATAGGACATGTCATCCTACACAATTAAACTAGTTTTAACCAACCTCGAACAACGAATCGTTCGACTCGATTCGCCTTAAAAGTTTAACTTAGCCTTAACTATGTGCGAGCAACTGTATTTCAAGATCCCGACTTTACAATTCTCTTTAAGAGAGACAATACAAACAATGATTGCGTAATAGGTAGTTGGCATGACTTTAGCCTTTTCATGACAACGCCAACGCAATGACTGGTACATGATATAATACTTAATGCAGAACACATTTATGAAGGTGAGTATCCAGCTTTAAGACAACTCAAGTTACACACTTTGGTATGCACGAAGAAGTTAAACGCACTTATGTGTTATTCTCATCTGTTATTTGATTTACGTTTAGATATTGCAGTCAGTCAGTCAATCAGTACCAGTTTCCATCTCTTTATAAACACGCCCTATCTTAAAGAAATTACTTGCTTTGAACATTATATTGGACGAATATGTCCAGTGAGATCACCCTGGTGATCCTATTGGACGCCATGTCCAGCACAATCCCCTGGGTGGCAAGGTTTTTTACAATAGTAACAAGTAAATGACATTTTTTTAGTCACTAACAAGTCCCAGATCAGTCAACAGAGTGTTCACTACCTGTGAGCGTCTATCTAATTGCGTTCTTATGCTATAGAATCCCAATTGGATAAACAGCCACAGATCTTCACACTTTTCTGGGTAACACGCCCCGGTTAATTGGTATATTTTAAAAACACAATCTACGGCTGTTAACAATTTTTTGAAACTGTATATTGTGTCGTTGACGACAACGTATGCAGATTTTACCTCGGCGCTGATCGATGCGACACAAACAACAAATGGCTGAAGAGTCCGCTTTTGCTGCAAAATCTGTTCTTTCTTCTCGATTATATAGGTAGTGACTTCTGCTTCTGAGGAGACTTGCTTGATAAACCCGTCGCATATTTCCGCGCGAGAAAATTTCAGAGCAGCTTTTCCTTGCAGTTTTCTCGCCGGCGACACGTTTATGACATAAGCCAGAAGCATTAGACAAACGTTGTTAACAGTCTCAGTGTCGGCCTCTGAAAAAAAAGCAATGGTTATTGAACAAAAAAACAAAAAAAAATATTACCGCCCGTGGGTTGTACAAAATTTTGAGACTCGCCCATGCAGTTTCCGAACGCAAGCGCGGCGCCCCACCCCTTTTCAAAAATTGCGCGCTCAATCAATTCAATTTGCCAATGACATTCTTTAAATTTAGAACACAAATAACTGCAACTCACCATGTATCCTTCCAGTTAAGTTTTGTATTTCAGTCTAGAATGTATTGTTGCGAGAATGTTCTGCTTTACCCTTGGAGTAAGCAAGAATATCTTCTTGTTTTAAATTGAGCATGGAAAACAAATTGTTCTCTTTTCCAGGGTACATCTGATTGAAGTCGTTCAGAAGCTGCAAGTAAACAAATTGTTTTAGCAAATGAGCTCTTGTATAATTTGTTTCTACACATTATGATTGGGACAAAGCGATTAAAATGTCACATTAAATAAAGTATAGGAATACATGCGTGAATTTAACTTCTTAGTACGTACCAACGTGTAACCTAGAGGCTGTCTTAAAGCTGGATACTTATAAAAATACTCGGTAATACTATTACCGCTATCATAAATGTGTTTGATTCGGTAATCAGCAGTGTCAGTCCACTTTTTCTCCACCGTTTTCCATGGATCTACATTATTCTTCAACCATGTAAAATGTTCGTCATCGTCATCTGTAAATTGATCCAGTGCTGAAATTCAGATGAATGAACACATTAAGGTGGTTCGCCGACCATACAAAACGTTATTTGACATTCGCAGGCTAACGGCGCGATATTTTAAGAAAGTAATGGCTTGGTCTGACAGCGGGCGCGGCGTGACGTCGGCGCGGCGCGTCGCGCTCGGCGGTATGGACGGCGCTCATGTATAATTTAGAAACAAGATGTCAAGTGAGTCGGACATAGAAGCAGTGGTGACGTCCCGCCGAGCGCGACGTGCTCACGTCCCGCCGCCTGTTCGTCCCGCGCTCACGCCCCGCCCCGCCCGGCCGCACTCCCGTTGTATTCCCGTCCGGCGTGGCGGCGGCGCAACGGCGCTGTTTGACATCGTAATGTACCATATTAACTATAGTACATTACAACTGCTGCCGTCGCGCCAGCACCGCCCCGACGTCACGCCGCGCCCGCTGTCAGACCAAGCCATTAGACCATCTTTATAAATGGGGAATTCCGTCCAAATGGAAAGCCGATTAATGAAACTTTGTTACCTAAGTTTCTTATAATATCACGCCGTTAGCCTGCGAATGGCAAATAACGTTTTGTATGGTCGGCGAACCACCTTAACCAACGTGCGGCCCTCAGACACCTTCTTACTATGAATGCCGCTGCCATGCCGGTCTGAATCGGTCCTAAAGGATAATTTCCATCAAACGGCACGCATCGCATCGGATCGGAACGGATTTTATAATCTGCGATGTTAAAGTCTATATTACCAAGCCGCGCACAGAGGCTAGACAGCGGGCGTCTTGCAATATCGCTTAAAGATTGTAAAATAAAATCCGTTCCGATCCGATGCGATGCGTGCCGTTTGGTGGGAATTATCCTTAATTCGCGGAATGAAACGGTTGGCCACTTTAAATATGAATAAATGTTTGAAGTTTGAAATCTTCGTTGGTGTACCTAGCTACTTTTGATGCTGTCTGTACTACACGAACCCAGAATGCTTCATAAGAAAGCTATGTCTTAACCAACTTAAGCCAGTCAGGCCGTCAAACTTTTCCTTATAAATACTAAACGATTATTTGTTAATAAAATGAACTATAAAGTTAATAATAAATTACTTTAATAAGAAATATAACACTTTATAAGTGAATTGTAACCTTTATAGATAATTAAGCTTCTTCGTCTACGACAAAATAATTCCATATCGTACATAATTATACATTTTTAACACTAAAACTTTACACCTTAATAATTAAATCTTTCTGTTTTTATCACGTCGCACGTCCTTCTTGCACGTCGCAACGGAGCGTCATATTGATGTGATTTGTATGGAGATAGTTTAGAGGCTGGAGAGTGACATAGGCAACTTTTTTCAGCGGGAAAACATCTAATTCCCACGGGAAAATTCAATATGTTACATTTTCCTCTAACCACGCGGGCGAAGCCGCGGGCATCAGCTAGTTTTATAAATAAAAGCGTGTTATGTAACAAAATTCAATGATAGATCCGCTTGCTATCATAATGTAACACGCTTTTATTTATGAAATTGGGACTGTGATAAAGACGGGGAGATTTAATAATTAAGGTGTAAAGTTTTAGTGTTAAAAATGTAATAATTATGTACAATATGGAATTATTTTGTCGTAGACGAAGAAGCTTAATTATCGTCAAAGGTTACAATGAACTTATAAAGTGTTATATTTCTTATTAGAGTAATTTATTTTAAACTTTTTAGTTAATTTTATTAACAAATAATAAAAGCTTGTTTTTAAAAAGGTTTTTTTCTTTAATTTTATTTTTAACTTTCTAGTATTTTTAATTCGAGATATACTACGACGTAGTTCGTAGCGCGTAGCTGCGTTTATCCGTTATATTGCTTTGAGCACTTAAAGTTTATGTATGGGGGTTGCGTCGTGTAATTACAAAGTTCCTATGGCCACCTTCCAGCTCCATTATCAGACCCTGGTTACCACATAGTATCAAAGTACTCGTCAAGACGAATTAAACGAGCCCAAACTCGACGGGGCTGCGTCGTTTAATTACGGAGTTCCTATGGCCACCTTCCAGCTCCATCAACAGACCCTGGTTACCATATAGTATCAAAGTACTCGTCAACACGAATTAAACGAGCCCAAACTCGACGGGGCTGCGTCGTTTAATTACGGAGTTCCTATGGCCACCTTCCAGCTCCATCATCAGACTCTGGTTACCATATAGTATCAAAGTACTCGTCACGACGAATTAAACGAGCCCAAACTCGATGGGGTTGCGTCGCTTAATTACGGAGTTCCTATGGCCACCTTCTTTTGTAGAACCGATGGCCGTTGGGGCGGAAAGGTTCTCGAGTGGCGACCACGTACCGGAAGGCGCGGCATCGGTAGCCCCTCACAAGGTGAACTGATGACCTGGTAAAGGTCGCGGGAGTCCGTTGGATGCGGGTGACGCAGGACCGGTAACATTGGCACTCTTTGGGGGAGGCCTATGTCCAGCAGTGGACGTCTTTCGGCTTAAATGATGATGTCTTAATAGGAGATGCGGTGCAGTGTGACATCCGCCTTAAAACTCACTAGTAAAATGTAAACTTACAGTATTTTTTGAATTATCCACAATTTCTACTGCTGTTGTGTGTCCTGGGGTGTCACATGTCTGGGATGGGATGTCTGGGATGTCTTCTAAAATTTCAGATCCACTCGGTGTGTTAGATCTAAAAGATTGTGTAGCTGGAATTATAACGTCATCCAGCACCTGAAACAAAAACAAACCACTTTATATATTGAAATATACCATTTTGGGCACATAAACAAATCCTTCATTTGAAATTCAAAAAAACCGAAATGGATACATGAATTCTACCTAGCCTGACATATGGGAGCCAATCCTGGACATACCTACACAAAGGAAATCAAACATAGAATTAGGTCTAAACTGAGGTTGCCGGACCTAGCTGGTTGCATTTGGCCAAAGACCGAGAAAAGTGGCATGAGATGGAGGCGGCTTTTACCGAAATGGGGTCCATATAACAAAATATACATATATGTATATGTACATTTGTATAAAAACATTAACACCACTTTTAGATTAGAGAACACTAACAATATGAAATAAAACCAATTATACATTGTATTTTATTCTACAACTGTGGCAAACAAGCTCAAGGCCTGCCTGATGATTAGGAGACACCGTAGCCTAAGGACGGTGGCGAATCAAGAAGTGGCGATAGATAGGAAACATTGGAGGAGGCCTTTGCCAATAGGCACACCAAACTAAGACACATACAAAAGATATAAACAAGAATTGTGTGTGTTTAGCTAGAGAAAAATTAGCATTCCTACATTGTGAGACAAAATATGTAGGAGATTGTATTAATACTTACTAAAGATGATTTTTTTGATGAATTGGTGGTGTGACTCGGAGACAGATCGACACCAGCTGTATCTTGCAGTTGTTTTAAACGGTTTATGTAATTCTTCAGTTTTAATCTTGGCCCAATTTTTGGTATTAATTCTCTCAGTTCGGCGTCTTCTAAAAGCAGGAGAGCTTGGTCATGAATATTATTTTCTGAAAGGGTTACGAATTGTCAATATAATATTAAAACTTATGTAAAATACAGCCGAATTCATTTACATATTAAGTTTATGTCAAAAACTATTTTTTGTGTACCGCCATCAACTACTCATTGAGACGATTCTAACTGGCCCAAACTCAACGGGGTTATGTCAGTTAAGTACTGAATTCCCATGGCCACCTTCTGTCACCACCATCAGATCAGCTCAATGGTACCATAGTATTGAATTGTCATCCAAACTATAATTACACCAAAATTTCAGCTCAATCGGTTGAAGATGCTGCTTCAAAATTGAGTTGCAAGATTCCACCCGAACAAACATACTAGTTACATTGCAAGTTATTGATATCAATTATAACACTAATACCATACCTACATACCATTAAATACTGCAACGATGTCTTCCCCTAGTCCCAACGAAAGGAGTGCTTCCTCCATAGTAAGGAGCGTTAAATGGGTTTACCTGGAATTTAGTTTGTATTAGTAGTAAGTAGTGCTGGCCACAGCTCCGGCTTTAGAGGAGGTCGCTTGGAGATGGGACCGGGCTAGCGTATCAACGCAGGTAGCGTCCCACACAAGAGTCCTCTCCTCCCCAGCTTACATGGAATGAGCGTCATGTCATCGGCTCTATATAAAATGGCCGGCACGCTATTATGTGAGAAATGGCAGCCTGGAGGGCCTTTGCCACAGTTAGGAAGCGAAATAACCACTTGAATTACGATTTTTGTACAAATATGGCGAATGAATTAAAAAATGTAGTTTCCTTTTACATAGCAATGCCCGGCCCCGTTCCGAACACATAGTAAATAATATAGAATTGAACTGTGCGAGTTAATTGTGAATATTGTAGTGTTATTTTGTTTTATATTCACGCATAGAATGGATAATGCAAAAGATATGATTGTTGGTATAGATGTACCAACAAAATAAATTCGCTCGATATTGGGACGGCTTTAAACATGAAAACAACAACTATTATAGTTAATAATGCATGAAAACCATACCTTTTTACACGACTGCCCACGGAAAGGATATATAAGTATTATTTTTCAGACAAAAACTGCAATCACTTCACCGACGCTAGCGCACAATAAAAAAATGGTTGCGAATGAATGTTGCCACATGCAGAATTACAAAGCGGAAAGTCAGTTTTGAAAGCGCGGATTTTTTTATGAAAATGCCAATGTACGTTTCTGCCGTGGTTACGATAACAGCAGTAATTCTATTCGGAATATTATTCAATTGTTTACTTTATAAATTTGAATTAGAATCAGATAGACATTGAATTACATTTCGAACGAAGTTACTACTATTTTATCGTAAGCACGGCAGAATATCACAGCTGTGTTTTTAGGGTTCCGTAGCCAAATGGCAAAAAACGGAACCCTTATGGATTCGTCATATACGTCTGTCTATCTGTCTGTCTCTCTGTCTGTCTGTCTGTCCGTCCGTATGTCACAGGCATTTTACTCGAAAACTATAAGGTGTATTTGAATAAAATTTTGAGGAAACGTGTATTTTATTAGCCGCTACATAGTTTTGTTATTAAATTACAAAAAAATAAATTTTTAGGGGTGCACTCCATACATAAAACTGAAAGTAACAAAAAAAATCATTGCAAGCCCACGTGTGGCACATCAATCGATAGGCCTTTCAAAATAAATATAAGGTTTCCCAGCATTTTTTTTTCATTGAGTGAATAGAGTCGGAGATAATAACCCCGAAAGTCACTAAAATTGTGTCCCCCCACCCCTCTAATTTTTGAACCGTGTATTTTGAAAATATGATTTCTTTCAGCGAAAATTGTTTTGAACAAGATAGGTTGAAAGGTTTTCGAGATATTTAAAAAAAACTGCCTTCGTTAAAGAAAAGGACGTAAGTGCCATAAGATTTCAATAACGATACGACCTTTTTAATAGGCACGGAACCCTTCTTGTGGGTGGTATTTTTAGGGAAACGCTATTCTATTAAATTGTTAATAGAGACACAGCTGTAGTTAGAGCGAGAATCCAAGGTCTCATTCTAGCAACTGCTGCGTCTATTAGTTGACAGATTGCAACGAGTAGCCTTTAGGTATTGTTTCAATTAAAACTAGCAATCACCCGTGTCACTAAGAGTAGCTGAATGACTCGTTCTATATTTTTTTCATGGCCAGCACTGTTGCTACAAGGAAAGGGTAATCTCTTTTTTATTGTGTGTAGTATTTCAGCTTCACTGCTACTGACACGGTTGGTGATCAGACTATATAATAACATTTCGTAGTTGGACTAAGTATTCTTGAATAATCCACCTACATTTAATACCTATATGAAAAGTATAATCTATATTAATTCCGTAAAAATTAGGTGAAAATGGTATATAAACTTTCTTTACTTTATAATTTATTACTTCAATATAAGTTCTTTGGGATACGCGCATAATCCACGTAATTTTATTAATGAAAAGACCTTTTTCATAGTCCAGATGAAATTCAATATTATCTCAAGGTCGTAAATATTTCATTAAAATACTGTCATCTCATTTCCTGATGCATACCAATAGTTTTTGGTATCTTGCTCAGGCAACTACTTTAATCCGTTAGATCTGAAGGGAAATTCATTAAGTTGGCAACACTCACCTAGATGACGCGTCATTTACAAGCTACGTAATTTACGTATGCAAGTTCTTTAAAATACGTATACCTAGAGATTATTTGAGTTGGCCGAATTGCAACAAAGTAGTCCATTCGAAAAGCAACTCTACGGTCCAAGGTAGAAGATTCCAATTCCAATGGAAGTTATATAAAAAGTCGGCCACATTCAATAATCTCAACCACGTGGATGATGAAATTTGCTCAGTGTGTAATTTTAACTGTATTATACTGTTCGTTAGTTAAGTACTCAGTTTATTAGTTGGAACTGAATTTTGAACCAGTTAACCGATTGAGATAAAAGGGGCAACCTTGAATGAAAAAAAATAGGTTTTTTTGCAGCGGCCAAGGTCGTTTTTTTATAGGAATTATAGGTGATCGTTTAGAGGACCTGACCTTCGCATAGATATATTAAATTAAAAGAATTATAAAATTATAGATTAGTCCCTTGGAAATCGAAATCTTTGTGATCTCCGTCGGAATGCCTATCGCTCTCAGTTACCTACTTACTGCGTTGTAAAAATTGCCAAAACGGATGGTCATAGAGAAAAGTTTATTTGTCATTTTATGCTTATTTTAGCATGTTCTATAGGATAGGTACATTAATAAAAATGAGATGTTATCAATTTCACGATACCAAAATTTCTCTGTAAATATCGATCGGAGAGAAAAAGTTTATACCTAGAATTAAATATGCTTATTTTAGCGTATAATCTACATGATTCAATCTAATTTTATAACCAACCCGTCTCCAGTCTAGCTCGCCATCATTGCATCTTCTGATTGCAGAAGACAGAAAACTAGAAGCTAATGAGATACTGTTGAATACGAGTAGGAACTATAAGAAAAAAATATATAATAAAAACGATCTAGTTTGTGCATTGGTGTGCCGATGAGCTAAATAAATATTCCCAAAGTCAAAGTCGTCCTTTTATTTATTGTGGAGCTAGATATAGATAGTAATATCTGGGGGCACGGCAGTGACTCCGCCAAGTCGAGCAAAACAGCGGCACGGCCGTACCATCCTTTTCTCGAAGCAGTTTAGGCCATTTTCGTCGCCCCATAAATTCGTGGTGTTATGTGTATAAACCAAGGGAAAACTCAAATATTTTGCAATTTCGGTCCAGTTTTCTATATACACCAACTGCATAAATAACTTTGTAATGTACATGCAGTGAGACAAAAATTAAAAAGCACGAATGGGACTCCATTCATAATTTGTATGTATTGATAACACAATAACCTACAAAAAGAAATGAGGTCCCATAAGACAAATTCCTTGTCAAAAAGAGGCCAAGTCTCGAAACTCTTCGCCCATAAAAAGTTGAGATATTTCGTAGTACCAAGTCTCAGGCATTCTTATTATTCTTTACTAGCTTCTGCCCGCGACTTGGTACACGTATAAATTATGGTTAACATGATATTCTTATGTTTAACTATACTACTGTCAATTTTGAAAATAAATATTTAATTTCCATGTGCGTGTGCGTGTAACAGTTCAAATTCTCTTCGAATCTAAATAATAACTGTTGAAGTGTGTTCTGACTTCTGTTATCGATTCTAAGAGCCCGCAATTAGGAATTTTAATAATATCTTCAATGTAAGTCTTTCGATTTGTTTCGATCACACAATACTTAGTTACTAGGTACCTACATAGTTTTAGGTATGCAAAAATCCATAAATGCCGTAAAGTTGTGTGATTGCCTAGTTGCAGAATTTTATTTAGCTAGCAAATAAAGAATAATAAGAATGCCTAAGACTTGTTACTAAGACTTGTTAGTGCGACCGGAGCCGAGTAAGCGAGCAAACTACTTTTTTTTCTTTTCTCGCTTACTCGGCTCCGGTCGCACTAGGAGGGATGGCATAAAAAAAATCTAAATGTAAATAGCGTACACACTTTCAGGCTACCGCGTTTCAATCGTTTGCCTCGCGACAGTTTTTTTTTTACACTTCCCTCCTATTTCCGAACCGGTCACAGTTGGGCCAATTCGGGTTGCACAGGGCGATTCCACAACACTTCAGGAGCTTAAATACCGCGAGCCATCCGGTTGCCTCTCCGACAATAAATTACGCGTCATTGCTTTAACTAATAGGATAGATTTTATCCAGGAAATCATCCCCTAAGGGAGTTGAAAGGGGGGGGGGGGGGGGGGTGAAAGTATGTATGAAGCTATGATATAAACGAGTTCTACGCGGACGGAGTCGCGGGCATAAGTTAGTAAAACAAATGTAATAAACAAGCCAAACTGCAGGTATGAATTAAATTAGGTAACGGGTATCAGACTGGTATCAGAGACACGCTAAGATGTTGTATTTAACTCTATATTCATTCACGCCAGTTTAGGCTATTTCGCCTATTGTAATTCTAAAAGTGCAATCAACGTTTACATCTAAGTCAAAAAAATTAGCTACGTAGAACGTGAACAAGCTGAGCGCCATCTGCCAGCAGATGCGCGCGAAATTTTTGTGAAGCGATAACGCGCTAGTGGTTATAGTTCATGAGATAACACGTAGATGGCGCGCACATCAATTCTATTAACTCCAGAGCCTTAAGCCCAATCCTACCTAGCGTCCTTGGGTACGGCGACTGGGTCCTTATGTAATGGTGTGGACTATGTATGAGACGTAGTTGCTTTATCTAAAATAGTAGGTCACGTACGTATAATGAGTCTGCATACTTAATCATCATGGAGCTGTCTACGTATTGTACGTAGCTAGCGCCCTTGGGTATGGCGACTGGGTCCTTATGTAAAGGTGTGGACTATGTATGAGACGTAGCTGCGTTATCTAAAACAGTAGGTCACGCACGTATAATGAGTCTGCATACTTACTCATCATGGAGCTGTCTACGTATCGTACGTAGCTAGCGTCTTTGGGTACGGCGACTGGGTCCTTATGTAATGGTGTGGACTATGTATGGGACGTAGCTGCGTTATCTAAAACAGTAGGTCACGTACGTATAATGAGTCTGCATACTTACTCATCATGGAGCTGTCTACGTATCGTACGTAGCTAGCGTACTTGGGTACGGCGACTGGGTCCTTATGTAATGGTGTGGACTATGTATGGGACTTAGCTGCGTTATCTAAAACAGTAGGTCACGTACGTATAATGAGTCTGCATACTTACTCATCATGGAGCTGTCTACGTATCGTACGTAGCTAGCGTACTTGGGTACGGCGACTGGGTCTTTATGTAATGGTGTGGACTATGTATGAGACGTAGCTGCGTTATCTAAAACAGTAGGTCACGTACGTATAATGAGTCTGCATACTTACTCATCATGGAGCTGTCTACGTATCGTACGTAGCTAGCGTCCTTGGGTACGGAGACTGGGTCCTTATGTAATGGTGTGGACTATGTATGAGACGTAGCTGCGTTATCTAAAACAGTAGGTCACGCACGTATAATGAGTCTGCATACTTACTCATCATGTAGCTGTCTACGTATCGTACGTAGCTAGCGTCCTTGGGTACGGCGACTGGGTCCTTATGTAATGGTGTGGACTATGTATGAGACGTAGTTGCGTTATCTAAAACAGTAGGTCACGTACGTATAATGAGTCTGCATACTTACTCATCATGGAGCTGTCTACGTATCGTACGTAGCTAGCGTCCTTGGGTACGGCGACTGGGTCCTTATGTAATGGTGTGGACTATGTATGAGACGTAGTTGCGTTATCTAAAACAGTAGGTCACGTACGTATAATGAGTCTGCATACTTACTCATCATGGAGCTGTCTACGTATCGTACGTAGCTAGCGTCCTTGGGTACGGCGACTGGGTCCTTATGTAATGGTGTGGACTATGTATGAGACGTAGCTGCGTTATCTAAAACAGTAGGTCACGCACGTATAATGAGTCTGCATACTTACTCATCATGGAGCTGTCTACGTATCGTACGTAGCTAGCGTCCTTGGGTACGGCGACTGGGTCCTTATGTAATGGTGTGGACTATGTATGAAACGTAGCTGCGTTATCTAAAACAGTAGGTCACGTACGTATAATGAGTCTGCATACTTACTCATCATGGAGCTGTCTACGTATCGTACGTAGCTAGCGTACTTGGGTACGGCGACTGGGTCCTTATGTAATGGTGTTGACTATGTATGAGACGTAGCTGCGTTATCTAAAATAGTAGGTCACGTACGTATAATGAGTCTGCATACTTAATCATCATGGAGCTGTCTACGTATTGTACGTAGCTAGCGTCCTTGGGTACGGCGACTGGGTCCTTATGTAATGGTATGTGTTAGGTAAGAGGCGTAGCCGCTGCATCTATAACTGTAGGTTGCTTACGTATAATGAGTCTGGTGACTGGGTCCTTATGACCTTGTAACTATGGTGTTATCAATAAAGTATTGTATTGTATTGTATTGTATGTAATGGTACAATGGGCTACCCTCTAACTGAATAATTGTACCAGTACATGTATGGATAACGGTGTTTTCTACTTACTTTCATGTTCTTTTAACAGCTACTTATTATAAAGGTATAACTTACTTATAAGTAGAAGGCGTACGTATATAGAACTTAATATGGTACCAGAACATGTATCGATAATGGTGTTTGCTACTTACGTTCATGTTCTATTAACAACTACTTATTATAAAGGCATAACTTACTTATAAGTAGGAGGCGTACGTATAACGAACTTGAATATGGTACCAAAACATGTATCGATAATGGTGTTAGCTACGTACGTTCAAGCTCCTTACACAACTACTTATTTTACTGGTATAACATACTTCTTACGTAGGCGCTGCCATTATACGTAGCAAACTGCAATGTCCGTACGCAACATTGTGTATCTCCTAAACGCGTACGTAGCTTACACCATTAAGCAGTATGCGGGAGCAGTATTAAGTAGTCTGCACCCGTAGTAAGTAGTAAATTGCAAGCTACGTACGATTTTGGGTTTCATAAGGAGCTTATTTTTCTCAGTGTGTGCAAACAAGGGCGCATGATACACATAACTTGTTCTAAAAATGTGCTCCAGTCTCTCAGGCCGTGTCTAGGTGGCGCCAACACGTAGTTGCCTAGGATTGTTTATGCCCAGTGCCCAGGCGTAAGCGTTTTCATATTTGCCTACCAGTCCTCATGTCGCGTCGTCCAACGTCCCGCTTCCAACACGGTCTCCGAATACGGCCGTCTCAGTAAAAACGTAACATACGAGGCTCCTGCTGATATATCGGCGGGAACTCTTGTAATCAATCCCAGTGACCCGCCGTTCTTTCGCATCCTTTCCCTGATTTCAGCAATTAGGCAGCGCGTTAAGTAACCATATATAACCAGGATTGAAATGACGTATGCGTCTTAAAGTTTGACGCACGTTTGACGTTTTGGGATTGGATTGGATATTATAGGTCTGCTTAAAATTTTGGGTTAATGAACCTTTTAGTTTGCCTTAAAAAGGCATTTAAGTTCGCCTTTTATACTAGGTTTTTTATATCACGTATTATGGTCAGATGGGAAGAAGTACCTCTATACACCGGGAACATATCCGAAATTTATTAACCTCTATACGAATCACCGCGAATCTTGATCAGTATGGACTCTATGGACAGCTGTCATCTCCGCACAGTTTATGTATGACCTTAAAACGTAAATTTGAACTGAGATGACATCTGTCATCGGGCTAGCGATAGGAAGTTATATAATAATTGTGAAAGATTTTAGTTACATGACTTCCCAAAAAGCACCTTCAGCATCACCACTTATGTTTCTATCCACATAGGCAATCATAATTGCAGGTCATGTTTCCTTCACAGCACTCGGATTCAGCCAATTCTTTCAACTATACGAGGCGAGAAACCTTAAATAGCAAACACCGCAAAGGAGCATCTGTCTCATTGTCTCCAGTGATTTGTGACGGCCGACGAATAAGGGAGAGGTCCATACACGCATACAACCAGTCAAAAAGAGACGCCCGATAACCTAAGTTAAACCAATTAATTATAATGAAGTCCTATCTCTTGTTAGGCGACATTTTTTCACTTTTGGCGAGGGATGGTATTCGGATTTCTCGGATTCCGTTTCACACTGAATTTAAAATTGACAACTGAGTTAAGTCGTAAATAAAGTTGGAGACAAATTCTTTAAGCGATTTGCGAATATAATAGGGCGGTGTAATTGGTCATGCTACTGACTGTTTTACTCAGAGTAGTAGTTACTAAATTTTCGAAAGTACTATAAGACAATTTAACTGTAATTTCATACAAACAATGATATTTAGATCTGCGTTACGGAATAGACCAGCCGTGGTTCACTTTATTTCAGACAAGACGATCTCGGAAGGATAATTAGTAGCTTAACTAATCCAAATTCTGAATAACTTGGTTAAGACTGTAGTAAGACTTTCAGTAGTGCCAGGAGCCCGCGGGAACGAGAGAGTAGATCCCTCTTGTTAAGAACTGCACGGCTATCACAAGACGGCGCGCGAGCTCTCTCGATTTTTCTTGCACTATCCGTCTCTTTCTTATTAGAAAACTTATTAAAAGAGGTATGGGTAGTGCGAGAAAAATCGAGGGAGCTCACGGGCCGTCTTATGATAGCCGTGCTGGATCAACATGCGCTCGGGCGGCGTACCTACACAGCGCGACGTCTTCGTCGCGGACGGCGCGGCGGCCCGCGAGCGACACTCGGCTTCCCGAACCCCACCGGTAACGGACGACTCTCGCAGATATTATTTAGATTTACTTTTGTTTGGCCGGGTTTCCATTTTGTAATGAAGGTAAACCTGCCTATTTGAATTTACAGTACATTTTCATTGAAGTCCCAGTAGGACCCTAACACCTCTCGGAGAAGATGACGTGAACGGAACCGGCCACCGTAGGCCGTCGCAGTAAACCATGTAGGCTCCCCCGCCCGAAGAACTCATTGGTTCACTAGCCGGGATCCACGGGACCCACGACAGTATAAAAAAACAGTATTCGTATCGTAGTCGTGATATTCATAATATTTAATGGTGCTACTCGTGCCGATATTCATTTGTTTGCATTGATCAGTGTCAGGTAGCTGCTGTCGATTAGGTTCTCCGTCCACTACTGTACGTCTAGCGACGCGACTCAGCGACTCCGGTCTCAGCTGCACCGTAGAAATTAGAAAGAGGAGGGTATTTAAAAAACTTTGGAAAAGTACTTACTCCAAACACTCGAGTGATAAATGCTTACCTACAAGAAAATGTCTCTTAAATGTTTTAGCACGACGCTCTATATGTGCGTACGTTATGCAATTATAAAGGATACATAGTTATGAGTAGTTATAAGTTAGTAGTCAATAAGAATGATATTGTATTATAGTTTGCATATGAATAACATTTTCAATTATTAGCTTTGCCTGAAACACAGGGTATCCTAGCTCAGGCACGTGTTATTTGCGTCTAATAGTAAGCTCCTATTCTATAGTAAAACTGATGTACATTATGTTTTATCAATATTTTAATAATAATATTATAGTTAAAATCATAATGTAAAAAGTTAAATATTGTGATAGGTTTTTATAGAGACTCGTACCTGCAGACAAACTGTCAAAACAGTTTTTGCAGAGAAATGTAATAGAGTACCTAAGTTTTGTATCGCACTGTTTAGTAATAATAAAGTAATAAAAATAAATTTCTCGACTCGTGGCGCGTCGCAGCGTCAGTTGTGCTAGCCCCGCTGAGATATAACCACGAAATTCGAAGTTCACACAATACTCACTGGGTAGTAGGTAGGTAGTAAAAGTACCTATTTAAGTAGGTAGTATTCGAATCAATATAGGTCCGAATTTACAATTCTCGTTTAATTAACTAGCCAATGCGACTAGAGGTAAAAAATCCAAACAGGTTGTTTAAGATTTTAGCTCGATTTGATTCAATTGGAATAAGGGCTTATAATGTGAGAATAAACACTAGTGTTACGATAGTAGTCTATGGGAGAATTCTACTTTTGTCTATATTCGATCGTCTCTTGGAACTGTCTCTAAAAATGTCTTAATGGAGAATAAAACATCTTTACATAATCAAGTCTTTCCATTCACACCTTAATATGGTGTCAGGTGTAATTAGTCGTCTGTGTAATAAACAATCGTCAATACAAACAAATGTCACGTGATCGACAGTTGTTCGTTGTAAGTAAAAATGGCAACGGAAAATAATTCGGAGAAGGAACTTCCGCCGTCATCGTCAGGAGCGAGAAGTAAGTCCATGAATAATGCAGGTCTTGAACCGATTAATGTCAATGCGAGTAACATGCCGCAAGTTTAGAATTTTTTTAAAACCAAATTCACAATATATTTAAGAGCATACAGCCTAGAAGAAGAGTCGGAGTCTCGTAAAGTAGCTCTATTTCTTCATCACGTCGGGAATGAAGCCCTGAACATTTTCTACAGCTTCAATGTGGATATGGACAAAATCACCCTTAAGGAGCTTATGCAACTATATGAGAATTACTTCAGCCCTAAGGTCAATGTAACGATGGAGCGACATAAATTATTTAATCGCCGTCAACATCCCGATGAGGAAATTGATTCCTACGCAACAGATTTGAAAAATATGGGACTTTCTTGTGATTTTGACTCACTGCGAGACGAGCTTGTCAGAGATATTTTCAGCTGGAACTTAAATCAAGCTAACCAATACATCAAAGAAAGGATACTGCAACAAGGTCCGAAAACATTAGATGAAGCAGTCGATTTAGCGAAGTCAGTAGAGTTGTCGAGGATTCAGGCAAAAGAACTCTCGAACAATTCCAACGCAAACATCCTGTCAGCTACAAGTCAACCGAAGCGTCATTATTCGAGATACGTACAGAGGCCAAGCGAGAGCAACTCCGTCAGCTACGTCATACAGGAATAATTCTCCTTTCAGATATTCTACCACGTCCCGAGCCAATAACCCGTCACCATACAGGAGCACGCCGTCTAGATCCAGTACCCCGTCGCGAGCTGCTTCGTCTAACTCGCCAGGCCCGTCGTCACAACGTCCATGCGGAAATTGCGGTCAGGTACATCGACATCGCTGCCCCGCTCAAGGCGCCAAATGTCGTAACTGTCAACGCTTAAACCACTTCAGTAAGTACTGTCGTAGACAAAATATTGCTGCCACATTTGTTGATAATGATAACGATAATGACGAGAACAACTTTTTGTTTTTTGGTTCCATTACGTGCAACAATGTTAATGAAAATAGACCGTGGACTATTAACTTAGATATTCACAATATTCCAATGACTTTTCTGATTGACTCGGTAGCAGATACGAATGTAATATCTTATTGTCTACCTTGACAGGTCATGCCATACCCATAGTCTGTCAATGTGAATTGAATTGCGTTTATAATGGTTCATGTCATAGAATAACTTTCTATATCGCGAATTTACAATGCCAAAATATTATAGGTCGAGGTACGTCAGAAAGATTGAAATTAATAAAAAGAGTTCATAAAGTCAGATTTGAAGGCAATCAGGAACAGGTTTCAATGGAAAATGATAACTTGTTTGAACTGTACAAACATGTATTTGAAGGCATAGGGTCTATAAAAGATTTTGAATGTCACTTAGTTCTGAAGCCGGACGTCGAGCCTAGTATTGATGCGTGTAGAAAAATACCTTTTAAAATACAAGAGAAGTTCGCTAAACAGTTGTCAAAACTACAGTCACAAGGCATCATTACTAGAGTTGACGAACCGACGGCTTGGGTTAATTCAATTGTTGTTGTGTCAAAACCAGATGGAAGTTTACGCATATGTCTAGACCCGAGAAAACTCAATAAGGCTATACTAAGATCACATTTCGCATTCCCTAATATCGATGAGATTAAATCAGACTTATCTGGCTCGCACTTCTTTTCGAAATTAGATGCTAGGTCTGGTTTTTGGATGATTAAACTAGATGAGGCGTCTTCTAAGCTATGTACGTTCATATCGCCACTGGGCAGATATCGTTTTCTACGTTTACCGTTTGGAATTAACGCGGGTGAAATGGTAAAAAGATTCGGAGATATCAAAGGTTTGAAAATAATGATGGACGATTTTTTGATTTACGGAAAAACTAAGTCTGAGCATGATTTTAGGTTAAAGCAGGTGCTTGAACGCGCAGATCAAATAGGTCTGAAATTCAATCAAGAAAAATCAGTCATGTGCGTTTCAGAAGTCAAATACTTGGGACATATATTTATTTAATAAGAATGGAGTTTCAGTCGATCCGTCAAAAGTCGAAGCAATATGCAAAATGTCAAGTCCTACTAATGTCACTGAATTACAGCGGTTCCTGGGAATGGTTAATTTCTTAGGTCCGTTTATTTCAAATCTGTCAAAAGAAACGACTCATATTAGGCAGTTGTTAAATAAAAACACTGCATGGTTATGGACTGATACGCATGAAGATGAGTTTAATCAATTAAAGAAACGTATTAGCTCAGCACCAGTCTTAACTTATTTTGACGAGAATAAACAATTGATTATCTCAGTCGATAGTTCCAAAGGTGCATTGGGAGCTGTTATCATGCATGATAAGAATCCATAGCATATGCGTCAGCGTCTCTTACTAAAGCACAACAAAACTACTCACAAATTGAGAAAGAGCTGATGGCTATTGATTGGCTATTTTATTCGGGTGCACTAAGTTCCACCAATATGTCTATGGCAATATTGGTAGAGACAGATCATAAGCCGATAGTCAATATTTTCAACAAGTCATTGTATGACATACCGCCACGATTACAAAGAATAATGCTTCGATTACAGCCATATGATCTTAATGTCACATACAAACCCGGTAAATATTTGTATTTCGCAGATACATAACAGAGACATGGTATTCTAGCCACATTAATCACAGATAACGGTCCTCCGATGAATTCTAAAGCTTTCCAATACTTTACTAGGGAGTGGAATATTGAACATATCACCTCTAGTCCGTATCATAGCAGGTCAAATGGTTTAGTCGAACGTACAGTAGGCATAATAAAAAATATGTTGAAGAAGTGTCAGACAGATAATTCTGATCCGTACCTAGCATTACTACAGTACAGGAATACTGCTAAGGATAGCTAATTCGCCTGCAGAGTTGTTGATGTGGTCATTACGTACTAAGCTGCCAACTGTTGAAATATATTTGAAACCTAAAATGTGTGATTATAATGCCTTAAATGAATATCACGACAATAGAGTTGCAAAAATGACTGATTACTTTAATAGGAATGTTAAAAATTTAAAACCATTAAACACTGGGAGTCAAGTTATGTTCAAAAAATGCCCAGATTCACCATGGGTTCCTGGTATTGTTGAAAAAGTTTGTTCTGAACCAAGGTCATACTTAGTCAAAAGTCCTAATGGTATATACAGGCAAAACAGGCAACACATTTTGGAACGGCCTATGTTTATTGATCCGTCGCCTGAATATAGTCCTTGTAATTCTACTCATTCGACTAATGTTGGACGTGATCAAGGTTCAGAAGAAACTGTAGCAGGATTAGACCATAATAGGGTCAATTTTCAAACGAGCTGTTTTTGCTGTCCCACGGCTATAATTTCAAGTCAGTTTAACATGGAGTATTGATACATATATATTTGTATTCCGTGTATTATATTGTACTTAAAATATATATAACAATACCTTAAATATTAATAGATTCTGAAAAAAAAAAATTGTTGATATCGTAAAACGGCGAAATCTACCGCTTTTTCGCGTGTCCCACTTGCGGTTTTGCTCAAACAAAAATTCATAACTATAGATTTCGGCAACGTGTAAATAAACAACTTGTACTGTTATAAAGAAGATTTATTAGCGTACTCATTAAAGTATCTTGCAAAATTAATGCGCGAATAATTAAAACCAGTGAAGTGTTTTAGTAGTTGTCCCACGCGCGACCCATTTATTAGGACTCAAGCTCAAAACCCTTAAAATCTGGTTTTCTATTGTCCCACCCCTACATTTACTTTACGATACGATAGATAGGTTAGTTGGGCTTCACCCACCAACGGGAGGGGAGGGAACGCCAGTATTTTTGACGGAGGAAACAGGTTTTCTTTATACGAAGTATTTTGGTACGGCTATGACGACATTTGTATGGGCGTTTATTTATTAATATACGATTGAAATAAAAATGTGTCTTTCATAACAAAGGTTAGCAATATGGGGTAAGAGTTTCGTGTTTAACTAATTAGTGAATTCAATTAATAGTGTACGAAGGACAGCCAAAAAACATCCATGTTGACATTTGTATGGCGACATTTGTACGGCTTTTTTGGCCGTACAAATGTCGAACGTGGCATACAAATGTCGATTTAAAACAAAATGTAAGTAAAGCACGAAATTAATAGAAATTGGAAAGGATTAAACTGGCCTCGATTTAGGCACTGGTTCCGTGACACATTTGTTGTTTGCTACCTTACCTACTTACTACTTTTTAGGGTTCCGTACACAAAGGGTAAAAACTACGGGACCCTATTACTAAGATTCCGCTATCCGTCCGTCTGTTCGTGTGTTTGTCTGTCTGTCCGTCTGTCACCAGGCTGTATCTCATGAACCGTGATAGTTAGACTGTTGACATTCACAGATGATGTATTTCTGTTACCGCTATAACAACAAATACTAAAAAAACAGAATAAAATAAATATTTAAGGGCTCCCATACAACAAACGTGATTTTTTGCCGTTTTTGTAGATAATGGTACGAAACCCTTCGTGCGCGAGTCCGACTCGCACTTGGCCGGTTCTTTGCTGTCATTTTGCTACCTTCTCTTAGGCAGAATGAAATAATCTGTTTTCTAAGTGATTTTTAATATTTTGGAATATAACCACAGAATAAGTAATAGTACAAATATAACGATCATCATAAACCATAAACCGGAGATACTATATCAAAATAGTGAGTTTTTTAGTATGGTAAAATATTTAAAGTTTTTCAACAATTGTATGGCAGAATCGACATTTGTATGGCGCTGACGACATTGGTATGGCACGGTGTTTTTAAAGCGTCAATATCTAGCTAACCATTAGAAGCAGAGAGGTGCCTCGTGCACCATATTTTTTCTTTTTAAAAGCCCTACCTCACGTTGTCGGTACGAATTTGATATTCCAAAAAAATAAAAAAACCATACAAATGTCGAAAAACAGCCTCTTCAAAAATTGACCCAATAAGCAATATACTCGGTCAGGTCGTGAAGTTAAAAAGCCTAGTTATTACTATGATGAATTTCACTAGGTGTAATGATTTTTATATGTATTTGCCATGTTTTCATAAGTACTTAAGTAGGTAATATTTTCATCGTTTAGCATAGTTTGTTATTATGATGAAGTCTGTTTATTTTTTTTTGACTGACAAATGTCAGATGTCAGATTACGTTTCGTTCCATGCACTAGAGTCTGCGAGAACTGGTTTTTTTTTAAACTTAAAATTGTACCTTTTTGTTTAAAATGCTATTTTTATTTAATTTTCTTCGTTCGGAGGGAGATGTTACGATAGTAGTCTATGGGAGAATTCTACTTTTGTCTATATTCGATCGTCTCTTCATTATTGTCAGTCTTACCATTAAGACAGTTCCAGTCTCTAAAAATGTCTTAATGGAGAATAAAACATCTTTACATAATCAAGTCTTTCCATTCACACCTTAATAACTAGTAAATGTTTACTAAGCAGAAACCTCAACGAAATTCTAAACTTCGATCAAAGTGGAAAATTTATAAATTATTCGCCACGAGCGGGATTTGAGCCCACGACCTGAATCTGTCCATCGCTCTTATCCAACTGAGCTATACCGTGAGCTACGCTAGTGGCGATGAATTTTTCAATCTCTTCCCCACTACGACTAATTCATCATCATCATATCAGCCTAAAGACGTCCACTGCTGGACATAGGCCTCCCCCAAAGAGTGCCAAAGTGACCGGTCGTGCGCCACCCGCATCCAGCGGACTCCAGCAACCTTTACCAGGTCATCAGTCCACCTTGCGGGGGGCCTACCCACGCCGCGCCTTCCGGTTCGTGTACGCCACTCGAGAACCTTTCCGCCCCATCGGCCATCGGTTCTACGTGCCCCGCCCACTGCCACTTAAGTTTAGCGATTCGGAGGGCTATATCGGTTACCTTGGTTCTGCTGCGGATAGCCTCATTTCTGATGCGATCACGCAGAGAAACTCCCAACATAGCCCTTTGGGTGACTTTGAGCCTTCTTATAAGGCCCATAGTAAGCGACCACGTTTCAGTGCCGTATGTCATCACTGGCAACACACACTGGTCAAAGACTCTCGTCTTGAGACACTGCGGAATATTGGACGAAAAGATGTGCCGTAGCTTCCCGAACGCTGCCCAGCCGAGTCGGATTCGACGATTGACCTCTTTCTCGAAGTTGGACCTACCTAACTGGATAGTTTATAACTAACTGGATAGGTTTGTCCTACGACTAATTACACCTTCCTTATTTTAAATTTTTCACTTTGATCGAAATTAGAACATAGTAATCATAATGGGATAGAAGTTCTTATGGTATAAATATATGGTAAGTTAGGTTGTATATCAAATCTTCCTAACTACGCCAGATACGTTCATTAAAATATCACTGTATCTTTGACATTGAATTTTGACAGTTCTCTATGGAGTGACAGGGTGCGGCGCCATATCTGGGGGCACGGCAGTGCCCCTGCCAAGTCGAGCAAAACAGCGGCACGGCCGTACCATCCTTTTCTCGAATAACCCTTTTATATCATCTTCTGAGGAGGTAATTACGTAACTTTTTGAACGAGCGTAAGGATAACTCGTCTGTATTTTTTCCAGACAAACAATTTCATATAGATCTCCCTAACGTAGGTAGGTACGTCTGAAACGTTACGCAATCGATCAGCGGCTTGGTCAAGACTAATTTATCCGTCAAATAAAGCTTTGTATAGCATAGCTTCATCGCTGGACGTTGAATGAAACGTAGTAATGTGGTTGTTGACAATAACTGATAGCTACTGTCCGCATAAGATTAAGTCTCCGCTTAAGGGGCCCATTTGATATGCACCTCGCATTCCAGTGTGGTTTCTATGACTGTTATTACGCGGTTGCTCCCCGGGCGCCTACCTTGCTGTCAGAGTAAGCGCGCGATACACGTTGAAATCAAATTGGAATGCGGGGTGCAGGTTTCAGATCGACCCATAGCACGATGTTTCAATAGGCGAAGTTATTTGAACTTTGACTTTAGCTTGGCTTTCAATATTCTACATTACATACATTACATACTACAAAAGTAACTATATATCCATACTTTCTTATATTGTAATTGCGATCTCCTTAAACCAGTGAACTGATTTAGATGGAATTTTGTAGGTATGCAGATAGTTTGAGAACCAGGGAAGGACAAAACATATTTGCATACAATAATTATGCATAGTTTTGTTGTTTAAAAGTGCTATTACTGTAATTTTCTCGATTCAGAGTGACTTATCCTCAAGGGTCGACGATACGCTTGTAACTCCTCTAGGGAGCTTTAATCGCTATGTTACGTGTGCTTGTTTGCGACCATTTATCATCATCTTCTAGCATTTTCCAAGGCAAGTCAGAAGGGAGCTAGCACTCGTTACATATATCTTTAAGCTGCTTAGGGGTAAGATATACAATGCGGATATATTGGGGTCGGTGGGTATTTGTGTTCCGCGCACGACCGTGGCGCGCCGTCAGCCCGGCTGCTGCGCGAGGCGCCGATGACGCGCGCCGTGCGTACCCTGAACCTCATAGCCACGCATGTAGACCTATTCTCATGTACGATGAGTGAATTCACAAAAAGTTCAGCTCACTAATGTTTTCCTTCACCGAAATGCCACTGCTCAAATATCAAATGTTATTTCCTACCGTTGTTGCATACCTAAAAAAATATATTTGTTATGTAGGTAGCTAGCTAAGTGATTTCAAAAATCCAGGACTTAATTAAGTTAGGTACGTCTTTCTAACAGGGGCCATAGATTAAAAAAAAATGCCATGACAACTCTTTGGCTCGACTATTATTACCAGTACCATCTTAGCCTTGGGTCAGTGGGGTCAGTATCCTCATTACACACCCAGCCCTCGTATGAATGGGCGGTATCTCCGCACTTTATCACTTTAGCACCACGACACCAGCTTATCGGCCATCTTTCGGGGTATGCGAGGCTTGTTTGGATGGTAAACAACGATCTTGGTTGCTGTGATCAGACGTTGTGTAATCAAACTTAAATCCTACTCATCAAAGTAGAATCCTTTTGGAGCCCGGAGTTTTTTTATTTATCTGACATACTTTTTTGGAGATTCCTCCACTATGGAGGAATGTACGCATGGACCGGTGCGTCCCAGAGCCCTGGGTCCGCTTTTCTACCATAACCATAACATGCAACATGCACAATTTCTCTTCTAGTCGCTCGAATCGAAGCCCAATTAAAACAGTGCTCTAGGAATGTATACCTACTAAGTTGGAACATTTGCATTTGTTATGCTTACGTTCGATTTTAAGACAAAACAAACTCTACACTGTTTCCCATAGGTTAATTGGCTTCATTTTTGGTATCCCCTTATTTCATCGATTCCTGCGAATGTCAAAATTATCTGTTAGTTAGGTATATTGAGCAGAAAAAATGCCAGGATATCTTAACGGCTTACTTCGCGATACGGGGCTTTTAAACACGTTTTCGTAATGGACGACGTGCAAAGATGTCACCTACACACCTAGGTCTCGTATGAATGGCCCGTATCTCCACAATTTATCAAATTAAGTTCAAGACAGTGTCTTATCTACCTTTTGCGTGTGCGACTTTTTTGGGGACCATTAGACTAGTGGGCATTTTGCGGAAACGCACGTGTTCAACATTTTAATTATAGGTACGTGAAATATACCTACTGTTTAAATAAAAGCTCGGGTTTCCTAGATTATGATATATTTCACATTAAAATCACAAGCCATCGATCTGTAGACGTTATCGTTGACGCCAGCTATCAGTAGGTATCCCACTGTTTCCAACCCGACACCTTGGCCAAGGCTCGTTCGAAAACACCCTTAACACTAAATACCTTATCTTTATAGATAAAGTAGGTATCAGCCGTCACAATCATACACATACATGGCTACAAACGTTGCAATCCCATTGTGTATAGTGATGGGCATTCTTAGTCGAACCAAACCATTAAGAGTCCGCAGTAAGCTCGATTCTCCATACAAACGCTCTAGTAGTTACGCTCTCATTTTAATCTATGTCTGTAATTAGTTTATGTAGCTTCAGATACCATAGTAAAAAAAATCAGCGAATTTAAGTTTTTCATACAAAACTTGTTTTGCTGTTTTTCGTTTGTTTTATAAACTGGAACCATATAAACTGATTACAGACATAGAATACCTCATGTCATTGTATATGCAAAGTTTCGTCACAAGCCAATACGTCCTTTTAAAATGAGAGCGTAACTACGTTTGTATGGGAAGGTAAAATTCGGCCGAGCTTAGGTACTGCGGACTCTTAAAGGCGCTACCGCACCATTATTTTCTCGAAGCGATTCAAGACACTTTCGATCCCTTTATTGTGGATAGCTAGCCTCGTTTTCAGTGACCATGAGGGCTTAGTATTTATTAGGTATATTCCCAAATTAAATGTTAGCTTGTAGTTTAAAAACTTCAAGTCAAGGTTCCTTCATTTTGACACTGACCACCTCCCTCACCAATCCTACCAATTCTAAGGTAGGTAGGTATGTAATGTAATGAAATAAAGTTATCTAATATTCATGTGGTGAATAAAAATCGGCTATAGTGAAAATGTCCTACTTACATCCAATATTTAACAGCTGACGTTGACGTTTATTGTATGTTAAAAAAAACGAATTATAGGTAGTACGTGCGGTCTTTCGCCGGGCTTGCGGTCAGCGGTGGATGCCTTGATTCTTAAGCGGAGTTTTTGACGCTGAATGCATTATTGACGACTGATCAAACTACCGAACAACGTCGCCTTATAAGCAAACTTTACATTGGCGAAATCATCTTAACTTAGATGAAAGCCCTTTTTTAAAAGAAGAAGATAATTAGTACGTGTGAGTGAGGCCTGTTTTTTTTCTTAATTATTTCGAGTTTGATAAGTAACACGACCTAGTTTTATGCCAAGCCTAGAAGTGTCATTGGCGGGCAAACATTCCAGGGGCCGTAGACAAGGTTACAATCGACAAGCGCTAACGCCAATAGAAAACTAATAAAATGTATGGGAATGACAGATGTTAACGAAAAGTGTTTCGTCGGCATCTGTCATTCCCCTACATTTTTCCATTTCCCAGGTTTCTACAAAAATCAATGTTACCTTCGTGCTTCCGAGGCAAGTTTCGTTCGAAGTAAGTACTTCTACATATCTTTAACCATCTTGTAATACCAAAAACTAGTTTAGCATACGCCACATACTAGGTGAATAATGCCCATCAGATAGCACCAATTACGTACGTGACACCTCCTCGGATGCTTCTGCGATAGTGAGCCAGCGGAATTATGTTCGTATGAGGCGATGGCCGCGATTTGTGATACTGGCCGAATGCTGTGTGCGTTAATTAGGAGTTATTTTTACGGGGACTAGAACAGATTTCGCCTGCTCCACTTGATTCCTTATCACATTTTGGCTTATTTCTAAGCGCGCTTGTTTTTTCTTTGCAATCAGTGAAGGAAAAAGTAAGCGTATTGAAAAGAGACACCTTGTCGCCTTACTATGTCAATCGCAGTTTGAACTAACACGTTCACTGAGTTAGGATATCTAAAGCATCTCTTACGAGTGTTTCATTGAGTGTGGCGCCAGACTTCGAGTTTCGCACCGTATGCGGCTAAATTTCGACGAGTATGTCGGCAAGAAAAATATAGGAGGCTTCCTGCTTGAAGATTGACTCAATGACGTATGTAAAACTAATTATAAATATTACGTCTAACGCACCGAGTAATAACGTTGTACTCTCGGTGCATTACGAGATCTTTCGAGTCTCCTCAATTACAGGCCTCGTAGCTGCAAGCAGGCGAGCTGGCAACGCGGGCGCCGTACATTTCGTTCCAGTGTTGTATTGAATTTCACGCTTAGTTACACTCTACCAATATCATTGTCTTATTGATCTGCATTCTGTGGGTTCGCCCAAATGAACGAACAAACATGCTCAAACATTATCATTATTATGTCTAGAGTCTAGACAAATAATTTAAGTATTGACTACGAGTAGGTTTGTTGGTTATCAGTAAAAAAACAATAAGCATTTTGTCAATAGATTTATCTATTATATTTTAATGAATAATTTCTCAATTACAGCTGTACTTACACACTGCTCACAGGCCACGCCACAAGCCCGACGTGTAAAAAATGGCAAAATAACAAATTTTATTGCATTTCAAATCTCTGGTTATAATTTACATGTGAAGTGCTTCACAAAGTAAATGACTGAGGCGAAGTGAGTGTATTGGACCATTTGATTAGTCGCCGATTTATTTGCCAAGCTCTGATTGGCTATATAGTTGTGCAAAAACAAAACGCAGTCTCCTGCTTGGATGAAACAACAATCATCGCCACTGTCATTAATTCTGTAAACCACCGTAAGTACTTATTACAAACTGTTCGAAATAAACTCTTAATGCTTAAATTTAATGAATTCCATGGAAAATTATTTTCATTTTATAGATAATATATTTTGTATTTTTAACTACAATAGTTATCAACTATATATTACAAACTTTTTTAACTTAAAGTTAGATTTTATCAATCGTTTTTTGCGTGCGTTCAATTGTTGGAAGCAATTTAATTCACTAGAAAATAAATAAAATAGAAAAAGATGTATACCGTTACTAATATATGTTAAAATGAATTAATGTTTTTAAGATCAATATAAAAAGTAACATCTTTTTTAAGCTTAACACACTGTTTACAAAACGACATGCATTGTAGACTATTATTCTTAAAATTTGTATTTTTCATTTATATGCAACAATTAAACGCACGCCAATCTCACAGCACAATTGACAAACATATTTTCAAAATATGTCTATTAGTAAACACGCATAATATACCTTACAAATTGTATTTACAAAATAAAGCAATTTAATATTACTCTATAAGGTGAGTTAAAATGAACTGATGAGCGGATTGATAGGCTGCAGTTGTGGCAATGTTGCCAATATTGCACAAATAGTCATAAACTTTGCCAACAAATTATATTGCTACCACACGTCAAATATTGCTATTTAAAAAAATCTGTCGATTTTTTTTTCTTTAATACAAATGATGACCGCGTGAGGTACTTAAGTACGCTGCTACTGATTCTATACAAAGCTGTTAAAACTTTCACAATTAGATGAGTCAATCTAATGCTACTTTAACAATAGGTGTAGGCAGGTACAGGTACTAAGATTTTAAACGCGGAACGTTCCAGTACCCTGTTGTAAAGTGCAACAACTTTATTCGAAATATAATTCAAATAAGACATTTGAACTATATTTTTAATGAAGTAATTTGCACTTTACGTAGGAGGGGTAAACTAGCGAGGCCCCGTTTTTGACTTCCACACTTGAAGTTTCAAATACACGTATAATGTCACAACTGCAGATCTGTGTCGCTTCGAAACGTCTCTATATTAAAACTATTGCTATTGCGGTGGAAAACTATTCGTTATTACTATTGTGTCAGATAAACCTACGTGAAGTGTTCGATGTTAATGTAATGGCATAGATAAGATTTTTTCTGTCAAAAAAATGATGTTTGACGTTCTTGAAGTTATTTTAGTTACAATTTTATATATAATTATTGCTTGCGGTTTTTTAAATTCCCGGATAGCGATATTTAAATGTCATTTCTTCATCAGTGTGATATTGGAGAGGATAATATTTCCAAAATAAGAAGTAGGTACCTAGTCAATGAACGAAATGATTACTGATTACTTCGAACACCTTAAACATCATATTTTTGCCATGTAAAGTCTGAGCTACAGTGATGAAACATAAATAATTTAATGCGCTTCGTAGAATCCTATTCATTAGAAAACAGTCAATTCAGAAATATTATTGCTGCCGTAAAAAGCCTTTTGACTGATCCGATATTAACTTTCAAAATGTCCATAGGATGTCAAAACCAATCAACCATTTTAGTTTTTATAGAGTTGAACTTATTTTGTTTCGTTAGATCACAACAAAAGAAATTCAAACCCATTCGCCAAACTACTTCATTTTTTTTAAATAACACGACTGTTTTCAGGAATCCTGTAATATCAATTAATTGTTATAGGAATCTAAGAAGCGCATCATATGACCGGCCGCCATGACACATTTATGACGTCACAGTTCACGTTGAACTGCCTTACAGGTGTCTAACAACCTAACGACCTAATTTAACTATTTACATTCAGTATACGAATATCAACCCGAATAGAACTCGACAGAAAAAAATAGGAACGATACAAAAAGTCCGCGTGTCCCGGCTGCATCCAATAGAGCCTTCACTGAATTTCACAAATGCATTCAATTTGTTTATTTGCTCCGTGAAACGGTCAAGCGAATACGGCAACATTTCGCAAACTTTCATTACCCAGAGCACTGTGTAGACTCGATCATGCCATTTTGGGTGGCATGTTGGTTAGTCTAAATTCTCTAAACATACTTTGTAATTACGTAAAAGTTTGCAGCAAAGTATTACATTGAAGGCCATGTACAAAAATCTAGAAACGACTACAGTAGAGAAAATATGTTCAAAACAGTCAAAGTATATTCGAAAGATTTTGAAAATATGTTGTGAAGTAGGTATAATGCCAGGTGACCCTTTAAGGGAGCTAACCTGTATTGGCATTGCTGCGTCAGAAACTATGTTAACCGTCCAACGAAGTCGCGAATGGCATGCACCGGGCGCGGCGGCTACATCGATATAAATACACGGTATTTACAACGCTAGCTCCCGAGTCAGTCCTGCGTCTCCACATCCAGGCCGTTCACCATGCGCTCGATGCTCTTCAGGTCCGAGGGGGGCGTCCCCGTCGCCGTGGAGGTGGGCGGGTCCGGCGGCGGGTCGGCGGACGCCGCGCGCGCCGGCGGGGAGCCCACGCGCGGCCGCGCCGGCGACGAGCTCAGGCTCCTCGCCCGAGGGGCCACCTGCTCGAACGCCGACCCCAACCCGGGCAACGCGTAAGGAGCGAATCTGTGCATCTTCCCGAGAGGTGGAGCCGGCAACGCGGGCGGAGGAGGCAGCGAGTACTGCTGCAGCAACGGATGCAGGTTGAACAGCAGGCCCGGCGGCATCTGATGGGCCGGGAAGAACGGGGGCGGATACAGGGAATGCGGGTACAGGTAGGGTAGTAATTGGGGCTGGACGGGCGGGCCGAGGGAGACGTCGGGCGCGGGGGAGGGGCGCGACGGACCCGCTGGGGGAGAGGAGGCGCGCGCGCCGCCCGAGCACGAGGAGTCGGAGCCGGCCTCGTTGGCCTCTTCGGCGCCTGAGTCCCCGCCGCCAGAACTGAACCAGGCTGCAAGAGAGAATACTTATTTAGCATAAGACCGCGAATCGGCAATAGTGGCTACCTAACGTATGAGGTTCGCAGAGCTTGGCCACTACTTGCAACGGCGGGGGCGGTAGCTGTGCGCCATACGTGGGACCGAGAAGCCGAACTCCGATCTCTCGCTTCCACGTATGGCGCACAGCTGCCTCGCCCGCCGCCGCTACAAGTCGTTGTCGAGCCGTCAGACTTGGAGCCGTATACTGTGGAAAATAGGCGTAGATGTTGATGAACCGCTTCTCCACGCCATCACAACTTTCAACCAATCAGCCGGTTCCTCACTGTCGAACAGCACAAATGGATTCGGTGGCTGCTGTCCGAAGTTACCCACTTTAGTAAAGATACTCACACGTGCGTCAGCCATACGGCTCAAAAAACAGCACCTCTGGAGGCCGCCCAGGTTTCCTCACACCGAGATACTCTACGAGGCTGTAGGTAGGGAACCCCTCATAGAGGCAACAACCGACATCATTCCCAGACAGTTCGTCTTCGACAAGAAGTACAAAATCGAACTATACGAAACCCCCCAGGAAGGACTTAACCCCAGGGAGTTAAGAATTTTCACGGACGGGTCCAAGACAAGGTCAGGCACCGGAACAGGAGTATTCTCGGAGGACCTGAACCTACGCATCTCAACACCATTAGGGACCCAAAACACAGTCTTCCAGGCTGAGTGTATGGGCATAATAATGGCCGCTCATGCTATCGCCTCCAGAGAGGTAAGGGGATACCCCATCCGCATACTCTCCGACAGTCGATCTGTACTGCAAGCCCTTCAAGGTCACGCGACAACGTCTGGGCTGATACACGAGTGCCACCAAATCCTATCAGAGGTATGTACCAACAGCGACATAACCCTACAATGGATCAAAGGGCACAGCAATTCACGTGGGAACGACGCAGCGGATGCACTGGCTAGAGAAGGCTCAGAATCAAAAGCCGTAGGACCGGAACCTACGATCCCTCTACCCCCTGCATGGCTGCGGAGCACACTACGACTAAACACCAAGGCAGAACATCAAAAATTCTGGAATACCCTAGGTACCTGCAGGCAAACCAGAGAGGCCCTCCCGACAATCAACCCCGGATTGGCAAGGAAGCTAAAGCAGCTAAAGAGGCCGGCACTCCGTCTCCTGACAGGAGCCATAACTGGTCATGCACTATTAAACAAACACCTTTTCACTCTAGGTATCACAGACAGTCCTCTCTGCAGAGCCTGCATGGAAGAGGAAGAGACAGCCGCCCACGTCATTCTGACGTGCCCAGGGGTGGCAGAATACCGGGCAAAGCACCTCGGAACACCGGGGTCACTACCGGAGGGTCTGCTAGGCTTACTGGTGGAACTGGGTGGGCACGAATAACAGTAGTGCCAATAACCCATACGCAAAATAGGCGCTATTATGACGTCGAGTTGCGGAAACCTAGCCCGCGTACACCTATAACCTATACATAACCTATACTCACACGTGCTGTGGTGTGTGCTGGGCGGTGCGGGGGGGCTCGCGGGTCCTCCGACGTCCAGGGGTCGCTCGTCGTCCTCATCGCGGGGCTCCGACCGAGCCGTCAGCAGCGCCTGCCTGCGGTACACGGACAGACTACTCGTGTTATCATTGCGAATTTTACCAAAACAAAACTTATGCTATTAGAAGAAGTGAATTGCCCTAAAGTCGATTTGAACAAAGTCAAGAATTCACCCGCGTATTGCAGAGAACGCGGGCAAACCCGCGGGATAAAATATAGCCTATGTCATGTCCATCCAAAAAGTCTTTGGTATAGGTATAATACGTGAAAGAATTTTTGAAATCGTATAAATTGTAAATTACCTCCTCCATATAAACTTACAAAGTTATTAAGTATCTCGCATTTCCTCTTCATAAAATTAGTAAGTATTACAGATTAATAAAGATATAAATAATTTGTGAGAAACGATGATAGCTATCTCTCGTGAAAATTCAATAATACACTCGTTGCATTTTTTCCTTAACCCTAAAACGCCAAAAGGGCAAATTGCGGGTCTTTTGCCGCTATCATTAGGAGATGATTAACCTTTCCCGGCCGTTGCGGGCCATTACATAAATGTCAACCGTTTGACACCCATAAGTGCACACTGTCATTTTAGAATTACTAACGCGGCGCTGTCACGTATCATTAAGTCGGTATTATAGTTTAGGTTTAGGGATTATTTTTTATAAGATTATGTTTGATACTTATATAGGTATCATTACTTATATGATTTAAAGATCGAATGAAAAAAAAACCGCAAGTGTCTAAAGTGTGTAATTTTAGTATACCTATCTAAATTCTAAACACATTAACACAGACTCATCTTACCAGGAAGGTGAAGTTCATACAATTAAGTCTATTAATAATTAGTCTTTAGTTACGTTTCATTCAGAGACTAGCTAATATAATGTCACTACCGTGCCTTTGCATTTTTTACCAATTTGGTGCTACCCTAGGTCGCATGATTGTTTTGATATTATTGCTGCTTTCCTTAAAAACAATAACTTTAAAGACACACATTAGCTGCTAAAAGTCATGTTAAAAAGGCCCTTTCGATACCCAACTGCGACCTTGTATGCCGAATCACATGTTTTAACCGTACGTCAACTTTAGGTATATCCTTAAAATTTCCTTATTTACACACAAAACCTCCAAATCTATGACTTGCTATGACACACTACTTAAAAAGCGCGCCTTTAGGTTACCGGTTCCTAAAGTTCTTTCCAGCTTTGGTAAACGTTTTGGTGATAACATTAGGGTAGCAATCTATAACACCTTACTGAAATACTGTAACCTAACGAGCTGCACTCTAAATGAAGCAAAAACCCTTATTTTAAATTTCTTCATTCATTAGACTATGCTGAGACTGAAGCTGTTTTGATATTTAAATTAGTTTTTTTCCTCCGAATGTAATAAATATAGTTAAGGTAACTTATTTCTGATGTTTAATAATTAACTGGTTGTCCACGATACAGGCGTAGCCTTAGTGTGGGGACCCCTGGTAACTATGTAATCAGAATGTGTTTTAAATAAATGACTATTACTATTACTATTAGCGTTTTGCTGCCGCCGAAGAATCGCCCAGAAACGCCCGTGTGCACACGGCTCTTACTTCTCTAAAACCGGATAATCGCTCCGAAACCGCGGCTGAAATGATTTCCATGACAATACTGCACAATTATTTGCCGGCACTCTGCAAACAGCCATTGTTTTAGGGTTCGTTCGCGGTCGACTGTATTAACTTGTCTCATTGTCGCTGATAGAATTTAATTTGGGCCACCCCTGTTTATTAGGGTTGGCGAGGCTGACTAGATTTTAGTCTAAAAACGCTCAAATTGGATTTCAAAAATGTACATGGTTAGGGATTGCTGTATTCGTCTAGATTTTAATTCTAGTCACGAAAGTTAAGCACAAATTGTTTAACTAAAATTCTTTATAACTAAAATTCATTACTATCTATGCATTCAGTACGCAAAAAAATAACTTCACGTTAGTTTTTCATACAAAATATTTACCAAGAAACAACTCCAGTCCATCATCAGGGTTGGTGCAAAGTAATATCACCGGTCCCTTATGCTGTATCCAATATATACCGTTATATTTAATAGTCTATATACAGTTTCATTGTAATCTCCATCAGATGTTGGTGATGAGCACTAACATGAAATATGAATAATTTTTTGTAACAATTTAGTAAAAAAGATAAGTTTTTATTATTCGTTTACATAAATAATAGGTACTATGTCAAGAAAACAATTATTGTAAAATGTATAGAAGACAAACGAGATCCGAAGGACAACTCATAGTTCATGATGAACGAACGAAGAAATAGATATATATATATATTAGGGGAAAGTCACTAGATCTAACGTAGGTTACTTTACGGCGATGTTCTCATACGTGTACCTATGTGTCGTAAAATCGAACTGTATGAAGAACAATTGCATTTAAACACGATAGTAAAACATGATAAAACTGGTCTCTAAAAATGTGCCAACCCTAAGTTAAACTGTCGGCATTAGGGTGTTCGCGTTACAATGTAAACTCCAAGGGTGGCTTGCCTTGTAATTTCACCAAATTTCATCCCGTTCCGTTCCCCTCGCTTTTTTATTGATGCCCTGTAGTTTATCCCTAAAGCTCGGATGATGAATTTAGGGATTTGATTATCTTTGGTAAAGTTGGGAATCATTGGTAATGTAAGCCCTGTAGGGTGGTAATGGTAAGTGATTCTACTGATTCACATCTCAGGGGATCACTAACAAGGCTCATTCATTTGTCACTTAATAAATTTGTCAAATATTTACTTTCAGAAAACCTTACTTACGGGCCAAGGCGTACGTATAAATAATTTAATACCTCTCAAAAGCACAATCACTTTACTGCCATAAAAACCACTTTCCAGCATTGAAAAGGACTTACGAATCTCTTTAAAAACAATGCCTAATACTTGTTAAAATTGCCGGCACCCATTACAAAAAAAATGATATCTCTAGTCTATCTACTCGTATAGTTACTACGGGCAATAAAAAAAAACAATATAAATTAATTCTAAATTCAAAAGTCCATAATCTTGGCAAAGGGCACCACGGCGCTTGCCCGCTCATCTAACCACAGACAACACAAAGGGACGATGAAATATGCTCGGCATGTGTCCTTTCCCGAGCGCGGCGTTTGTCAAAACGCTCACGTTTCCCGCCCTTCCGGCCGGCGGCCATTTTGAAAAAAGAACTTCCGGCATCCGGCTCATCCGTTCTAATTCGGAAGCTGCGGCATGAGCGCGTCCGGTGCAAAATGTTGTGTGAGCGAATTAAAGATTCCTTACCTATAGCCGTGCTGGTAATACATATTAATATGTAATCGTGTTGAGTTTGCATTCGTTATTATGATTCGGTGTTTTAAATTAAGATAAGTAGTAGGCACTCTGACTGGGATTTATTCTAGACTTCTATATGTAACTCAGTTTTCGGATCGATCCGAACTACGGACAGAAAACACTTTAAAAGGCGATAGTTGCTAAGAATTTGGTTAGACTAACATATTTCTCTCAATGTTATAAACCCTTGAACGAAGCCAGAGAGAGGTAGGTAGTTGTTCTTCGCTAGCAGGAGAAGCTTGGGGCAAGAGTGCTCCCAAACCTGAAGGGTATTTTTCTTGTATCGATTTTTTCCCTTTTGCCTTCTGGCTGATTAAAACTTGTGGCGACAGCCGTCAAAAGTGCACGTATCTATGCAAACGTGTAAAAGTATAATATTGTAACCTCATATTTTAATTATAATCAAAATGTTTTTCTAGAGAAACTTGCTCCGGAACATATCAGACCATAATTGTACCTAAATACGTAGAACTTGCGCTGGTGTAAGGTAGCATAGACCACCATAAAAGTTCCCAGACAGGTTCCGTGCTGTTTCCTATCGCTTGCTAATTATCTTTAGCGAACCAGTTAAAGTTGGCCTCCGATTACGCGTAGTTGCTACGTTATGCGGGCTCAGGGTTATACCAGGGTGAGTCTTGAGGTGAGTGGAGAGGTTATAATCATAAGCATAATCATAATCTATTTATTGTCATACTTAAGAATCATATAGCTGCTGGTTTAGCTTATGAGACATTAACTACGCTCATTTTTCGCGAGACAATGTCTGTAGCCTGTTTCTTATATGCTATAGGTACTTACCTACTCGTACATCATATACACACATAATATAAGCATCTGAGTCCTCCCATCGGAAAAATCCAAGTAATCCGATGGCTAAAACTAGTTCATAATTATTTGTTGTTGTAAAACCGAATAAAAGCTTCTAATACCCTCGGACACTGAAGATCCGGCGTTAATTTTAACCCACATTTTCGTTTAAACTGAAATACTCCATAATTCGATTTACCTATTCATCAAAAGAGCTAATTGAGTTCTCGTTCGAAATTCAAATACGTTCGCGGAACCTATCCTACGGGTAAATTACGCCGCGAAAAAAAGCCAAGCTGATTTTATCGTGGAAATCCAATTTTCTCTCTTGCACGCTAAAGACGGTAGAAAAAAGCGGCAAGTCGAATGACTTCACCATTTTGAGCCGTTACTCGCCGTGTTTAAACTCGGAACACGAATAAGGAGGCGCCGGATTGGTTTAATTTGAATTTGGAAGCCGGTGTTGCCAGCGCTGAGTTCGGAAATGTCGGCACTTGCACTAATTAATTCAAGATTCGGAGATAGGGCGCTAATTTCGTTAGCTGTTAACTTAAGCTGCCGGTTTTTACCTTCATTAATCTTACACTTGGCTTTTACCACCTACCGCGTTTTATAATAATTGAATAGCTGTTAGCGTAATTGTGTTTTCTAATACGAGGCCCCCCACATGTGTTTATCTTATCTAATAGATAAACTGAGCACGACCAAAAGCTCATTGATTTCTCTCACGATACTTAGATAGTGTGTTAGCACTGGGCTTAAAAATACGATGACTGGTGTCTACCATTCCAAAATGAATACCATTTAAGTACCATTAAAAACCTAAACAGTTAGAAAATTTATTCTCATTGCCAACTGGTTCAAAATACTTAGTAAGCGAGGAAACGGTTTATAGTTCGCCATAAAATGTAGGCAATCTGAAAAAGTTGAGGATGGCAAAGATGCGACAATAAGGTAAACGTCCGAGTGCTTGACGCTGTAATTATATAGCATGGGCACTCTAATGTACGATTCTCACCGACCGGGCCGGGCCGGAGCGCGCCTGTGCGCTTTTTACAAGTTGCCAAAGGAATTTGAAGCTTTAATATAGACGTTACATTTCAAATTCGAATGTACTTGCTGCCGGTCGGCTATTCGCGGACGTGGGCGGCTGCGGTCGGCTGTCGTCGCATGTGACCGGCTCCTGCCAGTTTTTGCCTGCTGCACTCTTTTAAAACGCGGACGGCTTCCGTGCGGGTGCTCGCGCACCCGGCCCGGCCCGTTCGGTGGGAATCGTACATTAGTCGAAGTGCTTTAATTAGAATTAAGAAAATTCTTCTTAGTTCGAATTTAACCCATATTGCTTTGACATAGTGGCTATGCCATATACTAGTACAGCGTCGAATATAAATGTCAGTATTGCCCTAACTATAACTTAGATTGTACCAAAAATGTCCAACAGTAGGTCTGTGCATATTTTCATTTTATTAGCCTCAAAAATTAACTCTAGAAATCGGCGCGCATTCATGTGAATTGGTGAATTTATTTATTTAACGAACTGTGAACCGGTGCATTCTGCGCGGAATATTTCGGTAAAATGTCGAGACTCTCGTGTCCAGTTAGTGAATGAAATTTAAACAGCATGTTTTAGTGAATGAATGAATATTACGCAACACACCAGAACCCGTGTAGGAGTATCTACATAAACATATTGAATTTAAGTTTTACCTAAGCGCTCTGAGCGTGATCTAAGTAGGTCTACACTCGAGAGCAAAAGTTTCGGGTCACTAGCATTTACTTCAATATCTTGAAAACGAATAAAGCTATCGTATTGAAATAAATTGAACCTTATAGACAATCTAATGTTACTAAAATAAAATGCATTACATTTACTACTGACCATTTATTTTATTATGTTTAAAACGACAAATTAAAAATGGCGTCATTTTGCTTGCAAAACCAAAACTGAAAATATTGAACTTTTTATATTTACAAGTAGTTTTAACACAGTTTAGTACTTGGTATTACCCCCACGTGCTGTCTGGACTGCTGCAATGCGATTCGGCATGCTGTACACCAAGTTTCTGAAATACTGTTGGGGAATGTTCTCCCATTCCTCTACCAATGCATGTTTCAAGTCACGAAGCGTAATTAAAGGAGGATCTCGTTGTCTTACACGTCGTCCGAGCTCGTCCCAGGCGTGCTCGATCGGGTTGAGGTCGGGGCTACGTGCAGGCCACACCATGGGACGAATATTCACCTCATCAAGGTAGTCTTGCACTACACGAGCAGTGTGGGGACGGGCGTTATCGTGCATAAAGATGGCATTCTCACCTAGTCTTGCCATAAATGGACCGACGTGCTCGTTGAGTATTTCATCCACGTATCTTACGCCATTAAGAGTACCGTTTTCGATCAGTACAAGCTCTGTTCGGCTTTCCGCAGAAATTCCAGCCCACACGAGTACCGAACCACCACCGTATGCCACCTTTTCTTCAATACAGGCTTGCATAAATCTTTCTCCTGGTCTTCTGTACACCTTTGCCCTTCCGTCGTGTGTATACAGCATAAATTTTGATTCGTCCGAGAACCCGACATTTGACAAATTTTCAATCGTCCAATGCGAGTGTTCGCGTGCATAAATTCGTCTTGCTATACGATGGTGCCTCTCGAGTTTCAGACCACTTGCGGGTCTAAATGGTTTCAAATTACCTTCAGCAAGTCGCCATCTTACAGTCCAAGCAGAAGGGTTGATTCTACCTAGCCCTAAAAAATGATGAGTCAGTGCTGTTCCCGTAAGAAACCGATTTCGCAGCATAGAGTTGACTAGATATCGACCTTCCCGTGCCGTCGTACACCTGGGTCTGCCTGTTATTGGTCTGCGTAGGTTCGAACCAGTTTCTAGAAACCGCTGGCGAACACGCTGAACTGTAGACAACGATACACCGACTATTCTTGCTGTTTCTCGCTGACTGCTCCCATTTTCCAGGATCGTGAGGATTCTCGTACATTCCTCAGGTGTGAGTGGCATAATTACTACTTTAATAATGACTATTGGATACCTGGAAGACTTCTTACAAATACATTTTATTACAGAACAAAAACAAAAGCAAAAACAGTTGCGAAAATTAGAAGTTCTGATTTGAAAAAAAAGGGATCATTATGTTTATAACTTTTTTAATGCCATTACTTCACGCCAACCAATAAGTTTTTATACGTGTAATGAAGGACTATTAAATTGTCTATAAGGTTCAATTTATTTCAATACGATAGCTTTATTCGTTTTCAAGATATTGAAGTAAATGCTAGTGACCCGAAACTTTTGCTCTCGAGTGTATACTAATTAAAAGGAAGTCTCTAAGATTGTTTAGCTTTGTACGTCTGTATTTAGGGGTAGGTGATCTCCTCTCTCATTCGATAAAAAAATCATTATATCGAATGGACCTTCAGAATGGACATAGGCTACATTTTATTTCGCAGGCGATGCCGCGATGGCAGCGTTATGGGAAAATTCATATACGTAACTATCTTAGCTGCCTCCAGTGACATGAACAGCTTGTTTACAGTTCTTCTAAGTTTATGTTGTTTATACATTTATTTATATGTCTTCTTATATAGGTAATATACTTTCTGTTAAGGTGGTTCGATTTCCATACAAAACGTTATTTGACATTCGCGGGTAATTTGTAACGCAAGAATTTGAGATATTCGTTTGTGACGTCATACTTTGGGAAAACCATTTTCTCAAATTATTCTAGTTTAAGTATACACGTTTATTCAAGGAAAGGGGGAATTTCGCGCAAATGGAGAGCCAATTTGTGAAAGTTACTTACATATTAGGTTTCTTAAAAAATCACGCCGTTAGCCTGTGAATGTTAAATAACGTTTTGTATGGAAATCGAACCACCTTAAATGATTGCCAGTAGATATGTTGAGAGGGATAGATACTTACTTTTTCTCTCTCTTGCCCGCGCCCGTATCCCGAAAGCCTTTCGCGAACGGGTTGTTGTCGATCTTTAGTTGCGTTATCTGAAAATATATGTCATGTTAGTTCGATCCATACCGGTTAGTTGCTAACTTATTTTAACCTCATCTCAACGTTCACCCACAGATATAGGGTCATTACGCTGGTTACGCGACCACCTTCGGTTAGCGACCACATGAAGGAGAAGGTTTTTTCTAGTGAAGATAACATCAATTCTACAGACCCTATTGAGACAATTAGTTGTATATGCATTTTTTTGTTGTTTTAGAATAGAAATCTACTAAAAAACCGAGAAAATATCCTTTCAGTTCACCAACTCAGCTAAGTGGTCGCCAACCGGCACATAAAATTAGGTGGTCGCTAACCGGCGAAATGACCCTATCTTGACGCCGAGATTCGTAGTAACTAAGCGTAGAGGTCTACTTTCTTTAGGCGTGATGTGTTGTGTCGTGGGTACGAAGGGTTCCGTACCATTATTTATTTATTTATTATTTATTTAAACTTTATTGCACAGATAAGAAGTACAAATGGCGGACTTATGCCTCGAGGCATTCACTACCAGTCAACCACAGGGCTAAACAGAAAAGCTTATAGGCGCAGGCAGTTGACCAAGATAAACACAAATGAAAACGATTTTTCATACCATAATCATTTTCTATAAAAACAGCAAAAAAAGAAACGTTTGTTGTATGGGAGCCCCCCTTAAATATTTTTGTTATAGCGGCAACAGAAATACCTACATAATTTGTGAAAATTTCAACTGTCTAGCTATCGCGGTTGCGTACGTCACAGACGGACAGACAGCGAAGTCTGAGTAATAGGGTCCCGTTTTTACCCTTTGGATACGGAACTCTAAAAAAACAGTGAGAGACCTGCGTCCGCCTCTAGCTTTTAACAAAACGAATCCTTAAATCAATAAAGGGTTGCGCATCGCGCTTTGTTTCTTCCGAATTCGCAGGCGTCCAAAGACTACGGTGCCTACTTACCAGGCAGACCATATGCTTGTATAAAGAAAAGTATAGGTAATAACACTACTACTTGCTCTGTAGTAGCGTTGTGTTCCTGGAGGTGAGCAAGGTCGCCAGAGCTCCCGAGGATGCGTTGTGTTGAGAGAGAGGGAATTTGTTCCTTCAGCTGTCAACACGGCGAATCCTCAAGCATATCAAGGGTCGGCAACGCCCATGTTACTCCTTTGGAGTTGCATGCGTCTATAGGCTGCGTGTCCGCTTAACATCACACGGGCCGTACGCTTGTTTGCCACCGACGTTGTATAAAAAAAACTAACCTTCTCATTCTGGTACGCAGTAACAGCGATGAACTCCGTCTCCTTGAACACGTAGGTCCTGAAGGTGGAGTAAGGCAGCTTTAGGATGTCGTTGGCCCGCACCAGGTGGAACCGGGGCTGGTATTTGTGCATGGAGTTCAGGATCGTCTGCGTGACACACTTCAAACAGCTTAGGAACGTGGCCGGGCAGCTTATGGTTGCAACAGGTAACACATCATCGGAGCCCGGAATTTTCACGGCAAAACAAAAGACTGTCGCAATCTTACTAGTGCTAGAAACATTTTTGTAACGATATCTAGTATTATTATCGAATATTTTAAAATACTTTGCGACGGTTAATTTGAAATAATATACGAGAAATATCTAAAAAACTTACTCAACCTGAACAACATACCAATTACAATGAATTTTCTAAATTCCTTGACGTCGAGTGAAGTTGAACGATCATTTAGTATATATAAATGGCTTTATAGTGATTAACGAAACTGTTTTTTTACTCCCAGAGAATGTTGAGAAATTAATGAATTTGCACTCTTATTACTATCAGAAATAAAATGCGACAGTCTTTTGTTTTGCCGTGAAAATTCCGGGCTCTGCACATCATTTACGAATGTTTGGCATGACATTTATTCGCAAATGATTCAGTTCGCCTATTACCCATTCTATAAAATTTTATCTTCACAATTATTACATACAAACAACAAACCTAACCTAATCTAATGCATGGGCTCTAAACGACGTTTTTTTAAGTCCTGAAAAATGTACGGCTTCGATTGCAGGGTAATGAAACTTATGCGTATACGAAAAAAGTTCGCACACATGAAGCTACCTAGTTACAGGTACAAATAATTTCTTCTTCTTACATCTTCTCTTCATCTTACAACATGCACCAATTCTGAAGAGTATATGGAACACTTTGGGAGCTTTAACATTGATATATAGGTACCTATACTTACAACCTTGTCATAACGAGGTTGTCACATATAAATAGATTGGTTAATTAACCGGTTGACGCAGCCATACTCAATCTTTTATCTACGAGGGCCGCAAAGACATTTTAGCCACGGAGTAACCACGAAGTAAATTTATGGTCATTAGGTTCGCATGGTGTATGGCGGGACACTCGTCAAAGCTCGCCGCAACGGTCGCAGGTTGAATATAGCTGAGTTAATGTGTCCAACTTTTTAAAACACACAAAACTGCAAAAAAATACGTGTGATTTACTTTTTTAATAAGAATCGAGTCGCGTGACTTATGTTCGTCTTGATAAAAAATAAAAATAAGTTTCCAAGTTCACTTTACTTGATTCACCTACCTAAAGTGAATTTGGAAACAGAGCCTAAAAACTTTAAATTAAAGGAAAAATAGAAAAATTTAATGCTCCGAGCCGGATAAAAAGCCTAAGTCTTCTGGTAGATGTCGCTACACGCCTCCCTAAGGCGTTGTAGGAAGGAACTGAATGAAAGATTTAGTGGCCGAGACAGATTGTTCCGATAGCTCAGTTGGTTAGTAGCGACCTGTGATGCCTGTGGTCGCCGGTTCGAATCCGGCTCGGAGCATTCAATTTTTCAATTTTTCCTTTAATTTAAAATTTATAATTTCGTTAGCAGCATTATACTGCTTAATACAAAATTAATTTAGAGCCTAAAAACGATCGAAAGCGTACATAGCTTCTAGAGTCAAGGAAGTGGTCCATCACTTCTCGTCATCACACACTGTTTTAAAGTACATTGGTACACCAAGGAACCGTTTTAGGAACCAAAGAACGAGAAGGAAAGCCGTTTTCGAACACGCCTTGCGACATTGTATAATGCCCCACAATTTTATTTCACCACCTACACTTATATTTAATTTGCAGTAAACTCGTCGCCAAATTACGATCAATTGATCGCACACGACGCTGGTGTTATTACGAAGTGGTCGATATGAAGGCGTGTACCGTAATTACCCCCGCTATGTACATATAATGACATAGGTAGCCTGAGACGAAAATTGGCCTTATTTACTGATGTATTATGTATCTACGGCGAAAGCTGATTTGGTATTACGTGGGTTATTGATTGGGTAACTTTGATTGATATGCCTATCATAGTGTAAAATCATGTACGACATAAATAATAGAATAACCAATGGTTCAATGTCGTTAACTTGGCGGTTTGGCATGACTACGTCGTAACAGACTGATATCATATTTATACAAATTCGTTTTGGTGATATACTTTAAATTATAAGCCCGTAATCCACGATAACTGTACCTACTAAGCCCCGGCTCGGTCATCAGTTAAAAAAAGTGTCAGCATAGAGTAAAGAAATATAATTGGCTTGTATCGCTTCATACACATCCATCCCTTTTTTCTTTAAACGTCAGTTGACGTCTTTATTCACACGTTCTACTCAACTGGGCACGTAAAAAAAACGCAAAAAACAACACGTGAGTCCACACTTTTTTTATCGGATGATTATACGTTACTTTTTTAATTAATTGCATTGTTTAAGGCCGTGGAAAGGTGAGGGGAGACCGATTACTTCGACTTACGGCGCACTACGTACAGGAGAAGATTTTTTTGGGCATTTTTTTTTACTATGTCGGTGGCAAACAATCATACGGCCTGCCTGAGGAAGCGGGTACGGTAGAATATGAATCCTTGCGACTCAGGAGTCGAAGTCAACCCTCAGGAACACAACACAACTACAGAGCAAGTGATAGTGTCCTGACTGATTTTCTGTGTAGTAAAAATTCCTCAGTTGGGCTGCTCCAAATGCGAGCGAGACGACATTCCACTTTGCCACCTCTCTTATGATCATTGAAATATTGCGGTTTGATATTACATGCTTTCGATATAGTGTGACTTTTCAGCTTAAACCATCGTGATATTTCTACAATCATTCAATCCAGCTGCGTCGATTGCTCGCTATTGTATGTTTCATTAGTGTCAATTTCATCGAAATTGTTTACACATATTGCCGTATAGTAGATAAACCAACTTCGTATTGAAGACGAATTGCATTGAAAATTACATTTGTCGTGCTTTGCGAACCCCTTTTTAACACAGGTGTTAAGGCATGTTTTAATTATTTTTTCTACAACAAGATATTCCAACGTATTCTAAAAAACAGATATTTCTATAATACCCGCATTTCAATGGACTAGACTGCGCACCCCCACGTCATTAAAGGTGATTATCGCGTACCCTGTTGAATGTTTCATGAGGCGATAGCTATTTAGTGCCTATACGTGGCCGTTATAGGAAAGTAGTCCTAATTGCGCTATAACAATGCATCGTATTTAATTTCCAATTACATGCACTTATAATTCTATCGATCGAGTTCAGTAATGTCACAGTATTAGTTGCTATTAATTAGAATACATGTGTTTATGGCCTGTAAATTAATTATGTTCCGTGACTACCACCTTAATTTACTTGCATAAATAATTGTATTCGCCAGACTTGACGCCAATTTGACAGACTGCTTTATGTTAAATAAAGGAGCGACCACACCGCTGCTCAAAATACGCTGACGAACCGTAAACGCAGCAAAATGTATGAAGAATACGTGACCATTCGACACGTCAACGCGTATACGCAGCGTAACGCACCGGTGTGGTCGCTCCTTAAGCCGGTTATTTTCCCATAGAGAACTGTCAAACTTCCAATACAAAAATAATTATTGACTGCAACTTACTCGTATGATTTACAACCAAAAATAACCAAATTAACCTAAATCTAATTCGTGAAACACTTGATTAACTATTTACACAAAAATAATCGTAGGTAGGTCCCGTTACAAATAAGTACCGTTCTTAAAAAAAGTTGCCGAAAAAGCTATCCACCCACCGAGGCGTCGGGGTTAAAATAGCTATTCCTTATTTCTAGCTATTAGCTAACCTCTGGCCTGGCTATAAAATATTCAACGCATATTACGTTAAACATGTCCGAAACTCGAATTCGGTGGTTACCGTAATGAATGGTGGCGGGTAAAAATTATAGTGCATTAGCGAGACCAGCCTTGGCATCGTAATACGGGGTTAGGTTAGTCCGTTGTCATGTATAGGTGTATGAATATGGTATGCGTGAAGATGCTAGGGTATTTTAAGGAACTTGTTGTCCAAATCGTCCGTTAGACGGCACTGAAACGTATTTTCTAACGCGTCGTTGCAATTTTTAGACTCGGTCTCTGTAAGGCAAAACCGTTTCGTTTTATAAACTTTATTTGATGTTTCTAGAAAGGTGTACGGTAAAACGGCACTATTTAAATGAAATAATCACCAAGTATTAGACGTGTCGTTCGTAATTATGTAAGATACAAAACGAATATATTATGTTCAAAGTTGGTTGGTGCATATTTTAGTTTTGCTACTGGCCACTAGGTGGCGCTAGTTGTGGAATTACTGTTCGGTTGAACGCATTCGTTTAATCATTCATTTTGATGTGTGAATATAAAATACTTGATTACGTAAAAAATGTGATCATAATATTACTTAGCGCTTATAAATACCGAAATAAATTGTTTACGGAGACTTTTTGACCAAAGTTATAAATATGTTTTTCACAGCAGTGCCATGATAGTCGAGTATTTTCCACAAACCAGCAGCCCATATCCATACAAACGAGTTACAATTCGCATTCGCATTTTATCTACACATTGTATCCTAGGGCATTATTGTATGCGGTTGTGCAAAGAGTGGAATTAACATACTTAAAGCCAATTGAACAAGGACTACATTCCATTGGCCGGAATCATGTTGTTTGACAAGGCATAACAAAAATGCGTTTGTATGCAAAACGGTACATTAGTATTCTGTAAGCACGCCGTGAATAATAAAGTCGGAAAACGGATCTTATTGTTTAATGTATAAGGTCGTGATATATCAATATTCAACGGCTTTTGATTTCGTTTTTACTGTATTGGGAATTAGTTGAAATTGTGACTTTTATCTTGTATCTATACATATGTGCAATATTTATTTTGTGTGTATTTTTGTTGTGTAATAGGAGGGTATGTGCATTATATCACGAATTCAAAAGTGCCTATAGGTAGCTCGGTATTATATTTCACATAACACTTTTTTAACTAATTAGTGGTCTTCGTGTTCAAAACAGTAATACAAAACACTATGGACTACACATATAAACTAAATATAAATACCTCCAGTTCGGCACTTGAGGTATGATGTAATCCCACATGTAAGATAGGTACATATATCTAGGAGAACCCACGCACATATATCTGCACAGGACTATTGTCAATGCTATATATAAAGGCGACAGATATTTATGTCATTGTGTACGCATATGAATACCCCTGATTGTACGTGAGTATGTTAATCTGACGATTTGACAGTTCTGTCAATTTAACTAGACCAGCAGCGACCAAGTGATTGCATTAAACAAACATTTTATTAACTAATTGCGTCTCCCCCATACAAATCGCTGCTTGATTCGTTCAAATTGTTTTTAATTTTGACAAACCGTTTGATTACCGCTTCCGTTGATTAACCAGTGTTGTGTTTCTTTATATTGTGTGTTGTATACTAGGCTCTTTTGCTTATCAATAAATTCGTGCATGCTAATATGATCTCATGATCAGCGCCGTTGGCACTGCTGTGTCAACTGCATTGCTGAGTGGAGACCTTTTCGGCAGCACATCCCTATTTGTTAGTTCTTAAGGTGCATTATGTGAATGTTTGTATAATGATGTGTTATCCGAATAAAATTCTATTCTATTCTATTTTCAGACTATCCGGCCGAGAGCGAACTGCTGGGGCGATTGGAGACGCGACTGCGATTTCAGTACCGGGCGACTAGATATACCTATGAAGACCGCCGTCGCGGTGCCAAACGCTGTATCAGTGCGGCCCCGGCCTCCGTCTCTTTCTAAGCGTTCTAATTAGGTAGAGACGTGTAGTGTTAATGAAACAGCGCAAGACCGAGACAACAACTGATTTATTCTGCCATAGTATAGTACATTAGTCACCTTAAGTCTACCCACAACACCTCCCCCAAGACGGATAGTCTATGTCGCTGTGACACAGCTCGCGGGCCGTCCTGTGATAGCCAAGCAGCACGTCCATTATGAGACGGACGCGACATACTCTCGATTTTTCTCTCACTATGCAAAAAAATCTATGAAGAAGGCGTTATTTTCAAAAAATACTTGATATAAACGATAATGCTACATCCATAGATTGATACGTAACGGGGTTGAAGTTCGTCTACAATGGATCCCTTCACATGTGGGCGTCAAGGGTAACGAGGCGGCAGACTCACTCGCATCCGAGGCTCTACAGAACGTTATACCTCTCGACACGGTACCGCACTATACTGATCATCATCTAAAAGTGAAAACCGACAGTTACATTAAATTTAAATCGTATTTCAATGCGTGCTCTCAAATCAAGGGCATCTGGTACAGAACCATTGTAGACGAACCACCACGCGTACCTTGGTTTGCCTCACGAAGCATCAACAGAAAATAATTAGTTATTTGCTTCCGAACCCGAACTTACCACATTCCACTCAACAAATTTAACTATATCATGAAAAAAAGAGATGATCCAAATTGTACAGAATGTAAAAAAGAAGAGGACCTCCTCCACTTAGTTCTAGAGTGTAAAATTAACGAACAACCTCGGTTGGATCTCTTACAAGAAACTGGGTGCTATGCGGGGGATCTCCTCTTTTTTATTCCATCAGATCTTAAGCTCAGGGTTCACTACCGAACACAGTAGTACATTTTTAAGTTTTATTTTACATTCACTGAACCTAAGATTGGAATATTATAAAAATACTCCTTAAGTAGCAATCCAATGTTTAAAGTAACACCTAAAGTTTAAGTAACATTGTAATTATTTTTAAGCCGACTTAATCATAAGATGTATGGCTTATAAAATAAGTGAGATTAAAAAAAAAAGATAATGGTACTTTTATCCTTTATACAATTCTTTTTGAATCATTGGAATCGGGTCATAAATAAGTGCACTATGGCTATTTCACCACGGGCGTAGCGAACAACGCGGCGCGCGCGCGATGTTTGCCGAGCTTGAGTGCCTCTTGTTTTAAGTGTTCTAATAAGAGAGAGAGAGAGACGGATAGTGCGAGAAAAATCGAGAGAGCTCGCGCGCCGTGCAGAGGCAGTCCGTATTCAAATTCAGTCTAACTCATCCCACCATCGCCGAGAAGGTCTGCCGCGTCTGCTTTTCGAGTTCTGAGGTAGCCACTCCAAAATATACGCGTTGTTTTTTTTGCTTACATAAATGGTCATAAAAATGCGCAATAACAATAGCTTATTCATTGTCATATAATCCTCACAAATTGTCAGACAGTCAATAATAACTCTATCAACACCGCGCCATGATTTCTTAGACCACCGACAAAATGACATTACTTTTTCTCTAACGAACCGACTGACGAGTCCAGACAACATCAAATTTATAAATAATTATACCGGTATCGTGATAGAGTTTAATCGTTTTTATCTACCGGATAAAAATGACTTGTATTCACTATGGTTCTTGGCGTTTAAGCCATTTCAACGACAACGCTCATCCGTCCAATTTCTTTATTTTACGGTTGGACAACATATTAAAATGTAAATCGAGCGGCGAGGTGGTCCGCGCTATCGATGTTCAGGTATCGATTAAAAATAATCACTCGGTTCTTAAGAACGGTTAGCGGCGAGTCGGAATGATTTAGTAGAAAGATGAATCGCAGGACTAGTTTGTTAATCGTTAACTTTCTAGTTATTGTGATCTAATTTGCTTTATTTGTGCTTGTTAAAGCGTTAATCGCAGATAAATACGGAGGGTGAAGTTTGATACGATATTGGGCGTAAAAGGTAGGCAAATAAAGCTAGTATAGATCTTTTATTTAAAATATTGAGCCACATATTTAGACCACACTTAAATAAATTTCGGTTGTGTAGGTATACATTTCAAAGCGCGGAGTGTTATTTCTACCATTATTTTAGAGGCCAGTAGGTATCTTGCATATTATGGGTGTGAAATATTTATTTATATGTTATGTAGGTACCTATCAATAACATTATTCGTTAATAAGAAAATGTATAGTAAAATACATATCTGTGTTGGAACAATGAGGTACTTATTAAAATAATTACAGTTTCACCTTTAATTTGACAAAAACTAACAAAGGTCCATTTTTCAAGCCTCGGTGACACAGGACAGTCCCAACCAAACAGAAGGTCAGAAAAAATACTAAAGGTTGGCCAAAGACTTTGTACAGCCGGCTGAACAGGGTTATTATCGGATAGTCTCAATTATCGACATGCATTCGCTCATCCTTATCCCCATTAGTCAGATTACGTCTAACTGGCGAGAGATGGCGCCAGCGTCGGCACATCACTGGACTTTCGATACGCGCACGGGTCATAAAGAAATTACCGAAGTTGTCTTTAATTAAGATGACGTAAGAATGAGTCAGACGTTTTGGTTGGAACCCATTACTGGTTAGATGTTGGGAAAATACTCGATTTATTGTGTTTGGTGTAATAAATTCACTACGTGGAGTTTAAATACCTATTTATGGTGAGTAGACTAGCAGGCCAAAATGAACGAAATGTGTTACCAATTCTAAGAAAAAAATAAAAAGGTCTAACTTCTGTCTTAGGAATGTCTCCTATATTTGGCTATCACATTTACCGTTAATTTTTAAACTTTATTTCTATCGGTATTTTTATTATCGTCAAGTGTCGAGATGCATTACATTTTTAACTTAACTTACTGTGAAAGTATTGTTTTTCAATTAAATGAGTATATCTTAAAATATTGAAATAGAACGTGCAAATATTTTCCAACCGTTATATTAGGAAAGTGACTAACTGTACTTGGTCGTACATAGCTCCGCTATCGCTCACTAGATGGCGACACACGTCATGAAACATATAAATAAATAAATAAATATTAGGGGACAATCTTACACAAATAAATAATAAATATGTGAGAAACATGTCTTGTTCGGATTTCTATTGTTATCGTCTTCAACAATTCTTTTTTTTTATATCTAGTTATCATTATTATCAGGCTTTCGTTCATAAAGCAGTTATTAAATAAACGTACTTGAAAAAATGTCGGTCGTGTTAAATGGAAGTAAGAAAATAAGCAAAACTTAAATATTAGACGTTCTGAATTTGAAATTAGCCCTGAATCGACATCTATAATAATTTTATTACATAAACAAATACCAAACTTTTATATTATACAAGATTTTATAATAAAAAAATATCTAAATAATCAATTGATTGATTGTAAAGTGTTTTTCGTTTAATATCAGCCGATTCCCGATACCTCATCTCGCGCCGCCCCACACTCGCTAATTCACAGCATAACTCCATATCTCAAACACCCAACCGACCGAAACATACCCCTCTCGCTCTAACAACCTAGAGAAACCCAATCCAACTGTTTGTTTTTCCTTTTAGATCCTTTCAAATCTTATTTTGAATTTTATTCCTTCGTACAGGGGCGTTGCAGTTGTCGCATATCCGACCTCTCGTTCCAACTCACCTGTGAATATGAGCTGGCCCGCTCTCGCTTTTTGTAATTTTAATCCGCGGAACGGTTCGAAACGTGATTCGAGTCCATAGGAAAAGTTTTTTATTACAGATGTTTGGAATTCGCCGAAGCAAGGACGGGATTTCGCCAAAGCAACGTATCGATTGGATTTCGAATATTGGTGTTGCGATCTAAAAGGTAGTAACTTGAGAAGCTTTAATAGCACAGGCTATTATATCGGTCATCATTGTTTGTTTCGGGATACCGAATAAACCAGATTGCGTTCAAGCTTGATTGAAAGATTCTGCACTATTTTGTTGCAGTTCTGTTACGAGACTTATGAGTTATGAGCCTTATGAAACTTCATCTCCGATATCAACTTCTGACCTCAATTTCATTTCCTTGGGATAGTTTTAGGTACAAAAATACCCATGTTTTAACTCTGGTTGGCGTGATTGAATGACAAACTTACAAACATCCCGGTAAGCTGTTCTACAGCTATGAAGACTTCTACAACCTACTGCTCACATTGTGTAGTTTACATACCTAAATAATTGTAACCTAAAATTATACCTAATTTAAGAATGTACCTAAATTAAAAATTAGACTGATTTTTTTATCATATTAAACTTACATTTTTTTGTCAATGACATTTTAAAATTATACAATTGTTATTATAATACGCTACATAACTACATACATGTTAGTTAGGTAGGTACCTATTCTCAGCATGACTTATTGACTTAAACAATTGTTACGAATAAATATTTAGTAAGGGCAAACATTTGTGTGATGGGCATGAATATTTGTGTCTGAGTCTTGGATGTGTTCTATGTATATTAAATATATTGTCGTCTAGCACCCATAACGCAAACCTTATTGAGATTACTATGTGGGTAGTTCGATTTGTGTACCTAAGATTTTCCATTTATTTAGTGCTACTCCTAGCAATTGTAGGAGAATTGTTGTGCCTACAATTGCAAGGGCTCTCTTTAGATATCTCTGCACAAACTACAAAAACCATAGGAAGCCGATCCGTTAGCTCTTATAGTGTAAAAGAACAAAACCAGAGGCCGCGCCGACAGATTACCTCGCCGCTCCACCAATATTTGCGTTGGCTGTTGACACGCAAACCGCCTTAGCCAAGTCAATAGAAGGGTTCACTAATGCCCTTTTTACCACAAAAAGCTTGGGCAAATATTGGAGCAAACGCGCACGCTGGGAGCTCTTGTTTTGGATGAATATTGATAAGTTTGTAATTATCTAGTCTAGTTAAGCGCTGTTATAACTAGCCTTGCGCAAACTTGGATCTTTTAAGTCTACCTTGCCCCTTTATTTGTGAAACTGCTGTATTGGTAAAAACAAATCCTAAATCTTTCAAACTATCTCAGGTGATCAACAGAAATACTGACCGCATTCGTAATCTTTGCGCAGTATTTTCTCGGACTTGCACAATAATAAATAAGTTACGTAAAACTTAGGCTCAATACAGAAGATACTATTCTTATGTAATGAGCCCAAGTTTTAAGTAACTTATTATAAGTATGTGAAATGCCCACCCAGCTTTAAGGTGCCTTGTGAGTAAGTACCTTCACGCTGGTCTTCTGTGGATACCCTTCAATCATGGTTAATGTCGTGGGTTTGAAACATTATAGACCTTTAACAGTGATAATCTCAATAAATAATCACGTTTTTATGTGCACCGGTCTGGTACCTGGTACCTACTTCTATTTTATAGGTACTGTATGGTGAAGCACACTACCCCTTACGACTCTATAGTCTCCTAATCCTTGTATCTGTTCATTTTATTTTGCAAATGCCTAGTCACAGTAGCCACGCCTAAGACTGGCTTCGACCAAAAAAATCCAAAGGGTACTTATATGCGAGTGGATCGTGTTTCTATCACGAATCCTACCTTTCAATAAAAATAAAAACTAGGCACATATAAAAGCCCGTAAGCGTAATCAAGCGGATACCGTCTTCAGATTGACGTCATGGCCGTTACGTCACTAACGCTGAAACAATCGCGAGCAGGCCATTAGCGATTAACGAGCGATCGCCGGCGGGGTCTAAATTAAAATAAATATTTGCGCCCGCGCGCCGCGCTTTCAAGTCGCCGACACAGGTGCCGCGGTACACTCGCGCGCGCAACTCATAAGCCGTGGGGCCAGAACGGCTATCACAAGACGGCACGCGAGCTGTGTTGCGGCGATAAAGACTACTCGTCACTTTCTAATTAGAACACTTAGAAAGAGACGGATAGCGCTCTCGCCGCGAGACAGCTCGCGAGCCATCTTGTGATAACCGTGAAGGGAAGGCTACAAGTCACAATTTTAATAGTCTAACTAAACTAACAAAAAGATGTAACACTTTCCAAAAAGGTCACTCGTCAATGACGCCTTCAGTTTTGTTAGCATACATGGGAATTTAAAAAGGCAAGGGAATTCATAGACTCAAGACAATATCGAATGTAAATTTGATTTTAATGTGTTTCTCGTGCGAATAAGTAATTGCGTGACCGGTGCGAACTCTCGAAGTGATCTAGAACTTTTTTATGATGGATACTAGTACAAATGCTCATAGTCTATCACACTACTGACATAGTATATATATATATGTATGTATATATATATATATATAGATAAAAAGCAGAGTTCGAGAATGTGACTTTCCGAAAACAATCAGGTGTCACACAAATGCTTTCTAGGAAAGGTTTTGGCAGCGAGCTTATAGTCGTATTCATAAACTTCCAAAAAAACAGTTTTAGCTAAAATGCCGTTAAAATTAGTTTATCTTTATCTGTCACTTTGACATTTGTGTTCGTAAGAAAGGGACCAAACGCATTTTATTTATCAGAGGCATTTTATGTTTTATGATGTCAAAGCGGACCCTGGGCTCCTTTAGGGGCACAACCGGGAATAACGGTAGAAGGATGATAATGACTGTATGTTTTATGAATAAGGTGGACAATCTTTTTTTTACAGTTGTACTGGGCTCAAAAATCTTTTGTTGGTCACTGTACCTTCTATGACATACGATACCCATACATGACATGATTTTAAATATGGAAAGACCACGCATACTTATCTGCCTTCATATGGAAATTAATCTATAAATAAAATCTACAAGAGGATATGGGAAACAATGAATATTTTGTTATTATACAATCAAGAGGTATTCATTTAAGTAAAGTAATTCACTGATCACTAACGTTTAAGTCTGTGAATTATTATTTTTATTTATTTCGACTTTCGAGTTTGAATTCATTACGTATTACGAAGTACGTAATACGTAATGAATTCAAACTGCCATAGATCCCTAATTCCAGGAAGAAGAAGAAAAATCATTTAAAAGGAGCTCGTAGCGATAGAAGCGATTTTAATTTGGCAAGGATCATCATATAACACCATTTACTGTTTGACAACCTAAAAGTATTTGTATACCAGAATATTTAGAAGATTTACAATTGTAAGTACAAGTCATGGACTTTATTTATTTTTGTGAAATTCATGAATTTAGCCATCTCTTGTCTAGATTGTGTAACTTCCTAGACTATTATGGCGCCATCTCTCGTCTCAAGTAAAAAGTTCTATTTTTTGTACGCGTTTTGCACGGAATTGTACCTACATGAGAATTACATACGCAAATCGGATGGCCTGCAAATGCATGTGACCCAATCAGAAGTAATGACTGCAGATTATCTGGATCGAACCAATTGGGAATCAGGTTTGATAATTACAAATAAAAATATATCTGTGTAAATTCAGGTTAATTTTAGGATATTGACATGTCAATTTCGCAGCGGCAGTAATAACTGTGCTGACTTGTGAGGTCACAACTCCCACGTATTTTCTTACTTATTTTGATACATTTTGCAAAATCTGTATAATCTGCATGCCGCCGTATTGGTAAATTTAGCGTTTAAAGCATTAAAATATTTTCGTTTATGCAAATACACATTTTGGTTTTAATCATTTCATAAATGCGCGAAAGCAAAAATAAATTATTTGGACAGAAAAGGTGAGATCCCTTCAATTTTGTGAGATCCTTTCATTTCATTAGTATAAAGGTACTGGTACACATGCTGTTTAGGAGCATGATTGTTTGAGCATGCTCAATTATTATTTAAGCAAATATCATGCTACTTACTAGTAACTTTACATTTACACATGCTATTTGATCGAGACTAGCATGCTTTCGTGCTACTAAAGAGCATACGTGTAACAGTACCTTAAGGCGATAAAGGTATAACAACGAAAGAGTTTTCAATAACTAATTAGTAGTTGGGCGTTATATTCGACATCTTCATTCATCATCTTAATCGTCACATCAGCCGAAAGTTGTCCACTGCTGGAATAGGCCGTACAAAAGGGTGCCACATTGTCCTGGTGCTGCGTCACTCGCATCCAGCGGACCCCCGCGACCTTTACCTACACGTGTATCTGATTAAAAACGATAGGTACAATGATCAAAGAAAGGTCGTGCGAAACATCACAGATTCAACAAAAACGTATTCTACTGAATCGCTACACGGCATCTTTCCACCCACGCGGCGTTATTAATTACGCCGCCATCTGTTAATGAGTAGAGATATTAACGAGACTTATAATTACGCATAAAATATGGCGGCTATTGATTAAACATCATAGGCTTTTGATACTCTCAGCTAGGTAATGAGAGATCATTCGTTACCGTGCAGAAAAAGAAATGACTCTCTCTCAGAATTTTTTAAAGGACTAGTAGGTATTAATACCAGTCTTAGTCTAGGTTGCACCAAACCGTTTCTAATCGTAAGCGGTGTTCGTTCAAATCTAAGTGTATGGAAAGTTGGGCAAGTTTCTATGGAATGACAGATTTAACGTTGATCGGGCTGTAATCGTAAGTTGGTGCAACTCACCCTTATAATCCAGTCAATAAACTAACAACTTGTATCTTAGAATAAATGTCGTAAATAATTTATAATATCTTATTTTTTCTGTGTAACGGATGTATTATCAATTAAATAGTTCTAAAGAGAGAAGAAAATAGTTAGTTAATAGACAGAATCCGACAAAATTTCAGATATCATTTTTTTTTAATTAACTACGTAGCTTCTGAAAAGTCAAAAAAAAATATAATCTTCTAAAATTATAATTTTCTTGTTCTTAATTATATTTAATCTTTGTCTTTATTTTGGTTCATTTACATTTGCTCTATAATATTCAAGATAAATCATACAAAAAAACACAATGCATGCTTCATTTAAATCTACATACTTACATCCGGGTGGAAAGTTTGTCGGATTCTAGAATGCATCTTAGAATCTCTCTTATATATCTAGAACTCTTTTATACATTAATGTTTTTGAAAACTGTATTTTTCCTGGAGTACTAGTAAACGATATACTTCCATTTATTACGATTCATGAAACGAGTATGTAAGTCGAATTTTATAAGAAGACAGGAAACCATGAATACTATAGAGGATGATTTAGACAATGGAAGCCATCGAGATTTCTATTATTTTTGGGTGCCCTTTACATCCGAGGAGCCTACGTGAGATCCAAGATTATCTTTACTAATTGTGAGTTTAGTAAGACGTAAAGTTTGTGAGTGTGTAGCTCTGTTTGTATATATAGGAGATTGTCTCCGGACTGCTCATCCGAATTAAAATGATGCAGGCTTAGGCCGCTTCGTGATTTAGCAGGGCGTCATCTGTACGTATGCGGTATTTTCCACTAACCCGAGAGCTTACTGATCACCTAGATTTCTTGACTTGTTGGTATAATGTCAGTATTATATTGCGCGGAAGCGATGCAGTACTGCATACGTACCTGCGTAGTGATGTGCCGTTACCGTAAATTACGAGAACGGGGAGAATTTTGGGGTAACGTTCTCGGTAATGTTCTCCGTAACGGTAATTATCGAGAAAGTATTCTAAGTTTTTATTTTTTTCAAGTTTTTTCATCGTAATTCTATTACAATTAGTAATGAAAATCTACACACAAAAAAACGAAATAGTCATACTAAAGGAACTCGTATATTTCCAAAATTACCGTAAATTACCGGCGTAAATTACCGAGCATGTTCTCGGAGAACGTTCTCTGGTATTATTTCCGTTAGGAATCTCCATATTTTCATTGAAACGGTAACGATGTAAGTGCTTGAATGAAAAAAAAGCTTTTAAATTGGTAGATTTAAAATATATTTTTACTGCAAGAATAATACACAGTTCAGTAGATTTGTAAATAGGTTTATTTTTTATTGTATATTTATAAAGGTAGATAATTTAAAACATACATATAATTAACAAATGCAATAATCGTCTTAAAAAATATTAAATGTTATGTGATTGCTGCTAATTATCATAACATTTTTTATTTAATAATGTTACGATAATTTGCGGATATGTATTAAACATGCAAAATCACGAAATAACTAGAAATATAATTATTTTCTGAAACAAGTTTAAAGCTTGTCTTCACATCGGTTTTTTTTTAATCCTATACTAATATTATAAATCCGAAAGTTTAGAAGTTTGGATGTTTGTTACTAAATCACACTTAAACGGCTGAACCGATTTGAATGAAATTTTGCATGAAGATAGTTTATAGCCTGGATTAAAATATAGGATAGTTTTTATCCCGAGTCCACGCAGAAGATGTCGCGGGCGGAAGCTAGTGTTGTTATATAATTCTGTTGAGCAAAACACACTTACCTCATCAACAGCTGAATTATCGGGCCGTTTTGTGGATACAGAACTGTTAACATCACTAGTAGGAGAATTGTTCTTTGGGACGATTTTTGTAAACCCAGTTTTAACATCAGCAGGGCAATTTTGGCAGTTCTTAACCAAATGTTGAGCGAAACGAGTAACATTTTTGTCGGTATACCTACACATGATTACAAAACCAGCAATGGTATTTGATTCGTTCGTTTTCGATAGTTTCTCTAAAATATTCTAAACTTTACATTTTGGTCTCATTGTTCTACTATCAGTAACACTTGTATTCACAACACAATTCACAAATTCACAATAGGTCACTTCAAGATGAACTAAACTGTAGCATGTAGCCGGTGCTATGGGCATACTTTCCCTACCACCGGCTAACTGATAAGGGTAAGGGCCAATCAGGAACCATTACAATTCAGGTATTCTGGGACCCAGGTTCCATTTTGTTGGCATAGCGTACTTAGATATTGCCCATTTAGTCATAATGGGTTCCTTTAAGTACCTGCTAGAATACAATTACGACCCTAACTGATAAGCCTTTATCTATTTGCAAAATAACGCTCAAACCTTAAATGAACACGAATTATAATAAAATATCTTAAAAAGTCACGCGCCATTTTCAGTCAACTTAATCTCACCAAAATTACTCGCGAAGAACTTTACCGAGAATTCTCGGTAATTTACGGAAATTTTACGCAATGAGAATTACCGTAAGGGCGTAATTTCTCGGCGGCACATCACTATACCTGCGTGACACCCCGCTCAATAAAAGCACTCATTGAAATGTAGGCGCGCATATAAGAATCTGTCTGTGACTCAGCACAGCTTAGTTATACTGATACCTTAGTTTTAGTGGACAGAAATACCATATAATCCAGAAATAAGGTACTGATACCGCACCACCAAATAGGAAAATGTTCTTAGCGTGAACGCACGCTATACAATATAAGTAATATTCGTAATAAGCAGACAGTTTTAGAGTAAAAACCCTCTTAGCACTTGTGAGTTAAATAAACCATCTCAAAGACACCGGCTCCGTAATCAGACTCCGCACAGAAGTGTCAAGTAGGGACTGAGTACACAGTCGGTGTACTGAGGTCGTGTTACCGGGAAACCGATATACCGCCGGACGACATACAAAACCAATTAACATTAGGTAGCTTTGGCCCAGTATGGTTGGGTCAATAGTGATTTATGAATGACTTTAAAGGTTTGGTTTTGATGGCTCTCATTTTAGGTTATGTGGGTTGGTGCGATGGTAAGACGCCAAGCCTGGCTCATTTATAGATAACTTGTAAATTACTTTTTGTTATTTATAGTTAAAAAGTTTCCGTAGTTTGTAAATAGAGGGTAATAATGGGAAATACTCAACCGAGTATAAAACATCTTTCACTATAGCTAAATGGACCTTCAGGAGTTAGCAAATCATTGTAAAATTTTGCAAAATTTTGGCATTACTAACCGACATAAGGGTATAACGGATCTTTTGAAACCTACGCTTATAATCTAACTATATATATAAAGCTTCACTATAGTTCGATTATGTGGGATTGGTACTTTTTGATGACTTTGTATGATGCTGGCTGTTAGATGATGAATACTTAAACGATCGAACGTGGTTTGAATAGTTTTAGAATGGTGAATGATTTGACGTATGATTCAGTTTGTAAGACGATTTGTTATAGTTCTCGTGTTTCCCTGCCATCCCACTCTACATAACACAGATCTAATTACCTAATATAGAAACCGAATAAGATAAGATAAAGATAAGATAAGATAAAGATAAAATATTTATTTTGCAAGTGGGCCGCAATGGCACTTTTACAGGTCTGACTCTACTAGCGTTTCCAAATATAAGACCATTGTCAAGAGGAAACGCCGGAACAAACTTAACAGTAAGCAATTTTTAACAAAATAATCTTAGTCACCAGCGTAGTTCCGCAGGAGAACCAGTCAAATACCTTAAAATTAAACAAAAGTCAAACAACACGACGTCAAGGGCTATTTTGATTCCGGTCTGGGCCATGCATTTCTGTCAGTCATATAGTCTTCAACTCTATAATAAGCTTTTGACATCAATGTCTTTTTTAAATATTTTTTAAGAGCTGGGAGGGGTAATTTTAAAACGTCGTCAGGTAACTTGTTGAAGAAATGGATACATTGACCCAAAAATGACCTCTGTACTCTACGGATACGAAACTTTTTAATTGCAATTTTATTTTTGTTCCTAGTATTGAGCTTATGAATATCCGAATTTTTTGTAAAAGAATCGATGTTTTTAATTACATAAATAATATTCTCATATATATATAGAGATGCTACAGTCATAATATTAATTTCCTTAAAAAGGTCTCTTAAGGATTCTCGTGAACTCAATAAATATATTGAGCGAATAGCCCTTTTTTGTAATACAAAGACAGTCTGTATATCAGCTGCTTTACCCCAAACCAGAATCCCATATGTCATCACACTGTGAAAATAACTATAATAAACTAAGCGAGCTGTTTCAACATTGGTCAATTGCCTAATTTTCCTAATAGCATATGCTGCTGAACTTAACTTACGTGCTAGGACTGTTATATGGGGACTCCATTGTAGGCTTCTGTCTAAAGTTATACCAAGGAATAAAGCCTTATCAACCATTTCTAGACATTCATTATTTAAAAATATTTTAGTTTCTACTGGTCTAACATTAGGCAAAGCAAACCTTACACATTTAGTTTTCTTAGCATTAAGTAGTAGATTGTTAGTTGTAAACCAGTCAAGTACTTTGACCAATGTGTTATTTACTCCACTGTAGTCGGATGATTTCCGATCAACCTTAAACACTAATGATGTATCGTCAGCAAATAGTACTATGTCACAAAGATTAGGAATTATATACGGTAAGTCATTTATATAAACTAAAAATAAAAATGGACCTAGGATAGAACCCTGAGGCACCCCTAAAGTAACTGTTGCTCCATTAGACTGCGTCCCGTTTACAACCACTGTTTGCGTTCTATTACTGAGATATGAAGACATAAGACTCAGCGCATTTTCAGACAGACCATAATGCTTTAGTTTCAAAATAAGCGTTCTATGATCGACACAGTCGAATGCTTTGGTTAAATCGCAAAATATTCCAATTGCATCACAAGAATTTTCCCATATATTGTAAATGTGTTCAATGAGGACAGAAGCGGCATCCGTTGTCGAACGTCCCCTTGTAAAACCGTATTGTTTATTAGTGAACAGTTTATTCCTATTGAAGTGTCCTACAAGTTCGTTTAACATTAACTTTTCGAAAACTTTACTCAATACAGGTAATATAGATATGGGGCGAAAATTTTTTAGGTCATTCAGATCACCCGACTTAAAAAGAGGTATAACTTTACTATATTTCATGAGGTGTGGAAAATTTCCCTCCGACAGGCAACTATTGTAAATAAAGGCCAAGTAAGGTGCAATTAAATCTATGACATGATTGATGACTTTAACTGACGCTCCCCATAAATCTTCCGTTTTCTTTAAATTTAGGGACTTAAATGTCGCAACAACCTTCAACGAATCTACTTTACTAAATTCAAACCTTACATTGCATTTATTAACGTTAGCGCAAAGCAAAGCGTGGGCTTCTGCCGCAGATGATTGAAGACCTTTGGTTGTGCTACTCGCTATGTTGGAAAAATAGGTTTCGAATGCCGAAGCAACTATAGATTAGATTTTTCTAGTTAGAATAGATTTTTCTATCTGACCGCCGCGGACTAACCACACAGAACACAATAATAATAATAAATCATTTATTTCCGGCAGGGCCTACAAAATGTTAGTATGTACAAACTCTTACACAATTAATGTTAGTAACACAAGGATCGTCAGAACATAGGCAACAGTTACGGCGAATGAGTTAAAACATATAAAACCAACAACAATAACGTTTAAGAACACCAAGGTAAAACTACGGTAAAAAGTGAATTATGATCAATATCCTCTTCCGGAGAATTATCTATGTTCAATCTAAATATCACAGCAAGCTAGAGGCTGTTATTCGAAATGCGCTAATGCGCCTAGCCTCACCCTTCACGCCTAACGAAACCAGACCTCTACCTACGCTTAGTTACTACGAATCACGGCGTCAAGATATATTTGTGGGTGAACGGTGAGTTTAAAATAACAGCGGGGCAGCTATGGCGAAGCGGAAAGCAAGAAACAAAGACATACTTTTCCTAATACATACATAAGGTTACCAGGATTCATGGCATTAGTCCTGTACCAATTATAATTCCAGACTACTTCGGAATGTAACAATTTAATACCGTGCGTGTAAAACGGTCTTAAACTAGACAGAACAAGTAAGTAGATAATTGTTCAAAAGTGTGAGAAACTTAATTAACTGAAACAACAATTGCGGTCACTGACGACCTTATTACAAAGAATTAAATGCTGGTAGCGTGAATCAAAGCGCGCTGGTTAAGATTTAGTTTTACATTGCAAGTCAAAGGGTATACAGACGTTTATAACCCAATGCTCATATGTCGTTTTAGAATGTAGAAGTAAAGTTATGTAGCCGGACTTTTTGTTATTATGTGCGGAAAGGCCTATTAAAAGTGTTTCTCGGATAAAATGCTTTAGAGAGTGATTTCTGTGGAAATACGCGTAGTTCATTATAGATGTCATTTTAACAGTCACATACTTATGATTCTAATTAGAGCGCTTAAGATTTTAACGTCTAGTTCAAAGTTGACGCGACAGATGACGCTACTACTAGAAATTATACTGGTGAAGAATAATTAAAATCAAACTAAGACAAATAGGTAAACCTTGCATTTGAGAATATTTATTCAGTTTATTTCTATTTTAGCATCATTCGCGTTTCCATGTACCTAAGTACCTATCGTTTTATTGTTAAAGCGAGCCTTAAATCTCTGATTTCTCTCAAAATATAGTCAAGTTACCTTTTAAAGGCTTTTTATTACGCAATATATACTTATTGAAACATAGCAAACCATTGACGACCGGTTAGCCTAGTGGGTAGTGACGCTGCCTACGAAGCTGAAGGTCCTGGGTTCGAATCCCGGTAAGGACAAATATTTGTGTGATGAGCATGAAAATTTGTTTCTGAGTCTTGGATGTTTTCTATGTATTTAAGTATTTATATCTATTAAATATATCGTCGTCTAGTACCCGTAACACAAGCCTTATTGAGCTTACTATGGGGCTAGTGCGATTTGTGTAAGATGATTGTTCCCTTATATTTATTTATTTATTTATTTATTATTATTTATTTAAGCTTGTTTCGATCAAAATTAGACTTTATCGCAACTACTTTGAATTGGAACAAAATATTGTTCTCACCAACATCCCTAGCTCATAGGAAACTCTATTGTAAAGATGGTTTTGATCTATAAAACCTTTTATACTCTTAGCTCAAGTATAAGATCATCCATTTGCAAAACCAATTTACGCGGACCCCTCGCCAGGAAGCATTTCATTGACGCGAGGGCTCTCTGTAAGTGGCCGCGGTTAGTTCCGACGGGAGTCGTAATTGCGAGCAGCGCCACTGTCTTTGTGGTTGTTCCACATTTTAATGCGTGCTTCATTTAAATAATGCTGCATGTTTTAGTTTCAAAGAAGTGGATGAATGTTTAATATTTATGATAAAACGACGCGTACCCGGCTTAGATAAATCTAGGTATATAACAAAGTAAGCTAAATTCGTTTCAAATTGAGTAGATAAACAATTTTTTACTTCAATCGACTACCTACTTATCTGAAATATATTTTGAACAATTTAGGAAAACATAAAAATGCTTGTTGAATAATACGCTATAAGATTTAATAATTTAACACCGCATTTTTACAATTTTATTCGTATATTGTATTTGATCATTCTTGATACATAAACTATCAGATAACCTGCCTTCATTGAAGTATTGGTGTCGTAAAAGCCGTTGCCACACAAAGGCACGTCGTAACAGATAATTTATACGAGCTATAAGTATGGGCCATAAAACTTTATAATCAGCGCCACCTGTTGTCGGATAGTCGGACTATAGTTTTGTTGATGCGTTTAAAATTTGTATACATTAAGTGGGTGCTTTTTGCTCTTTATTGTCATTGTGACAAAAGAGAAAAATAAGTGATTTCATTTGAAACTAAAAATACAACCAAATTTTACTCCTATTCCATTCCTCACACACATATTATGCGACCTACAGTTTCGTTTTGATGTTATAAAATCCAATTTTCTGTTAGAAATGCTAAAACTATTTATAGGTCATACCACATATGCACACTCTATAGTGTATACTCAACCTTATACTTGTTCGCTACAGGCGATACGAGGCGTTTAAGAATAACCCCCTAAAGCCCTAGGTCTCAATTCGGTTTATAATTTTTCAAGTCCCAATCGCTGTGACTGTTTCGCTCTCAGTCTGCTGCGTAAGCTAGGCGCGCGTACAAGCGAGCGAGAGAGAGAGAAAACCCTATTGAAACGTGCTTGAAACCGAAAGCGACGAAGAAAAATGGACCTATGACACGCGGCGATACGGGGGAAAGGGGAGATAATTGATTGGCTCGTGATTGATGAACTGACTTTAAAGTCGGTGAAATTTTAGACTTTACAGTGCATTAGTTAAAGCAAATAGATACCTAGTCTTAGACTTTCATGTGTGGGTGCATAATGGAGTACTTTTAGGGAGATATTTTGTTTTAAAATGAAATAAGTATCTATTTTATTAATGTTTAATCGTAGGGGTCTAGTTCTGAAACGTTAATTACTGAAACACTATCTTGATTTTAAAAGTACAAGTTTTTTATATACTAAGATGTTATGGAAAGCTGCCTTAGGCTGGTTTTAGTGTCACGCTGACCGACGGCGCTGACAGGCTATGTACGATGTTGAGGGAGCGTTTTAGAATAACGCTGAGCGGTGAGCGCTGACGATCGTATCAGCATATCATACATCAGCTGCGCGCCGACCGCTCGGCGGCGACGGTCAGCGTGACACTAAAACCAGCCTTAAGTCTGTGACAGGCGGGCGTTCGACGGCGCAAGACGCTCATGCGCAAACGCTCTACGCTCCGCTACGAGCGGGGAGGAGCGCGGCGTGCAGGCCCCGTATGAAACAAATGCATTTTATATGGACGCTCCACGCCCCGCTCGTAGTGGAGCGTGCACTCAGGCCGTACACTTAAGAACGCCATATTAAGGTGCGACCACACCGCTGCTCAAAATACGCTAACGCACCGTAAAACGCAGCAAAACGTATGACGAATACGTGACGCATACGACACCTCGACGCGTATACACAGCGTTAAGCACCGATGTGGTCGCTCCCTTATTACGTTTGATCGTGTTCCCCAGCCCCGCTCCGCTAACGGCCTAAGACTCTCATCACTTAAAACATAATTAAATAAGTAATGTATGGATGAAACTTCTATTATCAAATCAATAAATCAAATAACTCGCTCGTGCGCTTTAAAACGAACGCCGGAAATCTACATCCGTAATTACAAATTAATAAAAAAAGTATCAATATGAATGTCTGCAAATGATAGCTCTCCGTCAGAACCAAATCGAATTACAGGATCCTATGCAAAAAATATAATGATCACATATGTCATAGATAAAGTGATAAATGATTTTCCCTAGTCTTTCTGGAATTGACATAAGATTGAATTTCATCTGGCCTCTGGCTTTATTCACTAACTGCACAAAACTGGAATTATTTAAACAAATAGAAAACAGACCTGTTGTAAACCGACAGCTGCCTAACGACAATATAACTATTTATTGCCATAATTAAATACAAACGCTTGTTAGTTTTGTGAAACAAACCCCTAATCATATTGTAATTAACTTCGTTTTTACGCTAATTCTCGACTCTACGTTTTTTCTACGTCGGCTACGTTTTTAGAGACAAACGAAAATAGACCTTCACATCGCAGCGCACGACTTAAATTAGATTGCCACAATCGAGTCACCTTTTTTTTCTTAACAAGTCGTTATCAAAGCGTAATGAATTGTATCTCCAGGCAGCAAGGTGCTAATTTGTGAATAGGTGCGATGGTCAAATATTTGACTTTGTGAGGTGTTCTTCTTCCATATAATTAGATTGCAGACACCTTGGTGAGATGACCATTGGCGCCTGGGGCCGTTTAGGGTGACCTCGTTTCAGAATTTAAATCAGGACTTTTAATGAGGTCTGTCTTTTCAACTCCACGTTTTTTATTATTACTTATAACCTATTCTCGCCGCTATTTCACCATCTTGCTAACGGTCCTAACAGTGACAATTGGTCATAGTTTCTGGGTCACCAAGCAAAAATGGTCGCTGGATAGCATTCTCACTTATCGACCCAGGAATGTACTTCGAAGTGTCGTTGTCAGGTTGGTCAAATAGAGGGCCTGTTAGTATTTCTAGGAATATGTAAATTTAGAAAAAAGTTTCTTAAATTATAGGTTAAATTTTGCGCTAGTGTTACTATCAAGTGGATTGTGACATTAATAAATTATTGTAAGTAAATATAAAATAAAGTAAGTTATCATGGCATTTTGAAATGCGGCAGCATAATAAACTCATATATGCTAAGTAATGTTAACTCAATAAATATTGTGGGTAATGTGGCATTACAGTTAGTTTACACTTAAAAGGAGAAAATCGCCATTTATGTGCTTCGACAAAAAAACATCTCATCGCTGTATAAAGTCATCTTTACTAGTTTCCAGTTCCACAGGGTCAAATGTATTTTACAGTTTATAGGTATTTTACTTGTATAAGTTATAGCATAATGCGTATACGACTTAAGATGAAATTTGGTATAAAAATATTCTATAACCTGGATTTAAAAAAAAAAACGTTTATCCCGAAAAAAATCCTAAAGGGATGACATTGATGATGGATTTGATACAGCAGTTCAGGCGGACGAAGTCACCGACAAATGATAGTTAGTAACATGTAAAGTTGCACCGTTTTATAATGTTATCTCGGATCACATCGTAGACGATACTACACACGATGGAAGTGACGGGTATGCTGTATTACACATGATTAAACCATGAACATGTCACGTCACTAGACACTACTAACTTATCAAACGCCAAGCGGTGGTAACGTAAAAGGAAGTTTCAATCAATCAATATTTATTGCGTTTGTTTACTTGGGTATACTTATATTAGAAGTTTCAGTACCTAGCTAATACATTGATGTAAATTACAACTTTATGAGAATGTACCTGCTTGTTAAATGCTTTTCTCACCTATAGTTGAAAAACTGTTTATTATTTGCTGTATAAGTATTTATCGCAGAACACTGAGAGTGGACGAATGCTTACATCTTCTGAGATGGATTACTTTCTTTGAAAATATCGTTTTTAAACCGTTCAGTATGAATGAATGAATTGTGTAATTGTGTAAAAAGGGTATAAATTGGTGTTACATTATTTATGTTATTTCCATCCTTATTTTGCCATGTACGCCTTGTGCGTACAAATACTCTTTAATTAAATTAGCCTAGTATCCTTATATCGAATATTTTGGCAAATCATTACTTTAAGGTAAAAAAGAATGCATCATGGTCACCATATTTAAATTTCCAATAAATGCTAGTATGGTATCTCTATCAATATTTTTTACCGATTCGGTAACTGGGCAGTGTTTAGCCCACGGCGTACCGCAGGTGGTTAACAAGTTTATAAAATGTTATTTCTACCGAATTTTGATCGCACGTTATTTTGATAAAGAAAACAAATAAATCAAACTAAAACTTGTTATCGATACAAACTACCTATCTGTTTCTAGTTTTTATTATAATCAACTATTTTATTACACATTAAACGTATAACTAGGTACTCTATTTTCACCGAACAACTGTAATTTCAGTTGGTACTTTTTACGTTTTGTACTTCTAATGAACTGAGATGCCAATTGTAACAACCAAACTGCAATGAAAATAGTGTTGTATTAGTTATGATTATGACCATGAAAGTAACACAATGTAGATCAAAGAAAGATACAAAAAGTAAAACATATTGCAACGTCCTAAACTACAGGTTAGCAATCAATCACAATACCCACTAAAGCAGGCATTACCTACAACAAAGCCTATTCTGGAATCTACTCACAATAAAACTTGAAAATCGCACATTTATTCAAACTACAAATTCAAAATTTATTTAATCCTAACATGGTCGTAGATGGTAATCATCCCAAAAACGGAAAATAACACGGGCGACTAACCTTTCGTTTACGATCGAGCATAAACAAGAAAAAAAAAGAAAAAACGTAGACGAGCAACCATAAATAATAGAATCATTAACATCTGCCGCTATGATTTGGATCATCAATTTTTTTGACGAAAGTTGTACAAACTACGAATAACTGTAGGCTCCGTCGGGGGGCGGGGACGACGTGTTTTGACGGTTATTCACATTATCTTTTAATTTCCTTTACTAAATTAACTGACTTGGGTTATTGGATCGCGAACTTTAAAGTTCATCGAGATACTAATGTAAGGGTTGATTAGAAATAAATATTTGCACCTAGTTGATCTGAAATAATTCCGGTTAAATTAAAATCTAGACCTGAGATAGTCGAAGTGCATGTGTTGTATAATTGAGTTTTTTCAAAGTTGGTCCTGGAGTCCTACTCTAGACCATGAGGCAGACGGCTAATTATCAATATTATCATACATAGGTATGTGTATATATTCACGGCATATATTCACAAACACGTAATGATTATATAAGTGCCAAGATATACATATAAACACATGCTCTTTATGTAGTGTCAAGTAAAAGCGCCTTTGAATATACTTTTACAGAACCGTTACAAAACGGTTCAGTTACAACTCAAGTAATATTGACTATATTTGTAACAAACAAAAAACGCTGGCCTCATGGCCCGGAGGGGTGATCACGTAACTTTTCGAACGCTCGTTAGGGCAACTCAACTGTCATTCCCATACAGAAGGTGACATTTAGATTTACCTGACGCGGGGTAAAACCCGGATAGATGCCCCACTTTACCTGACGTGGGGTAAAACCCGGATAGATGCCCCACTTTACCTAACGTGGGGTAAAACCCGGATAGATGCCCCACTTTTTGAAATTACTTTATATTTCTTTGTACAAAAAGCAAGATTTTTATTTGTAAAACGGGTAGGTACTTTGGTTTATTATCTTCAAATGTATGAAAGAAATAAACATTGTCTTTAATATTTCCAGAGTATTGGCGATTTTTGCGGTCCTCTAAATTTTGGGAAAACTATCCCATATAGGGGATAGTAGCCTAATCCATGTAAATTACGTTTAGGATAGATGCCCCGTCAAGAAAGAGGACATTGATCCCGCAAAAACTTTGATCGCACTTGGCCGTCCCATGCAATCGCACAGAGACATGCAACACGGTCAACTCAGTTGTAGTTGCAGAGTCTCTCGATAGATAAATAAAATAATATGTGTTTTATTCGTGAAACTAGAGTTATTGCAATCGATGCAGCTATACCCCTGGGGCAAATATCCGGGTTTCACCTTACGTCCAATGCGTTAACGTAATCGACCAGCTGTGTTGTATAGGTAAAATAAAACAAAATGTCTACTAACCAAATGGTCTGAGTGGGGGTCTCTGGGCGCACTAGGGGCCGGGTTGGGCCACAGCAACTTTGACAACATCCGTTGGCTTTGGCTATAGATGAGCTCCTAAGAAAGGAGAAACAAGTACTTTAGTTATCTATGGAAAAATGGCACCATACGCCGCTACAGGATGCATTTGTTAATTTTATGGCACTTTCGGGCGGGTATCGTGCTTTCTGATATAAATAATGTATAAGTGTTAGAAATAATTACATAAAAAAAACACAAATTCTCGAACAGTTCTGTTGTTTTGAAATTGCGCGCATACGCATAACATTATCATTTTGAGCTCTTATGTAACTGTGCAATTTGTATGCATGACACAAAGGAACAATAAAAAGTCTTACAGTTTAAGCAAATCAGATTATTATCCGTATTATTATTTATTACTAGCTTCCGCCCGCGACTTCGTCTGCGTGGACCCGGGATAAAAACTATCCTATATTTAAATCCAGTAAACTATCTTCGTGCAAATTTTCATCTAAATCGGTTCAGCTGTTTAAGCGTGATTTAGTAACAAACATCCAAACTTTTGCATTTATAATATTAGTAGGATTCATTTTACGTAGAAGACACCACGATCAAATTAGGTGACGTTCGATTCGATCACGGTAATTTTTTTCTTCGCGCGTTCATTCTCTGCACCTATCGAAGGACTGAACAATAAATATGTTACACCAAGATATGGTATATGGCTAAATAGGTAGTTAAAATTCTGACACCTTAGTACTTAGTACTTATGCAACGTTCAAGCAAGCGAGTCCCAGACTTTTTGAGGATGCATCCGGGATAGTGCTTAAATGAGGACTTTATGAGAATTTTGTCTTGATCGATCACAATTCAGATATTTGGCAGTTTTGCTGCCTGCCTTAATGTACAGGCAGCCGCGGGGAAACGTCACCCAGGGGGGTATAGAAGCTTATATGCAGGGGTATAGAAGCTTATATGCAGTGTATCACGTCACCCAGGGGGGTATAGAAGCTTATATACAGGGGTATAGAAGCTTATATGCAGTGTATCACGTTTTTCTGCTGCTGACTGTACTCAAGTGCAGAAGACAGTTGTTACTCAATAATGTAAAAAAACAAGTATATACCTACCAAAATATATCCTAAATACAAAAGTTATTGCGATTTACACGGAGGTCTTTTGCTGGTAAGAACGACGGATAGCGAAACGGCCAATACTGGGCACCGAAGAAGTTGAATAAGAGAGATTATTAATAATAATAACACGTTTTTTCGCTGCGCCCGCGCCGCCGGCGCCTGCGCCGGTGATATGGACAGCGCCGATCGAAAACCTTTGGTTCACGTTTGAACTTGAAAATTTCAGACAGGTTCGTGTCGCGCTCTAAATTAGTACCATTTTCATAAATCACTTAGACACTAATTAAATTGAAAACTATATGTAACAGTTGGTCTGCTGAGATTGGGATAAATTATTCAGCAAATGAAAGAATGAATCAAAATTATTTATTACAAAAACTAATTCATATTCAATAGGTGCATTATTAATACATTTCCTAAAAGATACCTACATATTGTATCACAGGTTGGTACATAGGTAGTAGTATATTGACGGTTTCAAATTCAAATTCAAATTATTTATTTCAGACTCATGTCCATATCGTGTTAGTAACAATAAAAACTTATAAAACTACGTTAGTTACATTAAATTATTCACTTATGAGCTTGTACTTACAAACCCATGTTTTTTTAAGGGGCATTATTAAAAAACGAGTTTGAAAAAAAACTCACGTTAGTACCATATTAGATTAGATGTACATTAATTACCACATTACAAGCAATTAATATGGAAACATAACAAGGTATTATTATACGAACATGGATAATTGCAGGGTTCGGTAAAAAATCTCGTCTTAATAGTCTTATATAGTACATTAAGCTGCATTTAGATCTGGTAATTAAACACAGTACCTAGCAATGTTCTATTTTGATAAGACGATCTAATTTCATACGATTTAGATCTGAAGACACCGTTAGATTCATATTATTATCTGAAATTATAACTACATTTAATCTTTTCCAAATAATAATCCAAATTCAAATTATTTATTTAAGATATACACTCCATAGCGTATTAGTTACAATTAAAACGTATAAGTTATACGTTTATACGTAGTTATACGGTATAACTACGTTAAACTAAAGAATGATATCGAAATGTCCCATCTAATACTGAGATGCAAATCTAAAAATGTACATGTCTGTTCACCATTTAAGATTATTATGGTCAAGAAATACACGAGAATTCAATAGCTTCAGAAATATTCTATTGCAAGTAACACATTAATATATAAACAACTCGCACGATCAATTCACGTGATTTTGCATGCGACAAATATAACATCTCTCATCCATATCTTTCTTTAGCACTGTAGGTACTTCCTTAGTTCCCGCAAGCATACTCAAATTCACTACCTGCAGTTTCAAAGTACTTAAAAGCCAAATGTTGCCAACCGCTGGCTGGTTAAAAAGTATAACGAGACAGTAATAATAGGTTGAGCAAACTTCTCGCCCGCAAAACAAACACGGACGACAGAGTAGGCGAGTCCAGAGAGAACCGAGTTTAGTGCCTCGACCGTTTTCACTCATTTACGCTTGATTTATGTTGAATTTGGCCCGTTTTTTTAACTATTCTGCGTTGAATTATGATTTGAGATAGAACTTAATTGAGGCATTTGATTTTAGGTTCGTTGTTTGGGATGGTTAATATGGAAGCGATGGATATGTGCAGTCAGGCGACCAGAAGCTTTACGTTGGTTAAAGTTTATTGATTTGATCAGTTACTCACCATTATAATGCGTTGTAAATTACATTAATTGATAGGTTTCGTTAAAAATACTTTTGTTTAATGTAAACCTAGCCAAGCGTGGATTGCCCTCATTCCCGCATAAAGAATAAGTTGTAATTAATTATAACGATCAATGAATTAATTATTTTTTAATGAGAATGTTTAACAGGTGGCAAATAGACCCACCTGCTAAGCTTGGGGTTTTGAAATATAGTGGCCTACATTGGTTACTTAGTCATAACTATTTTAAACGAAATACATGCATAAACTCACACCTGTATTCCCAGTCGGGGTAGGCAGAGCCGATGGATGAAAAAAACTCAGTGCCACTACACAGTTTCAAACCTAAATATTCCCGTAGTCTACTCCTACGGCACTCACGTTCCATATATATATATGAATCTGCACAGGGGAATATATATAACTACAACTTAGAAAAGTTGAAAAAACCCCGACATTTTAATTTCAAAGTCCAATATGTCAAAAACGGCTGAACAGATTTTCATAACACATGGCTAAGAACACTCGGGATCACATCACCATTCGAATAAAAAAAAACAAATTCAAATCGGTCCATCCGTTTGGGAGCTACGATGCTACAGAGAGATACACAGACACGTTAAACTTATAACACCCTTCTCTTTGCGTCGGGGGTTAAAAATGACTGTTGACTAGCTAACGCTTATTCGAAATTTATACAATTATAATGTACCTGTTTATTTCTGAAAGGCTTTGCACGTTGAAGCACTCTATTTATAAAAAGTTTCGATGGTGGAATGACTTAGATATCAGGTTGGACTCCCGGTCTGTACTGGGTTTAATTTTTACTTTGAGCTTTTGATCTAGGTACGTATGTATCAATAGCTTAACTTCATACTAAATATTTCGGACAAGCCTTTTGTAAGCCAGTTCTGACAAACTAGTCTCTAGATTGATAGATACTCAGAAAAGTGACCCCCCTGCGTAAAGGTGCGTATGCATCGTCATGGTTCCCAGCGGCGGCTTGGCTCACTTTGAGTATGTATATAACGATTGATTTGGTATATAATGGGTTTGCAGATTGGTTTGGTATATTAGTATTCTCAACATCGATCTTCATTTTGTTAGTGGGCGCGTGCCAATAGGTATTCTCTTTGTTAATATTTAGTTGAACTTTATACTAATTACTATTGTATTCTTCTGTATTATTATATTGATCTGTGGAGGTACGGGGCTGGAAATTACAGCAATGATCGATGCTTATCGGTATTAATACAGCTGTCAGAATAATATGTACTTATCACACCTGCATCGAAACCCGTTCGAGTCGTCAATGGGGCTTAACAAGATGCTTATATTATTTATATAGATGCGTGTAGGTATAATCTGCTTTGACGAGGTAGTTTGTAGGATTACTCTTTTAAGTTAATTTCAAATTCAATAAAGAAATGAATAATTTTATGACCTGAGGCGGATTTGAACCGGAAACCACAGGCATACACGGACTGTCGCTACTAAGTGAGCTATCGGAACAATCCGTCTCGGCCACTAAAATAACAATAATTTAGGGCCTTAGGGAGGCGTGTACCAATTGCTGATGACTATTATTTCCTTATGATAAGGTAGACTGCCCAGTGCCTGACACTGGTCTAATATATGACACTTTTAATTAACAATTCGTTTCAACGTGTGACAACGTTATGTGTTTTAAAATTATTTATTTTATTTATTATGTTTTAAGATGTGGGGAAATACAGGGAATAAGTGTGTTGTGGGCAATGTGCGAGCATACAATACTTTTTTTCTTAATTCTTAAACCCATCATTGCTCGAAACTATTACATTGAATATTATAATTGCTCTACCCTACCCTTTTTCTTCAAGTTCCCGTTATTCCTAGGAATGGGAAAATTGGCAATGACATATTTGTAGTATTAGTAGGTATGCCAGTCTATAGATAGATACATTGGTGTTATATAACCCCTGACTTGTCCATTCTATTACCTCAGTTTCGTATACCGTATGTATTTGTAGCAGCATTAGGACGTGTTTGGGCGTTGAAAGCGGGGCTTTAGGAGGCTCGAAACGCTTGTCCGTAACCACAGCCTTACATTTAATTGTCAGTTCTAACTGACGCCACGAGAACATGATCGAAACGCTGCGTTAAGTGACCTGGCTAAATTCAGTGCACTAATTGGGGGAGGGGAGATAAAGCATCTCGCTCTAATAAACGAGTGTGAGTGCAGTTAGTGCACTGCATATAACCAGGTCTAAAGAGTGGCCTTTAGGTGAACAAGGAAACGCCCACGCCTTGTTGCACGTTCCCCACGCCGCTTGTCGCCCCGCTCACCCATAACCACAGCCTTACAAGTTGCATTGTCAGATTGCGCCACGAGAAAATGATCCAAACCGCAATCCCCTAATTCCTACGATGTTTTACAACTTAATTCTACGACATCAGAATTTAATTTACAACTCTCTGGGCTGTGTTTACGGAAGATTGCTGGTCGCGCCTGCGTAATATCTTGCCTTGCGAATTCCTCGTGAACAGCCTGCGAAAGGGTCTACTAAGTGAATTTTTGTTTTTATTATTTACAACGATACTGGCACACGAGGAGCCTGCCTGTCTTGTTCGTAAGAGCAATATGGACGCTTACAAAACCAGAGGATTTACATGCCGATCCAGAGGAATCAAAAATTTCACGAGTAGAGGGTTTTTGGTAAACGGGAAAATACAAACGAGTTAACTAATCAACTAAGACTAGGGCCGATATTCGTCTTATTCGTGTCTTAGTTTCGGTCATTCGAAATTAAAAAGACGCGACCATTGGCAAAAGCCACCACCGATGGAGACCCATCGAGTACACCATGAATTACTACTCTGACAAGAGTGTACGAATTGTGCTGGCGGGCGAAGCATAGAGACCTCATTGTACCGAATAAGGCCTCTCACAGACTAGCGTGGCCTGCGGTGGCGATCAGTGATCAGTAGGAAATTTGACAGCTAAATGACAAGTTTACTATTGTCCGCCGCGGCCAGGCCGCGCCAGTCTGTGAGAGGCCTAAATACCTATGTTTGCAAATAAATATTTTGATTTTCAGGATATAAAATTAAAGGCAGAAGAGATATATGATGTGGACAATTGGACATGTCACAAAATTTACACGTTTACATTTTGCAAGTAACGCAATAATCAATAATAATAATAGTAGTTATAATCTCTGCACCACCTACTACATAATCTAGTTTTATCTCTTTCTCCGATACCCAAAGGTTGTCTGGAAGAGATCGCTCTTCAGCGATAAGACCGCCTGTTGTCTACCTCTACCTACATGTTATTGTATTGTTTTTCTTTTTAACTGCTTTGTTTGTGTGAGGTGTGCGATAAAGAGTATTTGTATTGTATTGTATTGTAACGCAACCTCTCTGACACTCGTTCTAGTTGCAATGTTGTATCATATTGCCTGTTCTAAGTCTTACATTAAAAAAAACTACTTTAAACAGAGAATTGTAATGACATCGTTGCCCACAATTGATACAACATTTGATTTACGAGGAAATAATAATAATGTCAAGAACTTAATAGAAGCCCGGGTCGAGCAAGCCTGCAATTAGTGTCCGGTTGTACAAATATGAATGGGCCCGGGCCGGCGCCTGCGCGGCCGGAGGGCGGGCTGTACACTCCAACACGAAATCGTGTAAAGTTGGCTTAAATTAAATAATTGTAGTGGCAAGCCAGTCTTAACAAAAAAATATACGAAAACCTGAGTCGACAAAAAAAAACGATATTATTATTAAACCTATGCTCAGAAAATTTCATTCGATTTCTTTTCGATTCGATTAGATTATTTTTTTTCAATTTCGGTTGAGAAATGCTACCTGTACCTAGAGGAGGACAGCCGGGGTTCCAGACACACTAAAATATTTTTGTCCGAAACAGAGAACTTCTTTCGCTTCGCTCGCTAGGTACTAATCTTATATAAGCTGTGGTTACCTATAATTAGATGAACATCAACCAAGAATGTTACCTAAGCTACATATTGAATTGTACGATGTATTGACTGTTGGTTATCCTAAATAAATTAAATATATAACCTACTTACTCGTATTATAAATGTGAAAATGACCCTGTCTGTTTGTCCGTCTATTACCTTTTCACGCTCAAATCGATTTAGATGAAGTTTGTAATGGATATAGTTTAAGACTCCAGGGACAGGGGATGGTTTTTATACCCGAAAGCACCCCTAAAGGGAATGAAAAGGAGAATTGAAGTTTCTATGGGAAGAGAGTTACATTCACTTAAAACAAAGTGGAAAGCGGTCATTATCGCTATACAATATGTGACTGACTCAAATAGGTAGGTACAAACATGTTTTCCGCCCTGATATTTTCGATTTCAAAATGGTGATTATACTGACGCAAACTTTAACAATAAATCATGTACATAGTTTAAATATAACATATACTAGTGACTGTACCATCACATAAACCGGACCGATGCAGATTATAGCCCAAATATGGACTCGCGGCTACGTAATCAAACTATCCGACCGTTGCTCCAAGCGAAACTATTGTCACGATAATTCTATAAAAACCCGGCTGACGTGACATCTAGCCTGATCTCCGATCGCAAGATACGCCAGTAAACTTGGACGTATATGGAGCCGAAGCCTAATTAAGTAACATAAACCGAATATCGTTCAAGTCGTTACCTTTCACCGACAAACTAGACGAAAAAAACGAAACGCCGCAATAGATTAATGATACGAGCCAACGCCGTGTTTAAAGACGAAAGAAAAACAAACTAACAATGTACGAGTATGAGCATCATACTGCTTGTGCGAGCTAAAGAGCTGCAGTTCGAATTTCGAACACAGAACGGACTATGTAAGCGCGATGCTCGCTTGTTTTACAGTGTTCCTCGTTCAGGAGTGTGGCGGTGTCGTGGCTGCGAGCAGTGACGCGGCGGCCGCCACCCGCGCGCTGGAGCGAGACCGAGCTACGGGTTCGAAAGGGACGGGGGAATAATCGATAGAGGCGCCACCGTAGCGCCGCGGGGCGGCGCTCGCGCCGGCCCCACGCGCACACGTTATTGAGAAATTCCCAAGATGATGCATAATTCTTTTTGGTTTCCTGTGTGGTTACTCCCTGTTAACAATATTACCATTTCGGTGCGCGTTTATCGAGGCTATCTCTGGCGACTTTGTATGCCCTTTGTTGCTGATTTATAAGTTAGCGGTGCGATTGTTTCGAGATAAACCGTTTAGCCGTGCGGTATATCAGTCCGGAGCTCGGAGGGAGCAATCGTATTCGTGTACGAATCTTATAAGATAAGCTTACACTCACACATGTAAAGTTCTGCAGGGGTAGACAGTGGTTTGCTTTACCTATTACATTCAATCTTTTTAGGTTCGATTCTTCATGGACCCATCATTTATGGTATCCTATCGCAATAACTAAATTACATTTCCCAACGGTATCGTTTGTCCGAATTTTAATTTCGGCAAAAACCCAATTTTCTCCAAGACCCCAAAGCTTTTAATACTCATCGCGTAGAATAGAACCCTTTAAGGTTAGGTTAAGGTTAGGTTTTGTTTTATAATAATCCTAAAAATGTCATGGCGTCGGAGAAAAAAACAACAGAAAGGTATAACCATCAATTATTAATCTCGATTAGATGATTTCATATTATGATATGTAATCATTCCTGGGACTAAAACGACCAGTTTATATTTAAAAAGAGAACAGTGCATTTCCTGACAGTCATGACTTACTCTATCTTACCAACTCAACGGGATAAAAATACACTTCCAAAACCCCATCAAATCAACCTTGAAGTCTTCTCACGCAAAAGACCAGTCAGCACAAAATGAACACATACCCGTTAAAACAGCAATCAACCCGTATCACAGTTATGGTAATAAGACATGCTAATTCTCAAAACCAACAAGCTTCGAAAAAAAGAAAATGGCCGCGGGCTAAAAAAGGAAGAAGCCTCGCAGACGGGCGCCAGGGACCAATTATGGCACGGTGGCCTAATCCTCGTGCCGAGGTATCTGGGGAATGTGGGCTTTCTAAGATAGACGTTTGGCGATGGACTCGGGTTTGGAGCTTCAGTTTCAGGGGTCATCGACCTTGGTCTTTAGCGATTAACGTGTCAAAATTGCCGGCTCTTTGGGCGCCCGATAAATACTCCCTTGATGCTGCCAACCAGAGGGGTAAGAACGTAACTTTTCGAAGAAACGTTAGGACAAATCAACTGTCGTCTTTCTATAGAAAAAAATACATTAAGGTCTAGATACCTAAGACATGCAGGTAAAAAACTTTACGCAATCGACCAGCTAAGCTACCAACTTTGCGCCCCGCCAAATTGATTGTGGCAACTCTAGTTGCCATACGGGGTATAAGCAGGTGGCTTTTTAACTACACGCAATTAAGGCTATAATTTTTAAAATTTAGCGATTAATTGGTTAGATCAAAATTGAGGTTAATGAATATACTACGGCCATACTCGAGGTATTGTGATTCCAGAAATGTAAACTGACATTCTATAGGTGTTTGTTGGTCGGTATTTGTTTTTAGTCATCTTTTTAGATACTTTTCCGTTCGCATTGTATCTTTTATTTCTTCTAATTTGTATTTTATTTCTAAACAAGTCGTTTTGAGATGGAATAGTAGGAGAATTGAGTGTCAATGAAGGCGAGGCCGAAATTACATTTGTGAGCATTTTTTCGTTACCTAAAAGAACGAAAACTTGTATATTACGTGCAATATTTAGTCCATATATTGTACGTCGTTGATTTAGACTAAGTTCTTAGAAGCAACTAGGGTACCCGTGCGTGCAAAAAAGTGGTAGGTAAGTATTTATCACACCTGAACTCATCACGTTTAATTGGACTGTTTTGAGCGTTCATTAAATAGGGCTAATTGCATTTATTCGGACAGAACGGCAACTGTTCTGGAAGTAGTTTCAGAAACACGTAGATTTTGTTTCTGAAACACCTAGATGCTATGTCTGAATCCGTGTTTATAAACAAAATGCGTATATTACGAGTAGTGCTTACGTACTTTAAAATTATATTTTTTCGCTACATACTTATTGATTTAGAAAGAGATCTCAATACTTTAGGGTCAAACGTAATAAAACAATGAAAATTGGCTCGAATAAAGTATCTACTTACCTACAGTATGTACAGCATAGCTGCAGAGAAACGTGACCCCTTGCACACAAACTTATGTGAGAAAAATAAAGAAAAATGTACAGCGTTACTGAAAATTTGTGCTGCCTTTAAACCGATTCGAATCAAATTAGTCAGCAGCTTAAATGTGGCTTATTTCCTGTCAGGGCTATGGCTATGATTGCCCACTAGGCACTGTGACTTATCCGTTCTAGACGTGGCGCTATTGGCTGACGTCACGGCCCGCCCCTGTCGGGTCGGTCTGGACTCCGGATGTGTTATGTACAGCTAGGTGCCAATGCCAATACCAATAATTATGTCTATGTTTGATGTGCGACACGTAGAGATAGATGTGGCAGGTATTCCTTAACGTAGTCCCTTATATTACCGACAAACGTTTCACCGAATGCATACGCCGAATTTTCATTACATCGAAAAAATACTCAGAAACGGCTAACTTTGAGGAAGAGCTGAAATGTCATTCTGTAGAACCCATTAAATGTCGTTTTGTAACAATCCTGAAAAGTTTACAGTTCCTGAAAAACATTGTTTTCGATGAAATGAAAATTCAGGGAAACATACTATCGATGAAACGTTTGTTGGTAAAACCAGGGTACAATTGCCATCTGACAATTAAGCTTTACATTTCTGTGTAGTAAGGTAATTAGTAACCAGCGAACGTCTTTACTTATATAGAGCTAGCATTGTATTAGGTACGACGAATTGTTATTGCAGGTGTAAATTTTCACTGGTGAAATAGGATCCCGGCAATAAATGTCAGTCGTCAGTAAGACGCTGGTAAGGATTTAATTAGAAAGACGTCTAAAATACTACTAATAAATCCACGGTTAAACTGACGTACCTATTAAATGGCACGACAGGTGACATGTTTCGAACTTTGTTTGTTGGGTGCTTCAAGCGACATTGCCGCGAACTCACCCAGAAGAAGAACTCCCGAAGAGTTCGAAACATGTCGCCTGTGTTCACATAATACGTGAGTTTAACCGTTTATTCGTTTTTTATATTTTAGACATGTCACACAATAGTTCGCGCGGCTCTGTCCGCGTATTGCAAAGAAATAAGAATGTACGCATAAACAGATGTAGGTATGTATTCATCATACCCCGACCTTTAATAAAATCGATGTTAAAAACCGATAGTGCACTTCACACTATAAACGCATTACATTTAAAAATACACCCTCATCCAATATTAATAAGAGTCAATATCCAATACCACTAAACATAACTAGGGTGTCATAACCAAGGGTGTTATTATAAAGGACGGATTAAAATGTAGTGTAAAAGGGGCTTAAGCTATTACGTCACGCCTCGGACCGCCGCCATTTTCTTATTATTTAATATTATCAAGCATTATGAGAGCTTAGCTATGTTTTTATTATTAATCGCTTTAATAGGGTGAACGATATGCTACTTTCAAATGTATTATAAGCCATTTTCAACAAGGGCGAGAGCTCAATATGGTTTGTGTATGGGTTTTCAACGACGGAATTTAATAGATATATTATATTATTAACCCTTTTATTTCAGACACTCTTTTCCTCAGTTAGACTGATGGTCTAATATATCACAGTTTCTTAGTGTGTCTGTTTGCCAATCGGCAAAAACCTCCTATAACCTTTTCCATTCCTTCCTCGGTCATACACAGATTTAGGTTCATACACAGATTTAGGTTCGCGTCTTTCCTGTGGACATTATTAAAGTTAAGGGCACGAAGAAAGACGTCCACTGCTGGTCATAGTCCTCCCCCAAAGAGTGCCACAATGACCGGTCCCGCGCCACACGCATTCAGCGGACTCCCGCGACCTTTACCAAGGTCATTAGTCCACCTTGTGTACCCACCCTAATGGCCTTTATTTCAATTAGAATGTACAGACCACACAACGCGTAACGCGGTGTTCTCGAACGAAAGTCACGAGGCATCACGGTCGTAGGTCGTAAATCGTCTATCGGCTAATCTCAAACAGGACGAGGCTCAATTAACCTGCGCAATTAAATGCTCAGATAAAGCGCCGTGGTGGTCTCGGCTGTTCTGGCTGATTGGGTGATTAAGTTATGAGATACGACAGTAACAATATTAGCCCCGCTATTTTGTCATTTGTTTTAAACTCACCTCACCGTTAACCCACAAATATATCCTGACGCCGCGATTCATAGTAACTAAGCGTAGGTAGAGCCTTTAGAGGTTGAGTTTCGTTAGGCGTGACGGGTGAGGTGAGCATTATTAGCGAGTTCTGAGAGACAGCCCATTTCGAGATTTACGAGGCGAACAGATGGCATTGTGGTCTCGTGAGATCTCGGCTAGGTCTGGAATCACGCGAGATTGCAGTCCTTACACGAGATAAAATGCATATTGTTCATATGCATATTGTAAATATATAATGATACTAGCTTCCGCCCGCGACTTCGTCTGCGTGGGCCCAGAATAAAAACTATCCTTTATTTTAATCCAGGCTTTAAACTAACTTCATGCAAAATTTTATTCAAATCGGTTGAGGCGTTCAAGCGTGATTGAGTAACAAACATCCAAACATCTAAACTTTCACATTTATAATATTACTAGCTTCCGCCCGCGACTTCTAATGCGTGGACTCGGGATAAAAACTATCCTATATTTTAATCCAGGCTATAAACTATCTTCGTGCAGAATTTCATTCAAATCGGTTCAGCCGTTTAAGCGTGATTGAGTAACAAACATCCAAACATCCAAATATCTAAACTTTCGCATTTATAATATTAGTAGGATAGTAGGATAAGGGAATGTAACACATTTAGGATGTTTAAAGTTAAAGTGAAGGAGTTTTTTTTAGAAAAAATAAAATCTAAATTGGAAATGTAGTCTAAGTAAAGTGATCACGTGAGCTGTACCATTAGAAAACAAAATTATGTAACTAAAGTAAGCTAAGCCCCATCTATTTTTTGTAAGGGATTCCCTCTGCCAACAAACTGTCCTGCAGTTTGGCAGAAGAAAGTGTTGTAAAACAAGGGTTAGTGGATAAATTTTCTTTCTTTCTTTCTTTCCAGAACGAATAGAATTGTATTTGCTCTTTCTTCTTCAGTGTGACAAAAGTGGAGTGGGGAGTGACAAAAATTGAGAAGGACATGCTACTTAGAGAGGATGAATAAAAAGAGATTAAAATATCATCATCATCCTCCGAGCTTTATTCCCGGTTGTGCCCTAAGCCCGGGGTCCGCTTTGGCACCTGATCCCCAGATTTGGCATAGGCAACTATGACTAGTTTTACGTACGAAAGCGACTACCATCTGACCTTCCAACCCAGAGGGAAAATTAGACCTTATCGGGATCAGACCGGTTCATCACGATGTCTAATGTCACGATGTGTAAAATGTCATAGCACTAGATAAAATAAAAACATAAAAAAGCAGTTTGAAGCCGCAAGCGTAATAGGCTACGGTCTGTCTGTCGTATGCTAGTTTGCCACCGTCATGGTATAAAAGAAGACACGCTTTATGTGTGTTATGCCTTGTGACACTTGCGATGCGTAAACCGTAAGGCCTGAATCACACTGGCGCGGCCTGCGGTGGCGGTCTATAGTAAACTTGACAGTTAGGGCGGGTTGCACCAACTTACGATTACAGACCGATCAACGTTTAATACGGCGCCGGCAGCTGTCATCTCATAGAAACTTGTCAAATTTTTCATACAATAAGATTTTACGTCACACCTGGCCATAATGTGAGTTTTACAGCACGCTGCGTGTAAGTAAAACTCGCATTGTGGCCAGGTGAAGAAGTAACATTGTGTACTCACCACGGGCAGTAAAAAGAAAGCCCTGCATATTTACAACCCTCGCCTGCGGCTCGGGTCACAAATACCTGCGATTTTGGCCTTTTTTCTTTTACAGCCCTTGGTAAGTAATGTACTATTAACGAACACCCCTTATGATTACAGACGGTCTGGTGAAACTCACCCTTAATGTCAAGTTTATTTGACCGCCACCGCAGACACCAGTCTGTTTCAGGCTTGCGGAGGTCAAAAGCTTGCCGCCTGAGTGTTTGCTGAGCTTTAAAGCCTTCAAATAAATAAGCATACCTTGTACGCTGTACGGCAATAAATCTCTCGTCGAACTAGTTAGGGATGTATTGACTAGTTTTATAGCTATTTTATCGGTCAAATTTATAGGTAGAGTCAGCATCGTTAGACAAATTACTTAAGTACCTGCGTAAAAGCCCGTTACTTTGCCTATAAATAAATAGTTGGACTCGGAACTAGAATGGAATCATCCTTAATTGACGACCGCTTTAGCCTAGTTGGTAGGTAGGGTCATTACGCTGGTTACGCGACCACCTTCGGTTGGAGACCACCTGAAGGAGAAGGTTTTTTCTATTGAAGATAACATCAATTCTACAGACCCTATTGAGACAATTAGTTGTACATGCATTTTTTTGTTGTTTTAGAATAGAAATCTACTAAAAAACCGAGGAAATATCCTTTCAGTTCACCAACTCAGCTAAGTGGTCGCCAACCGGCACATAAAATTAGGTGGTCGCTAACCGGCGAAATGACCCTACTAGGTACTTGGTATATAGTGACCCTGCCTACGAAGCAAGAGGTCCTGGTTTCGAATCCCGGTAAGGGCATTTATTTGTGTGATCAAGACGAAGATTTGTTCCTGTGTCATGGATGTTTTATATGTATTTAGGTAATTATTTATCTATATAAGTAAGTATGTTTATCGTCATCTAGTACCCATAGTACCGAACCGGAAGGCGCGGCGTGGGTAGGCCCCCCGCAAGGTGGACTGGTGACCTGGTAAAGGTTGCTGGAGTCCGCTGGATGCGGGTGGCGCTGGACCGGTCACTTTGGCAGTCTTTGGGGGAGGCCTATGTCCAGCAGTGGACGTCTTTCGGCTGATATGACGATGATGATGATGAGTACCCATAGTAAAAGCTTAGTTTGGGTATAGGTCGGTTTGTGTAAAATTGTCCGCAAATAATTATTTATTTATATTTTTAAAATCGCTATCGAGTTTTGAAAAGGCCACCACCAATGTGCCACTCAAACTATTTCATTAAAGTTACGAAATAATCAAAATCATTCTAAAAATAACATCATTGTGGAAGAACAAAACCCGGACTCAGATGCGGGTGGTTCGATAGATGCGGGCTCTCTTAAATCAAGATTGCACGTTTGTCGTCAAAAATATGTATTCATATTTCGCCTTATTACAACGATGTAAGGTGCATAATTGGAAACATATTTACATTTGAGATCGCCTGCGTCATAGAGGTCACAACTTTGGAGAGATACCTATCAACTCATACCTTTGTGTGTATACTTGGGATTATTTGAGCTGGCCGAATCGCATCAAAGTATTCTATTTAAAAAGCAACTCTACCAACAAAGGTAGAAGAATCCAAATCCAATGACAGCTTTATAAAAAATCGGCCACATTAAACTACACTACACTCATACACACCACAAGTACAGTTAACGCAAGACCGCTCGCGATATAAATTATCTATCTCTTTCTTATTAAAAGTAGCCCTAATGGACCCTGCGGAAGATCAGCGCTGGCTGCCATGCTGAGCTGGCTTCATTTCTTGACAAAGTCTAATGTGTTACTTTTTTGTAATTTTTATTATCTGTGTTGTAATATTGTCACGAATAAATGTTTCAGTTTGATATGTCACCGTTTTCAGGTTAGTTACCCGAAAACATGTAAAAACTGTTTTGCATTATATTGGTTTCTTTTTTTTGTTATAGCAAATTTATGTTGAATTCTAGAATATAAGCAATCTGGTCCCTAAATAGTTAATTATAATTTCATACCATATATCATATTTTGACGACCGGTTAGCCTAGTGGGTAGTGACGCTGCCTACGAAGCTGAAGGTCCTGGGTTCGAATCCCGGTAAGGGCAAATATTTGTGTGATGAGCATGATTATTTGTTTCTGAGTCTTGGATGTTTTCTATGTATTTAAGTATTTATATCTATTAAATATATCGTCGTCTAGTACCCGTAACACAAGCCTTATTGAGCTTACTATGGGGCTAGCTCGATTTGTGTAAGATTGTCCTCTATATTTATTTATTTATTTATACCAATCGTATCTCTACATAATATGAGTGTGTCGCGCTTACACACACTTGGCTACGCGCTAACGTACCTACTGTAGACTGCTTGAATCAAGACGATTGAAATTGATTTTTAATTTTCAATATTAGTTTCGAAGTATACCTATGTTAAAATGCGTTCTCAATTGGGCCTCCACACGAGTCCATTTCCAAGAGCTGTTGTCTACTTTTTCCCAGATTTATTTTCATAATGGAAAGTTTAAATGTCAATAAAAAACTTACTTAGTCAAATAACCCGCCCCGTGTCATTCCGGGTGCAAAGGTGCCTGTCACACTCGCCGCCAAATATATTGCTTCGAATCAGGTCGAATTCAGCCGAATAAAACCTTATAAAGTCTCATAATGTCCTGTCTCTCCCAATCGCCACTAAACTCAAATCAAACCCAGTACATCTGCCTTCAACAGCTCCGTCGGCGCGTTTGAGGTCTCAAAGGAGGCCGATTTGTTAGGCATAAAGAGCTCTTTATAGTAGTCGACAAGGAAACCCGCTGATATGCCCATTCAATTAATGCAAGAACAATTATATTTCATGAAACGACGTAAGAATGTTCAAGACTCGTGCAATCATACGACGGTTTCAAAGTAAACGGATTTGCAACTCAGAACCGTAATGGCTTATGTGTTGGTGGTGAATACAGTACATAGGACGTAAATGGTTTGAGAAGGTATCGTCAGGTCAGGTTTTGTAGAGAAATTAAAGCGAATTTTTAAAGTAAATTAAAACGACGGTTTATTGGCGGCGGGGACTTTAAGTGTTTGTGTACAGTTAGCTATAAGTATGTATACGATTTAGAGTTTTATTCCAAAGACGTAGGTCAGTGGATGTATTGATATTTATGGACGCAAGTGTGGGGTTATTGCGAGCGGACTTCATTGAAGTCTTATACTTAAGGCGGATGTCACACTGCGCCGCATCTCCGGACGGAGGTGCGGTGCAGTGTGCCCGTACCACACGGAATTTATATACAAACTGACTTGCATACAACGCGCTCCGCATATCCGTCCGGAGATGCGGAGCAGTGTGGCATCTACCTTAGGGTTATAAGAGTAAGTCTTAATTTTGGTCATGGTCTCAATTTTATCCAATTCGGTGATATTGGTTGTATAAAATAAAGATGAGGTCAATCATCATCACCATCATATCAGCCGAAAGATGGCCAGTGCTGGACATAGGCCTCCCCCAAACAGTGCCACAATACAGGACCGGTCAGTAGGCCAATAGCAAAGTCAAAAGCTCTCTGTAAGTAGGCATATTACCTACTCGATTTTTAATAACATAAACCTGATTGAGCTACACCGACAAGAGCTTAGCTCTTAAATAAGAAGAAGAGAATAACATAAAATATTACTAGTGGTCCGGTGAGCACTGAACAGGCGAACACTGCATTGAAAAAAAAAAGAAATTCGATAAAGGGATTCGACAAAAAAAACTTTATAATTAACGAACCCTCCCAAAAATGCACGAGAATCGGTTGAGAAATGCGACTTGCGTGATTACCCCTTTGTAGAGGGGAACTGCTGGACAGCGGGACGGAAGGACAAATACCGGACACCGGACATACGAAAGATTTTAAGGGCCAAGCTGAAGAGAACTTCGTTCGCACCGCTCGCTCGTTCGATTAATTTAAAATTTCACGATTTTCACATTTATTTTTTACTAAACGAGACTTAATTCATAAAAAGAATATAAAATGTGCATAAAATCTAGACATATTACTTATCAGGACACCTCATGCATGCCATTTAATGAGCTAGAACCAAGCGAAAACCTATAAAATTTAAAGCATAAATCTCTATCTTCATAAGAATGTTTATGTATTCGCCAGTTTAAAATCATTTCGTTAAGTCAACGAGTCGAATAAAACCCCAGTTTAAACGGTTGGGCTTCAACAATTTTAGGAAACCATCACATATTTGGAAACCCAGGTTCAGACGGCGAGAACATTTGGATGCGGCACAATAATGGACTTTCAAATTGTAATTATTTATTTTAGAGATACATTTTAACAGCATATCTCTAAACTCGTGTTGTCAAAATTAGGCAAGAACTACACTCTATTGTAATTATATGTACAAAAAAATATGTGAAACACTCACTCCAAAATCTATCCTGCGTTCATGGTAGTCAATAAATCCAACAAATGTTAACATACGGCCAACTGCAGAACTCAGAGACAAAGTCTAAAGTGAGAGACAAAAATCTTCTGTCAAAAATTTCATTTTTGGTACAAGCTTTTATTGCCGACTGTACTTTTCAGTATACCGTCATCAACACTCATTGAGACGATTCTGACGAGCCCAAACTCAACGGGGTTACGTCAGTTAAGTACTGAATTCCCATGGCTACCTTCTGTCTCCATCATCAGATCAGCTCGATGGTACCATAATATTGAATTGTCATCCAAACTATAATTATACCCAAAATTTCAGCTCAATTGGTCACCGGGAAGTGGGTCAAATTGAATTTGCAAGATTTGATTACAGACAGACAGACAGACAACGGGACAGGTGAAAGTAAATAAAAGCTTTTAAAATACAGTTGCAGCGGGCGTAACCACCAGGACATGTTATCACTTAACGCTGTGGATAAGACATCCTTCACGTTCAGGCAAGTAAGCGAGTGCGAGAGTGACGGTTATCTATAAGTGACAAAATGGCAATCATCTTAGGCCTAGCCACATTCTCATAGTGACTGTGAATGAATGGCAAAACGCGAAGCTGTGAATCTCGCCGTCTTAGGTGTATATTTGGGCCGAATCTTACACAAATCGACCTAGTCCCAAACTAAGCAAAGCAGTATTATGGGTAATAGACGACGATATACATGCTTATAAATACTTAAATACATAGAAAACTTCCATGACTCAGAAACAAATATTCGTGCTCATCACACAAATAAATGCTCTTACCGGGATTCGAACCCAGGACCTCCAGTTTCGTAGGCAGGCTTCTTTTTATGACGTTAAATAAATGTATTTCGACTGCTTTTTCCTTCTTTTGCCCAGTAATATGCAGAGGTCACCGCCTTTTAACACACCACGTAATATCGACATCATAGCACCGTCGCAATTGCGTCGAAAACAATAACGTTAAACATGTATAGATTATGCCGCGTCCAGTAGCGCCGGTGCGCGGCGCGGGCGCAGCGGTGACAATACAAATGAGTGTTTTAACGCAATCGCCGCCTTCATCTCGCCGCTTGAGGAACAGGGGACCCCATGAGTCGCTGTCAGAACGGACTCTTTTAAAACATACATACATTAAAAAAACATGTCGTTGGTCAGCTCAATGGGTTGACGACGTAGAAAAGACCGCGGGTCATTTCTGGATGAGAATAGCACTGGACCGGGATAAGGGGCTTATTAAAATAGAGACTTATATATTTATATATACTCAGCAGTAGGCGATTACAGGCTGGTAATGATGACGATGAATACATCCTACTAATATTATAATAAAAAGTAAAGTTAGATGTTTGGATGTTTGGATGTTTGTTACTCAATCAATAAACTATCTTCGTGCAAAATGAAATTTTGCACGAAGATAGTTTATAGCCTGGATTAAAATATAGGATAATTTTTATCCCGGGTCCACGCGGACGAAGTCGCGGGCGGAAGCTAGTTAACTATAAATGACATCATCATCATCATCATATCAGCCGAAAGACGTCCACTGCCGGACATAGGCCTACTCTCTCTCTTGGGGGACCCCAAAGAGTGCCACAATGACAAATGACATACCCGGTTAAAATAACTATACCATACTATACATAAAATAGTACCCTGGGCGACTGAGCTAGAAAGACATGAGAGCTCTATCGATTTTTCGCACCCGTATCTCTATAGGTACTGGCAATTCATCGAAATCTTTAAAGCCGTTTTCGAGAACGTAATGGCAAGGATATACCTATACAAATATTGGCCGTGTCATAGTATATTACCTTTTCGTGTGTCGTTTCTATGTATGGTTATTTCTGATGGCATGCTTCCCTAACACAGAATAAATAATAGTACGAGTACCTACCTTTACTTACGTACAGAAGGTCCGCTTACTAATCATAATTCATTTATGTGCACAAGAAATGCCGGTACAATCGTAGTTGCATTTAGTGTTATATATATTATAAACCACTTTTACACTGCCACAATATTGTTATCGCATTCATAATTGTCTCGTACCTAATAATAGATATTTAATTTGAAAGTCAGTGATACACAAAGAAAGTATAATAATGTGACACGTTTAATGTTTCAGTGACAAAGCAAGATATATCATCCGTCCCTTTCTATCGAGCGTTGAAGAAAGAGCCAAATGCTTCTGTCATTACACGATACACACAACCATCATACTTACACTGCTTACTTACACTTACGCACATCGAACTTAATCTATGATAAACATTAGAAAAACTATTTTTATCAATATTAATGTCCTCTCCTCACCATCTCGGTTCCTAAAGCCCACCAATACCCGATGACGATAACGTATTTAAATTCAATTTTTATTGAGCCTTATCAGTAGCTTAAGGCCCCCACACACGCCGCCGCCAGCCATTTGTACACCTACACTAACACTAGAAGCCTTCGATAAAGCAGACATGCGATAAGTTGGGAATTAACCTTCTTAGGTACGAAGCCGGTTGACACGCGGTGGCGGCGCGCGGGGCATTTATTTGTGTTGCATTGCATGTAAACTGTGGGACTCGCGCTCTTGGAGCGAATTTGAAAACGCTGCGCTGGTGTTTATCCGTTAGTAGGGTTTGCATTTTTGCGTCAAATGATACCTACGCAATACTGGAGGTAGGTACCTCATTTAAATTGCAACTCTGAAGTGGAACGTAGATATCTTGGCAAATGAGCGAGTAATATTTGTCAAGAGGTTAGGACATGTTGCATGCCTCCCTTGAAATTAAATACGAATCGGTAATTATAACACCTACACGTAAACATTACCTACTTAACAGTAACCATTTTGAGAGAATTAATCTCAGAATTTATATACGAAATAAAACAAAAGAATGTCGCCTAATTGAAAACGCCTTCCTAAATCGGCGCCTTTTTTGTCCGATTGTAAACCATAAACAATAAATTGACGTACAAACTTTTTAATCGGACCACCGAGGCGGTGACACCGAGGCGTTCTGCCATATCTCGTCACTTTACCGAGTCGAGGCCCGAAACACGGAACGCTACTCGGGTTAATACGTTTTTTATAAGGGCTGTTAAAAACATTACAGCGGCCAGCTTTATCTTAACGGTATTAAAGAGCTACCGGTCTTGGGATGACGTTTGCCGGCGTTCCTTTTTTAAATGCCGTGCGTTGGTGGAAAGACGATAATATCGATCGAGTTCACAATTGCAAACACCAGGGGGGCTAGTACGCTAAGTTTTATGTCGGACATAAAGCATTTGTCCCATTCTGGCAAATACGCGAGTGCAAGAGGGACGAATGCTTTACGTCGGACATAAAACCTAGTGCTAGGGGGGCAGTTGCATTGCACCATACATTTGTTTTCTTAGAGTGGTATGGCTATAGTATAGGTAGGTAGGTAATTCATAAATTATACAAATATTTATTCTGCAAAATGTATGTATGTTGTACACAATAACAGGGTAAAGAATATAAATGTCATACTAGATCAAAGTGCAAAGGCGATATGCGAAAAAGGGTTCACTAATGTTAGACCAAACAACTATTGGCCAAATGTTCCATTTGAAAAAAGTTTCATTTGACCTAATGCATTTTTTTCTTAAATAGAAAGCTTTATAGGATTATAATAAAACAAACCTAACCTAACCTAATGACTTCTATTTGATGATATTCAAAGAATACCCGCAAATACCACTGTTTTGACGAAAAATGCATTATGTCAAATGAAACATTTGTCAAATGATACATTTGGCTAAAAGTTGTTTGGTCAAGAGACAGGACCCCGTGAACAAGATTAAGGTGCAAATGCAATGTTTGTATGTAAACTCTCTTTTTTAAATCCATATATGCATTTTCCTTTGTATTTTGATCGGAAATCTATTTCTTTCGGTAAACGCATGTCAAGTCAGTGCCGAAATGTTTTCCTACGGGTGTAGTAGTCAAAACAAAAGCACTCCATTGACTTGTAAAGCTATAAACAATATGGGAGTTCCTTATTGAGGAAAGTTTTTACTGCGTGTCAAAACGCTACGTCCCGCCATTATTATTTATGAGCGCCGTAACATTTATGACACGTAATGTGACAGAATTTGTGACACGATACTATTGACTGACTGATCGCTATTGGAAAGCGCTGCTGTACATCTAAACTGTAGGAACGTTGTCAAGTTGACATCATAATACAATTTTCAACACATTTGCTCTAGGCTCATAATCCTGGTAATTAAACACGCGTGCTTTATAACATCACGACACTCGTGTGTTATGGTTAAGTCCCGATTACTTAATCATAGTTAGGTGCCAACGTGACTTCACGTTGGCACCTTGCAGCAAGATGTATGCATGAACACGGTGTATTTTTAAATTAACCGGGTTGTACAGAATGTACAGCTTTTTTTAAAATTCTTGGCAAATGAATTCTTACTCGACTAAACAAATTAAATCCTTTTTGTTAATTAATTGATGATATAGGAACGTTTAATTTAGTTAAACTATTCACTTTTGATAACATTTTACATGAATTAATAAAGATAACATAAAGTATTGACTGTTAGAGATTTCGTCTAAGTCTGGCTTAACACATGCGCGTGCACTGCGCAAACTTCATGAAAAAAATCTGTTGCGCCATTATAGGTTATTTCACAAATATTTGTAAACATTGTTAATGCGTGTTTGGTTATTATCAAAAATGTTGACTCGTGGTGACTAAGAAAAGTGATAAATAGAATGGACGCCATTGGAAATTCTTGGCGATGTAAGTACAATATGTGAGTCAAAACCTGTTGCCATCATTAAGTAAAGAAAATAACTTGGCAGGCCTATAAACTCTTCATCTTATGAAAAGGATTTTTTCCTCGCAAAATGTGCTGAAAAACGTCGTATGAAACGTGTGAGCTTCGATAATAACATCCTAGGCTCTCTTATCACGCTCACCTGCGGCTCGCGTGAACAATGCCGCCTCTGATGTCATTATCAACATACCTCACTTGTATCACTATGTACAGTTACCTTCTTTAATTACTTTACTTTGATATACTTGGATGGGACGGAGTTGTATTTAGTCGAATCACCTTTTTACGGCTATGTAATTTCTATTTTTCTAATTCCTTTTTTACTATGCGTTAATGGGCTGTTTGAGCTGTTTCTATTCTATCTACATAGGTATCTATTAATTTCCGCTCTTAAAATTCTTAAGATAACTTATAAGTTTCGAGCGTTTATTAGATATGGTCGCGTTCTTTAATTTATGACCCATTTCGTAAAAACATGATTTTATATGACAGGACTGTGAGTGAACCTTAAGTGGGTCCCAAATTAAAGTAAGTAATAACTGCTTGGCTCATCATATCAGCTCCTCCACTGCTGGGCATAGGCCTTCCCCAAAGAGTGCCACAATGACCAGGCCTGCGCCACCCGCATCCAGCGGACTCCCACAACCTTGACCAGGTCATCAGTCCACCTTGGCCTGCTCTGCACGCTGAGCCTTCTGGTACGTGAACGCCACTCGAGAACCTTTCCGCCCCAACGGCCATCGTTTCTACGTCTAGACTAATACATTAAGCAGAATTCAATAAACTAAACCGACAATACTATCTTAAACATGCCCACACTCAAAGGAACCCTGCCTTAATTAAATACATAAACGCCCTTCGCCCAAAAGGGTTACACTTGGCTATTTCAGTGGTAAAATAGCGCAGGGCATGACACAATTTGTCACCTACCCGTCCTACACACGCCCTGGAGGCGGGCCCGACATGGCCGTATTTCACGCGAAACGGCTTGATGTTACAGTAATGTAGGCTTAGGGCTTAATTTTGGAGAATTTAGGTTTTCCTGCTACGAAAATCGTTTTGAACGCGAGTGGGATCGTTCTTGTACCAAACAAAAGCAAATCAACATTCAACTTTGGAATTAGCAGGCGGAACCCTGAGCGTAGCTACAAACTTACTCATAACCTCACAGATTTCCACTTTATAGTCACTTTATAGTCTTGGGTTGAGGTGTCTATTCTATTGGGAGAGCGAAATAGACAGGACTAACTTTCTTCGCTTTCTCAAAATTCTCAATAGCACACTTTTTACAAATTTTTCACTATTTTTTACGTGCCTCGTTTAATTTTATATTTATTTATTTTTCTTATACTATATAGAACTTAATTAGTAAGATTTAAACTATCAAAAATGTATGGACCAATAAGGTCTGAAATAAACGACTTTTATTTATTTTATAATATATAGATAAAATAAAATAGTCACAATTATCAAAAACTATAACATTCACCATCGCCCCATAAGTGTAACATTATAATAATACCGTAATTGTCATCCATTTCTTGAACTGTCGCTTCAAAAAGCATTCCATGTGTGTATATTTTATCGCAAAAACAGAACAGGAAAGCGAGCATGTTTGCTTCGGCACTTCATAGGGTAAACATAACAGTAGTTGTCCTCTCAGACAGGAATATCAAATACAAGTATGCGGAAAATGCTAAAATTGGCGTTTTCACGAGCGAGGGAGCAGGTGTGATCGTGATACGTAAAATACCAACACCGACTCACGAGTCATAAAAATAATGCCGAATGAAGAATTCCTTTTATTTGAAGGAGAAATATTAGGTTTGCAAAGTGAGAAATTCGCGACAACGGCGCGATGGTGATTTTGAAATTGGAATTCTTGGAGAGATTATTTTCGAGCGGCAATTGTTTTCTTAACCAAGGGCGCTATGTGCTACGTATAAAGTACGTCATGCAAAAAAAAACCTAAACATTGCTGCAGTGTTTTTTGCGTTTTATACCGTTTTAATACATTAAATTGAGGTTGCGGCACGGCTCAATCACATCGTAGCAGCTGGTCACTTAGCAGACCCAAAATGGTCATGTACTTTAGTGTAGTAAAGAGGGAATAATAGCAAGACCGTTAGTGATATATTGAGAAAAGTAATTCCATCATATATTTTTTTTATCGAACGCGAATCCATATGTAATATAACACGCCTAAACATGGAAAGAAATACATAAAAACTGCGACTTCATAATTACTCAGTGGAACCATTAAACACGCCGTTATAATACTTATATGGGCATCTACATATATAATAATATTGACGGCCAAGTTTATGAGGGTGTTTATTTAGATTCGATTCAAATTACTTTGCATGTAATAGAATGCGCTCCGGCCCGACTGTCGGTGGGACCTAATGCCAGCGAAGAAATGCTTCCGTCAGGACAACATTTTCTTTCACAACCATTAATATACTGCAGGAGTCTATAGTGCAAGAATTATCTCCACAACTGATAGCCACTGACACGAACGTCTAAAAGATATCCATCTCTAAGGGAGCGACCACACCGGTGCTAACGCTGCGTATACGCGTTGACATATGCGTCACGTATTCTTCATACATTTTGCTGCGTTTTGCAGTGCGTTAGCGTATTTTGAGCAACGGTGTGGTCGCACCTTAACATGATTAAAAGACGTAGATCTATCGGATTCTGCAATACATAAGACTATGTTGTTCTGCGATTGGATATTATTGGATTTTATAACATTAATTCGTTTAAAGTAATCTTTGTACAGAGCGTGAGTTCCTTGAATTTTTGTGAAAATAGCCATTTTGAGTTGTCTGTTAAATGGTACCTAAGTGAATGGTGTGTTAGGTCGACGTCGGTCTATTCGGGGAATGGGTGTATGTTTTTGAGAGATTTCCTAGGGCAAAGACATTTTTGAGAGGCATGTAAGAGAAATGATGCCTTCTAAAATTCCAAATATGGTATGGTTGTACGATTTGGCAGTAAACAGCAGGTCTTGATTGAACATTTGAGCACCTAGGTACCTACTGATCTATTATGTTCTCTTTTCACTTCTAAAAACTGATTTAACGTTAAAACTAAGACTAAATATAGAACAGACGATTTGTTTACTAAGAATCTTTTTTCGCTTACTTTACATGACAACCCAAAATCCACCTACTTGAATCAATCACTCCAAAACCATCGGCAGCCACATATCATCGGCCTACATGTCCCGAAATGGCGCTTACATCACCCTTGACGTATGAGGCTGAGCCACACAAGCTTCATTTGCATGGGGAACCCATAAAGATGTCACATTTGACGTACTAGTCCAAACGTATGACGGTGTTCGAATGTTTTAGGACAATTTAAAAGTTAGCGTTGCATGTTTGAGTTTTATGGTAAAAAATGCTTTTAGGCCAAATTAATAATTATGATAATTAGAATTATGGAAAGGCTCCCCAGTACAAATACGATTATTGCTTCAACTTAAAGCCTACAAATGAGATATGAAACAAACGAGAAAGGTATATTGAAGTGATAATTATCGGACAAGACAACCAACCAGAGTACTTGCATCATTCCATTGACAGGCATGATAGAGATATACCAACTGTAATTCCGGGCGTTCGCGGCAACAGCACTGCAGAGATTTTAAAGCAAATGTATCAAAACTGTCAACTGCCTAGGTTAGGATGATATCACCCTTCGCCACTCTAATTGGTAGGATGATATCATAATAGCCTCCGCCGCACTTAGGAATGATCTGGTACAACTTAATACAACGGAATCTTACACATTCTACGATGAACAAACGCTTGCGCTATCTAAAAGGCAGGCAGCGCTATCTATCGGATGATTAGGCTCACTGGCCGTGGTAGACTGGTGCTACGTATAGTTCAAATCCTAATTGAGAGCTAATTGCGTCTCCCTGTATCGGAGCCACGCGGCCATTCCCACGGGGCCAACGGGCAAATATTTGCAAACGCGGAGTGGGATCGATTGCACCCATTGTTGCCCACACAGCTGTATTGAACTGTTATTTATTTATAAATTACACACGCTACCGTTCTTGTTAAGGGCGATTGAAACTAGAACAGAGAAGATGTCTGGGGGGTCAAAAACATTTATGGTGTTCAGGCTGGTGGCCACATACAAAGACTTGGAAGGCCTAATTTTGGCGCTGGACCCATACAGCACCTTTCCCTAGCAGCATTTTCGTTGGCATTTCGTTGGGCCAACTCGGTGATCAATGGCCCAACGTAGGGCCAACTTAAAACGCTACTAGGGTTGCGACTTACGATATGAATGATCGGTGCTTACATATGTACTTGCAAATTAATTTGTGTTATTGCGTTACTATTTAAGTTTTGTATATCGATATGTACTTATGTTAGTTTGTAAAGTAAGGTCAGTAAATATGAACAGTACCTATTGTCCACAGGAAAGTTGCCTAATAGTTTTTATTTCTGATTTTGATCCTTGGATTCTTTTTTGATACAGTTAAGATGAGATATTAAGACCATTGTAAGCAAGAAGTGTTAATTTGACCAAACTAGAGTTCAGTACAAGATTAGGTTTAATAACTTTAACATTTAATGTCATTTTCTTCTTCAGATTTGGTTGGATCGAGCCGCCGGATAGTACTTACACGGAGCTGTAGTATTTTTTTACCCGAGAACACAGGTTCTAAGCTAAAAACAATAGCAACACTGTTAATCCATTTACCGTATTTGCGGAGCGCCCCCGACAAAAGTGTCAAACGATACTTATGCCGTTTTGGCGGACTCTGTTTGCGAGCAAATATTTGAGCTCTGCACTTGGCGCTGTTTGATCCGGTCTGATTTCGCAGTTAATCAATGGACTTGAGTGGCCATATGTAAGTACTTATCGTATTTCACACTTTATTTCAACTTTGTCGTATTCGTTGCCGCCATGATTGCCAAACTGCGACAGCGGATGGCATACGCAAAGAAGAAAACTATATAACATTCATAATATAGATTCATTCACAGAAAACTACGCCGATTCTTGGGATTAGGTGCTAAAGGGGCCCCTGGGCTCCTTTAGGGCACACCCGGGAAAAATGCTAGGAGGATGACGATGGTAGCAGAAATACGAGTAGAGAACAGTGAACGTTATACGCGATTCCAGTTTGCTACCTACCCCGATGGGATACATGATAATATGTACGTATGTTTGTATGTAATATACTCGTACATAATTATTCTATATAACTACAACTTAGAAAAGCTGAAATACCCCCGACATTTTCATTTCAAGGTCCAATATCTCAAAAACGGCTGAACAAATTCTCATGAAACATGGCTAAGAACACTTGGAATCATATCAGCTTTCGAATAAAAACGCATTCAAATCGGTCCATCCGTTTGGGAGCTACGATACCACAGACAGATACACAAATCCTACTAATATTATAAATGCGAAAGTTTAGATGTTTGGATGTTTGGATGTTTGTTACCCAATCACGCTTAAACGGCTGAACCGATTTGAATGAAATTCTGCACGAAGATAGTTTATAGCCTGGATTAAAATATAGGATAGTTTTTATCCCGGGTCCACGCGGACGAAGTCGTGGGCGGAAGCTAGTACACAAATACACCGATACACAGACACGTTAAACTTATAAAACCCCCTCTGCGTCGGGGGTTAAAAAGGATTCTCACGAGTAAATTGACACTCCGGGCAACACTCACCCGAACGAAGAACAGTACGGCTAGCATGAGTTTGACATTGTCATTTTTCGTTAACGAGAATCGAGTTTTCTATCTGTGCATCTCTATTGCACTTTGACAGTACGAGTGGCATCCCACTCAGTTAGCACAGACAGAAAACTCGATACTCGTTATGCTAACGCCGTCATTGTCAAACTCATGGTAAGCGTACTGGGCTGTTATTCGCTAAGCGCTAATACGGCTCACCCCGCCGGTCACCCGTCACGAAACTAGACCTCTACCGACGCTTAGTTACGCATCACGGTGTCAAGATATATTTGCGGGTGAGCGTTGAGATGAGCTTAAAACAAGTTAGAGAATAGGGGGGCTGGAGAGTTCGAAGCTGTCGCTCGTAGTGACAATTTACACAAGAATACGACAATTCCGCAGCTAGATTAATCCTGGATAGGATTGTTTACTAAACGACCAAGTCAAACAGACAAACAGAAAGGCGGCTTGTAACGCAGTGTGAACATTAACGAAACTAGTTATAATAGTGTGCGGTGCGTGTTTCAGGCACGGTCGACACCTGAAGTTAGAAGAGTGTCGAAATGGCAGTATATTACCAACACGAGGCCAGAGGCGAATTAGGGTTTTAAAAAAATACGCTGCTGCTCCACTGGCATGTATTAAAAAAATTGTAATCCGACTAGGTAGGTATATTGTACCTTTTTTGTAAGTACTTAAGGTACATAGTTCTAAATCTTGTGCAGTTTGAGTAAGTACGCTTAATCATACAAGAAACAAAGTTCATTTACTTTTGAAACTCATTTCTTTCTATTTTTAATCAAAGGACATTCGACTTTAAGGTGAACTTTCTTTCTCATTAATAAACGCAGCTAAATTATTTTCTAATATTATCAAACAAAAACAATGCTATTAGGCAATGGATTTTAAAATTAAAAATTAAATTACGAACTGGGCGAATCGCCGACGAAAAACTCACACACACACACACACACACACACACACACACACACACACACACACACACACACACACACACACACACACGCTATACACTTAAGAACTTTAGCACGCATAACACTGACAGTTAAAAATTAAGATATTTGACATAACAACAAAAAAATAATACTGGCAGCCGTCTTAAAAAAAACGCTGGCAGTTAACACAGCCATCTTCGATAATTCCAAATTCAAAATCCGGCACCCTCGCGTGCGTACCACGCGTGTCGCACCGAGCCCTAACTGCCACCATTTTCGGCCAGAAAATTGGAAAAACAACACTCCAAGTATAACCTCCAAATGTATGCAAACGAGCAGCGTGTGACTCGCACCAGTTCCGGAGGAAGCCAACGACGTCTAACTTTATAGACTACCACAATAATCATCAAACATTTTTTTTGGTGTATACTTTTTTTAATTTAACTTACAACTATTTCTTTTCAGTCTAATCCAATCTGATTTTCATGTTTCGCGTGGCGCAATAAAGTAATGTTGAAGTTTTTACAGAAACTGTAAAAAATATCGGTTGATCGCGACAGTACAAACGACAACACTGTTAACTGACCATCCTGTGTTTATATATAACCTTATTACAATGCACTTAAGGTGCACCGATGGTCAGTTAGCTGTGTTGTCGATAGTACCAACCTATCAGAAAACTAGTTATTATGACAACAACACACAAGTTTATATTTATTAACAATGGAATCAAAATTTGTTCGTATTGTGTTTGTATTATGTTTAAAGCATGGGTGCATCAACTCGTATGCGATTTTCATTACATTGCGGGCTGCGAGTTAGCGGAATACGACGAATTCAATCAAACCCTGCAATGTAATAAAACTCGCATGCGAGTTGTTGCCCTATATAAAAAGCCCTTTAGGACGGATTGCACCAAAAACCGTCTGTAATCGTAAGCGGTGTACGTTGGCGCGGCCTTAAACTTGTCATTAGTCTCTGTTTGAGTCTGTGTTTGAGTTTGAGTTTAAATTTACTATTGACCGCCACCGCTAACCGTGCCAGTGTGATTCAGGCCTTAAAAGCACAATTTAATAAACAGAGGGTTGTTAAGTAAAAAAAATATCTTAGCATGTCTCTGTATTTTGCTCGTCTACGGCGGTAGTTCTAAGGAAACATTCAAAAATGGAACAAGAAAATTCGAATTCGGAATAACGGAACGGAACGCGCCCAATAATGATCAGACTTTATGGTCTACGTCAGAAAAGTTCGAGGTTTGATGTGTCTATTAAATACTTTTTGGTCGGAGGCATTTTAGCGTTCTTGGAAACTATTTTGATGGCCGCAGATATAAACTAAGTTAATACTAATGACTATTTGTTTTACGATGTGATGAGTATCTTAGTTGGCAGAAATATGTAAATTGATTGGAATTATTTCTAAATTTTATGAGGCATATATAAGATAAAACAATATGTAATTATATTTCATAGAAATAATTGGCAACGTCTTCTTTTACGACGCCATTGTGGTGAACTATTAAAAATGTTATTAATTAAGTAAAAAACCGCCTAGACTTCGAAATTATTACACGTCAGCGACTAGGTTTCCCATTTCCTTTCATCGGTGAAAAACTTTTCCACTCTAAGCGTAAATAAAGCAAACTCAAGCCACTTCAAGTTTCCTTTTATTTTTCCCTAAGAGCCAATAAACCCGTCACCGGGAACTTACTTCCCACCAACCTCGCAACTCAACAGAAACTGCCGGCGTGTGACAATAAAAATGGTCCGATACAAGTGGCGTTAGGAGGAACGCACTAGGATGGCTCTGAGACACGCATCCACTGATCACCAGAACACTCAGACCTCCGAGAAACCTGACAACTGCTCACGCCGCTTAGAACTTCGGAGCTCTAGTTAAACTGGACTTGCGTTATATGGGAGAAGGGGGGGAATCACCTATTATTAACCAGGGGTGCCAAACTAATGGTTCCACGTGTTATTCCATTTTATGTGTTCCGTTGCACGCTCGGTAAGTGTTGGAAGCTATGTAGGTCATGTGAATAGGTTTTTGACGGAGTGTTATCAGATATTGTGCTTATTTGTGATTAGGTGTTTGACCCTAGTTACAAGCGTGACCAGAATTTGGATAATTTAATGAGCTAATATAGTTCTTTTAGTTCTGTAAAACCGACTTAATTATGGTTGTTATATGTAGAAACAGACTCGCCTTACTAGGCTAAATTCCAGTGGACTGATTACGACCAAATTCCGCCGCGGAATTTATCCGCCTGTCTGTGGTTGGGCCACAAAGGGCGGGAAGCGATGGATGCGTAAGGCCTGAATTACACTCGCGCGGTAAGTAAAATTGTCAATAATCGTAGAATTTTCTATTGACCGCCACCGCAGGCCGCGCCAGTCTGTCTGTGAGAGGCTTACAGCAGAGGACGGCGTATGTGTGTGCGTTGGACTACACTGGGTTGATGATAGTAAGTCAGTTCTTAACGTTAAGACCAATATTATCGTCTCCGAAAACTATTCTATTCACTAAACAGTTTTTTTCAAAGATTAACTTGCATGCGAGCTTTTCAAGGCAACAAATCGCAGCCTTTTTCACGCATTTTAAGAACGCTGTTAGCATCTGTAATTTTACAATGTAACCCCCTCAAGTGAATGCCCGTAAGTCCTACTTGCCGTAACTTTTTTTCAAAGTTTAGTAAGCTCGGCGCCTGCTTAAAAAATAAAACAAGCAGTCAAGTGCGTAAAAAGGATTAAGTTCACCAACTGTTGGATAGAACCTTTGCCGACAAAAGCTTATTGTTTGCAGCTTGTTATCAGTTTTTGTGTTAAAGGATTGAGCTTTTGCGAGCTTCTGGGTTTTTACAAATGAGCTTAAGTTTGAAAAAAGAGATGCCTAGCCGTGAGATTGCGTGGATGATAGAAATTATTATTAATTATAAGATTTATAAGGCCATCAGTAGCCTATTTGTGAAATGTTCGAAGTCTGTCCGTTCCGTTTGACATAAAGTTCCTTTGCGGTGCAGAGTCGGTGCGGTACACCTACAGATTCGTTACTGCGCGCCTACATTTTACTGAGTGCTTCCGGACTGCGGGATACTCGGAAACGGGGAGGTACGGATACGGTACTGCATGCATACTGTTTAACCTTCATTTTGCACACTTAACACACTGGCAGTATACTACTAGTATACCAACAAGGGGAGTACAATCTGTTGTTCGCGTCCGCAAGATTTAGTTACCTACCACAACCCTGCACGTGTCCCCTGAGTGGTGCTAAATGAGACAACACTTTCGCCTATTCTAACAGATCGCCATAATTACGAATTAAATAACCGACAAGTAAGGCCCACATCAGCAAGCTAAAATAGAAGATGCCATAAATATATGTAGGAAGTTCTTTGCTCGAAGCTAGACTAGTAGAGAATACTTTAAAGCCGTGCCTCTTATACGATGTCTCAGTAAAATATCTGCACTTGAAGTCCATAGACACTAGAGAGAGAAACCTCACCTTTCCGCCCAGCCGTTCAATACAAATCTAATCAGAGCCAATGCCCAATGAAACGACAAGGGCCCTATTCTGTCCTCTCAGCCGCACCAGTCGATAATTACCAACCCTTCAAGATGGCCCTCACTTACGAGATTTTATCACCCCATCCGAGCCAGGACGCTCCGCCGACTTCAAAAGGCTTTTTGATCAATAACTGTATATAAATTACGAAGCATATGTCCTTTCTTGCTCCGATAACCGTCAGTCCGTGACGGTTCACCGGTTTCGCCGCTTGTATACTGGACCGAATTTGGGTATTCTTGATAGATATGCCCGTAGCTACTTCCGCATTTGGCGGGCATTCGGTGTGCGGTTTTTTTAGTCATACCGAGTGGTTACTGATGTAAAGTAAAATGATCTGAGCAGGTAAAACAATCTCTCTTATTTCCCATAATAATAACAACGTGTATAGATCATTTTGGCCCGTTAGTACGCGTAGCGACTTTTGCTGATCACTGATGCATATTAAGCTATAGAAGCCTACTAGCCTAGTTCCTTTTTCGACGACCTAGAATAGAATAGGTAGTATAGACAATACCTAATGAAATCATAAAAAAAATGTTTTTTATAAAATAAACTTAAACCTCATCTAATTGTGTACCGAGTCCTGCTCAAAACATAAAATAGTGTAGGTCAAGTTAGGTACCTATCTATACGTAGAAAGACTGAATTTTTGAGTTTATTTCGGCGTTACTCCTGCCGTCTCTTTTTAAAGCGCTACTATATTTTAGACCTGCAACTGCTATTGCGTAATACTTATTTCAAATCAATTACAATTAGCAGTGTTACGCAATACCGACGCCAGAAGCCATTCAAACTGCAAGTAATATACTGTTAAACATTCGGAGTTTTACTTTATTTCAAACTTTTCGATCATTGCGAAATACATCGATTGTTGAGGTCAACGTTAAACAAATTACGACGTTCGGAGTATTAAGTTTTGTGGCTGTTATATGGTTAAAATAAACTTGGTTTCAAGGGCGGGGACGAAAGGTAAACGTCCAAAAGTAATAAGACTGTAAGTTATTTGCACAACATTACATTTATAAAGTAGATGCTAACGCTAGATCTTCCACAAGCGGGAAAGTCCATAGTTCCGTTCCACGCTGTAGATAGTGCACCAAATGTCTTATGATTTATACTCATCTGACGCGATGCTCTCTGATGCCTGGCACAAAAGGAGCCGGACCGCATTAGATGAATATGACTTTTTAACTGTATGAAATCGATAACGTGCTGTTGTGTCACGAAACGACACGTCAGATACATATTCCTTCAATTCCATTTAGCTATCAAGAACAATAAACAAATAAGCATTTAGACCTCTAGCCCAACTCATAAAAATATTCCGCTATTTACTATTGATGGGTGAACATAGGAGTTTGCCTGACTATGCACTGATGGCGTAAACGAACACACAAGTTTTTGCCGGTGCAGCTGTACTGCACAATGGTTCAACTCGAATTGTTCTGAATCAGGCGGTGGATTAGCCCTTCACAATTAAAGCGGTGCTCACCATTTTTCGCGTTTAAAATGTGACCTCACACTGCTTACTATACTTATCCATACTAATATTATAAATTCGAAAATGTGGTCTGTTAACTCTTCAAGCTTAAACCGCTGAACCGATTTAGATGAAATTGGGTATAGAGATAGTTTGAATCCCGGGGAAGGAGATAGGATAGTTTTTATCCCGGAAATCATCCCCCAATTGTATTGAGGGGTGCAAGTTTGTATGAAGCTACGATATAAACGAGTTCCACTCGGACGGAGTCGCGAGCAGAAGCTAGTGCAGATATAAGTTTGCAAGTATGTAGGGGTTCTCCGGAACTATACGATTTCAAAAATTCTTTACCAGTGTATAGAATCGACCTTCGGAATAGGTTAGGTTACTACTACCGCCCACTACCAAATAACCAGGGTCAGCGTCTTCAAATTAAATGAATGTTTCAAGGGGCTCAATTCGAGATGTCAAAATTATGACGTAGTGCGTAGGTTAGGTAAATCCCCACTAGCATGTCTTTCAAAATGATAATAACAGAGTGAAAGAAAGCAATATCTTAGTGACGTCACACCTGTGTCAAATTATACGGCTATACAACGCTCGCTCCGCGCGGATGCTGCGCTCTCTCTTTCATATGCCTGCCATGATTGGTGTGACAGAGAACGCAACAGCCTTCCCGTTGCCACATATGGATTTTTTTCCGGGATCCTGAACGCAGCAAGCATTTGATAGTTTTGTGAGCCAAATAAATAAATAAATACAAAATACCATGTCCCAGCATACAAATCTCGATACCTAAGTGTGTCAGAAAGGGAAATATCATTCGTTGTCCTTGTCATACTTCCACATTTTTTTATTTGCCACAACTTATTTATAAAGGTTGTGGCCAATAAACCATTACCCGCCCAAATTAAGTAGATTGTCTATTGTAAGCCATCAGCCATTTTAAGACCAGTTCTTAATTTAGCTGCATATCCTTTCCGTCCCTCATTGTGGCAACACGTATAGCTTGTCCTGAGTACCTATTACAGGGAAAGGTGTATTTTGTGACTAGTTCTCAATGGTTCTCGTGTAAATCGAGGATGAGCCTTTTTGGAAATGGTGTTTCGGGCCTAGTTTCATATGAGAAGAGGGGCTTTCGAAATTAGAGTGTATTGACTAATAGTGCGTTTTGGGACTAGTGCATTCGCCACCGGAAAGGTCCATGGCACCACCCGTAGAGCATTCAGTGTGGGCAGCTCGGAGGCAGTGTAACCCAACCGCATTCAGAAGGCCCCCAACTCAAGATGTTTTGGTAAACCGTCCGATTAGTGCTGGTTCGCCTCTCTTCAATGGGATTTCATGCTTGTCCGTCCGTCTTTATTCGTAATTGATACTAAACATTTTGATGTCTTTATAATTGGGAAACATATTTCTTGTACAGAAAGCGTTTTTTTACTATAACAAGCGAGCAGTCGGATTGAATAAGAGATAATAACTTTCTATTTGGCAAGTAGCGAATTCTCGCTTTGAGATGACGTCAGTAAAAAAATACAGCCGAATTGCAAACTTCCTTTTTTGAAGTCGGTCATATGATATAAAGAATGGCATTCCGAGGCCTTATTTGTTTAGTTAATTGTATTATTATGGACCAGGAAACTATGGGTGGGTTGCAGCAAACCGTCTGTAATCATCAGTGGTTTTCGTTAAAATCGGAAAGTTTGACAAGTTTATTCAGAAAAAGTCGATTGTTGAAGTGAAAACTTCTTTAGCGGCGCTGAAGGAAAAATTGTTAAACTCGCCACAGAATTTTGTGACGTCAGATGCGTGAGGTGAGATCTCACCTTAGGCATGATGCGTAGACAGGCCGACCGTAACATGGAAGGGGCTTGGGGGCGGGGAGGCTTTTTTTTTGCAAAATTAAAATTAGTCAAGTTTTTGCTTCTGCCGGCACTCCCGGAGTGCAACCCGGTCTTTTTTTTAGACGAGAAGCGATGAGCGTTGGCTTTTGAATTTGGGCTCAAGACGGCATCCAATCCAGCGTCCGAATAGCCCTATACCCTTGGGTTCGCGGCATGTGAGTAACGAAGTGTCATCACCCGAACCGCAACATAAACAAAGGTACACGAAAATTTACAGCCGCATAAAGCCGCGGCCACACTGCGCTAATAAACGCTTTGGCGACAGACACACCGATCCGCCATTAACACGTCCATAAACTCCTGCGCCGCCGTAAATACCGAGCCGGGTCTACACCTACCACGTATGATCTGTGAGGCTGCAGACGGCAAAGAACAGAATGATAATACTTTGGTCAAGGTGGACTGGTAGAGAATGCCTTATGGCATTTAGTGCGCCTTTTGTACTATAAGTTCTTCTGTTGCGCAAAAAGGTTGAGTAAATAATAAATGGGTAAGGCCGCGGAGCGTTTTAATTTAAGATTTATTGCCGAATAAAAACCTCATGGTGGCATTTAGTTTTAATATATATCGCAAGTAGAAAAAGCAAGCTTATTTGTTTTCATTCAAACTTGGTGATTTTGTCACGCTAGGCCATCGACAAATCGTTACATAAAAGTGCGGCGGTTGAAACGCTCCGCGACCTTACCCAAATATGTATATAATAAATAGAACGATGAAGGAATTAATATATTCACGCCTCTTTCCAAAGTAATAGGCAGCTAGAGCACTGCATGAATTTAAACTTGCAGTGCAACTTTTGGCTATTGTAAGTTTAAAGATGGACACAATATGATATTGCAATGATAGGCTGCTTGACTGTACCTAGCCTACAACACCAACGCCTACAAGGATCGCGTAGTCAATTTTAAGGACACCCAGGTACATGCTGGAATGAATGAATACGCTTCGAAATTAACTATGCTAGTTAATATATAAAGAACCAGGACTGCCTTCCGCAAAATTGCGGAATTTTATAGAGTCCGTCAATCTAAAATACTACCGCTATACCTATTTCGCAGCAGGAGTGGTCTCCAGTTGTAAGATTGATTTGTGGACACTACACGCACCAACAGGGGCAGCAACGCCATGCGGTGGCGGTATCGTTTGTAATATTCGAACATGTATGATAGAGGCCACATGCTTTTCATGTGACATGTTTCATATTGATTCGAAAATAAGAATCCTACCGTCGCCACGCTGCATCGCCGCTGCTGCCTGTAACTTCATATGTTAGTGAAAGAAAGGCTATGTGGCCGGTTCAGACCCGGTAATTAAACCTTAAACCGCAGATTGATTTGGGATTGTCAGCTTTTTATAGTTACTGCACAGTCTAATTAGACGCCGTTTTTATGCGCGTTGTAAAATTAAACTGAATAGGTCGGTTGCTTTGATATACAATTGTCCTGGTTATGCTATTAATATCCTGAGTCTCAGGTACTTATAGAAATAACAAAATGGAACGTTAGTATTTTAAATGAAGAGAGTTTGTGATTTCTCATTTTATTCATTTTAACTTTAGTTAAAATGAATAAAATGAGAAATCACAAACTCTCTTCACAACAACAAGAAAATATAAACTTGGGCAATAAAAGAAAACAAAAATGAGATTATTAATAAAAAACTTGGTCCAGATCGGCGCCAGGCGGTAGGGTGCCCAGAAGGCTGGCGGCATTGCCACGTTGTATAGCAATGCTAATACGTTGGGCTGGGTATGAGCCAGCCTTCTGGTCACCAGAAGCGTCGACGAGGCGCTTAGAAAACGATTTAATAAGTTTTAAAGCGCTGGTGCGCCCCATGGCCCTAATTTATTGCACTTCTTTTGTTTAATTTTGACTTCATCTAGAGTCACGAGGACGTGACTAGATGAAGTCAAAATTAAAAACTTATTTTATCCAAAACGCTGAACCGAGCGGTTATCACAAATCTATTGTATCAATTAAAATACGTACTAAAATACTCAATTAAAATACGTCACAAAATAGAGACACAGACGCCTGAGACGACTGTAAATATTACGTTGCTATGGGCACTAAAGCCACTAAAACTCAGATAGGTCTTTTTCAGTCATTTTTTTACTGCTCAGTTAAACGAGATTTAAAAACATTTCATGCTTAAAGAAATACTATAAAGTTTGTACTTTTAAAAAAAAAAACTGATTTAACGACGTATTTACTCGTAAGATATTGATAATGAAGCTGAAGCAGATTATTTTTCTTTTAACATAATTTATGCATGGATTATAGGTAATCTTTGGTTGTTATATTGACTACACTTTTTATTGACCTTGTCTAAACATTGCAAAGCGTCCGTCTGTAACAATTAATTAAAAATCAAACTGCCACTACAATTGCGCACTACTAAGCGTCAATTAAAATAATTGAATGCATAGTCGATATTTTTTGTGATTCTCATAACAGCTTCAAATGCAAAATCAGGGATCTGTTGTTGAACCTTGAACCATAGTCTGACTGATTTAGTTTTAAGCCTAGATAGTTTAGTGCAGTAACGGAAAAATTGTAACGCATGCCGTGGTTGCCTATTATTAGGGTTACAATTAGACATACGAGACATAAGTACTTGATGTTTCCACATAAAATGTAACATTGTTAACTCCGTTGGCAATCCTTAAATAAATAAATAAATAAATAGTAAAACATCTGCTTGACATCGTCACCAGCCATACCATCACATAATAAATATCTTCGATACACATAAAAATTAATAACCCGCTAAAGTTAAAAACAAAAACGCAGCGCCCCTGTACCAAGTCAGCTGTTGTCAAAATTCTACGCATACCTCGCGGCGACCGTCGTTATTTCAATTACCCCTCGTCAAAGACAAAAGACCTGACACGAAAAAAGTAAAAAAAGAAACAAACGCGCATCGAAAAAAACAATCGCCTTATCTATGATTGAATCGCGGTCGTGTAAATGCGCTCATGTGTATTATGTTTAAAGAGCCGCTTTCTTCGGTAGCGTTTTTGAAATCGAAACTGGGCTTTAAGTTTTTTCCCAATAGCCAATCGGTATGGCTCCTCAGGTGGGTCTCGGACTGCTAATTAAGTTTTTGGGGTTTAATTACGTACGTACGTGCCCAAAATTTTATGAAGCAGGTCAATTCAGCGTTTGTTCAGCGTTATTTTATTACTCGTGAAGATATTCAGAGCTCGTTGATTTGGCAAACTTTCCAAAATAACATACCTAAGTATTTTTTGCGGATGTTAAGAAGGTTATTTTTTCTGACTATAACGCTCAACATCTGTTGAAAAACTTTAATTAGAGTCTGAGCGGAAAGAGAACCGTTATAGGATTAGACTGATGCTAATTTACGGTTTTAACATGGTGACAAGGACAACACTGTCACGTCATTTTAGTTCGACACTAAAAACTCGATAGTTGGGTGTTTTGCTGTTTATCTCGTTGACAAAAACTAATAATATTAAATAGTAGTACGTTACTTGTGTACTATGCAAAATTTTATCCTTTTTCAAATTGATTCTAGATACACTAGATGTAGATACTTGTAAATTACGGCACGAAGCAAAGTTTGACAAGTTAAAATGTCAAATATCATTATATTAGTTCCCTTTTTAGCGCAGAAAATGCACAAACTCAAAAATAATTCAATAAAAAAAAAGATCTAATTCCCGATCTCCCAGTTCCAACGGCGTCGTTGAAAGCACGCTGATCTATCGCCATTGGAGCCCTAAATACTCGAGCTGATGGCTGCCCAAAGTAAATAGGCGTAATAACCGTAAAAGGCACAATGCTCCCCCGCTGTCCGCCGACAGGGGTCCTACCCACGAACCTCTTTTTAATTATAATATCACCCACATTATAAACTTTTTGCTTCAAACAAAAAAATCCACTCGACCGACTGCTACTTTTTGGGACGTTTTTTGCAGTTTTGACATGAGCACCATTATTTAGGTTCTCAAGGTTTTGTTGATCGGAATAATAAAATCAATGACAAGAATAATGCGTTACACAATACAAAAGCGGGGGGTTTTGGTATCGGTGAAATCTTTAAGGTTTGTGGAGTACAAGGGCCCCAAGATTAGGTATTAACCTCTAAATCGCGTAGTACAGGCAAAGATAAGTATCTGAACACTCTTCTTTTGAATTTTAACTTTAATGGAATCCTTTCAAGTCAAGACACACGAGTGCTAAGTATATGGCATTTGAACTCATTCCAGGTTCATAAAATTAGATTTTATAATTTATATCGTTAGCGCGTTCGTTAAGTTACGCATTTACACTGCTTGTCCGACGTTAGTCACATTCTGACCACGAGAACAAGGAAAAAGATTTGCAAGCTTACATTACATGCCTATTTAATAACTTTACTGATGAAACTAAGGCTTGTTAAAAATTATACCCCGAGAGACTAAAGCAAGTCATTTCTTTAACTCCAATTTTGGGGATAATTTTCTACGAATTCATCCTGCATTAAAAATTATAGTTACCTACTAAAACTATTTATGTTAATGTAACAAAGTCAGTGACTATGCCTATAGATATCTCATCTTATTTTCGAAGTAGAATCTAAAGTATAAAACGACCAAGGCGTTTTAACAAATATTTGGTTAGATACTTTTTTTACCTTTGCCTGTGTAACCAAATTAATGAAACAGTCTTCAAAGCTTTACAAAGAATAACACCAAAACCAAAACCTTTAAGAAAAGTCGGTACTCACGAATCCGTGTTTGTCGCTAATGTTGTTGGTCAACTTCAGCTTGTGGAAGGAGACGACCTTTTGCATCCACTGCTCGCCCGTCGACGGCGAGTCTGGGTGGATGTACATCCTCTTCGGCATCTCCGGGTCCGCCTTCCCAGCGACCATCCATCGACTCCGGGAACAGAGAGAAAAGATACAGGACCCCGAAAGATAAAGAGGGATAGGCAACTTGGAAGACTTGATAATCTTGATACTACTCATAAGGCAGCTAATAAAGAATTCGATAAAGAAAATTGACCGATTTCTAAACGCGATTGAACATGTTGCTTTAATTAAATAGTTTACGAGGGACTTATTCATGAGCATGCTCAAGACAGGTGGTCGGTTATAATTATGGGTATAACGTTTCAATAAATTTATAGCTACCGCTAAATATGTGCATGTATTGAAGCATGAAAATCGAGTCATGACTGGCGAAAAAACGGCCACCACCACATGCAGAGTACTAGTTTTTATTTAGTAAAGACTACATAACTGGCATGCAACGTGCTCTAAGAATGCCCCCATAATGCGGTTATTAAATGGCAATAAAAAAGCAACTAACTAGTATAATCGTACAACAATAAACAATGCATGAAACATAATGTGAGTGAAAAGAGATCTGCGTACAGCGGAACACAAAGAATGTACAAAACCAAAGCAAGTTTGCGGTGTGAAGCAGCAAATTACTGAATGGAGAGTAATTCTTAAAGAGATAAGGGTCACAATTGGGGTGCGCAGGGCTCCAAGCGCTAACTTCTTTTGGTTTAAAGGGCTACCTTGTTTAAGAATCAATGAGCGAATTTTGGAAGGTTCTCCCTCGCAGCCGCGGGCAAAGGAAAGGGACTTATGTTTAGGAAAGCGCAGATCCCCTATCGGTTCACATCAGTACATAAATACGCATGCTTCTTGCCTTTTGTTTTCAATATCACGAATTACATTAAAATAAGATCAGCTACCGACCGTTAAGCGGCACCCGACACAATCGCTACCAGTAAACTCTTATTTTAATTTAATTCCTTCAGTTTATTTATACCTGTTGTGGAATTTGTATCTGCAATCGTCGGCAGCTACGATGTCCATTAGCAAAATGTACTTTGCTTTTTTATCAAGACCAGAAACGCGAACTTTGTAGGCAGGAAACATACGTCTGCAAGCAATACGAGAGAAAAACATGGATTGGGACTCGTTCTTAGCGACAACGATTTGACATCACGTCGATTGTGTGACATGCCGCCGGACTAGTTTCACTTTTTACGTCCTTTTAGTGGCGAGAAACGACCGTTTTAGCTTGTGATCTCGCCCCGGCCTAATTACGCTTCGTTTTTTCCGAGTAATCTAATATGGTTTGCGCTCTAGTGCAGCCGAGAAGGCTTAAAGAACAAAGCGCAATCGTTCGTCCTATATTTGGAGTTTTCACGAATCAATGCGGGGCCTAATCAGCGGCGCGGTGCAAGGAGGTGTCACCGAGTATTTGCTACAGACAAAAAGGCCGTGTTTCCGCCACAGACGACCAAAAATGGCGAGCTACGCGCCCATTGTGCGAGTTTATGCCGTCGTGCAACATCGTGACCACCAGACGTGAGTAAATGCGGTGTTAAACGAAAACCCAGTAACTCAAAACACGCCTTCCAAACTCCGTCTAGCAAAAAACTTGTCCCCTGACATATCGAACAGAGGTCGGAAACGAACAGCCCGCGATCGGTGATGGCCAGTTAATCGATGAGCATCACAGATTTCGCGTAATTTATGACCGTATTAGCCGAGTTAGGCAGCTGCAGGCTTTTGTCGGCGTCGATATCGGTTTACGGCTGAATCACAGTCGCATATTCGGCCGGAATACCCGGGTCGTATTAATTAACGGATATTAAATCTGAGTTTATCGGCCGAATCTCGACTTGCCAAACCCGCGTGTCGGCGGTTTTGATATTGGACGTCGATGGACGGACATAAAGCGGACGAGCCGTCCTTATCGGCACTTGTCATCGAAAATTAAACAATGTACACGATCATTTATGATAATTATCGATCTCCGGCGCTTCGGTACGCGGCAGATGCATCCTCACCAACCGCTGACCCGGAAGGTTCGTATCTTTTTTCCTCGAACGAGATCTCCCGGCCTGATTGTCGCCGCGTTTAGTTCCAATTTCGATTTAATTTAGTAGAACACTACGCGCGTCGGTATTTCTCACCTCTGGTGTCGGCCCGCTTTTTACACCACCGCCGCGGCGTTTTAGACAAAGATATTTTAATGATATTACCCATCTGATGCGAGTTGAATCCTTAATCGTCGGGCTATTTGGAGCGTACACTTGTCCGACATGTCGTTGCCCTTAAAATTAAGCGTGCTTCGTATTAAATTGTTTGTACGCAATTAATGAACGCATCGAAATTGATGATTAGGTGCGTAGCGTGAGGACCACAAGCTAAAGTAAAGAAAGCGTTGAGAAGTCTCCAATCGACGGACGTCAAATAGCTCCGAGAAACTGGTGTAGGGACGCCAGGTTCTCGGTAGCGTACATTGGTGGGTTGAGGGGGTGAAGTCGTGATGGTCGTTAACACCAGCAGGCAATGGATGACCAGGCAAGCTACCTGTTGTGGAACTTATATCTGTAGTCGTCAGCGGCGACGATGTCCAGAAGGAGGATGTATTTGGCCTTCGCGTCCAATCCGGATACGCGGAACTTCATTTGAGGGAACATTTGTCTGTAAATTGGAATGATTCCTATAGAATTGATATTTATTGGGATTGATATGTCAATATCAAAACTCTTGTTTAACTTATTTGATTCAAAATTGCAGTTTGAGTGAGAGTGGAAAAATAAAGTACGAACTGTAATAAAGACATAAGACAAAACTTGATTTTCAAGTCCACTCGGACTCAAAACTGCTATTTTAAATTGTATTTATAAAAATATCTCAAAAAACTTCAATGCTCGTGGTGATACGTGATGTGATATTACAAACCGAAAACATAGGCGTTACTTAAATTTAAGACAATGGCATACATTTATATCTATTTAGACCCGTAACGAAACCATATTTGACTTTTTTATGCATTTGAAAAGTATACAAGACTGCAAAGAATTGACTCCTATAACAACTTGAGCTTTTACAAAATCTTCACATGTCGTGTAAATGCAAAATCAACTGCTTTCTACACTGACTAGCGCGTGCGAGAGTGCAATCTGTCATGTCATCGGTCGTTGCACAAGGTACATTGTTATGCAACTTACTCTACCTGTTTACACAATATTAATTGCTACATATTTAGTTAGTAAGGAATCATTTGTTTAAAGAAGAATAATGCATTTGTTTATTTATTTGTACAAAATCAGAGACAGGCTGAGTATTAGAAGAACTTTGCTCAATAGTTACCATCGCTCGCTTCTTGTCGTAATCCTTAGGTTTAAAAGACTTTCGATTTCTAAAACGCACTCAAATCGGTTCATTAATTTGGGAGCTACGCTGCCACAGACAGACAGATACATTTTAAGAGTTTAACACCTATTATTTGCGTCGTTCAAAACTAGTATCTTATCATCAAATCTAGGCGTTACACATTAACAATTTAAGTTGAATAAAAAAAAAATGTCTGTTGATGCCTAGTCATTTATCACGACTTGAACACACTAGGTGCATCAGCCAATGGGCAATCTGCGTGTATGTCACGTAAGCGTAATATGAAGTACTTAATGACTCTAAAGGTGTTTGCGCCATGCATGGTATCGTATAACTGCAAGTGTAGGGTATCTCTACAGCTCAGAACGTAGTCACAACACACCTGGATATGGTAATGAAACTAATTAGATTGCCGAAGAAGATTTTGAAGGATCAGCTGACTATCCTAAAGGAATTGTTAACAACTGATAGAGATTCTCTAAGTGTAAACAAAATTCATGTAAGTAGATTCACTTGTATCAATTATATCACTAGTGACATGATAGATGTTGAAGTATAGAAGGAACCCTGTATTGAGGTCAAAATTCCGACGAGTAAACACAAAATTATGCCGCATCATGACTTGTCTTGCTCCGTGTACTGTCACTTTGTCATCCACGCCATAGAGCATGCCTGATGGTAAGCAGAGACCGTAGTCTATGGACGCCTGCGACTCCAGAGGCATCACAAGCGCGCGGTCGACCCTTTATTGATTTGAATATTAGCTAGCGAGCAGCAGCCTTTTATTTTAAGAGAGAAAGAGGTCACCGGAGTAATACAACCTTCTTCAGAAGAAGGTTGTATTACAGAAGTTCTTCTGTTCTGATTTTGACGGACTACGGTAGAGCTGAAAGGACGGATAAGATTGCAGTCTTGTTTGTAAATAAGCCGCGTTCACGTTTGTCTGTCGTGTTGTGTTGTGATGCTCTCTGTCGTGATGGCTGCTGTTCACATTTATCTGACGTGTTATGACGCATTTTATATCAGTTCGGTCTTGGCTCTCGGAGGAGGATGTTCGTCGTCCATACTTCACGTGTGGCTATGACGCGTCACAACACTGACTGACGCGTCGCGTGCACACTAGTCTGATGCGCTGTGTCGTGTCGCTGCACCGTCCCCCGCACCTCACCCGTTCTGACGCGGACCGGGATCGCTTGTGATGCGACACAAGTTATGGCGTATGTTGTGTCACACAACATAAGCCGTCACAACACACGGCATCAGATAAATGTGAACGCAACCATATTAAATGTATGAAACCGATACCGTTCTGATGCATCACAACACAACACGACAGACAAATGTGAACGCGGCTTGACGCGCCTTGTTCCACAGCAGCATTTAAGATACTGAGCAGATTTTGATGAATGAGGTATCAATCGATTCCAAATTAAGCTCCGGGTGACATACTACATTTTGCATGAAAAGAAACGGTTTCTTTTCAGTTCGTTTCCCGTAGTCGGGGCAAAGTATTTTTTTTATACTTGTTTTGCAAAGCAGATTGTAAAGATCACCACTGCTCAACCTCTTAAGCTTTGAGTCAACCAGGATGGACTCGGCAATTTTGTATGCCCGCCTCGTAGCTACGACACGACATCCATCAGATGTCTGGCGTCACGTATGCGCCATAAATAAGATTCCTAATGAGCCTTAAGGCGAGCTTGCCTTGCGATTGTACATACATATAATCACGCCTATTTCCCGGAGGGGTAGGCAGAAATCAAGGATTTCCACTTGCTACGATCTTGACAAACCTTTGTTGGTTCATTCACTTTCATGACATTCTTCATACATGCTCGTCCGTTTAGGGTACTCGCGATTGTAAAGGTGGCATTTAAGAGATTCGCGTTTGTTTTTACCCGACTGCCGAAGGAGAGGATGGTTCTGTTTTAATTATGTTCTCGAGTTTTATAGACGGAGAGGTAAAACTCATAAGTAACCTCAAAATTAAAATTTTGAGGCTTTTTAGGGTTCCATAGCCAAATGGCAAAAAACAGAACCCTTATGGATTCGCCATGTCTGTCTGTCTGTACGTCCGTATGTCACAGCCACTTTTTTCCGAAACTATAAGAACTATACTATTGAAACTTGGTAAGTAGATGTATTCCGTGAACCGCATTAAGAATTTCACACAAAAATAGAAAAAAAAACAATAAATTTTGGGGGTTCCCCCATACTTAGAACTTCATCAAACCCATACGTGTGGGATATAGGGATAGGTCTTCAAAAATGATATTGAGGTTTCTAATATCATTTTTTTCTAAACTGAATAGTTTGCGCGAGAGACACTTTCAAAGTCGTAAAAGGGGACCCCCTGTAACTTCTAAATTAAGAGTGTGATAAAACTAAAAAAAAAATATGATGCAAACATTATCATGCAAACTTCCACCGAAAATTGGTTTGAACGAGATCTAGTAAGTAGTTTTTTTTAATACGTCATAAATCGTAAACCGCAATTTACCTTTCATTCAACGGATAATGGTACGGAACCCTTTGTGCGCGAGTCCGACTCGCACTTGGCCGGTTTTTTATTAGTAAATGTAATATTGTACCTACCATTAGTAACATCATAATCATCATCATAATTTCAGCCGAAAGACGTCCACTGCTGGACATAGGCCTCCCCCAAAGAGTGCCACAATGACCGGTCCAGCGCCACCCGCATCTAGAGGACTCCCGCGACCTTTACCAGGTCATCAGTCTACCTTGTGGGGGGACATTAGGAACGAACTAACAATATGCAAATTCTAAGAGAATCTAGAACTTCTAGAAGCTTCCATGCCTGTGTTGACAGGTCAACGAACCCACGTCGCTCATTTAACGCGGCCAGGCGTCGATGATTTTTATGAGTTTTATGTTTTTATAATCCCATTAGTGTAGCTTTTATAGATGCCTATAAACTCCCATTTATTTGTATAACATTAGCACGATTCGAATTTGTTTTTAGTGGCTGGAATTTTTTGTTACCACCGTGGAGATTTAAATTCAGTTTTTATTGTGTTTAAATCAAATTGAAAGCGTGAGAATCTCGTTTAGTAAAAAAGGCGCAAGTGAAGATAATTTACGACTGTTTATGAGCGGGATAAACTGGAAAATACGTCACTACGTTTGGTATTTTTTGTGCACTACGATCTCATGCCGTACTAGCTTGTTTTTCTATATTTTCCGCTTTTTTCCGCCTATACAGCCTTCTTGTCTGAGAGGCTGGGCCGATGATTCCGGCATACTTACTCAGTTACCTATGTATAAATGGTTACGTTAGTAAAAAAAAGAACAAGCTTGTTTATGAAGTTTTCTTTTTCTTTAGCGATTTTCCTCTTGCGCTCTTCCTCTTCCGATGACCTATTTACGTAAAAAAATCCGCACACGCAAGCTTACAAACTCTGTCCTTGGCATAAAATACTGCATTGCCATTTTCAATTCAAAAACGGCGTATTTAACTTGACATACTGAGAGAAATACGACCTTTTGGAAATAACAATCAGACCACAAACCACTAGGTGTCACTGTAACATGATAAATTAATACATCGACATGACAGATGCCAACGTAAGTTGAGCTTTGACATGTGAACGGGTTGTATATTAATGTAACAGAGCGAGGGTTTTTGACAGTGGTTGACACTTGTCGTGTTTATTTAAATTGGTAGTTAAGTTATTTATTTAATCTTATAACTTAGAAGACAGACATATAATATAGCACATATAGCATAGCATACACAGAAAATAATACAATACTTGATGCGAGGTAAATATTCTTGCACCAATGATTTAATTAGTATGATGTTAAAATTATTTCAAATGAAGCAAAATTTTCTTTAGCCAAGATAAATATTGACGGTGTTCATGTTCTTGTGCGCAGCCGAACGACACATTTCTTAGGGCAAAGGAATTTTTGATCGATGACGTTTATGCCATTATTACCAATGGGCTATACAAAAGCTATGATTCTATAATAATAGTGTTAGCACCAACAACAACAAAACGGTATGTTTTCTCTCTGAGAACGACACATATTTGAATTTAGAATTTGGGACACATACATATAATGTCAATGACCGGTCCTGCGCCACTCGCATCCAGCGGTCTCCCCCGACCTTTACCACTCTTTGTGGTTTGTTTTTACGAGTACCAGGGGGGCTAGCACACCTGACACCGCGCCGCGACGCGAGTCGAGAAAGATCTACCCTCCTCTTTCTAGTTTGCATGGTGCGAGTGAGACAGGAGACGCTCAGTCGCGCGCGAAGCGACTTGTCAGCCAGTTGTGCTAGTCGTACAGCTTCTAGAAGTTCTAGATTCTCTTCGAATTTGCATATTGTTAATTCGTTCCTAATGTCCCCCCACAAGGTGGACTGATGACCTGGTAAAGGTCGCGGGAGTCCGCTGGATGCGGGTGGCGCAGGATCGGTCATTGTGGCACTCTTTGGGGCAGGCCTATTTCCAGCAGTGGGCGTCTTTCGGCTTGTATGATACTGATAGACATCTGCCTATCTTTACGGCTGAACCAAAGTCCAAGCATACGCTGTCGCGCTATCTAAACGACGCAAAACTTAAATAATTATCAATCACAAGACAGTGCTTACTTAATCTCACAGAGAACCGTTCACACTGAAGTCTTTATCTACTTTAACGACTTGATAACACAGCCGCGCTTTAAAAGGTCGTATAGGTATCTCCTTCTCTCATTTTACATAAGGAATAAGGAACAGGGGCTGTTCAGCAGGAAACTGTTAGATTTCACCGCCCACAAATCCGTTCAAAAAGCGACTTTATATGCGAAGCTAGAAGATTACAATTGCAACAACAGTTGTGGGTTGTCACCTCAAATAATATCAACGTCAACTATAACCTTCGTGGGACAAAGACTCATGACTGTATGCTTTCAGATGCGTCTGTTTGCCTGCAATTAATTTGAATGATTGAATGAACAAGCATGACAGCCTATCAGTTCTGTTGGATTTATTGACTGTGTTGACCCCGAATTCACTTGGTGGAACTTTTTACAAATATGTTCGGGGAGCTGTAAAATGAGCAGAAATTAGGTACGCCATTTTCTTTTTGAAGTGAAAACTTCTTTAGCGGCGCTGTGCACTTTTTGTGATAGGGAAAAATTGTTAAACTCGCCACAGGTCACGTGACCGTAAGATGTCACGTGACCGTGAGATTCAAGAGATTGAAAAATCGTAAGACGGAGACGTGACCTGATCGAAAAACTGTTACAATGTCATTGAGTTTTCACTTCTGCCGGCACTCCCGGAGTGCAATCCGGTTTTTTTTATATAACCTCATCGTCATCATCATATCAGCCGCAAGACGTCCACTGCTGGGCAAAGGCCTCCCCCAAGGAGTGCCAAAATGGCCGGTTCTGTGCCACCCGCATCCAGCGGACTCCCGCGACCTTTACCAGGTCATCGGTCAACCTTGTGCCGGTAATATAACCTACTAGATGAATACCCTTGATCTTCTGATGCTGGTCGATTGCGTTACGTCCGTTTCTTACGTACGTTACATATACTACAAAAACAATGTAAGCATAACTTGTACTTACCATCTATTACTATAATAAACGTCATCTTATCTTATCCTATCTACTTATAAAAAATGTTAGAAAAAGCTGTTTAATTGTCCCTGAGCGTGAGGACTACAGCCAATCCCTTCTTATCTACTGTTACGGCCAGCAGTAGGACATATAATATTAGCTCAGAATGATGATTTTGAATTTTCTTCAATTATGTTGATCGCAAAGGTCTATAATTACCAATGCAACCATACAGGGATCGATTGATGAACTATATCAAATGACTATATAGATATATATTAAAAATAAGTAAACGTATTTTTAAATTAAGCATAGCTGATTTTTGCTAAATTATAAATACAATAAGTACAATTATAAGTAGTAAGTCGCTCTAAAATTATAAGTATTATACATAATTTAAGTGATGGCACTCACTCCAGGTCTATTACTTTTTCGATATCCTAAATATACCTATGTGACTACTATTTGATGTCTAAATTAAAAAAAGAAAAAAAACCCCTGGGAATTTCGAGCTGGCATCCGGTTCCACAGAAATGAAAGAAGTTTGTCAGTACGTATGTACTGTTATTGCTAAAACATACAATTAAATAATTTTTAACTATTCTATTTTGTCGGTTAGGGTGGTACATATTAGACCTTGCGTTAACTTTCCGTCTGACTGAGTAGTTAGAAAACGGTCAAACGCAATCCCATTTATAATTTAAAAACTGGCCTAGTGCGTGCCGGGCCAAGCGCAGTGTAGGGTTCCGTAGTTGTCTGTCTATATTTGTTACATCGACACGGTGGCGTCGGCCGAATTTGTACGAAAGTTGGCCTTTTCAAGTAGGTACAATTTTAAGTTGGTCGACTATTACTCGGTAACTAGTAATGTCTAATACTTAGCCGTGATAGATTTCCTTTTAAATTCATTATATGTACCACTGCCACAATTTTTTTATTTCCAGTAGCAGCCATTTAGCCGGCAGGCCCCACGCCCTGCCCACCCTTGACTCTAACAAAAATTTGGGCTTTAAACACAAATGAACCACTAAGTTTAAAAAATGTTTTTAAAAACCCATAATATTTTTAAACAAGCTATCCAACCATACCCCACACCATAGGTTAAACAAGAAATAAAATTACATCATTACGTTAAAAAACTTTTTTTTTCAAACTTTTATTCTAACATTTTGTCGGCGTTATTGATTTATATACCCATGTCGAATTACAGTTATCTTGTAGTAAGGGTCACTGAGCTAAGCCGCAGGCGGACAGACGGACATGGCGAAACTATAAGGGTTCCTTGTTGACTACGTAACCCTAAAAAGGCGACAGCACTGACTTTTGTATTTGTTTACTTTCCGGAAATTAATGGATTTTTCGAGTTGAAGGACAAAGTTTAATAGTTTTCAGTATTTGGCTGAGTGCGATTTAGTTTAGTGCAGTTCTGTGTATAGGTACTTTTAGAAAGTCAGGATTTTAAGTTGTAATTTATTTGTTGGAAAATATGCTGCGAGGGGTAGAATCAAATAACTACCTAAGTCCTTACTCAGAAAATATTTTGAGTAATAAGCAAATTGGTTTGACTGACCCAATTTTTACAAGCTTTTATTTAGTTTCACCTGTCCCGTTGTCTGTAATCAAATCTTGCAAGTTAAATTTGACCTCCTTCCCGGTGACCGATTGAGCTGAAATTTTGGGTATAAGTATAGTTTGGATGACAATTCAATATTATGGTACCATAAAGCTGATCTGATGATGGCGACAGAAGGTGGCCATGGGAATTCAGTACTTAACCGACGTAACCCCATTGAGTTTGGGCTCGTTAGAATCGTCTCAATTTCAGTCGGCTATAAAAGCGTGTTCCAAAAATGAAATTTTTGACAGAAACTTGTATCGTATAAAAAAAAAACAGAGTAGATATTGGCCAATTATCGAAATATAGATATGTGGCCAATATCTACTCTGAATAAAATTAATACCTACTTTATATTTTCTTTCGAAATTACTTTATTACTGAGAATGTAAGTCAAGTGTAAAATATGGGTGCATACAACTCACTCCTAATTCAGCGGATTAAGGTTTCGGTGCATATTTATGAGAGGACTAAATCTATAGGTACATATTATTGCACTTGACTGTACAATGTACAACGTATTTAAAGGCACTCAATTTTACAGTCCATTTTAGACATTCCCATAACACCTTGACAATTTTATAGACAACTGACGATCAGAAACTAACCCAAAGAGTGAGCCCATTTCAGACATTCCCATAACACCTTTAAGTAACGACAGTTTTATAGACAACTGACGATCAAAAAACTAACCCAAACAGTGAGCCCATTTTAGACATTCCCATAACAACTAACTAACACCAGTTTTATAGACAACTGACGATCAAAAAACTAACCCAAAGAGTGCGAAGCAGTCACCCATTGGCGGTCCCTTAATTGGGGGGTCATCGTGGAAATTCGCTAAGCGACGGGGGTAATTAAAGGGGGGTGGGGGTGTATCTGCTCGCGTTGACGCATTCTTGCGGCTTCGCCCAAGTGCGGCTGGTGGTTCTAGTTTTTTACCGACGGTTAATATCTGGTTTGAAATAAATTTTGGACTTTTTTGAGGTTACTTAATAGTTATCGGGTCTAGATAAGCCCATAAAAAGTCAATCCGACTACTTATATTCTGCATTTCCTCAAAGGAAGGTATAAAAAAGGATCATTGTAATGCTAACGTGAAATTAGGATAATTAAATGCCGATAAGATCGGTTTACGAGAACAAAAAAATGTATCTCCAAAAGCATAAAAATTTCAGTTAATGTGGTTATTTAGTTACACTACTATCTGATACTAAATAAGTTTTACACAGTCAGTGAGCTAGAAAATAATGAAACAATTTTTTTAGAATTACAGCTGCTGAATAAATGTTAATATAATATTTGGAGGACCATTAGTCAGGCACGTTATAAAGGTGAGGAAAGTAATGTAGTCAAACGCTATTGCAACTATACATACTTATACAAAGTGAATCTATGTAATTTTATATATAACTTAACGTACGTACGAGAGGACAGTTGCGAGGCTTTTGTTTCAATATCATTTTGACTTTTGATTTCATCCTCATTCATTTAAAGTCGATCTAGAGAACATACAGTAACATACATACAAACTATAGTTTTCGCATTTCTAATATCATTGGATAATAAGGAGTACCGTAAATTTAAACTGAGTGTGGATGGGGAAAGCCAAGAATCCACTATTAAGGCGCAACTTGATGGAGGTGTATGTGATAATGGCAGGACTACAGCTAAAGCATACAGTTGGTAATCGTGAGGTTGGGAAATAAAATTAAACCTTTTGATAAGTTGACACATGATCATTCGGCGAAATGAAATTATGCGAAAAGTTGGTTACGAACTGATAAACGGCAATACAATTTTCGGCGACAAATTAGAAAACCCATTTATTTTATAGTGATTTTGTCACGTAGACTTGTGACTTTGAGAAGCCGCCGACAATTAATTACTTTTTACTCTACCTAGTTTTTCTAAACGCAGCATGAGATGATAGATTAAGTATATTTGGTAACCATTAGCTTTTATGTGCATGCCGTGTTTGCCTGTAATTGGGTGAATACTCAAGCAATCTTATCTTATGTTCTGTTAAGTATTTAGTATTACACCTGTTGGCAAACCTAAATCCTACTAATACGAGTATTATAAATGTGAAAGTTTAGATGTTTGGATGTTTGTTACTCAATCACGCTTAAACGGCTGAACCGATTTGAATGAAAATTTTGCACGAAGATTGTTTATAGCCTGGATTAAAATATAGGATAGTTTTCATCCCGACGAAGTCGCGGGCGGAAGCTAGTAAATAAATAAATACTTAAAGATTGAAGTTTAAACTGCTTAACTGCTGGTTAACGGCGTGCCACCCGGCGCGAGTCATCGACACTGCTCGCCTTTCACACGAATCTCTATACCTACGCCGCCTAGTCTGCCGGCAGCCGTATTGAACTTACCAATCTAGATTTTTACACGTACGAAACCGTACTAATACAGCTTGGGATTGTTAGATTAACACTTTCAAGTGACACACATGTGTCATTTTAGTAAGCGAAATGTTGTCAATTTTTTTATATTTTCTAGTAAATGCGGGAGCAACGATTAGTAGTTAAATTGATTAAATTAAGGCAAACTACGCAGTTGATATCAGTTATAGTAAGTGTCTGTACTAGATTTTGAATCCCCAGCCCTCGCGTTCTGTCATTTGTTTTTGAATCCCCAGCCCTCGCGTTCTGTCATTTGTTTTTGAATCCCCAGCCCTCGCGTTCTGTCTTTTGTTTTTGAATCCCCAGCCCTCGCGTTCTGTCATTTGTTTGTGAATCCCCAGCCCTCGCGTTCTGTCATTTGTTTTTGAATCCCCAGCCCTCGCGTTCTGTCATTTGTTTTTGAATCCCCAGCCCTCGCGTTCTGTCATTTGTTTTTGAATTCCCAGCCCTCGCGTTCTGTCATTTGTTTTTGAATCCCCAGCCCTCGCGTTCAGTCATTTGTTTTTGAATCCCCAGCCCTTGCGTTCTGTCATTTGTTTTTGAACATTTCCTATGGGCATACAATACAATACAAATACTCTTTATTGCGCACCTCTAAGTATAAAAGAAGAATGTACAGAACATAATAAAAACAATTAGAGGCAAACAAACGGTCTTAAGCGATCTCGTCCAGACAACTTTTATGCGCAAGTTTTCAGTTCAGATATATCTGGTGAATTTTTTTCTTTAAATCCGCAACCAACACTATCATTCTTGAAGATGCAATTTGTACCATACATAATCGTATCAAGAAAGGATAAATATAAGTAAAGGGAACATCACCGTTTAATTTATTTGCTATATCAAAAAAAAGACCGGGTTGCACTCCGGGAGTGCCGGCAGAAGTGAAAACTCAATGACATTGAGTTTTTCGATAAGGTCACGTGTCCGTCTTACGAATTTTCAATCTCTCTAATCTCACGGTCACGAGACATTCACATCTTACGCATTCACAACTTACGGTCACGTGACCTGTGGCGAGTTTAACAATTTTTCCCCATCACAAAAAGTGCACAGCGCCGCTAAAGAAGTTTTACTTTAAAAAAAACTGTCTATATATATACTTTTATACTACGACTGCTAAGTATGTACCTACAGGCCTCTAGGCCAATCGCCTCGATGCGACCTTACCGACTATTACTTTCTCGCTATAAGGCCAATATCGTCGAAGCTGGTAGCTACCTACTGATCGTTTCATGACCTTTGTCACCATTTTAATGATATAGATATGTAAGTAAACGCAGTTTAACTATTCACCATGACGGTATAATTGTTTCATACCTTTTCAAACAAACGCAAAACACGAGTGTCGTAATTATATAACTACTTGCCACTTCTATATTACTGCTACTTTTAACATACAGGCGACTTTAAACCTTCACACCATATTATAAAGTCGAATCGAAATTGCTTTGATATCGTCATTGTAGCACAATGAGAATTTAATCGAAGCGCATAGGAATAAAGCATTTTTTAATGTGTCACTAATTATCAACCGTTTTTCCCAATACCTAAACTGAAACTAAACCTTAAATAGAAGCAAATAAAGTGCAAACTACATGGCTGCAGTACGAACTAAACAATTGAAAACACGCTTACACAAACAACATAACTGACTAAGCTGGTTGTCCCCTAATCTCAATCAAAATGTTCCTCCACAAGGGTCAACCAATCTGGTCGTCATATTTTTTTTAAACATCTTCAATTGTGGACGGTTAAAATTACTGGCCATTTACAAGATGGCTAGTTGGTTAATTGAAGTGTGAAAGACCAAAGGCCATAGTGTTCACACCAGCTTGCAAACAGTGGAAATTGTTTGCTTGTAACAGTTGTAACGTTGAATTAGCAGGTATTATGTGAGTGTCATCTTGTAAATAGGTACTTAATTGTTAAGTATACCTAATTGCGCAGTTGTTATTGTGTGCGTACCTATGATTTCCAGATAGGTATGGATTTATGCGATAATACACCGCTTTTGCACGAGCAGTTGGAAGTAGAATTCAAGGTTGTCACTGACATGACTGGTAACCCAAAACTGAGTGTCTAAGGTCATGTCTATGGAGAGGCGCGGCGGGGACCGTGTGGAAGTGGCCTAAGAACTCATTGCGATGCTTAGGAATGTAAGTACAGGCGAGGGTAGATCCAGCTGTTATTTTTCCATACAAAAACTGAGATTTAGATCTACCTGATGCGCGTACAATGCGTTACGTGATCGACCTGCGGATCATAAACACGGTCTTAAAGTCACAGTCAGCTTGCATCCAATTTTAGTTGTACAAAGATAATAATTTAAAGTATGTGATGGTTATAGCTATGGTTTGCATGTAGTATAGAGGTATAAAGAATCTCTCAATCTCCCCCGCCTGTCGTAGAAGGCGACTAAAGGGGGTCATCGGGGCCGCAGTGTTCTGGCGGGGGCTGGGGCACTCGCGAACCCCAGGGAAGGCGACAACATTTCTTTACCCGAGGAGGAGCCAAATGTGGCGAGGCGCGAGGGGGGCTCCAGTGCGTTCAGCATGAGATCCTGGAGTCCCCTGCATGAGAGCACAGATGCAGGGCACCGTGGAGTTTTTAGTGGATAGAAACACCACATAACCCAGCCATCCCCCGGTGATTGGGAACCTGGTTCGCAGGTTTTCTCCACGATAGCAAAAAAATCGTTTCACCAGTAGGTATATATAATTGACAATCAGGGTGGGCATAGTCTAGGTTTTGTCCAGTGGGCCTTTATTAAAACACTGGCAGTACTAAGATATAGGCGCTAATTCTCTTTCCAAAACCACATCGGGAGCGATTTATCCAGATATACAGAGTGTACCAAAAATGGGGTGTGAACCGATCAAGGGCATAACAGGTATCGTGTTCTGATAAGAAAAGACTAAAAGAAAAATTGACGCGTTTTTTTTTACCCTTGTATGGAGCAGGTCACCCCAGACGGCCAACGCTCCATACAAATGTAAAAAAGACGAGACAAAAAAAAACTTTCAGTTTTTTCTTATCAGAACAATTAACTAGTCACGACAAATGTTCATAATATCACCCAGTTTCGTTGTATTATTTACACCCTACGGCCTACGTCACACGATACCTGTTATGCCCCTGATCGGTTCACACCCCATTTTTGGTACACCCTGTATAAAGTTCGTCGTGTCTTTTTCCATGTCAGTATGAGCCATTTACTTCCACATTTTACAAGTACTTCTACTTAACACACGATGTTCCAAATAACTTGTGTCTAATTACTTCCTAACAAGGACGTTTATATTCAACATTAATCAAACTACATTATCTATTTACATGCACGTAAATATGGGACAGGTGGTTTATCAAAAATTGTTACACGAGTTTCGACCAAATTAAAATTCCTCATTAACGAATAACACATACAGTCAACGAAATCGTAACATGTGCCTTTTTCGCCCTTCTCTCTATGATAATAAGGGATATATAGATACATGCAGTTTCCTCACCGTACGTATATTAATATTATTATATATAATATTGGTCTTTACAATCATCCATGAATATATGAATAGAAGCTGAGAGATTCGTCCTGCCTCTTTTTTACACGAGCATTGTTACCCCAAACAAATGAGATGACCTTCTTTAACTCAGCTGATTCTGAAACGGTTGGTGTCCAAGTTCATTCATTTTAGCCGGTTGAATTTCATTTGTTTCTAAACATATGCCGCTTACGATGGCATAAAATATAAACAGGGTAATTTTATAGGAAATTTCCGTGAGATTCAGACATTGAAATATAATGAAAACTTCACTCACGTTTTAAAAGTCGAAAATCACTCGACATGTTACGAACCGATTCGATTTTTAAAGCAGGGCAAGTTGGTGTATTTCACCTCCATGACTAAAACAACTTAACTGGTTCATATTTTAAAAGCCTAAGTCGTTATTATATTAACCGTAAATATTAATTTAAACAATGATATACCTTACTGTCTGTATTCAACAGGCGACTTAAGTCGTTGTTCTTCTAGATGCCGTCGCCAAGCCCGCGTGGGCATGTCAGATGGAGACCGTTTGATTTCGAACTGGTTAGAATTTGAAATAGGAATTGAAGTTATTGCCCAGAGTTGTAAATAAATAATGGAAATAGAGTTAAGACCTCACATAGAGTATAATATGAGTAATGTTTATTTTCAGTATTGCTGACTGGTAGGCCTTAAAGCATTAAGTCCGCCATTTGTACTGTCCAATATGCAATGAAGTTTATATTAAATAAATGAATATCCTAGTTAGTATAATTATATTAATTATCTTGAATCTTTAACGAAACATTAGGTAATTTCACTTTAGCATCAAATGAATGTTCACCTATTTTCTGTAAAACAAACGTAAAGTACGTGCAGTTCATAAATATATGTAAGTCCCGAATGGTTAAAAAAAACTCAGAACATAAATATTTCACCACTTTATCCGGGCAGTTTATATTTTGAGTAACAAGCTGTTTTTTTAATCTGGTTCTTTAATAGTGCTATTTTCGATCTTTCGATTCATTCTGCTATTTAATATTAGTTTAATGCAACTGATCCATAATGATCCTAAAAATATGTGTGGTTTTATAAAACGAGCGGCAGCGAGTTTCATAATAGGATCACACGAGTGTTTTAAGGCCAAATTATGTTGCATACATGCCAATTGCATACACTCCTTTATCTACACAGATATCATAAGTACTCTAAGATGGGTTCACAACTCTACTTTCGTAACAGCAAAATAACCAACAAAATAATTTACTTTAAAAACAAAGTTTTAACCGACTTCAATTTAGTACTCCGCCAAGCCAGGAGAACATTTCCACATTTATTTTCCAATTTACCACATGAACTGATTTCCGAGAGCATATGCGTTGATTATTAGAGAAAAAACCCAATCGCTGTATGTGACCCGATAATATTTGAGGACTTCCGTCGATTCCACAAGGATCACCTTTGGCACTTCATTAGATGCTATTTCAACGGAATCTTATCAGAATCTGTGATATACTTTTGTACTTTTAAGTACATAATTGAGGAATTCCATAAGTCATCTGTGGTCTTCATCATCAATTCCACTCCACCAAATTTATGACTTCCGGGTGTAAATACACGAGTTATAATAGAAAATACCAAAATCACTACGCGTGTGCCTAATATAATTGAGGAGTTCCCTCAATTCCTCATGGATCCCATCATCCAATTAACTTTTGAAAAAATGGGACCCACCAGTAAGCATATACTTACAAACAAAAAAATATATTTACGAATCGGCTCATCAATGACGGAGTTCTGAGGTAACAAACATTGAAAAAAAAAGATAAAAAACAAAAAATACAACCGAATTGAGAACCTCCTCCTTTTTTTTAAGTCGGTTAAAAATGATAACAGCAATGGCGGCAATTCGAACCTCCGTCAAGACGTATGATTTTTTAATCATAGACAAACGAATGAAGCCCCTATACTCAGGTCACTCGAAATCAAATGTCGTGCGTAAATATTTAAAAAAAACATATTGAATTGACGTTTCAATATATATGGATAACCGATAATACTATAACCTGTTATTGTGTACAATAAAGTGCTTACGTACATACATAAATACATACTACTGTCTCATCCAGCACTCTAACTCCCGTCCGTGGCGTCCTACGCTCTCCGTAATGTAGAGCCGCGATCGACTATAAAGATAACCCCGAATTCCGCTACCGGACACCATCTGACTAATTAATAAAAGTAATAACAGAATTAAAAAAACGTCGCGTGTTCAACAAGACTAAATTCCGCTAAAAACTCAATATTTGACGCCGTTCGAAAATATATTGTGATTAATCTTGTTAAAGGGCTTCTAGACGGGCTATACTTTTCCGGGCAACTATAGGCGTCTTGATCTAGCATGGAAGTAAGAGCAGGACGCCCATAGTTGCCGGCCACACATTTCCGGAAAAGTATAGCCCGCCTAGAAGCCCCATTAGGCTTAGGGTGGGTTGCACAAAACCTTCTGAGGCTCTAGTATAAGTTTTACCGAAACAAAACTTTACGATCGCGTTTGCGTTTTACCCTCAATCTGAGGCTCTAGTATAAGTTTTACCGAAACAAAACGTTACGACCGCGTTCGCGTTTAGCTGTCAAATCCCATACAAAATGAGAGTAAAACGCAAACGCGATCGTAAAGTTTTGTTTCGGTAAAACTTATACTAGAGCCTCTGTATGGGATTTGACAGCTACACGCAAACGCGGTCGTAACGTTTTGTTTCGGTAAAACTTATACTAGCTAGAGCCTCTGTAATCGTAGGAGGTGCAATTACTTAAGTATTGGTAAAAATTACATTTTACATGTCAACGATCGTTGAGATCTGAATGTATGGAAAGTTTGACAAGTTTCTGTGGAATGACAGCTGCCGACGCCATATTTAACGTTGATTGGTCTGTAGTCGTAATTGGCCACGCCCATAGAGTTTTTTGTAAAATCATATTTTCTTGTGAAACGATGAACTTCGACTTATGGTTAAATCAATGTATACATGTATCTTTGACGACCGGTTAGCCCGGTGGGTAGTGACGCTGCCTACGAAGCTGAAGGTCCTGGGTTCGAATCCCGGTAAGGGCAAGTATGTGTGTGACAAGCATTAATATTTGTTTCTGAGTCTTGGATGTTTTCTATGTATTTAAGTATTTCTCTCTATTAAATATATCGTCGTCTAGCACATAACAAGCATTATTGAGCTTACAATGGGACTAGGTCGATTTGTGTAAGATTGTCCCTTAATATTTATTTATTTATTTTACATAGAATGAAGCTCACATGGAAGAAAGAAACGAAAGAAAGAAAATATTTATTCATACAAACAAACATATTTTTTTTCGAAAACACCTGTGACTCTTTTGTAGACGCTACATGTAAAAACAAACAAGTGTAAATTGGTATCACTGAGTCGCTTGATTTAATAATGACCATTTTGACAACCTACCTATTCAAGCTTGTGAAATTGTGACTGTTTCATAACGGGACTCTGAAGTTTGAAAAATGCACCAACAACGATCCATATTTATGACAAAAGATGTTCGTGTATATGGCATGCACCTATGATCGCATTTTCTAACAAAACCAGCGCAAATTTACATCTAGGTTACCCTACTAACTCAGAAAATACAGCCAGCAGAATACCTCTACACAAAGACTTCACAGACACTAAGGCGAGAATTGTTCAGCTTTTGTCGCTGACTGTACTCGGTGAATAAAGTGTGGAGACGGGTTGGACAGGCATCCCCACTCTAGGAGTGTCAAAAGTAGCACGGAATGCAATTTAGCTGCATTTTATAATTCTTTTAGCGGTATAAAATGTCGAAACGAGCTGACAGGATCGCTTTGTGAAGCCTTGTAATGGTGGAAATAAGGTGATTTATACTGGGAAATATCGTAGCGCAACTTTTCACTACTTTCAGTTTATTTTTACTCCGCGAGACTTTACCTTAAGTAAGTATCACCCACTTTTAAAGCAGTTTTAAGTCTTCAAGATAAGTTTTGGCATCGTCACTTATAACTGGAATGTAGAGACAGAGGTTAAAAAAAGGTCACCAAAGAGTGTCAAGCTGAACTAAAAGGCACCGCTTGTTCCTAATAGTTCTAACTTGATTTAAGATGGCCGGCTGTTAAAACTAAGCATTAATAGCTATTAACAAAAAGGGATCATCGCATCTTATCAGCTGAGGGTATTGCTTGGCGGTAGTTTGAAAAAATAAACTGTCGTGTCGTTTTTTGTTTTTGGAAAGATATTTATGTCAGTGTTAGACATAATTGCACCTGCTGTTTGCTTGGCGAATCTTGACAAATAGCATTAGGTTGGCATAAATGTTCATGTTCGCTGCTTGTTTTCGGTTTTCATTTGTCTGTCGTCATAACTATATGTCACGCGGTGGTGTAATAAATTTTCTGCACGACTATATTATACCCATTCGTCATTAGAATGACGCATGTCATCATTTGTTATCGTCAAAGTTACACATCTTGCCAAATAGAACAGTAATTACTTAGCAGATCAATCTACAGTATTTCTCACACCTATTTACTTTTAGACGATATGAAATCGTACTAATATTATAAATGCGAAAGTCCGGATCTTACTCTTTCACACTTTAACAGTAACGGATTTAGATGGAAAGCTTTGCATGGATTTCGGGATTGATCACGCGGACGAAGTCGCCGGCTGTTGCAACCTTGATTTTGTGTATAGCAACATTAATTTATGGTTTTTATATGGCAATGATATTGTCAGCATTTGGTTTGACTTCTCAGAAATATATTACACACAGAAACATATATATTTTCTATGTTTATTTATTTATTTTATTCACTCCGCGAGCATTAGATCCTTTAACATGGTCCTTTGAACCGGATAAAAGAAAATGTTATTAATATCTTCCACACCGGATTTGGAACTCATTAAAAAAAGTATCAACTGTTTTTACACCAGAAGCCGATGTATCATAAAGCTCCCTAGACGTGCTTCCGATAAGCGGGACGTGACGTAAGCTCACTCTCGGCGCCACCTTTATACCCTATCGCCGTTCTAAGCCTAAAAGATCACAACTACCATAAAACCCCTATCTTAACCGTAGCCCTATCGCCTACTTATCGCTAGTTTCGCATAATTGGATAATCGTGTGAAATTTATGAGTTGCTATTTGGACTGACGAACGCACCACTTAGGCTAGTGGCGGGTGGCAGAATCTTGTTTGTTGTACTGAGATTTGTGGCAGCAGAATATATATGTCCTTATAAGAATAAGGACATATAGCACATAATAAAGGTGCATCAGACGTATTTCTGTTGTGACATGTAACTTTTATGATTGTAAGTCACGTTCTAGTTAAACGAGGGTTGTTAAGTTTTATCAATAATTTATAGATGCATAGTTTCAGGCGATGGTTATAAAGTTTGAAGAACCATTAGTACACCTAAAGCCTAAAGGATGTGAAGTTGATACCAAATACTATAAATTTTGAGGTAGGGCACAGCGAAGTGTCATCCCGCTCGAATTTGGAGCAGCCCAACTGGGGAAGTACCTCCGCCTTGCAGAAGACCACAGCCATAATAACACTACTACTTGCTCTGTAGGGTGTTGTGTTCCTGGAGGTGAGCAAGGTCGCCAGAGCTCCCGAGGATGCGTTGTGTTGAGAGCGAGGGAATTTGTTCCTTCAGCTGTCAACACAGCGAATCCTCAAACATATCAAGGGTCGGCAACGCCCATGTTACTGCTTTGGAGATGCATGCGTCTATAGGCTGCGGTGTCCGCTTACCATCAGGCGGGCCGTACGCTTGTTTGCCACCGTCGTTGTATAAAAAAAAACTAAATGTTGATTGAAGATCTTATCGAGTGAGTCCTCCTGTATTTATGTCTTTCTGGAATTGTGTGGGTCTCCGTTTTCATGATGTTGGCGTCTTTATAGACCGACATGCGATTCCTAAATTTCAACAGGTTATAAACGACCGATAATGGCTCTTAAACATTAATATTATTGTCCTTAAACATCATATAAGTCAAAGCAATAATAACACTGTCTGAATTCTTCTTGGGACGCGCTTTCAAGCGATTTTCATCCTTATTATAACCTAAAGAAAGTATATGATTGTCGATGGCGGTGTATTATACACCGGTGACAAAAGAACATAGTTGCAAAATACGATCGTATTAAATATTTTTTAATCAAACGTCGAAATACAAATGCCATCAATTACAACACGTCATCACTCGTTTCGTAAAAAATGCTCAAAAGCGGGACTATTGATGGAATGGCCGCTCTGTAGGGTTGAAACTTGACATACAATATTTGTTGTAATGAAAAATTGTTTCGTTGCTAAACTCTTTAACCTCTAGAACTCCCGAGCCTGTCTTTATTGCACATTTTTTAAGGTACTTATAACGGTCATGTAGGTAAATATAAACCCCTGAGGTTTCCGCTGGTGAAAAAGTACCGTTATTTTGTATACAGGATGAAACTTAAAAGTGAGATTTTTGTTTCTATCGCAGTATTTTAAGGCAAATTCATATCATTAACTCTAGACGCAAACAATTAAACTTTATTGATAATAATTTTAAATAGCAAAAAAACACCAACCTTATGGTCACCGTATTCGACAAGACTTGGTATGTAGCTTAAACTAGCAAAGCAATTAGGGTGACCATGAGGCTCAGTAAATCTCAAACATTTTTTTAATGAACGAATTAACAAACAACGTTTACATATTTTTGCCTGTTGTCACGTCCACAGGTTACTAAAGTTAAACAGCAAGAAACACATATTTCTGTTCACGACTTAGGATTCAACCTGTATAAGATATTTGCCAATAAAAAAAGAAGCTTGGATGGTCCGTGATTCAAATCCCGGTAATGGCAAATATTCATTTGATAAGCACGAGTGTTCCTCATTCTTGGCTATTTTCTTTGTGTTGCATAAAAGTAGTCTATTCAAAAACCAACTCTAGCGTCCAAGATAGAGGATTTCGATTCCAATAAATTTTATAAAAATATGTGGCCATAAACAATCTCAATCTTAAGGGGTCACCGGAACCACCTATCCGATTTCAAAAATTCTTTCACCTGTGGACCGGACCTTTCTGGGTGTTTGCCTGCGTTTTTTGAAAACGGGCGAACCCGCGCGGTCAGCTAGTTTATCAACACCATTTCCTAGCAACCTTAAATATCCCAAACACCCACCTATATTCAAAGATCTGTCAACCCTACTCGTCTCGCGGCCGACAAGGTGTCGATTAGTGGACGACAAAAAGTCGACAGCGACATCTTGTCGTTGTCATGTCTAAAGATCGGACGATAGCGGCCGTATAATTATTCACAACTCGTTCGATTTAAGATGGGCTTGATAAAATTTGTTTACCGGAGTTCGGTTCAGATTTCTTGCTACTGGGTCTGAAATTGTAATCAGTTATGGTAGTAATCGACTTCTTTATGTCTTTAATATGGAATGAAGTGTTTAGTATTGTAAGTGATTTAATCATTTTCTTTTAAACTTTTCAACGTTATATCAAAGAGAAAGTTCTCAACCTCACGCCACGTCAGCATAATATTTAGTGCGGAGTTCAAACCTTATGTCAATGCCTGAAGGTTACTATAGCTCAGTACTCCTTGACGGCTTAATCCGTCATTGAAAAAGATAATATTTATAGTTAAAAAAAATAGTGGGTTTAAGAACATTATTTTTAACTAATCCATAGTTACTTTTAGGGCAGGAATTTTCATATATTTGCTTGACAGCTAGTGGATATTCACCCTAATATGCATACAACATATCATCTTAATAAAGAAAAGAGACAGAACGATATGCCACTCTCAAATACAGAATACTAATCAACAAAATAGAACTTGACATGCATCGCACGCCCCGCGAGAGCTCCAGTTTCGTAAATCCTCCAATAAAGCTAAGTAGCGATCAATTAAGGAATCAATTAGAAGTCAAACAATTAGCCAAAATACGGTGATACACATGCGGTGTGCTACTTACGTGAGAAGTTAGCCAAGTTGTGTGAGAAACTTGCGCCGACGTGCGGGAATTCGGAACGTTCCGGATGATTCTAAAACGCTAAGACTTGTTAATAAAGACCCGTGAGGTTTTAACTTATACACGCAATCGAGCTATAACAATTCTTTGTGATTATTTATAAGCAATTCTATTAATTACAAGCTTTTATTTAGTTTCACCTGTCCCGTTGTCTGTCTGTCTGTAATCAAATCTTGCAAGTTAAGTTTGACCCACTTCCCGGTGACCGATTGAGCTGTAATTTTGGGTATAAGTATAGTTTGGATGACAATTCAATATTATGGTACCATCGAGCTGATGTGATGATGGAGACGGAAGGTGGCCATGGGAATTCAGTACTTAACCGACGTAGCCCCGTTGAGTTTGGGCTCGTTAGAATCGGCGCAATGAGTAGTTGATAATGGTCTACAGAAAGTACAGTCGGCAATAAAAGCTTGTACCAAAAATGAAATTTTTGACAGAAACTTGTTTTCGTCATATAATGTCCCAGCGTCTCAGTAGGGGTTTAATTAAAAGAAACCACAAAAAGCTTGGTGAATTTTCCAAAAAAAAACCATTTTGCGTATTTAAGACTATATTCAAACATAGTGAAGCGGCAAAAACTCCCTGTATAGTTATTGAGAAAAAAAAATGTTAAAATTGATCAAGAACTCAGATCCATAGTCAAATGTATGGGAAAAAAGTGTTCAGTATAATATTTATTAGTTGTTTTTTTTAGTAGGAACACTGGGCAGTTAGCTAAAGGTTTTAATACAGTGGGGGCTTAATGAGGCTGGTCATTGATTTAGCACTATACGTAGGTACTACCGACAACACAGCTAACTGACCACCCGTGCACTCTATATGCATTGTAATAAGGTTCTATATAAATACGGGATGGTCAGTTAACTGTGTTGTCGATAGTACACAACGACTGAAGTAAATCATCGAGCCAGTCGGAAAACTAGTCTGTAAATAAAACTTTACTATAGTATTATTTATAAGTGCGTACACAATGTCATTTACCCAGCTGCAAATGACGAACGTAATTCCTAGTTAAAGTTCTGCTTGAAGTCAGAGAAATACTGAAGTAAACTACGATTTCATGGTTATATTTAAGGTCATTATTTTTATGTGTTGTAAAATCGTCACAGGCGCCATACTTTGTTTTATAACTAAATAAATCATAACGTTACAGACTGCGCTAAGTAACGTAACGCATGTATTTATCCTTCATAAACTTTCCACGGAACATTCGCACCGCAGTATCTTTAAGGAGCTTAAGTTTTGAACCATTGAAGTAGTAGTAAGTGCTTCAGGCATAACTACTACACTCTTTGTAACCTATCGTTACATAACTATGCTTAAATACAACATGGCATGTTTTCAGTCACATCTACATCTAATCAGTTTAATAACAAGTTACTAAGTTTAACTACACATTTGATTCCAATGTCCTGTTGTAACTTAGTAAGTTTCTCTCATAAAAAAAAATTTATTCCCGATTTACGACGACTTCTTGTTATACAGTGAGGCCTTTGGCCAAAGACCTCAGCCCCATGGCCCATAACCAGCAGTGGACATCTTTCGGCTGATATGATCATGATGCTAACGTTACAGTCATTAACTAGCCGTTAATAATTAGAAACGTTATTAGAACTCATTAGAGAATGAGCCAAAACACAACGGGTTTATCTTGTGTTCTTTAGGAGTTGCCATGACCACCTTCTGTCTCCATCAGATCAGCTCGGTCGTGCCATATTGGCGTTATCACCGAACTTAGATAAGTATGTCAAATTGCAGCCCAATCACTTATCGCAAATGACCGAAAAAAATATTTTATAGGCCAATTTTCTTATACATTTACTATAAGAACAGTGCAAGTTAAATAAAAGCTTACAAAAACTTATTAGAGTTGAAGATTAAATCATCAGCACGTCTATCATGAGACGGCCGCGACATACTCTCGATTTTTCTCGCACTATCCGTCTCTCTCTTATTAGAACACTTAGAACAAGAGGTATAGTGCGAGTAAAATCGAGAGTATCTCGCGGCCGTCTCATGATAGCCGTGCAGAGCGATAACGCAAACAAGTTTATTGGCCAAATATTTTGATTTCCTTATGTCGCGCCAGCTCGAGCAAAACTAGGGGCAAAAGCGACTCCCAACATTCCTGATGAAGCCCTAAAAATTCGCCTAGTTTCCTAGTATCAAACAAAAACCAGTTCCGCGTAAGTCGCGAGCCAAAAATAAAAAGCAAATGGCGGCCTGTGCTCGGCAGTTATGGTACGCCGAAATGCCGGGAATGCCACGTGGGCTCACCCCACGAATTCGGTCGAATGTGAGACGGTCCTGCTTTATTTTGGATGTCTACCATTTGTTATACATAATACATGTAGGGTCTCTATCTCGAGATCGCGACCGCCTGAGAATTCGGGACGGCGCCACCGGACCAAACCGGGATACAGGGTGAAGCGATTTAGGAGGCATTTTTGGAATATCTTATGAGCAGCCTTTGTGAAGTTTGTGTGTTATATTATTAAAATGCGGTTGCGTTTTAGCAAATATATTACAACAAAGTGCCAATAATAAGGTAAAATCCTGTAGATTATTAAAAAGATCATCAAGAGAAGATGCTACTCACACTCGGATACTCTTGAATGGTATGTTTATGTTTTGACAATAATATCGTTCTTGGTAGGTACCTACCAGTAAGTAAGTACAAACATTTATTGCCGACTTTACTTTTTTGTAGTTATCAGTGGAGGATTCCAATGATCCCAAACACGACTGGTTTATCTAGTGTGGTTTTGTAGCCGCTATGGCTACCATAATCCTGATCAGCTCGTTGGTGCCATTATATTGCATTGGCAAAGTAATCTGGCAAATTTCCGATCAGTTGGATACTCATAATGTGACTGTTTTTTTTTATGTTTCAAAAAACTACTTTCTTCGATATAGCGAGGCCCTAGGGGGGGCCTATGTCCAGCAGTGGACGTCTTTCGACTGATATGATTGGGATGATGAATAGTGCATGTTAAAACAAAGCTTGTATAAATGGCAATACGCGCGCTGTTTGTACCCACCCTGTATTTGGCAGATATAGGGGATCGAACTGGTCGGAGAATGCGTCGCGACATGAACTTATGAGTTACAGCCACCGAGTTTTTTGTATGGATACCGGGCGATTCGGAAAATTGACCTTTAAATATCGGAAAAAATATGTCGTCTCATTTGACGGGCTATTATGTAAATGGACCTCGGTTGTTACTAATTGAGGTGGCTTTTGAGGTAATTGAATGTTGTACGGTTTTATCTCACGAATTCGAGTTGCTCGTTCTGTTGATGACGCAACGCAGCCACGCTGTTTCGTCGCCCAAATAAAACGAAGTAATGCAGAATAAACTCTCAATAACAGCATGTCCAACTCAAATAAATAATTCCAAATCGCGTGTGCTTAAATGATGCAAATAAAAATGATCGACGCCAGTTCCACACCTTAATTTGGACAATGCTATCTTACTTATTTCCGTTATTAGAAAATAAATCATAACTCGAACACGCAAAGTTCAAAATTGTATAAAAAGTGCTAGCGATATACCAGCTTGATAAAGTAACTAAATACTGACCAGATTGTTATTCGTAAGTCCTGTTCAATTTCTGTTAATTATCTTAAAGACTTTATTTGACTGATGGCGTTTCATTTTGATAACGTAACATTTAAATTGAATGTTTGTAAATAGAGTCAATCATAAACTTTAATTCGTAAATTTAACCAGTCACTCAAGTTATTATTTAATAAAAAGTTTTAGATTAGAGAAGATTACCTACGTGTACACACACTAACCTAATACCGCAACAGACTACTGAACAGTATACATTCCTGGCTTTATACAATGTCTCTTCCAACTTTATATGTGATTATTATTATAACTAGCTAACTAGTTTTTGCCCGCGACGTCACTTTTCTAACGAGCGTTAGGACTGTTCGACTGTCATTATCGCATACAAAAATTACATTTTCATCTACCCTTCCTCTACCTAACGTAATGTCACGTCTATAAATATGTTTACGACACGTTTACGAATGTATGTGTCGGTGGTCTACAGTTAAAAATTGGAAACCAACATTTTTAGAGCCGACCATACAAAACGTTACGCAATCGGCCAGCAGTTTTCCGAAAGTATGAATCATACCATTCACACACCACACACCTAACCCACTAAAACAATTGACACGACGCTAATTCTTTTTATCTTACCACATATAGCACCGAAAAGCGTGACTTGCACGCATTATAGGGTTTTTACTGGGTTTTTCTCACAGCACACTTATTATTCACAGCCGACTACCATGATTCCATACGAGGAGCGTACTTGAAAAATTTCTTGAAACGGCACCAGGGTTAACCAAATTAGTGGAATGATGTCTCAAGGTTCACTTCTCGTGATGGAACAAAAATAGAATGATTTATATTGGTGTTTGCTGTGGATTTATCGCGTCTGGTGTGATTTGGTGGCTGCATACTGAGTGATTAGGTAGGTGAGTCGGCTTTGGTGATCGATGGGTCATCAACGCCTAGGCTTTTAAATACTTGAGAACACTTTATATTTTTAACGGCAAATGTAATGCCCGAAGCAGTTTTTCAACTACCCGAATTTTTCGAGGTGATAGTACAAACGACAATACTGTTAACTGACCATCCTGTGTTTATATAGAACCTTATTACAATGCACTTAAGGTGCACCGATGGTAAGTTAGCTGTGTTGTCGATAGTACAGACAATAAATAATCTATAGGTATTAATATCACTTTTAAGGGATTTAAGGGGGTTAATTTATACTGAAATGATAACGAACTACTTATCCACGCGACTTTTCGCACGTATTACTGACGAGCTAGCCGGATAAAATATAGGTAACCTATAAGTCCATCCAGAAAATGGACAGGTGAAATAACTACATACAAACTTACAAAGCTAGTGTCACAGACTTTTCCTCTTTATAATATTAGTAAGTATAGATTAAATATTTGTGGTGAGAGTACCAACATGACAAGCTGTCAACCTTCATGAAGAGCACCTTCAAGAGAACACCCTTCTGACCGAAGGGTGTTGTTTTCCGGCTATTTGACACACACGACTTGTGCCGCCGTCTTAACGTGTCAATGTGTTATATTATAAGTTTTATATATTAATATGTATGTTATATTAGTCTGTTAGGTATTTGTAAATATGGGCCTTGTTGCCTAATGCAAATAAATAAATAAATAAAATAGATATGTTAGAACTAGCCGTGTTCCAAACAGTTCCTGCCGCATGTTCTGTCAAGGGGACGATTGTATCGCTCTCTAGTTCGAAGCTGAATATTGGCAAATAATTGAGGAAGGAATAACAAATAATTCCTATTCAGATGAATAATTTATGGAGGTACAAGACTGCGGTTGAAATAGAACATATTTCTGTTGTAAGGAAACATGGTAAAGATGGTGATAATGGATCGCGAAAGGATGGACATTCTCTGTGCATATTCGAATGTACTCTGTGAGGTGTAGAATTAGCAATCTGCTTTTAAATATATTTTTTTTAACTAGAAAATCTGTATCGACAAAAAAATCATTATTATTTAATTATTGAACCGGCTCACAACATTTTACGAGATAAGATTGAGAACGGCACGGCGACCTATGGATGGAGAAAAGCTAGGCAAACAGACATACGAAAGAACTTTGGCCTAATCTGAGACATTCAAAAGTCGATGTTTAAAACAAAAAAATACCAAATTAAAGTTGATTTGTATTCGTATTTAAACGCAAACGATATTCACCTCTCCTTGCTGACTATAAATATTTTGTCATTCAACACAACCCAATATGTGTTTGAGGGAACTGTTTTTTCCGTACTTCCTTACAAAGAATCGACACACGGTGCACCTACAAGGTACCAACTTTGTAGTGAGTAAAAATAAATTTCATATTTTTAGTTTGAAGGTAACATACAATAATTAGGTACAATAATTGATATGAAATTGAGTGCCATACTCGTCTACTTATAAGAGCTGCGTATGGAAAACTATTTCTTGAAGCAAATGGAATAAAAAAATGTTTGGTAAAAAACAGACCTCTAGATTATCTCGACAAATATGATCCTGCGCATGTTCGGTGTATTCCCGTCACGATCCGAAAGCTCTTCAATCGACGCCTCATATATCCTCGATTTGGACAACGTAATCGTTGGTTTACGCACTGCGAATACTTATTTGATTTCTCGCTACAATAAAGTGGACTTGCTCAAATATTCGTTTCGGGAGTTCCAGAAAAAATAAACTCATATGAAGACACAAGTCAGTGAATTACATCTGCGCATATCCCTAGTCAAAAATATTAGTATTTTCGCTTCTCTTCACCCCCTACATACAAACTTTCACACCGCCACACACTCAAACCTTACGCGCGTAAAATCTGTTAATAAACTCTCATTAAATCCCAGGTTTTTCTAGGAAGCTAGTCATCGCAAAAACCCGACCAAACCGCCTCCGTTCAAGAGTCCAGGCACGTCTGCGGCTGCGCAACGAGGTGCCGTGCAAATGTTTTGATAAACTTAATTATACTTTTTGCTGGATACAAGCAGAATTGTAATCGGGAAAAAATCTGTTGCAAACATGTGATATCTACCTATGTTTGAAGCAGAACATATATGGACTCCGTTAGATACCGGGTTGGATTTTATGCGGTTTACATCTACACTAGCTTCCGCCCGTGACTTCCTCTGCGTGGACCCGGGATAAACACTATCCTATATTTTAGTCCAGGCTATAAAGTATTTCCGCGCAGAATTTCATCCAAATCAGTCAAGCCATTTAAAAGTACTTAATAAACATCCAAACATGCAAACAATTAAACTTTGGCATTTATAATATAAGTAGGAAAGTAGGATTTAACTAGCTGCCCGTGTGGCCTCGCCCGCGTATTGCAAAGAACGCAGACAAACCCGGGGGATAAAATATAGCCTATATCAATCCAAAAAGTCCATTCTACACTCGATGAAATATTTTTTGGAATTAGATAAGGGGTTCCGGAGATTACCCGAAACAAACTTACAAAGGTACAATTTCAGACTTTTTCCTTTTTACAGATTACACCATTTTTTTCTGTATACATTTCCAATTAAAGAAGTTGTTTTCAGACTTTTTGGCCTAATACAAAGGGTAATGGCGACTTGTGTTCAAAACATCAAGACATAAACTATACTACATTCAACTGAATATAAAAGCTACGCCGGCAATAGCTACTATTGATATTTTTCTCATAAACCCACAGTAGTAAAGTTTTTCTCACACAATTTCAATAGTCGTAATCATAAAACCGGTAATAAAACAAAGTCGCTTCAAAATACAAATAAACGCTCAAAATTATGAACTTGGTTATAACTCAGACTTATCTTATGCATAAATCGTTAAATATTTAGTACTTTTTAAGTGGGCATTATCTTACTGATTATTCGATACAAGGATTCCTTCTCTCGGCTCATGAAGGATGCTTTGAAAGTAACCTTAAGGTTAGACTGATAAGTTATTTAAATTATTATAGATAAATTATTAGGTCGAGATAAATTATGTGAAGGGGGCACGGGTGGCGCTTGTTTTTTACGTAAGAGACATTATGCAGATAATTTATTGTGAGATTTTCTAGTTCTTTGTTACTATACTTATATTCTACACATCATCCTGCTAGCGTTATTCCCGGTTGTACCGGGGTCCGCTTTGGCACCTTATCCCAAGATTTGACATAGGCACTGGTTTTACGAAAGCGACTGTACTTATATCCTACTACTATAACATATACTTACTCTATGTCTATCACAGAGGTCCATTTTATGTTCTGGTTTTTTTTTTTGATCGCATTATTTGGTCGTGGTTTAACGCTATGAAACAGGGTACACGGTTGTGACAGTAAAAATGATCTTATATTTTCTTGAATATTACTGATAAACATTCAAACGTAGGTACATGTCGAAAACCTTTTTATATGATATGAAGTAGTGTAACTTATTAATCAACGAAAAGCTTCTTCAACGCGGCAGACAATTAAAATATCAATTCCAAAACCCATCTAAAATTGAATCGTGATTGTTCGGTGCTTCCAAATCGTTCTGCCTCTTGTCTCGTAATGCCGTCTCCGGTCACCCCAAATGTCAAGTTTGAGGGCTCTCGGCACCCTCTGGTAAGTGGGCACCAATTTTTAATTTCTTCATTTTCTTTTGGGAGTTCTTGAACGGTGTTAACGGTTGAATTTACCTTTACATTTCCTTTTGTGCTAAACCACTAGACTTAAGACGGGTGTAGATCGTTTAGGCTATGCGTTCCACTACTGCTTACTAATCTATAGACAAAACATCAAACTATTATGAAGTAGAGATTATTCTAAAGATTATAATAATGAGTAACCGAAAGTGTTTATAGCGCGGTGTCGCCCACGCATTGCAGAGAAGGTAGGCAAAGCCGCTGCATAAATTATAGCCCTTGCCTATCCAGAAATTTTATTCTACATGCAGGTGAAAGTTTTTGAAACAGGATATGAGGCTCCTATTTCCCATTAGTCATTACATACAAACTTACAAAGCTAAAATCTTACACCATTCCTATTTAAAATATTAGTATTAGATTGCTCAGAATCACATAATATTTCTTTACCAACCAGCTGGTCGATTGCGTAACGCTTTGTACGAACTTCAGGTAGATCTAAATTTAATTTTTTGTAGGATAATGATAGTTGAGTTTTTCTAACGTACGCTCGAAAAGTTACTTATTAAGCCCTCTGGCTAACTAATTTAACTCAATGAATTTGACGGTAACCTTCGTGAAAATGACCGGGAGTGGGATATTGAAGATGGCGGCCAATATGAATCTGCACGGCTATCACAAGACGGCGCGCGAGCTCTCGATTTTTCTCGCACAATACGTCTCTGTCTGAGTGTTCTAATAAGAGAGGGACGGACGCGCCGTCTTGTGATAGCCGTGCTGGTATAGTTTTTAACCCCCGACGCAAAGAGAGGGGTGTTATAAGTTTAACGTGTCTGTCTGTCTACCTGTGTATCTGTGTATCTGTCTGTGGTATTGTAGCTCCCAAACGGATGGACCGATTTGAATGCGGTTTTTTTTGTGTCATAGATAATTTTACCCCGAGTGTTCTTAGCCATGTTTCATGAAAATCTGTTCAGCCGTTTTTGAGATATTGGACTTTGAAATGGAAAGGTCGGGTGTTTTTCAACTTTTCTAAGTTGCAGTTATTTCTAGGAGCTATATAAAAACAACGTTATCAGCCAAGTGCGATTAAGACTCGCTCAAACTCAAGAATTTCTACTAAACTATACTCTACACTAATATTACAAAGATGAAAAGTCTGTGAGATTTTAGCTTTGTAAAATGTGTTTGTATGTAATGGGTAAATGCGGAACCGCTTATCCGATTTCAAATATTCTTCCACGTACGAGAAGAATGGACTTTCTGGATGGTTATAGGCTATATTTTTTCCCCCGGATTTGCCTGTGTTCTTTGCGATCCGCGGTCGAAGTTTAGTAGTAAGAACAAAGGGCCCGTTTCTAGTCTTGATTCTGAACCAACTATTCACTAGTTTTGCAATGCCTTTACGCTTTGTGTAGGTAATAGCCAGTTTTAATTATTTAACAGAGTCTTGTCGCAGTAATTAAGAGAGATCGTAAACGGTGTCAATCTCGGAGTGAAATATGGCGGCGTCAGGCGAACAGAGAACTTATTTTGTACGGATACGGCAAAACCACGTTCTATATAGTATCTACGTTCTGTCAATGTCAATTTCGTGTCACAACAAATGTAAGCAAAATAATTTCCGTGTCGTAAGCATTTGAATTCCTCGTCACGCCCAAGATTCTACTTTATATACCTACCTACCTATTTCGTTTCATTCAGGACTCAATATACCGCCGTTGCGGTAAATATATTATTTTGCTCCCTTGAGACACAATATACTATCACTTAGCCACCACCGCCATTGCCATATTTATTTACAAGCTTTTATTTATTTAGTTTCACCTGTCCCGTTGTCTGTCTGCCTGTAATCAAATCTTGCAAGTTAAATTTGACCCACTTCTCAGTGACCGATTGAGCTGAAATGTTGGGTATACCTGAGTATACTTTAGATGACAATTCAATATTATGGTACCATCGAGCTGATCTGATGATGGAGACGGAAGGTGGCCATGGGAATTCAGTACTTAACCGACGTAACCCCGTTGAGTTTCGGCTCGTTAGAATCATCTCAATGAGTAGTTGATAATGGTATACAGAAAAGTACAGTCGGCAATAAAAGTTCGTTCGAAACTTGTTCTGTAACTTCATTGCATCCATTATCATTGCGTGGCACTCACACATACGTGACAATGCAAACACAAGGATGTTCGTGAACCAAGATGATTCACATAATATAATTTTAATACACAAAAACTACATGTTAAAAAATCCCGAAGTAATGTTAAAAGCGCGAGATGATTCGCTGCAAACATACTTTATAAACTCAACCATAAGTATAAACCATAATAATTATTATCTTTCAGTTTGTAATATCTTCCGTTCCGAAAACGACGATTGTAACGAGCCTCGGAATTACTATGAACACAAGTAACAAAAGTAATTAAACATTTTTATGCTCCGACAAGAATACCGGTTGTAAAATTATTAAAATCAAAATTGCAACACTCGTGCACGAATCTTGTCAAGCCTAAAAGTCAGCGTTAAATGAGCTCCGAGCGCCATATGAAATGTATTGCCGTCGGAGTTCGTCTTACGCGGGTTGACTACTGGACTTGCACAGTTGTCCAGTAATGTGCGTATTTCGGTAGCCAGTAATCTCAGCATTAATGCAATATAATGACGACTGAAATGATCAACACGGTAATTTGACCGTGTTCAAATACTTTTGTATGATTTTTGGCCGACTACGGCAGAGCTGAAAGGAAGGGATATGTTTTAGCAGTCTATGTTTGTATGTACGTACGTGTGTTCCATCGTAGCGTTTAAGATACTGCACCGATTATGATAAATGAGGTGTCAATCAATTCAAAGTTATGATCCGTGTGGTTACAAGCAACCTTTCTGTAAAAAAAAATCATTTTCGTTACAGTCACTTTTCCGTAGCCGTTACAGTTTTTTTTAAACTATTTATGCTGGTTTTATGTGACATTGCTTTTATTATATTGTAGTTTAGTTTGTTTACATAAACAAACTGCCGCATCTTGCTTTACCACATCCACCGGCGGAGACGATTTATAAGCCACCTTAGTCTGCCTGTCAATTTTACGTCCAATGTCACCGAACCCGGCTCGAAGGTTAAATGAATTGACAGAGCACGTCAAAGTCGTTGCAGAGCTGACAAATGTATTGTCATTGATAATAGCAACTGAGAACATTGTGCGTATAAATAAACTTTATATACGAACTAGCTGCCGCCGGCTTCATCCGCGTGATACAAAATATTTTGTATGTTTTAGGTAATCTCCGGAACCGCTATTCCGATTTCAAAAATTCTTTCAGCTGCCTGTAGAATTAACTTCCTGGATATATTAGGCTATATTATATCTCGCGGGTTTGCCTGCGTTTTTTGCAATACGTGGGCAAAGCCAGGCAGCTAGTATTAGGTATAGTCCCTGGGCGACCGAGCTAAGCTTGGTTGAAAATACGGCGAAAGCGAATTTTCCCAGACTTGAGACCTAGCCAGATTGATTTCTCGCCCCCATAAACTATATACCAAATTTCATCGAAATCTTTATAGCCGTTTTCGAGAACGCGATTTCAAATATATATACCAATATGGCTCGTTTAATAGTATAGGATATAGCTGGCCTTTTCTGGAAATAAATACTCTAATGCTTAAACAAATGTTTCTCAGTGTAAAACGATCAAAACATGTAATTTTTTAGTATCCCACAAACCACCATCCACCAAATTACCATCACAATTACCACAAAGCGATCACTAGGAAAAACTTAAACATAAAAAGCATACAATACACTGTATGCCCTTCAAAAGTGTCCAAAATGCCGGTACTTTCGGGTAGTTTATACTTGTAACGAAGGGGCCAATCAATAAGGACGGGACTGGAATACATGATGCGAATCAGGAGGTAATTCGGTTAACTTTTTGTGTACCTTTTTGTGTGTCCGCCAGTGTATTCACTTTTATTGCCATCTCGCTTCAGCGGGACCAGTGTAAGTGAGACCTCTCACGTATAGCTGTTACAGTCAGGTATGTGGTAAATAATTACATAGCAGCTATGGTTAGACACTATAGTGAAAATGCCCTTACATCCAATATTTGGCAGTCATCCCAGTACAATTTATGCCTTCATATGTCATCATTGACGCTTTTATGACGGCTGTCAATAATCGGCTGTTAAAAAAATCTAATTATAGTGGATCCATATCAGTGTATTCCTAACCATGTAGTTTAGGTACCTACATATGTTAGGTAGACGGCTGGGTTCCGTCCTTAGGCACTGGTCCCACCGCCGGCTAGTAAGCTAGAAAAGTTGGGCGAGTAGCATTACATTGCGGATCTGTAAAGGTCGATTGATCACACTGTGCCTGGTCAGCACGCAATGAACCGTTACTCGCCCAACTTTTCTAGCTTACTAGCCGGCGGTGGGACCAGTGCCTTAATCGTAGTGTTCGTTAAAATCTGAATAAATGAATATTTTGGCAAGTTTCTATGGAATGACAGCTGCCGGCGCGATATTTAACGTTGTTCGGCCTGTAATTGTAACTAGGTACAGCTCCTCCTCCATGCGTCTTTTTTTTAATACAACCACGCTGGCAAACAAGCGTACGGCCCGCCTGATGGTAAGCGGACACCGCAGCCTATAGACGCATGCAACTCCAAAGGAGTAACATGGGCGTTGCCGACCCTTGATATGTTTGAGGATTCGCCGTGTTATCCTCAATGCTGAGGGTCGTGACCCCTTGCCATCATTTTCTCTCTAATGATGTTCCGCCAAATCTGTCTGTCTTCGGCGACATGCACGGCTTCGTGGGGCTTGGTATCGAGGCTGGTGCGGATTTGGTTCGCCCTCTCGGTCTTTTCCCTTCCACCTTGCCAGTCACAACAAGTCGCTCAAGGTTGTCTCCGCTCCTCCTGGCGATGTGACCAAAGAATTCGAAAATCTTCTTCATCGAACTTGGTACAACCCTTAAATGATACTTTTTGTAAAGGAAAACAGTTGAGTTGTCCTAACGCTCGTTTGAAAAGTTACGCAACTGCCCCTCTGGTCTGACGTACCTACTGAGGCGAGGTGTTGTGATTTGTGAATCGCTGCCCAATAAGGTCGAGAAACGGAAGGGAGTATAGATACGTAAGTAATACAAGTTTGATGTCTTTTAATTTTGCTCCCGCAACTGTGGGTTTACGCCTGAGATTATTTGAGTTGGCCTAATTGCATAAAAGTAGTCCATTCAAAAAGCAACTATACCGTCCAAGGCAAAAGATTCCAATTCCAATGACAGTTTTATAAAAAGTCGGCCACATTAAATAATCTCAACGATACAATGTAACGTAATTAAGATGTCTGAGATATTTATGGTTTTGAACGTGAAGTGTTTGTAATTTTGAGTCATTTCATAAGCGGTTTAACCGTGGTTCTGTATACGATGGTGACAAGTGTACGGCCAGTTTGGACACCGCAACCTATGGCCGCTTGAGCCTTTAAGGCCATTACACATATTGCAATTTGTCACAACAACCGACAAACCCAGAGCTATAGTTGAAATGACTAGCTAATCTGTCTGCTTTGCCCAAAGGATGACTGGTAGAGAATGCTTACGGCATTAAGTTCGCCTTTTGTACGATAATTTGTTCTTTTGTACAATAAAGATTAAATAAATAAATAAATAACTGCGTTCCTTATCATTTAGTGTGTCACTTGTATCTAAGTACCTGTTTCCAACCCCTTAAATGTGAACATATGTTCTCAACTTATTAGTACAAAATTGAATTGATTTCATTCTAAAAGAAAATTTGTGATACAAAGTAATATGTGTAATTTGTGTCTAAACAAGTGAATGAAATAAATTGTGGACGTTTTTATAAGCACTCTACAAACGATGCAATTAGTCACAGGAACTGAGAGACGGAGCTATAGTTAGAATTAAAGGTAAGATATTGCTGTCTCATTCCCACTATAGCTTCGCCGTATGTCAGTTGACGTGACCAATTGTATCATGTTTTTTTTCTTAACTAGATAAGTAATGATAGGTACTTAATTATAAAATGATATCTTAAATGACGTTTAACTGTAAATTAAAGCTCTATTGATTGTCACATCAAAGCAGGGTCATCAAAACGTACCCGCAAATTGTCGCGGATCCATACACTGTAATTAAAATACGGTCGGTTCACCCTTAATTGGCAACCCTCGGAATTAGGGGTTCAAATGCCAAATCTTGAAACTGTTAGTGTAATGGAATTAAATTGGTTATCATTGAAGATTATTAGATAAATCTTTGTAGGCAAATTAGATATCTTTTAACATGCTTTTATTTAACTTGAAATGTATGTTGTAGGTATGTATTAACTATTTTCGTTCGGGTGGAATCTTGTAACTCAATTTTGTAGCAGATATCTTCAACCGATTGAGCTGAAATCTTGGGTTTAAGTAATAATTTGGATGACAATTCAATATTATAGTAGGTACCATCGAGCTGATCTGATGATGGAGACAAGTGGCCATGAGAATTCAGACGTAACCCCGTTGAGTTTGGGCTCGTTAGAATCGTCTCAACGCGTAGTTGAAGACAGTATACAGTAAAGTACAGTTGGCAGTAAAAGCTTGTAACCAAAAATTAAATTTTTGACAAACTTATTATTTTTAGGTATAACTTAATACAGTACTTTATGTGCGTTTTCACCCCTGTTGACGTGTAATGCATAACTACTGTTAGGGTCCTACTGGGACTTAATTGAGATGGACTGTAAACTCAAATAGGCTGGTTTATTCCGCCTTAATTACAATATGGGATACCCGGCCAAACAAAGGTACATCTAAATGCGAGAGTCGTCCGTTGCCGGTGGGGTTCGTGAAGCCGAGTGTCGCTCGCGTGTCGCCGCGTCCTCCGCGACGGTGACGTCGCGCTGTGTCCCCGCCCGCGCGTCTCCTCCCGAGCGCATGTCGATCCAGTTCTCAACAACTACACAACTTGCAAATGTGACATTTACACTTTGTCTCTTCACAGCTTTTTCTAACAAACTCACACAACAATGCTCATGTCCGTATAATTTTCCCATAAAATAGCTAATCGTAATTTTAATTGACATAATTATTGACCTTTAGCGGTTTCGCGGCTCGTATTATGCGAAGTGTATGCGCAGGAGTCGCTACATATTCATCGTTCGGGGAATGAGCAAGATAATTGTGCGTTTTTGCTTTCCCGTAACGCGTTTTATTCACAGTACGACGTCTTTTAAAATCTAATGGTGAACGTATAACGTGATGGAATTTATTTGCACTTGAGTTTTCAAAAACGGTAGACGTCATAGATATGTAACTTCGCTTTAAGAGTCCGCAGTAAGCTCGATTCTCCATACAAACGTAGTTACGCTCTCATTTTAAAACTACGAGTTGGATTGTAACAACACTTTGCATATACAATGACTTGAGGTATATCTCTAGTTTATGTAGCTTCAGATACCATAGTAAAAAAAATACAGCGAATTTAAGTTTTTCATACAAAACTTGTTTTTGCTGTATTTCGTTTGTTTTATAAACTGGAACCATATAAACTAATTACAGACATAGATATACCTCATGTCATTGTATATGCAAAGTTTCGTTACAATCCAACACGTAGTAAAAAAATAAAATGTGTGTGTGTGTGTGAGAGATTCGAGTAGATGAGCCGTTGGCCCGGTAAGACATAGCTTAGCATTACTTGGTTTGATTCCCAATCTGTCATTACGAGTATAACGTCAGCAAAGCAAACTGAATACTAGGCTCATGATGCTATATTTTTATGATGTAATATTCTGAAACCAGGAGAAACCTGCTCAAATTTTTACGATGATTTAGTAACGATTCTACAAAAATGTATGTCGATTTTTAACTCTTTCTAGGTAGGTAACTACTGCTCCCATTTCCAAGAGGGTAAATATCTATTTCATTGGTCTATTTGTTTGTGTATCATAAAGCAGGAGATCGTAACCAAATAATGTTTAATTCACAAAGATTTGCACGCCATCGATAAGTCAATGTTTGGTAGTTGATTCGGGCTTTTCTGGTAAAAAGCCTCAACTTCAAACCGTTGTACCAAAAATAACCCTCTCAACGGACAATAAAACACCTCCCGCCGAAACTTCTCTTTTTTCTTTTTAAACATTTTACAGCGGCGCCTGCAGGCGTCGCGATCTCAACGCTCTACTTACCTATTCCCCTTGACTGAGACCGCAGGACGGCATTTACGAAGCGAGCTACATACTACATTTACTATTGACTTTGCCTTTTTAGCCCGCCATTTTGCTTTGCTTTTGAGGTTAGTTTTGGACGCTCGAGTTAATTATTAAACGTATATCTGAGACATTTTGCCGGGTGCAGTGTTTTTTTTTTACCTATGACAGGCAAAATGTTAGGTCTGCTTAATACATATTTTATGACCTAAATAAAATACACTGCGTGCAACGTTGCGTTGGGTGTTTTTTCATCGAATATCTATGCAACGAAGTGTTGGATAGTTTGAACTAGTTAGGTATTGACCCAGAATGCGTTATTTTAAGCATATAGATAAGCCAATGAATTTCAAGAAGTAAAATAAAGATAAGTCGGTCGGAAATCCGTAAGAGCAATACAAATTCATTAAAAACATGAGTAAGTATTTGTTATGTTTTCCTGTAATATTATGTATCTTTTGCATTTTTGCACCTTGCTGTACGTCATGTTTCTGCATTTGTCTACCTTGATTCACTTATCTCAACTACTCAAAGATTAGCTGGAAGAGATCCCTCTAACCTGTGTGCTCAATGTCTTTTTTGTATATCGTATACTACTACCTACTAGTATAACACTTTATTTTAAATAGAAGTATTGTAACAGTAGTTTTACAATACAAAATTACAAAACAAACACGAAAGCAACCATGTAAGGCATCCATTTTTTACAAAAAAGAACTACTTATGACCTTAAATAGAACACACGAGCTACGAGTGTTACTTATTAGTATCGGTTCATGTTAGCAAGCAGTTAAACAAATAACTGCCCGGAAAGGTGGCAAGTAATACAATTGATTTATTGGTATTGCGTGTGGAAACGGTTTATCAAGCGGAATCACAGTTATTGAAAGTTACATTACCGCAAAAACACGACATACCAGAATCGTGTACGTGTCGTGTAAGTGAGAAGTGAGAAGTGATTGATCGCGGGAAATTGAGCTACTGGAATATTCTGGCTGTGGGTTTTCGGTCGGTGGTTCAAATCTAGAATCAAATCGCCGAATCTTGGCCATGGGTGCCAAAGCCGACCCCGGCCTACGCTAAGGCACTGGTCCCACCGCCGGCTAGTAAGCTAGAAAATTTGGGCGAGTAGCATTACACTGCGGATCTGTAAAGGTCGATTGATCACACTGTGCCTGGTCAGCACGCAATGAACCGTTACTCGCCCAACTTTTCTAGCTTACTAGCCGGCGGTGGGACCAGCAGTGCCTAAGGCGGGAAAAAGTCAAGGAGGACGTTGATATTTCAAACCTGGAATCCGTTCTATGAGTTTTTGAGTCAGTAAATGCTGTACGCAGATTGTAGGGAAATAGAAACGAGTGACAGCACGTTTTCCTATGCTCAAACAGCGTTTATTTGTTGACAGTGATGTTTTTAAAAATCATTAAAATAGCACATATAAGTTACGTTACGTTTTCCTAGTATTTTCTTGAGTTATTTTTATTGGTAGAGTAAGAATCTATTTTATTTACTGTTGTCAAATAATGTGTTATAAAAAAACTGAAATCGTCTTACTTGTTCAGGCCTATGATGGTTATACATTTCCCAAACGTAAAAAAAAGAAAAAAAAAGCCCTATGACGGTTGCCTTTATCGCGTGACTATGACAAACTATTTGCTTCTTGCTTACACCGCTTATCAGAAAGTGACTGGTGCTATATTTGTCGTTTATCACTTATGATAGCCGTGACCATCACACGCCTTTTGCTAACCTTGACTTCATAATTATCAACAGAGTAGCCATAAAAAAAACTAAACACGCCATCTCTTTTATATGTGGGTGAATCATCTTTTTTCTGTCACTAATTGCCATGATTGCGCTCATGCTCACACACTTTTTAAAATTGCAATTTTGAGAGTTTGGTGTTTTATTGTCATATCAAACTCATTTTTTAGGGACCATCTATAAGCATGTGAGAAGTGCACTTTGTGACCCTGTTTTCTAAGAAACTGTCATATTGTCCCCTGGCTAACAGGTCAGAACAACCACAAGAAATAGTAGTTTGAAACAAGTATAAGGTATACCGACTGGGTTACTAATGAAATCCATAATTTCATTTGCTTTAAATGCAACATTTGCCATAATCATCATTTGCCCTAATTAAGTAGTTTTTCTTAGACACTGCCAAGCTTTCAGGATTTTCACAAACAAATCTAACCTAACCTACACGGTTATTAAAAAGTATATACATATATGGCAATGATTGTGGCAAACGCTAGCATTTATTTTATTGCACAAGTATAAAAATAATAGTACAATTGGCGGACTTAATGTATTCAGGCATTCTCTACCAGTCAACCATTGCGCTAAACAGAAACTTTAGTGGTGGTTCCTTAAATACTGAGATTCTAATGGAAACACTAATTAATCAATTAGCATTATGACAAATGTAACTATGGATATAGGTCGACACACGTAAAAAGAGCTCTGGCGGCCATACATTTAATATGGCGCGCAGAGCTCTTTTTACGTGTGTCGACCTATATCTAAGGTATCCGATACAGGGTTATCCGTCAGACATATATCAAATCAAATCAAATATTTTTATTCATACACAACACAACACAACAAAACACAGTATTACAGGACAAAGACAAAAGAAGAAATAAATCTGTGCAGTGTCATGAAATATGACGGACGGTATGTGTGTACTCTAAATCCATTACCCACTACAAAGCGCTCCCTGAAGACGGTGGCTCCGTTAGTGCGGTCTAGGCTGGCCATTAACTTTAATTTAGCCGGCCATGTTGTGGGCGGGGCGTAACATGATATGTAAACAAACTGTGGGTAATCGGGGCTTCACATTTTAGCTGATAGCCCAGTTGCATGTCATGTCGTATCGTATCTGTCGTTCCCAGGGAAGACTTCTTCGGTCAGGTTATTGGTATAACGGTCATCCTCTTATCGTTATTCCCGGGTGTGCCCTGAATGGCCCTAAAAGAGCCCGGGGTCCGCTTTGACACCTAATTCCAAGATTTGGCATAGGCACTAGTTTTACGAAAGCGACTGCCATCTGACCTTCTAACCCAGAGGGAAAACTAGACCTTATTGCGATTAGACCGGTTTCCTCACGATGTTTTCCTTCACCGAAAAGCTAACGGTAAATATTCCGGACATAGGTACAAGGTGTAACAAAAATAACGAACAGGTACCGTGTTCTGATAAGAAAAAACTAAGAGATTTTTTTAACGCTATTTTTTTTACATTTGTATGGAGAAGGTCGCCCCAGTCGGCCAACGATCCAGTGTAATCCATCCAATGTAAGTTTTTGGATTGTTACACTATTAGGTATGTCAGATATAAATCTAAAGCTTGGTGTGAAGTTTTTGAGGAATCTCAAGTTGAGAAGACTTTTACAGTCCTCTCAATTTAGTATTCAGTGCGGTTTGAAGACCAGACCTGGGAAAAAAGATTTTTTTCCCAGGTCTATTTCTGCCATACTACTCGTATTATAATTGAAACTGTGTGAAATTATAAACTAGTAGATTTAAAGTGACAACAATGGCGTCTCATATGTCTTGTCGGTATTGTGCTTAGTATAGTATAGTTATCAAACATTTTAATGACAGGATATTTCTTGTAATGTGATATATTTTTCTTAATAAATTGAAATTGACAAAAATTAAGTGATAATGTGTCTCGTTGTTGCTATTTTTCACATTTAAAGTGCTTGTCCGATTAGGTAGATGAAAGGTGGAATGTATGTAGAAATTGTAGAAGGAAACCTCTTCCTCAGCTATAAGATTAGTCTCAGAATAAATCCCATAGGTGAGAAAAATGAAGACGGATATTTAGTGTACGACTACGGTCAAACAGTTTTTTTTTTTATGATATAGGAGGCAAACGAGCAGTCGAATCACCTGATGGTAAGCGATAATCGACGCCCATGGACACTTACAACACCAGAAGAGTGAAATCCCGGGCAAAAGCCAGTTTTTAAACATTACAGTTTCACATGTTGGTAATGACAACATTCTGATTGATAATCGCTTCGGCACTATTCGGTCGCCAATCTTCAACTATCCATTATTGGCAAATTGGCAGCTGGCATGCGGAGGAGTAATTAATTAGATCCATACACACAGACAGACGGGCATTTCACGCGCGGACACGCGTTACGCATCTAAGAGTTACCATATACATTGCTGTTGCATGTCCAGCTAATTGAGATTTGCCAGCAATGTATAGTTTGGGAATTTGCACACTGGTAGCGAGCGCTGGAGCATCCATAGTGAACCCGCGAAAATATCTGGGCATCTACCCTGAATGCAATGCTCCTCCCGCTTCCCCTCATTGTACGTCCTGAGCGCACGCTCCGCTACAAGAGGGTCGTGGAGCGTCCATATAAATTGCATTTGTTTTATATGGACGCTGCAAGCCCCGCTCACAGCGGCGCGGTTTACTCAGGCCGTCTTAAGCTGGTTTTCCACCAGAGGGGCGAGACGAGACGAGGCGAGACGAGAATTGAAATTCGTATGGGACTTACTACCTATTTGCACTGAGCGCGCGCGCGCGCGGTGCAAACAGGTAGTAAGTCCCATACTAATTTTAATTCTCGCCCCTCCACGCCCCGCCTCGCCTCGCCGGTGGAAAACCACCTTTATATCGCGCTTGCTAAGTTACACCGCATTCGGAGCAGGGTGCGTAGGTAGGTACTGTGATCGGGTTGTATTGTGTCTACCGACATGGAGACAACAGAGAACCTCTATTTTTAAAATTTTTAACCAACTTCGAAAAAGGGAGGTCTCAACTCAATTCGGTTGCATTACTTTCGGGAGACTGTCAGGAGTGTGAGAGAGAGAGAGAGAGAGAGTAGTTGTAGTGATAGATTTGTATTTCTCTAGAGGTTTATCAGCTACCAAAGTCAGCAACGCAACTCGGAGATCTTAAGTAGTATAATTTGGTCCTGAAATTAATTGCAACTAGTACCCATGCAGCTTAAGTACTGGTTAGTTTGGGGCAAGTTAATACAGTAGCCAGCAAAGTGTGCTCGATGGCAATGATATCTGACCATGCCCTTAATGGAAGTTTGAATCTGATTAAATTAGGTTACATTTATGAGAAGATTTATAGATTAATACATATTAATATTTTTTAATGACAAAGCCGGCCTCACACAGAACGGAATTCAGTCACTGAATCATATTCAGAGGCTCTAGTATAAGTTTTACCGAAACAAAACGTTACGACCGCGTTCGCGTTTAGCTGTCCAATTCCATACAAATTGAGGTTAAAACGCAAACGCGATCGTAACGTTTTGTTTCGGTAAAACTTATACTAGAGCCTCTGAACCACTCACGTGCAAATATAACGATAAACTTTGTGCAGAATTGTTACCAGATATATATACTGAATTGAGTGCATGAATTCAGACTGTGTAAGCCCAGTCTAATGGCTTCTTTTCAGCCGCAATCAAAATGTTGCTGATAGTGATAAAGTGAATGTGAGTACAAATATTATTTTATATAAATCCTCGCGCTGCTGCTTTCAGTGTGTTCTCGCCCTAGAGTCGACAGTGTACCTCTGCCTTAAAATATTACCATTGCTTTGCCAATGATAATTGTTCATGAAGTATGACGCAAAAACGTTGAAAGGTGCCACGATCGAGTAGTCTCTCAGTTAGCCATGTCGCCTCTATCAATATGCTTTCTCTTTTTTACTCATATGTAATATAGTGACTATAAATCAACCGTCTGAGGCTCTATTTTTGCACAATAACTTTTGAAATATATTCGTATGTTCTATTAAGTGAGCTTATTATTTTGCAACTGCAGTAGCCTAAGATACGAAAAAACTTTAGGTATAGCTAACTATAAATTGGTTATAATTAATTAATTATGCTTTGTATTTAGTTGTTTGTACTTCGAGAAGAAATGTTTGTACTTCGAGAAGAAATGTAGGAACGGTGGCTTGTGGAACATTTCTCCATATATTTATATTCGTAGCACGGCATGCATTATAAAATTTATAAACAAAAATAGTGCAGAATAATATTTCTGGGTTCGTATTTTGCTCCGAATTCTTATTAGTCAAGATCAATCATGTTTTCCGTCATTTCATTCATATCTGTTTCCACATGGATAACAAATAACACTTAAATAATATACGAGTAATTTATGCTTCATGGTGGTCCAGTGCCAAATCTTATCTTCCAGTTAATTAATAAAAAGATAAACAAAAGAATCGATAATATTGGCACAAAATATTTTATCAATGCTGTAGCTTGCGTAGGTACCAAGTTTACCGACCACTGTATTTAAAAATGATTGAAATATTATTGACTGTTGAGCTTGCGGCGTTTCTTCTTGACAGAGGTCTTCTTTTACAGAAACGCTGGTAGTTGGTGACTTGGAAGACAGCCATTGCGGTCTACTTGCAGAACAAAGTTCAGTTTTAATTTATTGAACAAAGACAGCGTCCTATAGCAATTGACATTGGTTTTATTAATTACATTTATCAAAATATATAAATATATTTGACTGAAAAGGCGACCACTCGAATCTATAAATATTTTTATTTAACAAAAACATCAACGTCTGTAATTTTCTGACAAAAAGCGCAGATGTTTAAAAAGTTAATAATAGAAGAGGATGTGATTTAGTGTAGTGTTGCTTTTAATGTTTTTTCAATACGTCTGTGTCACTTGAATAAATAATAAACATTCTGAGAATATACTGTAAAATTGTACACACACAGCACGGTAAAGCGTATCTTTGATACTTTTTATTATTCACGTAGCCAACTGTACAAAAATAACGACCGAATCGTGTGGTCCAGGTAATGGCGGTAACGACCACACGCATTACAAGGCAGCTAACTGAAACACTTACAGCGATGATAACTAATGACTATAATGATGACCAAGGCTTTCCCGCGGTCTTTTTGCTCCCTCTAACATTTTACATGAATACGGCATTTGACAGCAGCAAACATAAAATATTCTTAGATTGCCGATACATTAAACTCGCGAAAATACGCGGAAAATATCACGGACCAACTCATTTTTGCTGGTTTGTCGAAAAAATTGGCGCGGTTTGACCATAGAAATCGTGACGCCATTTTCAAGTATTTTCCCAATCAATTTCAAACTGACAGAGCGTTTTTGACGTTTCATAATAAGGTTGTTGATTAGACTAAGGCCCTTCTTATGTATGCTTTAGTTATCCACACAAAATGTGTAGCGTTACACAATTGAAAAAAGTGAAGTGTAGATTAGGTATCTAAAACTTTCGAACATGTTCACATCTACCGATAATTTCGGTCCGACACTGCAATGTCACCAGCTTTGGGTTGTCAAATGACAATTCCAGCGCATAATCGTAAGTTATACTTATTATATTTGAGAAGTAAGAAAATAAAAATATGAGATTCAACCAATTCTATAAGCCAGATGATGTCGAGGAAGGATTCTATACTGGTATCAACATTGCAGTATCGGACCGATATTGTCGGTAGGTGTGAGCATGCTCTCACGAATAGATCCATGAGGCTGAACAGACTGATTCTTAGAAGTCCAGCCATGAATATCTAAAATAGAACACCATAGAATGTCAAGCTATAGGTAGGTATAAATTCGCGTGACAAAACGCTCCCGTTAGTGTTAATGGAATATATTTAACAGTGATAATCTGATAACCAGCCCTGGGGGTTATTTCGTATGATGTGCTTAATGAAACACTGTTACAGATATAAATTAGGATGTTAGCAAAAAAATTTTGAAGTGAAAACTTCTTTAGCGGCGCTGTGCACTTTTTGTGATGGGGAAAAATTGTTAAACTCGCCACAGATGTCACGTGACCGTGAGATGCCAGATTCGTAAGACGTATGGATGGAAGTTGATTTTTCTGAGAGGTAACCTTTTTAATGTTAAATAATTGTAATAGTTCTAGGGAGGGTTTTTTTTATAAGTACTGACAATTAAAGCAATTCGTGCAAAATTATTCCCTAACCATTCGAAAATATCAAAAATGCACAACGTTAATATTCAAGTTTGCACTTGCCGGCACTCCCGGAGTGCAACCCGGTCTTTTTTTCGTAAACCGTCTGAAAAGGTCTTTGCAAAATATTTTATATTTATTTATTCTATACAACGTCGGTGGAAAAGAAGCCTATGAACGCTTGTAACTCCCTGAAGTCACATTCACGTTGCCGAGCCTTTACCAAATTTGGTATACCTTGACGCACTCCTTTCTTGAAGAACCCCACATCCCTTGGGAAAACCTCGGCATAGCTCATTCCAGAACCGAAGTGATCGGGGGAGGAAATTTCTTAGAAACCCTGACGTTGTATTTAGCAACCATTTAGATTATTGTATTATAATATTCCTATTAAATAAACCTTTTGATGAGTATACGTCTTTGTATGCAAACTTGTATTATAAAATTAGAAAAGTTGAAAAACCCCTGACTTTTTCATTTTAAAGCGCAATATCTCAAAAACGGCTGCATAGATTTTCATGAAACATGGCTAAGAACACACGGGACCACATCAGCTTTCGAATAAAAAAAACCGCATTCAAATCGGTCCATCCGTTTGGGAGCTACGATACCACAGACAGATGTTACACAGACACACAGATACACAGACACGTTAAACTTATAACACCCCTCTCGCGTCGGGGGTTAAATAATTCTACTGGAATTCATTTGTGGGGATATTAATGTTGATGATGGTGAAATGCGCCCAAAGGATGGGCATAGCATAGGCATTGTATCCCGTGCCTCCGCCTGGGTTCTCTGCTCTTAACGCGGGTGGAGCCGCGCGGGGGGCTAGTCTATCATCATCATATCAGCCGAGAGACGTCCACTGCTGGACATAGGCCTCCCCCAAAGAGTGCCATAATGACCTGTCCTGCGCCACCCGCATCCATGCGGACTCCCGCGACCTTTACCAGGTCATCAGTGCACCCATGCTGCGCCTTCCGGTACGTGGTCGCCACTCAAGAACCTTTCAGCCCCAACGGCCATCAGTTCTACGTGGAATGTGCCCCGCCCACTGCCACTTAAGTTTAGCTATTCGGAGGGCTATATCGGTTACCTTGGTTCTGCTGCGGATAGCCTCATTTCTGATGCGATGACGCAGATAAACTCCCAGCATAGCTACCGTCATATGCTGCAGCATTGCCTATCTTCATAGGCAAGGCTAACCTAACTTTGCCTACGTTATAAAACGGCTTTTTGTTACCTAAGTATGTAACCTGTTTTTTTGGGAGAATGCGAGCAGCTGCCGGGTACAACCATTTGTATCTTGGATCTTACTCACCCAATCGAGTTAATCCCAGTTTTATAAGGTAGGCAAAGTTAGGCTTCATAGGCAATGTTGCAGCATATGACGATACTATACTTATATACTAATAGGTATTAAGAAGACGAAGTCTGCGAGATAGCTTTGTAAGTTTGTCTGTACTGGGTAAGCTCCGGAACCACTGGACCGATTACAGAACGAGCTATCTCGATATTTATTTATCCAATAGCAAATCAGTGTTTTAAAATCGTGAGAACTTCGGTACAGTACGATTGCCTGGTTGCCACATAGGCTATGTTTTATCCCGCAAACAAGAGGAGGCTGTGAGATTGTAGCTTTATAAAAAAAATAAGTTTACGTGTTGGGTTTCTGATACAGCTTATCCGAGTAAAAAAACACCAGCGTGTATAATGAACTTTCTGGATGTTTAATGGGCTATATTTTATACCGCGGGTTTGCCTGCGTTCTTTGCAATACGCGGCCGAAGCCGCGCGAGCATCGAGTGCTATAAAAATATGATAAATTGTTTATTTTCGTTTAACAAAATAGGTAAAATACACAAACGTTAGGATCTCCTAGTAAGTATACATATACCTACCTGTAACAGGAGATCCCGCTCTTCTATATAATTTGCTTAATTAACAAAAAATAACAATGTTCTTAATATCATATCGGTGTAGGTACATGACAATATTCAATGATCTATTTAAAGTCTGTGGCCCATCTGTGGCCTCTTGTGGCTAAATTCATATAAGACTACTCTAGGTTCACTAACTATAGTTAATTTAAGATAAATACTAAATACCTCGATTATAATTTATATAATGGCTTAATCGCGTTGATAGGTAAATAAGAACGCACGGCTGTCTTAGATAATATTAGTAAGTTTAATATTATGCGTTGTAAACTATATCATAAGAAATAATTTGCATAAACGCTTACAGCTGGTTGTTATTATTTTAATTATGTAAGGTTGACAGTATTTTCCAAAGCTATGCCTGTTAAATATATAGGTCTGTATAATTAGTTAAGGAAATTAGTCAACCTATTATAAACATAGGACCCAGTTGTTAATCGAATTTAAAGAAAAAAATACCATTTTAATATTCACTGATAAAATTGAATTTCATTTAATTCCGCTAAGTAGGTACGTACGTAATGCATGATTAAATCAATTATTATGTTTATTTTTAAGTCTCAATTACTTTGTTCGGTAGCGTGTGCTTTATTTGAATATTTTTTTTATTAATAATAAACATTATGTTAAGTTTACATGTAAGAGCAAAAATACTATTATTATAAAGTTTTAATATGCCTAAATAATTTGGGTAATAGTTCCACAATCAATTACATAGGTATTTATATTTAAAACCATACATATCTATAAGTCGGGTAAAATTCACACCAATGTGTTCGGAGCCTTATTTTAGAGCAAAATTGAAACTTACTCGGTAGCTGGCTTTGATAAATTGCAGGGTTCGCGCTGTATAGGGTACAATAATAACCGCGTATAGTTAATAAATAATAATTTGACCCGAGTTTCTCATTTATTTTATATGTAGGTAGGTATTTTTTGTGGAAGTATAAGCTACGACAGGCGGATTGTTTTTAGTACTTACCTACCTGTTTTTCTTTTTTGTATTTCAAGTATTTTGGAGACTGATGACCGAAGGGCTTGGCGGCTTTCTCGCGCAACGCATCAGCATTGCAATTCAGCATGGAAATGCCGCCAGCATCCTCAGCACAATGCACCGACGCTTTATTAACTTTTTAACTTAGTTTCAATTTAATTTAGGTATGTAAATTATCATCTTGCAAATACCTTAGTTTTTATTTTTTAATAAAATCCATTCTAAAAGTTTCGTTTGTTAACATCTTATAAGAGAACTTATTCATGTAAGAGTTTCATCTTGTTGAATTGTACAATACACACTAAGTAGAGCGGTTTAAGAGATGTAGGTACTTACTAATAAGGTCAGATATTTTTCAATTACAATATTTCACTGTGACTGTGCCACAGTGTTTACAAAGGCCTGGCATAAAATACAAGATAACAGGTCTTGTGTACACACACCTTATTAATTTATAAAGTGCACTGTTTTTTTTACTGTACGCTCATGTCTAATGCAGTCAGTAAAAATCTGTTTGCATAATACTGTTGTTGGTACTGTGCTTATTCAATTCAATGAATTTTCTCATGTAACTAATTCGTATAAGAATAACAACAACATTAATTAATCAATTCAAATCATATTAGACTGCAATGAGTCTAAAAAAAACACAAATGTGTTACGATACTTCAATAAGTATCGTAACACATTTTGTGTTTTCTTTTAGTTTAAAATTCTCTAAATTTAGAAATGGCTTCATTTCGGATGCGGGAAAGAAACATTGAAGTATCGTAACACATTTTGTGTTTTTTAAAGTTTAAAATGCTTTTTTTTGATATCGCCGTTAAAAGGCAAGTAGTTAAAACACTGAGTCTTTATATGTTTATTTAAACTTGATTCTGTCAGAGATCAGTATTTACACATTTTACGCCTTATTACACGTTAAAATAGCATTAGTGAGGAAAATTCGTCACAAACCCTTTATGGTTTCGTCCATGTCACAAACTTTTCCTTTTTGAACCCCGCTCTTTCATCTCTGTTACCCTCTAAATTTGGTACCGTCACCCCTGAAGTGTTTGTGCTCTTAAATTATCTGCGAAGGTACTTTTGAGTAAGTATTGAATTCCCAAGAGTAGCTTTATTGGTTCGAATATTACCTGTAGGTAGTAAAACCGTCGTAGTAACTAGTTTATTTGCGATAAGTAGTTATTTTTATTGTGATACCAGCGATATGTTACTTATGATCTAATAAAAAAGTAGTTTATCTATTACGGTGCAATAAGTATTAACGTAAAAAATTCCGCTCTTCTTATTAAATAACGAAAAACAAAAGGCCTTTTTGTTTCTGAATGGTATACCTACGAGGTATTTTTTATTTATTTAACGAGCCTGTTTTCTTCAATTTGTTTAGAAACATCAAAAACCTTACAAATGTGGACACGTTAGGATCTATTCGGCCCACTCGGGCCGAATAGATCCTAACGTAGTTTTTTTTTGAGTACCATTAGTCGTTAATTTAACACAAACTACCTTCTTATAAACAATAAGTACATTATTACCCGATAATATTCCTACTAGCCAACGTTCATACATAATACCCAGAGACAATTTTCCCTCAAAATAGCAAATTTGAATATTGTACAAAATATTGGCTCGGCAAATAAGGAGCAACATTTTCTTTACCTAACATTACGAGCGTGCGTGAGGACTATTCATTCGCCAACAGTAAATTCGACAGACAAGTACATTATATGTACTTTATTCGAAACAACGGTACTTCTAGATAAAAGGTGCTAACGTGTCAAACGTTAAACTATTTTTTTATGTTACAGTTCCATTACCTACGCAGTCTTAGTTTTCACTTTATGTTGATAAACAAAGAACGCCATTAATTATCAATAGATAGGTACTTTTAGATAGGAATGAAACGACTGATATTAGGCAGATGACAACATTATTAAAGATAAGAAGTAAGTAACCTACATCCAGACCTACGTGGATTAGCTATCTTTCTGTTTGTTTAACAAGTCATGATTGGAGGCGCGAATCATAAAATTCATCACACAATTGAATTAATCAACAGACCAAATGATTAAACCCAAAAAGGCTAATTTGTAATTGATCATTCGATCTTGTTAAAGATCTACTAAACATAAACTAAAGGCCGATCTAAATCAGAAAATTACCTACTAAAACAATAACAAATAATCTCCTCCATCAACCATAGACTATTTCGTGATATTTCGTAGGTTGTGCAAATTTCCCCGCGTCCGAAATGAAGCCATTTCTAAATTCAGATAATTAATGCAAGTGCACGACTGCGCGTCCCGTCGGTGCAGTGTTTCGGCGAAAAAAAGCGCCTACTCTATGCATCTGTCAACATGGCGTCTTTAGTTGGCGTGCGAAATAAGGTTATGTTCTTAATTTTGACGGCAGTTTTCTTGTTGATTTTTCGTTGATATTGCAATTTTGTAGAAGAGTTGTGCGTGTTAGTTACCTATTTCAAAGACTTTGGAAAGCTGAATGTCAGTGAAAATGTCGTTATGAGATTTGAAACTTCTTAGGACTAATATAGATAGGTATTTTATTTACTACAAACACAACGACATAAAAAGATGAAATTTATCACTGAAATACTTAGATTCCTTTAATGAACTGATATGTTTTTCGATTAATAAATCCATAGGTAATTGAAATTAGAAATTCCGTAAGTACCTAATTTAATTTAAATTCATTCATGCATCTTTTCAATGAGACTATAGCTCCCCTTTAAAAAATATGTAAATATTGATAATTATATCAATATCAACAAGCAAGTTCATACCTACCACGTTTGAAGTGATAATTTCTAATTGTTTTGTTTTAATTGAATTTCCATGGCAAGATAAATTAGAATTAGAGAATAACGTCAAGTTTATAAGCCTCATGTTATTGTTTATGAGATTCTATATTGAATGCCTGAGCTGTTATCTAGTTTGGGAAATGTTTCTTATCAGTTTCAAAGTAGTTCGGCCTGTTTGTGGGTAAACAAGGTCGGCGCTCCGCTCGTAACGGATCAAAACAAAACTTGGCCCATGCCTAGCCTAGCCACTCGCTACTTACCCTACCGCTTCGATATACGCGTAACGAGGTTTCAGTTGCAATATCACACACATCACTGGTACACGTTAAGGCACGATCACAACGAGCAACGGACGCGACGGCCGTACTGACCTGCCACTCTTGGTGATCACCATCTCGGTGCCCAGCTTGTGGAACTTCTCCCAAAGGTCCTTGCCCTCCAGCGTCACCTTCGGGTCGTCTACGACGCCGTCATCGTCAGGCGGCAGCGGCGCGTACGGCGGCGGCGGCTTCAGCAGCGGGCAGGGCGCGGACAGCGCAGCGGCAGCGGCCAGGGCTGCCGGCAGATAAGGCGGCGGCGGCAAAGCACCCGCCGTCAGCAGCGCCGACACCGAGAAATCGCTCGGCCGCGGCGCCAGCAGCGGGTGGAACGCGACGGCGTCGCGCCGCTCGGCGCCCTCGTAGCGCATGCCCGCGCCCGGGAACCACGGGGCGCGCTCCACGACCGGCGTGCCCGTCGGCTCCAGCGGTCGCGGCCGCTCATGCAACGTCCATAACCGGCCGGCGGCTCACTCGTCACTCGCTCTCGTGGCGACACCCGCTCGCACGGCAGGCGTCAAACGACTGGCCGCCGGCGGCGCCGGCTCCGACACCCCTCCGCGCGCCCGCCCAATGGCGCGCCGAGCGGCTCCCCGCGCGCAGGCAGGCGGGGCCGCGGCGCCACAAGCGTTGTTTTTTCGTCGCGGGCGAGGTGTCCGCCGCCGCCACACCTCGCGCGCCGGCCGGCGCGGGCGGCGGGCGCGGGGCGCCGCTAATCTCGTTAATACGCGGGGGCGACACTACACCACACTACACTCGCCACCGCCGCCGTCTCCTTCTAATTGGACACGTTTCCGTTCGTTCGTCAATTGAGCTCGTTACTCGGTATATCTTTTGTGCGTCTAGTGGGTGCTGCTGCCGCGGGCTCGGCCTAAGCAAACAACGGTCCGATGTCTTTGTGGCCGGCCACAATCACGTTTATGAAAACAACAAGCAATTACCTACCGAACAATTGAATTGTGTTCTTTTTCCTGATAGTATTGGGTGTACAGTCGGCTGTAAAAATGTCTTCAACCGTTGTCCTCTCATAAAAATCCTGGCACTGATGGAAGTAGAGTCGTAGAGTATTTTTGAACGAGCTGGTAGGGAAGACATTTTTGCCTCTGTAGCTCACCAGAATGCCGATGCCGTTCAATTGTTTGATTAAACTTAATTAAATTTTAATTAATTAATTAGTTTTTTTTTAATTAGCTTTTGATTAACCGCACCAAAAGACCAAAATTGACAACAAAAATTAAATGTTCTTCGATAGGTAGAGTTTTTATTTAAAAAATTACTCAATACGTGTTTATTTTAGGAATCTTAAGATAAACATGGATGTAGGTAGTAATACGCTGTAATTTAAGCTTAAAGATAGCTAAAATTATTAAAAAAAAACACAAATTCGTCCGATATATTTACTTACTTCAGGCCTGCGTGCCTCTAGGCCTACCAAAATTGTGAGCACTTGGACTCCCATATTCGGCTTATCAGAAATTATTAATCTAAGCAGGGTTTTAAACATTTTAAGGCACTACATCCACTAGAGATGTGCGAAGATGTGCGATTTCATATATTCGACACCTCGCATGTTTGACATTTAGGTATCATACCCATGAGAACACAGTTCTGGTGGATATTTATCCTGAAGATGAGCACTGCAAGCGGTAAAAATATAGACCTAGTAGGTATGCCATGGATTTTATTCTAAAAGTGGGCAACCGTCGAGGTAAAAAGTTAAACAACTCACCGGCATATCTTTTCTCTACGAAGAGCGGCGCCGTTTCAATTCGGCGAAAAATCAAGAGAATTTAAAAAGAAACTAATGCGTCTTTTTAATCTTCCTTTCTGGCAATCATGGATTAATGGAATACCATTTAGAATGTTCAATTAATATTGGATATCTACAGATTTTATTGTTTGATGGCTGTGAATGGCATAGACCTGCAATAGAGCAATTTTTGCCGCGAAATAAGTTTAGAAAGAGACCAGCCTATTTAACTATTTACGCGACAAAGACTTATCGAAATAAAATTATTTCTTAGTTTCTCTGCATATTATAATATTTTCCCAGAACTCATGCATTTTACTCTACCTGTATAAGGTCGGTTCCACATTGGGCTGGGAGGAATCTGTATACTTACGGTATGTTGGATTTTACCAAGAGATTATTGATGTCGACATGATTTTCTTACTCGTCGGTATATTTAGGTACTGTGAGAACCTATCTATTTTTGCGCAATAGTGTTGCGATTGAGGTTTTAATTGGAATCGGTCTAACTTATCTCCACGTTTGCCGCTCTATTTCCAATAAATTACACCATTTTCGACACCTTTATTGCTTTGAAGCTTGTTAAGATTAAAGGTGCCTAATATTGGGTCAGTGTCGGGGACGGGGACATTTATATTAGGTAGGTACCTACTAACGTACCTAGTAGAAAATACACCTCTACTGCAGTTCAATGGCAATTTAGTAACGGTGAATGTACATTTATATATCAGAACCCAAGAAAATGTTTAATAATCTATGACTATATATAGTGAATAATGGGTCAACAGCAGGGTTGACCCATTTTTTTTCGTTTTTGGTTTTAAGCATAAAGGGTGCTCTTATGCTTAAAACCACAGATTTAAATCATAAATAAATAATACTAAATTGGAAATAAAACATTCCTATTTTGGATTACTCTTGCACATCTTCATTTGAATTAGTATTACTCAAATTATATTAGGTATAGGTATATGTTGATAGACTTTAAATATACCTAACTTAGTTATTTGTGTGTCCTGTCTGTTTGAGAATAAATGTATCTTTCTTTCTTTCTTTCGATAAGTACCTATGTTTATTTATTTAATTCATCGCGATACAGCACAGATGAATACAGAGCAGTCAGATCGGATCTACTTTTTCTTACAACACTATAGTAGAAACAAGTGTACCTACAGCCAGCCCGATGGTAAGCTGTGACCGTAGCCTAAGAACGCCTGCATCTCCTGAGAAGACACATATGGGCGTTGCCAACCCTTTAATAATGTGACGATTCACTGTGTCGAGAGCGAGAGACATTTGTCAGACAGGTCTTTCTCAACACGGTGAGCTCCGTCGACCAGCAGGTCGATCACGTAACGCACGATACGCGCGTCAGGTAGATTTAATTAAATGTCACTTTTAGTATGGAAATATGACAGTTAAGTTGTACTACGTACGTACTTACATGATTACCCTTAAGGAACACAATTGAGTAAGTATAAAACAATACTATGTATGTAGCATATACGTTATTTTGAACTTAACAGAAGTAAAAAAAAACTACGCGCTCGCATTTGGAAGTGCAACTTCGCGAATATGTGCTCGACTCATCATAAATATGTGAAAGCGACTTCATTGCAAAGGGCATTTAGATTGCTCAGTAATTTTTGATCCCTTATCACATTTACTGCCAGGAATCGCTACGCTCGTAGCCGATGCCGTGGTTTTCCCCGTATGTAGCGGAAAGCGACTACGGCGTAAGCGCCCGCTAGGCGGGTTCCTGGCAGTGAAAGTATCAATTCGACTGTAGGTACTAGTGTTAATACGGTTATAATATTCTGTATTTATTCTGTAAAGAGTAGGCCTCTTCGAGCGGACTGCTCCAAATATGGGCGATATAGTAATTATGTAAAATACCTAACTTACTGTAACTTTAAAACAAAGTCTCCTACTTAACCTTTTCAAGGCCAATACCAGTCATTCTGATGACTTGTATATGAGTCAAGTTACTACGAGCTACGACTGCTACGAGTGATGTCCGCTACAAAGCGGAAAGATGCTGCTACGCGCTACGGCGTAGCACACTTAGGGCCCGGGCACACCAGATGCGTGTGGATTTCGTAGTAGATTTAGGCCCGGGTTTATAAAAATGTGTTAGACCAAATATCAGATCAATTTTACAAGCTTTTATTTAGTTTCACCTGTCCCGTTGTCTGTCTGTCTGTCTGTCTGTAACATCAAATCTTGCAAGTTAAATTTGACGCACTTCCCGGTGACCGATTGAGCTGAAATTTTGGGTATAAGTGTAGTTTGGATGAAAATTCAATATTATGGTACCATCGAGCTGATCTGATGATGGAGACGGAAGGTAGCCATGGGAATTCAGTACTTAACCGACGTAACCCCGTTGAGTTTGGGCTCGTTAGAATCGTCTCAATGAGTAGTTGATGATGGTATACAGAAAAGTACAGTCGGCTAAAAGCTTGTACCAAAAATGAAATTTTTGACAGAAACTTGTTAGTTACTATTTTTTTTTACATTAAGTACCTACCTGACTGAAATACCTAAGCTGTTCGATCGCGTAACGCATTGTACATAGTACGTTAGGTAGAGCTAAATCTCAATTTTTACATGAGAAAAGGACAGTTGAGTTGTCCTAATGTGCCAGGCAAAAATATGTATCGATTTAATCCTCTCATAAACATGTAGGCAGCGAAACCTTAATCCGTTGACATAAGAGCAATGTCATCATAAATATGTCTATGCACACACAAGTTGTATGCATCCCTTTTCACACTTGACCTACGTTCAAAAAGTTACGTTTATTTATTTATTTATTTAATCTTTATTGCACAAAAGAAAAACTTATCGTACAAAAGGCGGACTTAATGCCGTAAGCATTCTCTACCAGTCAACCTTTGGGCAAAGCAGATAAATTGTGAGCGGTGGGTGCAACTACAGATATAAACACACATTAAACATACATTTATAATAAATAACAACAATAGACAAATAAATAAAAATACATGAAAATAGAAATACCTACATATATAAATATATATATATACAGACGAAAATAGAGAACAGAAACACCAAGAATCTACGGCTCTGCTAGCAAACAACTTGCGTAACGATCTTTTAAACGCGAATCTGGTCGAAGACTGTCGGATTTTAACGGGTAGACCGTTCCAGAGGCGAGCGATAGTTTAGTTTAGTTACTTAATCACTCCTAAAGTCTAAAGGATCTCTATAAAACCGGTTAGCTAGGATAAGGATATCTGTTCACTCTCAGATGCTTTACAGAATTTACACGGTAAGTACCTAAACCATTTATTCAACGTCGAGCCACTTAGTCGAGCTTTCAAACAATAAACGTTAGCCGTGATGAAAAACGCTGTAATTCAATAGTAACTTGAATACGTTACTGAGAGGGATGTAGATTTTGTTTTATCCTGTAAGAGAATTAGGCGTAAAGTGTTTCAATAAGTAAGCAAGTATACTAGTTAATATTATTAAGTGCGAAGGTTTATATGTTTAGGTAGATTTGGATGTTTGTTACTCAATCACGCCTAAACGGGTCAACCGATTTGAATGAAATTTTGCATGAAGATAGTTTATAGCCTTGATTAGAAAATCGAACGGAAGCTAAGTGTTTAATAAACTACGCGAGCTTCTCTAAAGAAATGCGGGTATTCAATTGTATTTACCTAAGTTAATATTTACTCGCTGCCCGCGTAAAAGTACAGAGAACGCAAGGAAAGCCGCGGCATAACATCGATCCCGAGGGTCTATTCAGATTCAGTTTTTTATTTGTGAAAACAGGTAGTACAAAGTTGTTCTTACATATTAGGTACTCAAGTATGAGTTTCTATGTTTTGCCGATTGGCATACAATTGGCATTCTATAGGAACAAGTGAAAGATCTTTTGAAATCAGATGTGTAGTTCTTAAGATTACCCCCCTACATAAAACATTACATCTCACAGAATTTTCCTCATTATACCTATCTATCATTAGTTGATGTTACTTAGTCCTTGAATTGTGTGAAAACACAGAAATAAACATATGCGGACGATATTTTAGATTTACTAGAAGTATAACTTCTTTAAAATCGTTATGATGGCCAAGATGACTGACTAAATTACCTACTACTAAAAAATAAATGAAATACAACGAAAATTCGCTTCGAAATAGTTTCTTACGCCAGCGCCATCTGTGGACGGGTAGCGGATTACACCAATGATTTTATTTTGTATCGGTAAGTAGGATTGCTTAGTCAATTTCAGATGTATTTAAATAAAACTAGTACCAAGGTACATATTGGCGAGTTAATATTAAGACAGAGACAGTAGGAACCTACCTAAGTTTTCGACAGCAAAATATTAATAACAAGCGATCAATTCATAGGCAGTTGTTAAAATAATACTGAACCTAAGTAGTTACTTATTTAATATAAAACCCGTAATTTCATGCAATTAGCAACACTTAATTCGTAGAACTTATCAATACGAACTCGTTTTAAAATAACTGGTCCTTAATAATTTACCGTTTCATATTTCGCTTCATTCACTTTATTTTTAGCAACGATCTCATTATCTCAAACACCTATAGACTGGATCAGCTTGAGACACGCTTAACAAAATAGAATAACTCAAAGATGCGACGGGAAATGTCGATAACTCACAAGTGGGGAAAATCGAAGGGGGCTGAGACACACTTGGATTATTGTTAACTAACTTTTGCCCGCGACGTCGTTCGCGACGACTTCCTTTTGTTGGACTTTTACTTTATTAAGAGGGTCAAACTGAAAGTAGTAGATTGTATGGCAAGGTTCTAAAATAAGCCATATTACTGCGAGATGGTTATTTTCCTGAACGAAGTGAGGGGGAATAGTTCGAGGGGTAATGTGGCTTTTAGACCCAAGTTACACTCTATTTTTTTCTTCGTCTGCGAAAAAATAGTAAAAACAAAGATTAAGCCATCCAGAATTAATAATTAATACCTACCAAAGCAAAAATATTGTTCAATTTGGCGCCATTTTTTTATCAAACTTTGACACAGACTATACAAAATATTGACACTATGAAAAGCCTCTGACCGTCTAATAGCCGCGTCCAAACGGCCGAGCGCGGCGGACAGCATACGATAATGCGAGATAGACTGCACTCTATCCCGCTCAATTTTCATAGCTTATGCCATGTACCTATGCAGTCAACCACGCTGGAATTTGGACGCGGCTATAGACGGTCAGAGGCTTTTCGTGGTGTCAATATTTTGTATACTCTGTGTCAAAGTTTAGTTACCCATCCAAAGACTGACCGCTGCTATCTTTGCTCAACCTGCGTTATCGTTTCCGACTCGCAGGCGCCGCTAGACTATGAGCGCTTCAAGCTTCTTTGTGTAGCCGTTTTGCGTGATTTAGTAACAAACGCCCAAACATCCAACCTTTCCCATTTATAGTATTAGTAGGCTACTGTAGCTGATTACTACTAAGGTCTACCAGGGTTAATGCGACAATGGGGTAAATGCGCCTTTTGAAGATATCTTTGAAACGGAACATTTTAGAACTATTATAGCCCTCGATGTTCAAAGTATGGTTACCAAAATTTAAATTTAGATGATTGTAATAGTTCTGAAATGTTCAGTTTCGGAGATATCATCAAGAGACGCATTTACCCCATCGACGCATTTGCCCCCGTTGACCGTACATAAAGAATAACAATATACTTATACGTACATAATGGCTGTCTAATGAAACTGAGGAAACAATTAGTCTATTAGACATTATAGAGAAATAAAATAATCTGTCTATAAATTATTAGAGCTATGTCACAACACCTGGGCAAATGCCTAACCAACCAAAGAGTGAAGCATATTAACTGTAAGCAGAACTACGCGGTCGAAGTGCTCAATATTATCTAAACAAGCTCTCTAATGAGAGCAAGACAATTCTTCTAATACATATCGTCGGGGATAGTGCAATACCGCGTAACTACGAGTAGCACTAGTAAATACTGCGAATCTACACAACACCCATAGTGCGAAACCGCGTATCTAGAACTGGTAAATACCGCGTATCTAACAAAAATAGCCAAACTAAATTTTTCCCGCCAACAAACGTAAAATCCTGATTACAATTATACCAAGCTTCTCCTGTAAAGTTGGGTATTGTGTAGATACGCACTATTTACCAGTGCTAGTTACGCGGTATTGCACTATCCCCGACGATATTGCGTATATATTATTAGTCTGACATCAGAGAGTGGACGCGTTCAAAGTGTCCATTATAATCTAAACATCTCCCATTGCCTCATAATACAGACTAGACTACCTATTATAGAGATTCTTTACATTACTGTACCTTTACCTAGTTATATTTATTAGGTAATATGAATGAATCTCTACAACCTCCGACTAATGTCGGAGACGTAAAAGTATTATAGGATCCGGCGACACTACATATCTCTCGGTACCTGTGTGTGCAGGTATTAATTAGTGTTACTCATTACTATTGTTGTCATGTTATATTATTCATATCAATAAGCCATCCGAATCGCTAAACTTAAGTCGCAGTGGGCGGGGTACATTGCACGTAGAACCGATGGCCGTTGGGGCGGAAAGTTTCTCGAGTGGCGACCACGTACCGAAAGGCGCAGCGTGGGTAGGCCCCCCACAAGGTGGACTGATGACCTGGTAAAGGTCGCGGGAGTCCGCTGGATGCGGGTGGCGCAGGACCGGTCATTATGGCACTCTTTTCCGTACCACAATTGTTTTACTTGTTCTTTTATTGTTGTTTTTTTTCAGTGTTTCTTTTTTTTCTGTATTTCTTTGTTTTTATTTTGTTGCAAAATGCCAAATAAATGATTTATCTATCTATCTTTGGGGGAAGGCCTCCAGTAGTGGACGTCTTTCGACTGATATGATGTTATATTATTAGGTAGGACCAATTTTTAATAATTGTAAATTATAAAAAAGCGTGTGAGCAAACATACAGAATAAACATATGATTTTGACTTGTGTAGATCATTTTGGTCCTTTCGTACGCTTACTTCACTGATTGGCATCAATTTAAGACCCTTAAAGATTCACACACGACAATAATTATAATACGAGCAGATAATTGAGTTAACTCATCGGTTGCCCTCGACGGTATAAACGTCCAGCATTTTTTACGGTTCGATTTCGAAGAAAACCCCTTGGGTGGCTGTTTGGGAAAACCAAGAAACTTACACGGCATACATCAACCGTCTTAGAAGACGCTAAAGTCTATTTTCCTTTGAATCACTTTTAAATTAACTTGGTTATCTGATTAATTTTTGGTTACAAGGCGATTGCCGTGGACCTTAAAGTATCTAAAACCTAAGGTTCATATTCATTTGACTGGTCTTGAAGTTATGTTTGTTTTGTGATTAAGTTTTGAGTAAGAGGCAGTTTTGGATTGTTGTTTTATTGGTTGTATTTATAAGTTTAACTGCGACTATGTCTGTGGCGCCATCGTTTGGTGAAATTCGTTTTTACGATGCTGGTTATGTTTCAATATGTACAGGTATAAATCTATTATAAAGGTAAGCGACGGCAGTGTTAGACTAGCTGTTTCCTTGAAGAATGCTCTCAATGACTCACGCGAACCCTGGTCATAAAGTTAACCTCAACTCATGGAACTGGGAACGCACCTAATCTTAGATCGACTCTATTTCAACGCTAATATGTATATAGTGTCACTGTGAATATTTTTAAGCCTAGTTAGGTATATGTTTGTGTAAGGTCAGCAGGCTTACAAAACCTTATTGTTGTGTTCATCCGTCTATTACCTAGTTAGGTAGCAATTGAGGTAGAATACCTCTTGGTTAGTAATCCTTTATCATTATAACACTTTAGTCCTCCTCCTACTACCTACTCTAAACTCTTGGACCGTTGAATCAAGGTATAAATATACTGTTCAGCAATACATTGATTTAAACTTTCATAGTTAAATTTGATCGCGAGAATAGAGTAGGTATACTTTTTTATATACGCGATTAAGTCACATTTGGAAAAATTGTTGTTAAACTCCACGTTTTGTTTAAGCTATCTAAGCAGCGACTTACTGTATAGTTGTATACTGCTTAGACATCTTGCAAACAAAATATTGGTTAGTAGCTTCCTTGCTACCTCCAGGAACAACACTACTACAGAGCAAGTATAACTCTAGTATAACTCTATTATAGTAGTGTTACTATGGCTGTGGTCTTCTGCAAGGCGGAGGTACTTCCCCAGTTGGGCTGCTCCACATTCGAGCGGGATGACATTTCGCTCCTGATGCTGGGCTGGGATCCCGGTTAGAGCAAATAGTGTGATTTGCCTACTGTGGGACCAGGAGTGCGATTTTTGAATCTCACTGGTGATATCAAAGTCACCGGTGACTAAAATTATCACCGATGACTTTTATGTCACCATTTTCCAAAAGCCGTATTTTTGAAAGTCACACGCTATTTACCAACATGCAGAAATTTTACAATGTCAGTCAGATAATCTTCCCGTTACGTTCCTTTTTACGCAGATGTTATGGTTGAAACCGGTTTTTATTTTCTCATACCATAACTTAAAGTAGATTCATCAAATTGGTCAAACGTAAAACGTAGCGTATCTGTCAGTGTCATGTAAACGAGTTAAAAGTTTTGAAAAAATTCACTAGAAAAGGACGAACAAAGAGAATATAACACAGATTTTATAATTTATAAAAACATACTTTGGCACTTTTGGCAAATGTCACATACGTCAACTGTCAAAAACAATTGCATGGTGATTTCAATTACGAGTGGGTAGGGGCACTCGTAAATCAATATCATAAGTATGACAAATGTAAGTCACCGATGCGTTTCAAAAATACGAACTTTCGGAAATCACTCACATCGGTGAGAATTAGTCACTTGGTGAGATTCAAAAATCGATCCCCAAATCGATTCGTGTAAGATTCACAGGTCGGCGCAGTATGTTTTTTCTTCTATACCTCTCTATCGCCCGTCAACTCATCACACAATTCCTTCCTATTCATATCGTCTCTCGCGCAGTCCATCCACCTTTTCCTTGGTCTACCTCTTCTCTAACAACCTTCCACATTCATACTTAAGTCCTTCTAGTAGCATGACTATCTCTAACGCCACCGCAGGCGATTTGCTCTCAGCTTTTCGGTTATGGATGCTAATATCAGGCTTTTTTATAAGATTGTCCTCTTATGTTTATTTTTCTGATTTTGTAGCCCATACCTGTTATACTGCACTAGTAAATTTTTACGCGGACCAGTTTTTTTGCAATTTAATGACCAGACACATCCTTATGATTTTTTTCACCAGATCAGGCTACAAACGTTATTTACGACGCACGAATGTGTCCGTTAGCAGTTCCTAATAGGTCATATACTATATTCCAGTAATTAATACTTCCATCTTAATGCTAGTCATTTAATACACATTTTGCACCTTATTTGTAACACATTAAAGTTGAAAATTTATCCATTTTTTGCGGCTAGTCGTATAAGAAATGAATAATTACAGCAAAAACTGACCCATGTTAACGTTCAGTCGGTGTAGAGCTTGCTGGAGAAAAAAGATTCTAAACAACTTTCTATTTTCAAAGTACTTAGAACCTTAAAGTGCATGACATAGATTATTTATTGCAATGAATGTTTAAGGTGAGTAAAACGTGTATTAGTGAACTGGCCCCATTAAATTATTGATTCAGATGTTTGTACGTTTTGTAGAACCGACGATCACACACTTATTATTATGATAATAATTGATTAAAGTGCTACTTTTAATGGAGTCCAGGGATCTGCATGTTTGCTGGTCCTAACAAGTCATTATTATAAGTAAGGTCAACTGTGGCAATTTGCTTTTGCTGGAGGCAACCTGTTCCTTCATAATTTCTGAAAGTATGATTTTCTAGATTTATTTATTTCAATAAAAATAAAATATTATAAATTTCCATACCTACATGTCGAAATTATAAGAATCCTTATAACGACCGTCAATAATAAGAAATAAAAGTAGAAATAATCACAAATCCCTAAAATTTACATTATTTTTAACCGTTTCAAAAAAAGGAGGAGGTTCTCAATTCGGTTGTTGTTTTTTTTTTTATTATTTTAATTATGTTTAATGTTTGTTTCCTCAGAACTCCGTCATTGATGAGCCGATTCATAATTTTTTTTTGTTTGTAAGTAGGTAGTTCCAGGTGGGTCCCAGTTTTTTCACCACAAAAATTCAATTGGATGATGGGATCCATGAGGAATTGAGGGAACTCTTCAATTGATAGAAACAATTGAAAAATCGTCGAAATTAAAAATTCTTCGAATTTAAATTCAGGGGGCCAAAAGGTAACTTTAATCACAGCTCCAGCACTCTAAGAGCTCAAGAATATTTCGAATTTATTGTATTAATAGATACCTAATAGGCATCTTCAATTACAATTATATACGCTTTTGGACGTACCTATAAATAGTGCCTACGCCAAATCCAGATGCCAAAAGCGGACCCCGGGCTCATTTAGAGCACAACCAGGAAAATCACTATTAGGAGCGGAACAGTGTGTCTGTGTATCTGTGTATCTGTATGTGGTATCGTAGCTCCCAAACGGAGGGACCGATTTGAATGCGGTTTTTTTAATTCGAAAGCTGATGTGATCCCGAATGTTCTTAACTATGTTTTATGAAAATCTGTTTAGCCGTTTTGGAGATATTGGACTTTGAAATGAAAATGTCGGGGGTTTTTCAACTTTTCTAATTTATTGTTATGAAGGATTAACAGCCTTAGATATAACTAATACATATTGTGAATGACATAATAGAAGGCCAATAACAGTCATTTTCATTGTTTATAATAACGATTCTTTGACAATAAACCAAGACATAGAAATTCAACAGAAGTTTAAGCTATGCTCTTTAATAATAGGGATATTCTATACTAATGTCTGTAATAAAAAATAAAAAAAGAAGTCTAGGAAAAAGTCTGTGAGCTTGTATTTTTGTACGTTTGCATGTAGGGGGTAAACTCCGGACTTCGGATTCACTTATCCAATTTCAACAAATCTTTCAGTTTGGTATAGAATGTAGGTAGGTACTTTTTGGATGGTTATAGGCTATATATTATCCCGCGGGTTTGCCTGTTTTTTGCAATATGCGGGCGAAGCTGCGCGGACAGCGAGATATATATATGTTTATAAATTTAAAGAGATGTTTCAGGGGTCATTAAATTAAATCCAAATTCCCATCAGATCTTGTTCACGTGTTAGCAATCAGTTAGGTAATAAACACTTTTACATTTTTTATTGCGCTTTGCGTCTGTTATTTGTCATTTTTGCAAAGGTGCCGATACACCAGAGCGTTAGGACAGTCCGTCATTTTCACCTGCAGGTCGATAACGTAACGCATTATACGATTTGTAGATTTTATGCTACTGTTTTGTCGGCGTGATTGATTTATATACCCTTGCTGAATTACAGTTTTCTAGTTGTACTTAAGGGTTGAGCTCAGCCGAAGACGGACGGACGGACAGACAGATATGGCGAAACTATAAGGGTTCCTTGTTGACTACGGAACCTTAAAAACGGCGAATATTTTGTTATGTTACATGTGAATGCTCAAATCTATGATCACCTTGAAATTCCTAAAACATATAATAAAGTAAACAGGTGGTATTGACCATTATTGTTATTAATTTAAAATCGAAGATGCCAACTAAGTAATGGGACAGGGTTTATCATTAAAATATTTACCTTAGGTATTCATTCTTTAGATGACATAAGGTCAGTCGGGGCAAGTGCGCCACCAGGGTAAGTGCGATTTCATCAAACATATTGAAATCTACTGATATTTTAGTACTATAGATATCTTAGATGATCGTCATTATCATCATATCAGCCAGAATACGTCCAGTGCCAGTCATAGGCCCCCCCAAAGACTGCCACAATGACCGGCCCTATATGATCCGATTGACCTTATACCAATTAAAATTTGTTGTCTTACTTACATTATGTTTCTTCGATCCAAAATCCAAATAAAAGAAAAACGGTATGAAATTGTAACTGGCAACCATCCGAATATTTTTCCCCTATCTGCGCTTCATCAATCTAAATTCTACTTACTGTTTTATTTACTTTTGCTGCAATGTAGACATAAAAATAGATAATCACTTCATTTATTTTTAATGAATGTGTTTCCAAGTGCGTTATTGTATAAATAAACATTTAAAGGTACCTATTGTATTTTTATCGTGCCCATAATACCTAACAGGGCACCTAGCATGATAGATTTTATTGTCATGTTTTACGTAACGTATACATTTCGTCCGCAATACTTGACCATTAAACCTATCGTGCTAGCTGAGCAGAAGACCTTTCTCTGTAGGCGCGTATGTTCCTGCAGTGCAATCAATCAATCAATCAATCATAATTTATTCATCAGAATATATGGTACATAAGGTGTTATAGCTTATAAATATATACATTGATCCATTATATATTCGGCCGATAGGCATGTGAATATTTCTTGAAACTATTGTGAATTTTTTACAATTTCCATGCAAACAAATTCAAATGTCAATCCTTCTTATATTAGCTCTTATCTTCTAATCTCGTAACTTTTTGAGTTCCAAGTTCTCAAAAAGTTACGATATTATCCTTCAGTGGGCGTAGCATGGTTGCCATTTTATCACTTATCGTTGTGGTAGACGCCCATCACGCTCTGACAAGTATGCGAGTGCGAGAGTGACGGATACCTTATCCACAACGATAAGTGATAAAATGGCAACCATGCTACGCCCACTGAAGGATAATATCGTGCCGCAGATGAGTAAGCCGTAAGAACTGGGTCAACTGCCTCTTGGGAGGACAGTCCTGTCAAGCTTGTCTACCAAGACAAGCTTGACAGACATTCAGAATGTACCTACTCTTTGAGTACCTAATGATTCCAAGGATAATACCTACATACAAATCTAAGCCACCAGAGCTCTCGAGGTTTCATTATGTTATAATGAGAGTTGTCGGGGCGTCCCACCTCCGTGCTGACAGACCGACACGACACTGGCCGACTAAGACTATATTTTTGGAACTCGACTTTTATGGTCTAAGAGCTAGCGACCAAATCGGTCATGTGGCTTCAGTTGTATTGAAACTCCGTCCGTCAGAAAAAAAGCCAATACAGCTGAGCCCACATGAAAATTATTATTATTTTGGTATTTTTAATTAACGCTGGCAACCCCTTCCCACCACCCGATCATTTTTTTTTTGGTGCACAGGGAGTACAGAGCAACTGTTTGAAAAAAAATTAAAGTCGCTGAGCCCACATTTTTTTTCCTTTTTTTTCCCCACCCCACTACACCCGCACCCACCGCCCGCGGCCTGCCAGCACGAAGATTATCGGAAAGGGTTGTTCAGGGAAGTAGCTAACGGAGTTTCAATACAGCTGAAGCCACATGGCCGATTTGGTCCCTAGCTCTCCGTCTATTAAATTGTACTGACATAACAGAAAATACCGGGCGACCAGGGCAGTCTGACTTGGACACTCAACGGCCGAAGACATCGGCAGAGGACAACCCTGACCATGAGGCGCTACCACGAACTTCGAAAGTCGAAGTTCGGGTATTTCCATCTCTATCGCACTCCCTTACTCGAGTGACAGGGATGCATGTATTACGAAATTCGACTTTCGAAGTTCGTGGTAGCGCCGCTGACCCTGACTCTCGAACAAGACCGCTCAAGAGTGAAGGACTTGCATTTGTCTTTAACTCTCAACACAACGAGTCCACAAATCAATAAAGGGCCAGACTGCAGTCACATGCTTCTATAGGCTACGGGGTCTGCTTACCATCAGGTATTGTATGTGTTGCATATGTGTGCTCACGCACACCGCCAGCCATGTTAACCTACGAATACACGTCAGTAGGCTAACAGTAAGCAGTTGTTTCACTTGTCTCACCCTATACGTATCTAACAGTATGCTTGTTTACCTACCTATAATATTACCTAACAGTGCAACGGTTACGCTTTAGTTAGGTGAATGTGAGAACGTATTTTTCAACATAACTGTGGCCTCTACTTTTGTCTTTACGTTCAGTGGCCATGTCACGATGTCTCCATTACTAGGGCTGACGTGCGCAGCGAGACGACTCTAGTTTGTCACGATGGGAACCGTTTAGATATATTATGATGTTCGTCTCACGAAGTTTTGATGCCGCGTTGAATATAAAAGATGAGAAGCTAGACGAAAACTTATAAACTAAGTTGGCGCGCTTGCCTGCGAAGTTAGTCGTAGGTACTGGGTCCGAATCCCGGTTAAGATACTGAGCCTCTAGTATAAGTTTTACCGAAACAAAACGTTACGATCGCGTTTGCGTTTCACCCTCAATTTGTATGGGATTTGTCAGCTAAACGCAAACGCGGTCGTAACGTTTTATTTCGGTAAAACATACTAGAACCTCTGTTATCTTACACTTACTTACGTACGCACCCGTATTTTGCTCCTGATCCTATAATCAAGAGCAAAAAAACAGACGTACCTGCCTATTGCATTGTAGGTATTATACTGTATGTCTACACAAAATGTACCCGGTCTTTTTGCTCTCGAGTGTATTTATGTGATGAGCAAGAGCAGGTTTTGGTTCTCAGCAACAACATACGACCTGCCGAATCGATTTGCTGATTGATCTCGTCTGTCCTGTGCCCAGCAGGTGGAATATATGATTAAATAAAAAAAAAGACTACTGGTGTTATTATGGCTGCGATATTCTGGAAGGTGGAGGTGCTTCCCCAGTTATATGAAGACATTACGGTGTGCTCTAATACCTACCTATAGGTACCTATAGAGATGTGACGACCTGTTTAGCCGGGTAGTGGCCCTGTCTACGAAGCTGACGGTGGGTTCAAATCCCGGTAAGGGCGAACATTTGTGTGATGAGCGTGCATATTTGTTTCTGAGTCTGGGATGTTTTCATCCATACTAATATTGTAAATGGGAAAGCGTATGTGTGTGTTTGTTTGTCCGTCTTTCACGGCAAAACGGAGCGACGAATTGACGTGATTTTTTAAGTGGAGATAGTTGAAGGGATGGAGAGTGACATAGGCTACTTTTTGTCTCTTTCTAACCCCTAAAATGGGGGATGAAAGTTTGTATGGAGCTACGATATAAACGAGTTCCACGCGGGCGGAGTCGCGGGCAGAAGCTAGTATTAAATATATCGCCGCCGTGTACCTGCCTACCCATAACACACGCCTTATTATAGTTCAATTTGTGTAAAGTTGCCCCCTGATAGGTACCTAGGGTGGGTTGCACCAAACCATGCATACATACATACATTCACGCCTTTATTCCCAAAAGGGGTAGGCAGAGCACAAGAAACTTATGTTCCAGCGCCACTTTTAGCATAACTGTGGATATAAAAGATCGACAAAATGTGATATTGCAGTGATAGGTTGCTAGCCCATCGCCCACAACACACTTCAACCCTGCTCCCTTAGTCGACTTTTACGACACCTACGGGAAAGAAGGGGGTGGTGAAATTCTAACCCGACACCACACGGGGACCATCTGTAATTGTAAGAGGTGTAATGGAATGACAGCTGGCGGCGCCATATTAAACGTTAATCGGCCTTATAATCGCAAGTTCGTGCAACCCGCCCTTATTCATTTATTTTAACAACCAATCGCATTTCTATCTGGAATCCCTTATATCGCACTATAAAACTTAGACCTACCCGTGTAGGTTTACCTACACGGGGAGTTATAGCCTGTCCACGCATGGCCGAACGTCACTTGGCTCTGAGAGTGGGGTCGCTAGGGGGCGCGTCGAGCGGTTGTGACCTATGTAGATTGTGCCAAGAAATCTCTAACTAGGATTCTGTAGTGTAGATGTATAATGCGATAGATGTACACAGGTTTATGCGAATATGAGCTATCGTTATAAGTACATACCTACAGTAGTTTTTAGATTAGGGTTTGAGACTGCGAGGTTCAACGGTGATTTATTGAACGAACGAGCAAAGCGAATGAAGAACTGTTTCAACTTGGGCCGAAATACTTTTGTATGTCCGGCTGTCCTCTTCCACAGGTCACAATTTTCAACCAATTCTCGTGTTTTTTTTTGTCGATCTTCTTCTACAGCTCACAGAGCCACTACCTTATCAAGGGTCTGCCTTACCTTAAAAGGCAAAATCCATAAATAACTCAAGTTGGTAATATGCTCAGGTTCGAGGTGTAAGGGACTCCTGAACTTGACCTGGCTGTCACATTGACTGGTATTAATTTGGGAGTTTTCTTCTACCCACAGACTATGACGCTTTCAGATAATTTCGTAATTCTTACACCAAAAAACAAATGGCTAAAACGCACTTCACGTAACATGTCGCGTCTGAAACAAATAACATCAGCACCACACGCACTGCCTAAAATCGTTCTGCAAATACGGGTGTGTACTACACATCCTAAAAATACCTAACTTATTAATTTTCCAGCACGGGGTACTGTTAATGAGGCACAACACAATAAAACACTTATGCCGGAAAAAGTGGTCCACTAATTTAATATCAACCAGCCGAAGAAACCCGTTTCATATTTCTACAACCTTATACAGACACGTTATAAATAATGAGGGTATAAAATTGAGTTTACGGCGTGATAATGAGGCATCTTTAGCGAGTAGTTTTGAGCGCGTAGCGCCATCTAGCGGCGAGTGGACGGAGGTAGAACTATGCGAACAAGTCTTTGAAAAAAACTGTCAGCACTAAGAGTTGGTAGAAATAAGATCAATTTTATGATTGTATTCAAATGTATGTTTAATTTTAGTAGATTGAGTCTGAAGCCGGTCCTTTAGTACCTAATTTACCCATATTAAGTATATTATTTTACGTCTTAGTACAAACATACTTTCTCACTAATTAGCAATAGCAACGGCAATCATGTTATAATTTGTGGTTTTTGGTTTATCGCATACCTACGTGAAACTTTTACGAAACTATATTTTACAGACGTCGCGACTAAAATTCCGCGACACTGTCAACTTCATCAGGGAGCAAAAACGGATGTCTAAAAAGAGTTTCGGCGCGTATCAAGCTGCCCGATGCCAACTTACTTTCAAATTAGACGTCTAAAACGCGGATAAAAAACGATCTATGCGATACAAATATTGCACACGACGGCGGCGGCGGCTCCAACAAATAAAAACAAAAGCTGACATTCTATTTTTCTCTGGAAGGAGCTTGCGCGCGCATTGTGCGCCTGAGTCGAGAAAACGAACAAAACCGAACGCCGCCGACGAGCCGCGCCTGAGAGAGACCGCCATTCCCAACACCGGCAACGAAAGACCGGGATAACTATAGTATGGGCGTTCCGTTATCAAATTTCTCATCCAATTAATGCTCAGTGGGCTTCCAAGTGGGCGTGGTCACAATGATCCAGGCTAATAGGGATCCAGCGAAATGATCTATAGCTCGCAGTGCAGACTGTATTGTTGTTAGTTTCATGGATTTATTTTATATCTACGTTTGATGGCTGAATAAATTTCCATGTGCCGGTTTTATGAATTTTAATCGTTTTTCGGGCGACGTCAGAGACATTTTTCAGAGTGTAAAACCAAAGGAGTTTTGTACGTGGATTGAAATTTAGTGCACATTGAAAATTAAAAAAAATGTTCGTAGATTCCTGGTGCAAACTACTTAATAGGTAATTGTAAAAGATCAAAAAGTACCTCAATGGACTCCTAATATGTTTTCAATATGAACATGAAAAAGAAGACCTTACTCAGTGGACTCGATTCTACAGTGGCCTCTAAACTTCCTAATTTTATTTAGGTGTCGCTAAAACACTTTGCTATTCTATGAGCAGCTGTCATAACCAAATGACAGCGCTAATTTGAATCTGACGTTTCTTATTTTAGGCGATCTATACAACTTACTTAGTTGCCTAAATGCTATTCTAAATATGTCGTTTTTAATCTGCCGCCTAAATTATGTCTAAAAATTAGACAATTTAGTTTTAGGCTAGTTAAGCCATGTGCACGTAGAATCGGGTTCAGTGTCATAATAATTATTAATTTATGTTGTGAGGGTATTACCTAAATAGTTTGTTAGATTTCAGTTTTCGCTGTCATGACGTGTGTGTGGATGCGAGTGGCGCAGGGTCATTGTGGCAGCAGTCTTTCTTCCTGGTGATGATAATGATGGCTCATTAACAGGCTAATTAACCAGTCGATGAGCCGCGTTATAGAAATGTTAGGAGTATATCCGTTAATCCCCCAAAGTGTCCTTAACTGATGACAATGACCCATCAAACCTCGTTTGTGCAAAAGAGTGATTTGCTAGAAACTATTCCTTTATTATTCCGTTAAATAACGTGCAGGTTTAGTAACCGTTAAAGTTACCACCTTAGGTACATCTTATATAGATATGTATTACCTACTTAAATTACCTACCTAGAAAGTATTTAGCATGTAGTTAATGTTTCTATTTAATTAAGTTAATGTTGTGTATTTATTTATTTAATCTTTATTGCACAAAAGAACAACTTATCGTACAAAAGGCGGACTTAATGCTAATAGGTACGTTACATGGACAATATCCGTTTGAGTATACACAGGTAGCTAACGCCAACTGAAAAATCGCCAGTGACATCAAAAAGCAGTTACAGATAGCTATCTGCTCTATCGCTAAATAGGTATATTTGTGGTAGGTACTATTATACGAGTAAATGTAAGCTCTTCAATCTAATGATTAAAGCCACCATTTGTTGGAGCCTTCGGGATTCAATAAGTGAAACTTTAGACTGTATTATACATAGGTTTAATTAGATCTATCAACAAGAGGTCCTCTTAATTTAGCAATTTTTTTTTTAACGAACTTGTGAAGCGAAAAAGCTCTTTGTGTCAGCTTGGTCCAAAATCATTTCCTATGCCCGGCTGTCCAGCTGATATCCTCTACACTACGCATTTCTCAAATTATTCTCGTGAAATTTTGTGAGCAGGTTCGATTTTTTTGTCAATTAACTTTAGGGTTATTTTTTATTATTATAGATGCATTCGTTCTACAGCTCACAGTGCCCCTAGAGTACTAGGTAGTAACTTGTCTTCCGTAAAGTATACAATTCAATAAACACCCGATTCTATCAATTACTTGGGTACCTACACCCAAACAACGCCCGTTGTATAAAATAAAGGTCTCAACTAGACGCGTATGCCGCCCGGCAACCCAAGCTGACTTCCGACCATGGCTGCCGCCTTAATTAGGGCCACAAAAGCCTGTCTTACGCTCCCGACTTCATTTACATCTAATAATACCTTAGCCCTCTATTAACGGGTAGATCGTTAACAGGAACTTGCCTAGTCTACTAATTATTACATCAGTTAGGTTATATTATACACCCATATCTCCGTTGACAAAACAAAAGTCGTCTGCGTCCATGACCGGTGCAACCCGTGTCGAAACGTCAGAAATGCAGGTAAACAAATATCGCGTATCGCAAAGCACGAGAGTTTAAAGTGTTATAGGTTATCAATAGTTTTTTTAAATTACAACGGTGGCAAATAATCATACGGACTGCCTGATGGTAAGCGGACGCAGGCTACAGCCTATTGAAGCTTGCCACTCCAGAAGAATTGATAGCGCTTTATTAATTTGATAATTCGTTGTATTATAGGTTGTTGCTATAAATAGCTATAGATGAATGTTCCTCACTACCAAAATATCGCATCCATGAGTATGCAACATTTTAGCTCAATCAATGGATCTTTATAATTCAGTTACACGATTACACACTAACAAACAAACATACTTACCTACATACATACATATTGCAAGTTAAATAGAAGCCTCCAAATAGTACGAGGGCGTTGAGTAACCCGGGACACTCTTCTACATGTTTTAATGTCAGTTCGTTATATCGCCTAGATATTTTTTATCGGCACAAATCACGAAACGCGGGTGCGGTTAGCACTGAATATATGTATATTCAAAATACAGTTTTTTATTTTGGAGATATATGAACTCTAAGTTGCCAGTTCTAAAAACTTTTAGTGTGATTCTTCTATTGTCCAATATGCGGTCAAAGCTGTCGCTTCCATTTTGTGGAGTGTGTGCAATGTGCCGCTGCGCTATCACATAGAAGCCGCTTATGTCATCTATTCGTAGATGTACTAGGCGAATGATAATGACTCTTTACAGCAGTGCGCCGGCCATTAGACTCCGGTCGTCTTTCCTAATCTGCCGTACTTTTTTATTATCGTGTGTTTCGTGACTGATGTTCTGCAACCATGATCGGTGCAACTCGTGTCGAAACGTTAGAAATAATCGTAAATAAATATCGCGTCAGACAATATGTGTCCAAGTGTACAGTCAATTGGTTCTGACTTGTCTATGGACAGCTATCGACCTTCATCAAGCTACGCCACTAGACTAAGTCGATCCCTTCGCTGAAAAACAGTAAGCCATATATTCCACCTTTTCGTGTGGTTAACCCAATGACGGTAGTCTTACCTATAATTATCGATTCTATTTTATTACGGAACCTTACCAAATCTTTTTAACGTTTCCGAACGCATGTGTTCCACCGAATCGGTTATACTATACTGGGGTAGGTAATTGTATTGTCGGCAGCCGGCCGTGCCGCTTCCGTGCCTCATAATTAGGGTAATTTGACACTTCCAACCGGCACGGTGTTATTTACCTACGCCAAGAACTAGCTTGTGTGTTGTGTGCTCATCACTCGTACCTATTTTAATTTCAGTCTGACATGGGCTTAATTCTATGGGCAAACTGCAAACTGCAAATCCAGCAGGAAGCAACTCAGAATCATATCTGGGGTGTTCACAGGTCACTTCGGAGTCAAGGATCTCTTGGCCAAGATGGGACTGTCGGACAGTTTAGTCTGTAGAATGTGTGGCGAGGAGGATGAGACCATGGAACACTTACTGTGTGAATGTCATGCCCTTGCCAGACAAAGAATGAATTACTTTGGTAGCGACTATCCGCAACCAAGGGAGTTCAAGGTGCTCCCGCTGAGCTGCATCATCCGCTTTGTGGAAACGATGGAGCGAGCTTGGGAGTAGGCATAAAGGAGAGGGCAAATGCAAAAAAGATCCCGCTGGGTCGAAGTGCATCCGAAAGGGCCCTCATCTAGATAAGATAAGATAAGATGGGCAAACTGGCCTGAAATAAAGAATTTATTATTATTATTATTAATTCGGACACGGGACTCCGAAAACCGGTTTTGCGTGGCCGAATTACGTGCCAATCGTCTATCTTCATCGTGTTTAATAGGTTGGCGTTGATATAACTAGGGAGGGATAAGATCTTATATTGTGATCGAATTGGAAAGGTTATAGTACCTGGACGTTTTTCAAAAAAAGTATAGCTATAAATTTTTTTTTAGATTTCGTTTATTTTTGGTTTTTTTTAGGTACTCAGAATCGTTTAGGTACACTATCCATCCTCATACAAGAAAAAAGTGTGAAATATTTCCATTCCAGATCGTTACATTTTTGCATGCAGTCTTTTTTTATTTATATGGTCGTGACGCACTGTAAGAACAAACTTACATAGTAAAATCTGGGACACTTTTTTTCTTGTATGAGGATCGATAGTGTCAACGATTCTGAGTAAGAAAAACAAAAAAAAACAAAATCTGAAAAAAAGTCTTGTACACTTTTTTTGAAAAACGCCCACCTATATGGTTGGTATATACCTACATGGTTCTGTAGGTATCTCTAAGAGCTAAGTAACGCTGACCCTTCTAAATGTGATAGGTACATAATAAAGGTAGGTACATTCACGTGTCTCTTACTTAGGTGGTGGTTTCGATCGTTTCCCCTGGATTATCCTCAGGTGAGATCACCATGAACTTCGATCGCTTTACCGAGTCCAGCCCATAACGCAACAGTCAGATCAAAAAAAATATTTTAGAAAAAGTACAACACGACGATAACAAACGGAACCGGGTTACGGAAAACTGTCTACTTGTCTATTCATATAATAAGTATTACGAACGAAGTCGCAAAGCTTAAATCGCTTACGTTCTCACAAAGATTGCAAATCTCAACTTCAAAACAGGATCTACGGCCGGCCATACTTAAACCTCCACCCAAATAAATAGAAGAAAAAAACACCCCTATTTCCTTTTCAATGACAACATAGATTCGAAATTCGAATTTAAACATCTGCCATTTGATTCTATAGGCGATTGTCATTCCTTTTTAAAATTTTCAACAATGCAATCGGAAATTCGGGGTGTTCATCGTCTGACAGTTGCTCTTCAAAATCGTTCTTTATGCGTGTGTACCAATTTAACAAACATGTTTATCAAGCAAAATTAGACTCTTAGTCACAGCGTTAAGTACTATTATATAGCATGGGTAAATTGGTGTGGCTGTTTAAAATTCGATCGTGTTGCGTGTATTGGTTTATCTGTGGTTTTACGTGGTTATAGTTAGAGATTGGGGAGGTTAAAGTTGGATTATGTTTGTCTATGGCTTCGGGGGGATGTACCTATAAAGCGAGTATTCAATATCAAAGGCTGTTCGTTGCCTATTAACGCTCAAAGCCTTTGCCACACTAAATGTTAGAATGAAACGCTTTTGAAACACTGGACTAAAAGATATCTGGGTAAGTAGTCTACTTATGTGCCTTAAATTAACTTTTAGATTTGACTAAATTTTACAATACTGAGAGATCATTCAAAATTATACTAAGTAATACGATCATACTATTATCTATTCTGTGGTAAAATCTAACGATACAGTTTGTGAGCTTGTTCAATAATGAAATACCTAAAGTAGGTAAGCACAGTTGAAAACGACAAAAATGTAAACAAACAATGTAGGTATTGAATTTGACATTTAATATGTCAAATTCAATACATTGTTTTCATTTTTTTTGGTTTTCAACTGGTGCTTACTTTACTTATAGTTTTTTTGCCGAATGAGTGGACAAAAAAAAACTCGCGAGTTCTACAACTGTCAGACCTTTTAGTAAGTATAACCCTATTCAGACAATTTTGGTGTTTGGTTTGAGCGAATAACAGTGTTGGTATTGTTGCTGACTGTATAATAGTCGCCAGTAATCCTGTCCCATTGCGTTTACTTTAGCTTTAGACGACTGTAACTTTCGCTGAAAGTATACATACATATGTCGTAACTAAGTCGTTGGCATCAAACACTACACTCATACCTTGCTCATCAAATGACTACAGATCAGTGGTTACCACTCCATACTGACATATTCAAACGATGAACTCGAATCTAGTCTTTACGCCATTGGAATAGAGACTATGTCAAACGTTCTAACCATTCATCAATTGCAAACAGAAGTCATCTTAGTTCAGTTGCGCATTGCAATGTTAGGCTCTTTGCCCGTGCAGCCGATACGTGTCGTTGCCAGTGTATTAACGGCTTTCTTGTGTTGTATTAAGAGTGTCTATTGTTTTGTATGACTGCATAATTGTGTGTGTTGGCTACACCTTCATGGAACGCCGGCTCTTTACACCACTTGTACCTAATTGATTCGTATTAAAAGTCTAATTACTGTCCATGTCACAGAAACCGCGATACAGAAGTTTGACTCGACTGAATTCACAACCAATCTCACAGACGGAGAATAACTACACCCATTATCTAAGTAGGCTATAGCTACATAAGTATTACGAAACTTACACGTAACACACATCTAGGGGGACGTGGGGCAAGACGGAGTAGTTAACGTTTCTAGTCCAATAAAACTAAAAATGCTATTGTTTTTAAGGTTTTTTTATTTTATTATTTATCCCTTTGGGGTAAGATGGGTTACTGAGATATGGTGCATATTTTAAGATTTTTACAAAAAGCCCTAGGCGAAAAGCTACCTGTCAATTTATTGGTACTTGAAGTCGATTAGCGAGCTCTAGCTTTGGTAAACCTTTTCTTTTTGTATCGTTTTACTCAAGACCCCATCTTGCCCCCGCGTGCCTAAAGGGATTCGGCAAATTATTAAAAAATAATCAATGCCGTATTTGAAACCAGACAAGTCCTTATCTGTTGGCGTGATAGTGATAGTGGATCCATAGGAATAAATTAACACCAAAACTGTGCTGGTTATATTAAGGCAACAAACGCGAACCAAATGCATCGCAAAAATATTTAGGAATGTGGCAAAAACAGCGTTTGTCCAGCCGGTCACTGTGCGAACTGATTAACCTCATGGCGGCGCATCATCAGGCACTAGCGGGATTCTGATTACTAAGTTGTGTCGCCATATAAGGCCGCTATCCCGACTTACCCGTCACCCCGCCTTGCCCCACTCTCGATCCCCTACATATTTATGTTCAAATCTATGCAGCTAAGCTTTTCTAAACTTGTCACTTCAACTTGTTAGTTGGAATGACACAGCAATACATTCCTTTCATTCTAACTATAGGTAGGTATGACAAATTGCATCGTTTGTAGTGTGTTAAATTTAATTAAGTGCCTAGTTTTTTTTTGTACTTGGTACTTTGTAAATGGATACCCATTTAAGTAAATATACCTAAGGTCTGAGGGTAATATGGTCACTTCGCTGTATCCCAAAAAGTAGAACACAAACTGTAATTAAACGCATCTAGTATGAAAGTATCTACTGTGGAGGCTGCAAGGCTGGTCTCGATCGAAAACCAATCCTAAGTTGGAGCAAGAAGATAAATTGCCGATGGCCGTAATAACCGCAAGTGACGAAAATAATCTCATTTTCATTTTTTTGAGTTTTTTGATTTTCTTTTATAGTTCCTATTGTGTACTACAGTATATAGTTGGTTTAAATTACCGTACACAGGACACATTTTAACAAACAAGTTTAAGTTTCTCATGAAACTATCTAGTACTCCAAACTGCCTTGACTGTAACATAGTAGAAGATGTGACACGTGCTAACGGAATGTGTCCGGAGCGCGGCCCGGCGACTCGGTCCAATCTCTGCACGTCTAGCACACGACGGCCGCGACATACTCTCGATTTTTATCGCACTATATCTCTTCTTCTAAGTGTTCTAATAAGAGGGAGACGGATAGTGCGAGAAAAATCGAGAGAGCTCGCGCGCCATCGCGTGCTAGCCGTGCTGGTACATGTAACAGTGCCCTGGCTTCACCGACATCTGACGATGCCAGGGAGCTACCGAGTATTTTTGCATTACGCTGAGTTGCGACTGATTTTTTGTAAATTGCCTTGTGTTTGTCACGAGTAAATGTATCTTTCTTTCTTTCTATTTATCTTGCCTCAATTCGGACCAGTACTTCGTAAATTTGTACTTATTGTACCTATAAGCCTGTTTTACGAGGGTGGCATAGCATTAATGCTAAAACCCCCAGGAAAAAACAAGAAAAAAAACATATCCCCACCCTGCCCTTACTTATTTTTTTAAAAAACGCCAAAGCTTAACATGTCAATATTACCCGTACCTTACGTTGTATGAAACTTCAGGTACCAGGTACTTACCTTACATTATATGAATTTTCTGTCCTCCTTCTGCCATATTGATCTTCTGTGGCGACATGAATTATCGTTTGAGACAATAACCTGCATGTTTGAAGGGCGTTTTATTGCCTGTTAATGTTGTTAGGAATTAAAAACATTTGCCTCACGTCGTTCATGATTTTTCTATAATGTCTAAAAACCTGTACTTAAGTAATGACTATGTGAAACGTACTTAGACATTAACTTCAATATATCTATAGGTCTTCGGGGTGGATATTTTGTTTGCTATACGCGGGTGGAGCCGGGAGGCAACTATAGTCCTTATAATTATAATTCACGCAGAGATCGCAAGTTCAGCCGCCCATACTTCGCGGGGACTGGACTCGGTTATTTCTGGATGTTCTTTACTCAATCACGCTTAAACGGCTTAACCGATTTGGATAAAAATTTGCACGAAGACAGTTTATAGCTTCGATCAAGATATAGAATAGCTTTCATCCCGGTTCCACGCAGACGAAGTCGCGGGCGGAAGCTAGTTAAATAATGAATGTGTAAATTAAATCAAAACTTTGCTCTCTAAAGGGCGTTTAGTCCCACGTTTTTTATACCAAAAAACGGAAGCCAAAAAACTATTCCCAAACCCAAAAAATCGCTTGCCAACCACAACTGTCAAAATTTCACAAATCGATTAAAGACTAAGACCTTCCTGTGTATTGTGACCAGGGAAGAACCAGACAATAGCAAGGAAACCGTGACCGCAGCCTGAATTGCCCGGCACATCCCTAATTATACAATTTTACTATAATTTTGTGGCTACCAAGGATACTTAAAAATCACCACCTCAATTGTGACTGTCGGTAACTACTAATCAAATAAAATTAACGGGCAACTTGTGCCTTTTGTGGGGGTTGAAAACGGTTTGGTATCAATGGGTGAAAATTAAGGTGAGATAGCAGCTTGTTGACCAATTGCGGTAACGTGCTTGTTACGGAGGGCAGTGACCGTTTTCTTGTTTAGTTTTAGGGTTCCATGAGCTAAAGAATCGATATTATACCAGAGGCTAGAAGATTATAAAGACTGCCAATTTATTCCTTTAAAATAATGAGCCTACTGACGAGACGGAATGAAATAGAGACGAGGTAACCAATGTTAGGTTTCAGTATTTTACCAATCAATTGCTTACGTTTTTGGCAGAAAATAGGTATAATGTTTAATTTATTAAGATTTATTGATCATGTAAGATTTCATTTTGTAAAGTAGTCACTCTTAATTCGCAAAAATGGCAACACAGTTGCTGGCTTGATTAGTATAATTTGTGGCGCGAAAATAAAGCGGTTCTCTGATTGGTTCACGACACTGATATCGCGTGATGTCGGGAGCCAATCAGAGAGCTGGATTTTCCCACCAAAACGGTGAGTTGCTTGGCCAGGGGTGGATGCCTGGAGGGCATTCTGGTGCTGGCCGTCAACAGCGTAATGTTACTGTCTTACCATTTGTAATTGCTGGTACAAGTTTGTAAGTGTAAAGAACTATAATTAGTAAAAGTATGTGAATTAATTAATATTGATGGCGCATATTTAATTCCAATTCTATAGATTTATCGATGTAGGCACTTAATTACGTAAGCATACAACTAAACCGTTTAAAATAGGGGTGTAGACACCAAATGAAATAACTAAAAATTATAGTTTTTCTAGAAAAAGGATTAAAAATATGGTCAAATAGAAAAATAGAATAGCAGGGATGAAATAATCACAGTTATAAGTGTCCAAAGTTTTAAGAGGGGTTCTGTCCCTTAAAACGGTTTGAGCTTCGTAATTTTTTGAGATATGTGAATGTGATTTTCGTCACTAGGTATTGCATTTTACCTTCTTTATTTTGGAGTTATAATAAATTGACTATCAGACTTGGGAAAAGCTTACCGAAGACAGAGATGGATGGCGAAACACGATTTGGACGGCAGAGCGTTGTGCGATGGAACCTGCGGGTCAATCACGTAACGCATTGTACGCGCGTCGGTTAGATCTAAATGTCACTTTTTATATGGGAAAATGACAGTTGGATCTACCTAACGCGCGTTCAAAACGTTATGTGGTTATCCCTCTGCACGGCTATCATGCGACGGCGCGCGAGCTCTCTCGATTTTTCTCGCACTATCCGTCTCTCTCTTATTAGAACACTTAGAACAAGAGGTAAAGTGCGAGAAAAATCGAGAGTATGTCGCGGCCGTCCCATGATAGACGTGCTGGTTTGATTCATTGGCCAATAGAAGGTAGATGCGTAAACAACAAACTTAAAACAGTCTGAAAACCAGCCCTGGGCCTCGCCCAGCACATACTGAGACTGGGACCCATTGTCCACAATTTTTTTTTCTGTTTGTATTTAGTTTGTAAGTTTGTATTTAGTTTGTAAGTTTGTATTTTCTCTATTTGTAATTGTTTTTTTTTCTTCTTGTGTGGTAATAAATACTTTTCTGATTCTGATTCTGAAATAGATGGACATGATATGTCTGTCTCGTATTCGTCTTGACAGTCACCAAAAACGATGTCTATGATGTCGATCAAGTAAAATCACAACCAACAGTTTTCTATGACACACTCAATTTTTAAACTGGTAATCTAAAGCCATAGATTTGAATGACAACTTCACAAACCCATGTTGTCATTTCCCCTAAATATGTCATTTCCCCTTCACCAACGACATATGTAATTCAATACACATGTTACTAGTTTTATGGTGGCAACGCGTTTAGGGTTTTGAAATGGGTGTATTGAATCACAATTGATCAAGACTTATTACTTTTTAAACATATAATATAATAGGTTGGTTGTTTCGCAAGCTGATTCTCTTTCACTTTTGCCATAATTTCTAATTTCATAAGTTTTATTATTATGCAATGATGAACTGTGATGTGGTGAAGTAAGATCCAATGTTATGTTCTATGAACGGTACTTACTAGGGTTGCCGTTAATTAAAAAAAATGTTTAGCATTTTGTCAAATATCTACTTAAATACAAATTTTATTTAACTGCCGAATAAATAGCATACAAGAATGTGAAACGCCACAAAATATCTGCAGTATTTAACCGCTTATAAAAAAAATCTTATTATTATAAGCCACATATTGGTTAAACCTGTTTTCGCGACACAATTATGTCATGTCACATCTCTGCAAGTGATTGTAATATCTCTGGGGATATTACAATCACTTGCAGAGAACTTATACATTATACATTTTTTGATATCCAGTATTAGGAGAGTGACACCTATTGTATATAGGTAAAAGTAATTTCGTGATTAATGGTATAATATTCGTGTTTTCGTGGGAATTTTATTATAATGCACAGGCATCTTTAAAAATTAATAAAAAAATGGTTAATTGGACATGCCTTTTAAAGATGAATGATTTTTATAATACTAAATAATAATTGAATAATTTGTATAAACATTGATAAAATTGACATGTAAATATTGATAATAATAATATTATATGCAATTCTGATTGATAATGTGTGACATGTAATATTTACATCACATTAGTATGCAAATGAGTATGAGTATTTTTATTTAAAAAAAACATAATTGCCTCTCCAAATTCATATTAATAATTAAAAAAATACCCCGTCATTGTTTAATTCGGCGATAACTCGAAGCTAACCCGTTTAGGCAAGTGGTGCCTTAATAAGAGCGGTTTATAGAAGAAGGTCGATCGTCAATTAATATCGAGTCGGAATCTGTGGGATTCCGCGCCGCGGTCCGAATTTTATAGCGGCGGGCGCCACCCAAGCCGAGGGCTATTCACGTCTGTGGAGTCGCTGTTATACAAACAAAATATATAAAAAAAAAAACAATGTTTGAGAGAAACCATCATCCTCATATCAGCCGCAAGACGTTCACTGCTGGACATAGGCCTCCCCCAAAGAGTGCCACAATGACCGGTCCTGCGCCAAGGGTATCCAGCGGACTCCTACGACCTTTACCAGGTCATCACTTTAACTTGGTACCATACGAGCTAGCCTACTATTTGAATTAGCGAGCGCAGCGTGGTGTTCCGGAATTCCGGATACGATCCATTATAGCTTCACAGTTCACACCCCATATGCTGCGCACCAAGGCAAGCTGACAGACCCCGATTTCGAACTTCTGAGCTTCTGTCAAAGACCAGGTCTGTCCACCGTATAGGTGGGAACTGGAACTAGATATGTGTTTGTATACCTACTTGATTTGTGGTCATTATCATCCTCCTAGCGTTCTTCCCGGTTGTGCCCTAAACGAGCCCGAGGTCCGCTTTGACACCTAATCCCATATTATAGGCATAACCACTAGTTTTACGAAAGCGACTGCCATCTCACCTTCCAACCCTGAGGGAAAACTAGACCTTACTGGGATTAGACCGGTTTCCTCACTATATTTTTCTTCACCCAAAAGCTAACGGTAAATATTCCGTACATAAGTTCCGATCCGAGAGACTAATTGGTTACGAGCCGGGATTCGAACCCACGACCGCCGCTTGACAGCCGCATGCCTCTACCTCAAGGCTACCGTAGGTTTCTACCTACCTACTTGATTTGTGGTTCATTGCAACCTCTTACTAATATTATAAATGCGAAAGTTTGGATATTTGTTACTTAATGACGCTTAAACGGCTCGACCTATTCTTTTCTGTGTAGAAGCGAAAAAGGATCATAAACTTCATGTTTGAGTGAGATAAATCTACTTGAGTCGGCACCAAGATTTAAATTAGGTATACGAGTAAGTTTTTTATTTTTGGTGGTTATATCGGCCCGTCTGAGAAAATTTCAAGTTTTACTTTATTATTATACAAAAAATATTATACAGCTCTGTGACAGCTAGATAGATGGACGGGCAGCGGAGCACTAGCTATACGGTCTCGTAGACACCCTTTGGGTACGGAAACCCTAAACATTAGAAAATAAGTACAGTTTAGTTTACATTAGTAACTTGTACATAAGTTACTAATGTAAACTAAACTGTCCCCAATATTTATTAATTTTCTCAAAAATCTCGCTCTTTCTACTCCATGCCACTTTTGACCTCTCCGCGGCGCCTAGGCCGCAGCGAGCGGCGCGTTATGCGGCCATGCTCCATTATTTATACACCAACAACATACCCAACATATAATGTTCAACATAACATAATGTTCAACATATCATAAACACCGGTCGACTTGGGAGTCCGCGCTATCACCTAGTTGGTAATGGGTTTGTTCAATGATTTCGTGCCCGTGAAATGATTTCGCGTATGATTGTAAGGTAATTTAGTTAGCGGGTATATTTTGTGGAAGTTTTGATTACTTTTGAGTTGGTATACGTAGATGTAGGTAATACATGTTATCATTATGCATATCGCTATTGACTATAGGTAAGTACATTTTGTATGTAAACGGAGTTGAGGGTGGTATTGACAAAATTTTCTATAGGTGCCTTTGGTAGGCTTAGGTATTGTTATATTTGAAAAGTACTTAATTATCGAAATAAATGAAAGTAGTAGTTACCTATAATCTTGATATGATAATACATAATGTATGGAAGCTGGAAATATTGATTTTTCGGATAGATCCAATTATCGATACCGTTTGACAGAGCTCGTGGAGCACTTTCAGGATTAGTAACCACTTTGGATATCTGTGGTGTATAAATCAATCAACTATCATACATATCCACGATTTTCATTTAGCAAACCGGAGCAGATGCCAAGATACAATGGTAAAGAACCTCGCAATGGTAAATTAAACATCGCAAGGTGCAACCGCTACCTTCAAAGGCTCACAATACATCAGGCAGTAGCCATCAATTACTGCACAATAAGCACAAATAAGCGTTAACAGGATCTCCAGAGAGGTTTTAAATACGTCTTTATTACGGTCAAATGAACCACAGGTTTGCGTCGCCTGCTTTGAGCTGTCAGTGGTTTGCCCATTTACTTGTCAGTAGGGTAGGTACTTACACTACCTACTTATCTACATTTAGTTGGGTACATCAACTTCCGATCGCCAATTCGCCAGTTGCCAAGGTTAGAGTCTGGCTATCGAAAGTTGAACTCAGTAGATTCATTTACGCGGCAACTCTTAACGTCGCATACATTTTGGCCAGTGTTGCCGCGTAATTGAATCTAGTGGGTAAAATTTTCGTTTACCTGGCTCTAGGTGATTTTTATAACTTTGACATTATTGATTTAAATGTAACAAATGTGGGTTTTCTTGTCATTGTTTTCTTTTTTTCTTCTAAGCATTTTAAAAGTCCATGCTGCAACATTTTTTCTAAGATGGTCTGTCCTGTTGTGTGTATCAAGAAATATTTGGTAGCTTGTTTTGCAAGAAAGAAGTAAATGAGGATGAATATAACGTCATTAAAAAGTATATAGGTACCTATGCTGAAATCAAAACGAATGCCTATTATATACACTTCAAGTAGATCACCAAGAACACACAATTTTACTAATCTGACTACCTCTTTTGAAATGTAGAGCCCCCCATTTTCAGTGCGTTACGAAACGCGAGTTTCAATATTCAAAAAACACTTTCCCGATTTGGATCTACCAATTACATAAAATGCTAGCAGATTTAAAAAATGTCAATAAAAAATGTTGCCTTCCAGTTCCAACCCATGTAAGTATAGGTATATTACCTACTAAAAGCCATAAAATTATCACGATCCACTTAACCTACAAACATTTCGAGAACATGACCGCTTAAAAAATAATCAAAGCGATCATTAGCTTTTGTAATACCGCGACAAAACCCTTGTCCCAAACATGTTTCACTTTCGTAACGTGAGAACTCGGCCGGCACGAAATCCGAAACGTCGCCTGTCCCTTTCACTCGTAATTACTTTTCACAATGACTAAGAAAGAGGCAACATTAAAAATTTGAATTAGTGAAACGTGTATAAAACACTGGCCGGTGAGACATTAGATACCAGAAAAAACGAATGAAAAAGAAATTGCTCATCGACGCGTTACGTTGACAGCTCTGTGGCGGTGAAAAAAAATGAATTTGAAAAAAGAATAGGTACCTACGTCAAATTACTTTACAAAGCTCGTATAGCGACAACGTTTGGTATAGGTAACATTTTGAACTTTTTTAACTTGACAACACCAACATTTTAGCTTTATATTAACTTGACCTGTTCGTATGTAGGTATGTAAGTAGGTATAGGTAAGTTATCCGTCAAAATTTGCAAGAAATTTTTCAATCACTTGCCGTTATCCGATTGAGCTGAAATTTTGGGTATTTGTTTGTATAGTTTGGATGACAATTCAATAGTATGGTAAGTACCATCGAGCTGATCAGCTGATGGAGACAGAAGGTGGCCATGGGAATTCAGTATTTCACCGACGTTACCCCATTGAATTTGGGCTCGTTAGAATCCTGGATATTTAGATGTACCTATGTACCTATAATGGAATGCTTTGTAAATAATATAATTATCATGATAATCATCATCATATCAGCCGAATGAGGTCCACTGATGGACATAGGCCTCCCCCGAAGAGTGCCAAATAATTATATTCTAGTTTTTTTATTAGGTAGTCTAATCTAATGCATATTGTTTGATTGTAGTTGTACCTACGTAACTTTTATAACACATTAAACTCACATTGAATGTGTAAGAATTGATACATTGAAAGTGCTACGTATAGTGTGTAAGTATTTATTAACCTATGGATGGTTCTATGATAGAATTCAATAATTCCTCAGAGGGCGGGCATCTATCACGGATTATCATCTACAAATATATCAATACAAACCCACCAATAGTATCGTGGGGCCAGTACACAAACAACGCTTTCTAGGTGTTAAATTTAACACCTCACTACACACACAATAATACACTCTAACTCCACCCATTACGGCCCATAACCGCGTGTGACAACACAACACTATAAATCTTACAAAAGGATTCATAGCGTCAGTCCAAATTCGACTTTATACCAATGTAATACAGTTAAATGCGGTTGGGATACGCATAAAGCGCTTGCCTTATAGGCGTCAATTTTCACACCTCCCCCATCAACAGAAATTGAACTTTAATTGGCTGTGTTACGGTTGAAATTAGTTTGACGTAATTCTTAGAATTATTTCGTTTTTCGAATGCAGCCGGATAAGGTGTCGAGTTTCTCGCCTCGGGTGTGAAGGGTCCCTATTCTGAACGCTGATTGGTGGACGACCCTACCGTTCCATTCGCTAGGTGTTGATTACAGATTATGTTTTAATATATAGCTATCATATAAACTTATAGGTGCAACGGCTCCATCACGGGCGTGACTGCATTTGCAGTTTTTGAGCAAATTTATCATCGTAGGTACCTACTTAATGATTTTTAACTTTGTAACTTACATGCGTAAAATACTACCTACATTCATGGTAAAAAAAATATTTTTAGTAAGTAGGAATACAGAGATGCCCCACTAAAATTTGACAACCCTAGAGTGCAAAGAATACCAAAAATCGAACTACGCCACCCCACATCCACGTGGTCCCGTCTTTCCTACCCCTATAGGTACCTATATGAAAACCACGGAGCCTCTAAGCTCATGTAGGAGGTCTAACTGACGCACAACGCACAAGGCCGAAGCAGTGCCAGATGCTATACTTACCAGTAAAAAAGGGGACGGGAAACCCGTCAAAAATTCTGAAGAGTGGTAAGTAGGTACCTACCTATTACCTAATGGGTCCGAAAGTATCACATTATTCGTAGAAGATTTAAAATGATATTTAGTTAGGTTAGGTTAGTATTTCATCCTGATAAATTAGTTCTTCTGAAGGATATGGTTTTCTAAAAAATATAATTTCAGAATGCTGACTCTTCGGAAATATAGTACCTACTAGGTATATAGTACCTACCCCACTAACGATCTCAACCAAAATTTGTACCTACTTATACTAAGCCGAATGTGTTGATTAGATACGCCCGTATTTTGAAACACTTGACTGCCTTCAAGCCTCGTAGAAGGCACTCAACTGCATCTTAACGTAAAGTGAGAACAAACCTCTTTTATAATTGTAATTATTCAAAGCGGACGCCGTCCGAGGCACCGCTATTCCCAGCGTTCCACGAACGCGCGTGACGACAGATAAAAGCGATAGAGATACTCGAGATTAATCGCCTCTGGGAATTACGAGCGCTTTTAGAATAGAACGCTATTTCCGAAGTCTTGACATGCAAAATAAACAAATGAATGTTGAAATGAAGGAATGAACGCGACTGCTATGAGCTATGACTTTCGATCGTCTTACTCGTATTAGGTACGCGGTACTTACCTACTAAACAATATAAGGGTTCCTTGTTCACTACGGAACCCTAAAACCACCTGCTATTCAGAAAAAAGTAATTCTTGCCATCAAATGAAGGATTACAGTTACACTTTTCTTCCCTGATCCTGCTATGCAGAAAAAGAGTCGAGTCTGAGTTACATTTTCGACGTAGAAGGTTTGAAAAGCAGTAAGTATGTGTCACTAGGTTGCAACTTGCAAAATTATTTTCGTTTTGGGCGTAAACACTAGAAATCCCTCGTTACGCTCAAGGTTCTACAATAGAATCCCTTACTATTACGCTCAGGATTCTATTGTAGAATCTTTAGCTTCACTCAGAATTCAACCTTCTCTAATGGAGTTTTTTTTTAATAAATATATGGGGACAATCTTACACAAATCGACCTAGTCCCAAACTAAGCAAAGCTTGTACTATGGGTACTAGACGACGATAAACCTACTTATATAGATAAATAAATACTTAAATACATAGAAAACATCCATGACTCAGGAACAAATATTCGTGCTCATCACACAAATAAATGTCCTTACCGGGATTCGAAACCAGGACCTCTTGCTTCGTAGGCAGGGTCACTACCAACTAGGCTAAAGCGGTCGTCAAACTTACATACACATACTTTTTATTTTTTTAACAGTAATAATAATTAATAACGTTACTATTAATAGGGGCCCATCTAGCAGTTGGCGAGTCACCGTCTGCCAGAGATAAAAAGTGAGACAGTTTTATTAGGCAGGCGTCCGATGTTTCACCCAATAGCCCAGCCACTAGTCCATCATTTTCACCCAATAACCCGTTTCATTTAGATTCCATCAACCATCAATAGGCCCTATAATCCTCAGCGGGTGCTGTCTCTGTTTGCGTCCCATGACACGGTCAGGGACAGCATCCGCTCGGTGTACTCCTTGCATTTTATTAAATTGTCAAAAGGGCCTCTACGTGTTGGCTCAGTTGGTACTTTGTAGGTACCTAGCTCCACGCACGCCTCCCAAAGGTCCGGGACGTCATTGTCCCGTGAGCGGGAAAGACATTAATAGCGTTAAAGTAATATCAAGAAGAATTTTGGTCAAGTGTGAGTCGGATTTTAGTTTTCCCATACATTTTGAGACCCGCCTGATGATTTTTAGTATTTGTTGTTACAGCGGCAACAGAAATACATCATCTATGACATTTTTGTATTATGAGCGTTTTACGTTTTGTTGTCTGTCAAAAGTCAAATTACTTTCCCCACTAGTGGATAAAATGCGTTTTTGCGTTTTTCCGAGGCAGTGAGGGGAAAAGGCATTTCCCAGCCAGCATTTCGCAAAATAATAATTTAGGTATATAGCCAACAGGGTTGATCGCAAGATATTGATAAGAAAAAAAAGTATTTAATACGCCAACTAATTTATCGCCTTCTTGTTGCTAAAACCAACTAAAATCCTATTGAGCCAAATGTATAATAATCATGTCCTCAGTCTGCAAGTTTATTTCCTTTATAGGTATAATGAATGAAACCTCTGAACTGACCTGATTTCCTAGATGAATGTAATAGTGAAAATAGTCGAAGAGGAACGTAGATTTTTTTCTAGGTAAATCATGTTCCGAGGGTAAAACGGCGGAAAGCATGACCGTGAACAAAGTCACGGGTAAAAGCTAGTCAGTAAAAGTATGGTTGAGATAATTTAATGTGGCCGACTTTTTATAAAACTGTCATTCGATTTGGAATCTTCTACCTCGGACGATAGAGTTGCTTTTTGAATAGACAACTTTGATGCAAATCGACCTTCTGAAATAATCTCAAGTACCTATAAGTAGTGTTTGAATACGCTTCTGAAGATCTAAATTCCGATAAACCCGGTTTTCGATACGATCTGCGATGCTCGGTAACGAAGGTCTAGATTGTCTCTACTTTGCTTAGTTTCTTAACTGCGCAAACGTTTGAAGGCGTATTTCTCGTAACTTTTGGCACTTGTATAGGTAACCTTATACACGGGCGTTTTAATACCACTATTTTTTAATAGCGTTATCGTTCATAACGTTACAAAAAACCGTTAATTACTTACTACTGAAAACAATATTTGACGCAAATTATGATTCGGAAAACCAACAACTACAATAATTAACATAAGATTTGAACATGTGATACAAAACAGCCAATTACGGGATCTCACCAGAGACGGCACATCTTTTTGTCCAATATTCCGCAGTGTCTCAAGACGAGAGTCTTTGACCAGTGTGTGTTGCCAGTGATGACGTATGGCACGGAAACGTGGTCGCTTACTATGGGCCTCATAAGAAGGCTCAAAGTCACCCAAAGGGCAATGGAGAGGGCTATGTTGGGAGTTTCTCTGCGCGATCGCATCAGAAATGAGGCTATCCGCAGCAGAACCAAGGTAACCGATATAGCCCTCCGAATCGCTAAACTTAAGTGGCAGTGGGCGGGGCACATTGTACGTAGAACCGATGGCCGTTGGGGCGGAAAGGTTCTCGAGTGGCGACCACGTACCGGAAGGCGCAGCGTGGGTAGGCCCCCCACAAGGTGGACTGATGACCTGGTAAAGGTCGCGGGAGTCCGCTGGATGCGGGTGGCGCAGGACCGGTCATTGTGGCACTCTTTGGGGGAGGCCTATGTCCAGCAGTGGACGTCTTTCGGCTGATATGATGATGATGATGATGACCAGAGGCGCTAGTATAAGTTTTAGCGAAACAAAACGTTACGACCGCGTTCGCGTTTAGCTGTCAAATCCCATACAAATTAAGGGTAAAACGCAACCGCGACCGTAAGGTATTGTTTCGGTAAAACTTATACTAGAGTCTCAGATGCTAGAGATATCCAGTTATATCTAACTTAATAAAATGTAAAGTGTACTTTATAATTCATAACACGATATGGACAACCTAGTCTTAAATAATTTAGAGTATTAAGTTATACATAGCAATATTTAATGTGTGCAAATATTGCATGTAACGCACTAAGTTAAAACATTAAGGCGGTGCATTGGAAATTATCGCGTGCTTTGAAACGCCGTTCTGACTAGATCAAGAAACAATAAGGTCTGATTTGATTCTTGACTATATGATTGGTTTTCTGATTTTACCGATACATGATTGCTTAAAATTTCCTCGATAGAAAAAAAATCCAAAGTTGGGTCTGTATTTTCCTTTTTTTACTCAGCCTACACAAACGATACATTATTTTACGATACAATCAAGTTAATACTATAGTATTTTATCTCATCTAAAATCTCACTTTATGAAATTTTAATAAAACTTCTCTAAGTTAGGTATTTATCGAAATTTGACCAAAAAAGCCATTCCCGGAGAGTGTTCCATCTCTTTTTCTCGTGCGCGGAAGGCATAAGCGTGTCTTTGTCTAGGGGGCGTGTTCGACTCGAATCAAGGCATCCCCTTAACCGTTTCTAACTGCTGTGCCACGGATCAAAGAATACAGCTGTGCCTTGCAGGGCGTCACATGTACCAGGTTTACCTTCCGTTCCAGCCATCTAATGTAAAAGGTGATACGTAATAAATATTTGACTTTGACTTAGATACCTACTTGTACAATACCTTATTGCAAGCGTACCTACTTATCAGGTCGTAAGGAGTAAAAAATATTAGGCAGCTATTAACTAATAGGAGAGCCGACTACAAATTTTCAAACCGGCTTGATACCGCGATGAAATGCACAATGGTTTCCCATAAAAATGATCCTACGTTCGGATTTGATAGTCTGTCACGGCGGCACTTGCAGCCGAAAGTAAAAAAAGAAAGTCATTACCAGTGCAAAAAAGACGCCCCCTTTTTCAATCTGTTACTGAAATATGCAATGCAATAAAGCAGAAAAGCGAAATCTGTCAGTATTTTATTGCTGAAAGATCTCAGTTTAAAAAAAAACTCAGGTTTCGCTGCAAAACAGTGCTGGATTCCTCCTAAGCACTTGTTTTTCAATTTGAACGGCAATATTATTTAGTTTCATCTCAAAATCTTATACCTCACTAGATTACACCCAAGAACCCATTACCGAGTCACACCAACAAAGGCCGCCCCGCCCGGGATCAATTCCGGCGCCCTCCCAGCGTAATCGCCTTACGTTATGTGGAAGGCTTTGTGGCTGACCGGAGGCGGTTAAGGTTCAGGCTTTTTGGCTTGCTTTGGTTTGGAGGTATTTTACCTTTATGTAGTTGTGAAAATCAATCAAAAATCAATTCAAAATCAATTATTTATTCTGCAAATAGGCCACAAGGGCACTTCTACATGTCAAACGGTAATTTTTAATAAAATAGTAATAATCTTACACAATAATCATTTGAAATTTGCAGATTAAGGACCGATATAAACGGTTAACTAACTAAATGTCACTAAGTTAATGAAAACAAAACAAAATTGCAAAATATGTTATTACATTCGATATCAGGTCTGTATCAGCATTAACAAGAAGTTTTAAGAATTATATTAATTAAGTATTCCAGAGATGTATAAGGTCTCTGAGCGTCCAAATAAAAACAATAATTATTCTTATACTCTTAGAGATGTATACGGTCTCTAAGCGTCAAAACAAAAAAAGGAACATTAATGTAATATCGTCAGAGATGTACAGAGTCAATAACAATAGAACGTGTCAAGATCAGAATGATGTCTCTCGTCAATACGATAATAATAACAATAGTATTTAAATTTTGCAAGCATGAACAACAGTCCGGATTCCACAAACAACATAGCTACGGCCACTGTGCTTAGCCACTTTAGCCGAGTGGTAATGCACGCGGCTGTGCTCTCATGCGGAATCTGGAGGTCATGGGTTCGAGGCCCGGACCGTAACACTGGGCTGGAAAAAGAAACTTTTGAACAAAATATTATCATTTCATATTTGGGTAAGGACCACGTTCTTTAGCCATACAAACTGAAGAAGTGAAAAAAGTTCTGTTGCGACACAGAAATTAACCATAGAATTGTATGGTTAAGTTTCGTGTCACAACGGAAAACTTTCATAAAAAAAATAATTGAGTGAGTTAATCCATTTGACATTAGCTTTTCCGCGAAGGCTCACTTCAGAATTGTGAAATCGTGAAATTTGAATAACGCTTGTCAATTAGCAATAATCTAATATCAATGAGGAATTATATTATTACCGGAGCGGACACCGCAGCCTATGGAGGCTTATAAAAATAAATTATGATATAGACTAGCTTCCGCCCGCGACTTCGTCGTGGACCCGGGATAAAAACTCTCCTATATTTTAATCCACGCTGTAAAATATCTTCGTGCAAAATTTCATTCAAATCGGTTCAGCCGTTTAAGCGTGATTGAGTAACAAACATCCAAACATCTAAACTTTCGCATTTATAATATTAGTAGGATTTGTTAATTGACATGTTACTTTATTATCAGCTCTATTTCTATTTCTACGCCTGTGCGGGCAGAATATGTTGCACAATGTTGTAATACCATATTCTATGAAATAAATAATTTTGACTTGAGTTGACTTGACTTATGCCTCCAGAAAAATCACCTGACATGCAAGAATGCTCGTTCGTTCGTTTGAATTAAATCTACCATTGCTAGTCTAATTTTTTACAGACCAAGCTACATCTGCTGCCAGCTGTAAGGAATTTTAGCATTACTATTGAACTTCGAACAGATATCTCGTTATTCTGAATCAAATCCGAAGATTGGTTTCAACAAGATTAGGATTCAACGAGGATAACTTGAAATTGTCGAATAGGGATGATGAATAAGATTTTTTTTATGATGTCATTCGAACCAGTTTGTTTGTATACCCAAAAATTTTAGAAAAAGATTGACCTCGCTGGCGGCAGCGCAAAACGCTTCATACTGATAGACACACAAGTATGACGTCACATTTGTACTAATCGTTGTATGGAAAATCAAGTTAATTGTTGTTTCGGTCGCGAAATACTGCGTTTAAGTGCATAGTTGTCGTACAATTTTGTTTCTATAAAAGCGTAAGGATTCTATTGGTAGCTTTAAATTGACTTGGACAATAAAAAATGCATATTTTTTCTAAACTTTCAAGGTTCATATCTTTTTATGACTAACTATATTTTATAATTTATACTTTATTACGGTAATTTGATGGTTTACTATCCATATAGCATCACTACGTTATCAATTTGAACATGAGGCATCATGCCTATTGCGGAGCAGTGACAAGACGATAAAGCCGGACAAGTTTATCAACATGTTTATCATCATTATCATTATATCAGCCGAAAGAAGGTCACTGCTGACCAAAGGCCTCCCCAATGACACAATACGTCAATGGGTGAGGACCAAATTCTTGGCCACTAGTTAGCCTGGTTAGTCCGCAGTTAGCCATAAAAACTGAAGAAGTGAACAGTTCCGTTGTGATACAAAAATTAACCATAGAATTGTATGGTTAATTTTCGTGTCACAAGGGAAAACTTTCATAGAAAATTTGATTGAGTGAGTTAAGCTGCCCAAGAATTTGGTCCTTACCCCAATATGTTTATGCCTTAGAATATTAACGATTTCTCTGTAGTAGAGTGAAATTAACGACAAAGAGAGAGTAGTTTAGAAAAGAGAACAACAAAGAATGGAGTAAAGAAGAACTGACTCCAGACTCCAAGCAGATAATGGAAAGGGCAGTAAAACACTAACTTAGCCCAAACATTTCAAACATTGCTACAGTTTAGTTTCAGCGAAATCCACCGTAATTTCAAGAATCCCTTCGTTCTAAGCCATTATAAAACACAATAGCATTCGGCAGTAAAACACCTCTAAGCCCAAACTTGGCCCCAACATTTCATACGTTGGTACTGTCGCGCGCACAAGCCGCCAAACGTGCGGAATCTGGGGGCCGCCCCCCCCCTCCCCTCGCCGCCCCATGGACGACGTCCTGTCACTGACAAATGGCCCGGAGGAGAGCTCGACCCCGACACCCTCTCGAGGCTCGCCGTGTGGTAAGGGAGACGTCTTGGGTTATTTTCTATGAAAGAAGTTGTTTTCTCTTTCGCTCTAGGTGGGTAGGTATTGATAAGTATTAGGGCTTTATTGGCATTTTCGGAAATCAAAACACTTGAAGCTTTTCGAACGGGCGGTAAGACAACTTGACTGTCGTTTTCCCGTACAAAATTTGACATTTCGATCTATTTTAATAAGTAAGGACGAATCGTTACACAATCGACCAGCAGGACGAAGTGTAATTGATACCTAGTATTTTTGAGATTGATCTCAAAAATACTATCAATTACACGTAGACGTGTACGGCTTAATCACAGTGATAACGTCAATTTTTTTTCGATTACCGGTTATCTAGATAAAATAGGCAAAGCCATAGAATGAGCCTCTTAAATTATTCGCGATACGTAAACAAATCCTGAAATGCTGACGAAGTCGTATGGTACCTACACACGTTTATCAAGGCTGGCAAGTGATATCTATGATTAACATTGGCATTATGCTATTCTTGTAAACACCTGTATTAAATTACACATTAAGCGTATTGCCAACCAACCCATATTTAATATCAAGGGAATGTCATTTCATAGGGCAGGCCTAACTATTCCAGGGTCATTACTTAATGTTTGAAGCGGCCTTCAGTTCTCAGTTACCACCTTAGTTTACCTACGCATTATGTCAATGTCGATCAGTTGATCTCCTTTACGCATTTACGCAACTCATCCGTATCTCATTGAGATAAAATTCACGTTGTTCTCTTCGTATAAAATTGTTGTTTAAAATCGTTTCAGCCGCGCTACCATCATCAACATCAATATCAGCCCGTAATCGCCCACTGCTCAGCATAGGCCTCTCTTCGAGCTACCATGCAAATGGAATATCGGAGATAGTGCACCTCCATCGCTGTCGCTCAAGTATAAAGAAACGAAAATCCAAATTTCTCCTCCCTCGCCACACGGCGAGCCAAACAGGAGGCGCTATAATTTCGCAGGACGGCGCCGCGACGCTTATCTCCAGCGCTGCAGGCGCCGCGCACAGCGCCTCGAGGGGGGCTAGGGGTGGGTGGTGGTGGGGGAGAACCTTACGTGTTGATGCTGGATTTTATACCAAGTATATGGTGTAAATAAAGCGCGGCATAGGCTTATTCATCTTAACATGGATCTATAATGTTAAAATGGTTATTGTGTTTACTTTTATTTAACTTGCAATTTATGTAAGTATCTTCGGTTCAAATTTAGTAAGTAACTGAATTTTAAAGCATGTGCTCTCGACTGAGCTAATATTTTGCGTAAATGTTTCGTTTGAAATGAAAATGTCAGTAGGTATTTGAGAAGCGAATTGAGCCATCTATGGCCATCCTGTGTCTATCTCGGGAATAAATAAAAGTGAAAAATAATAATAATGCTATGCCAGATTTCAGGTCCATCGGATACCGGCACCTGGCTGAAAAAGGGTTTGCAAGTTTTGAAATTGTTTGTATAAGTACATACTTACACATAGCACAGAACCGATGGCCGTTGGGGCGGAAAGGTTCTCGAGTGGCGAACACGTACCGGAAGGCGCGGCGTGGGTGGGCTGACAAGGTGTCCTGATGTCCTGGTAAATGCCGCAGTGGATGTCTTTTAGCTGATATGATGATGAAAATGATGATTGATGACATACTTACATACCTATTTACATACGAAGTGCAAGTTGCAGTGGAAGTTATATAAATGTAATGGGGCACAGTTTCCCCGTCCGTTCTTATTTCTTACCGTTACCCTAAGCTTGTCTGGAAGAGATGGCTCTTTAGCGATAAGATCGCGTGTTCTTTAAGTTTTTGTTGTTCTTTATCGATGTATGAAACATTGAGGTGTGCAATAAAGATAATCTTGTGTTGTAGATACCTGTTATATTGTATGCAATTCATTAAACAGTTGCATTTTAGAAATAAGACTTATTATTAAGCTGTATAAATATAACTTACAACGCCAGAGTATATAAACCCATCAAAAAAAAAAGATGGGCAGTAATTGTATCCACAGGACGCAGATCTAATTCTCTAAGCGAAACGCGCGTAAACAAGACTCTATATACAATTAGAAAGGGTTCAAAACCAAACGGCAACCTACGTTTGAAAATTTTCACAGTCTACATCCAGACAACAAACGTTCTGCACCTTACTCCATTGTAATAAGATCTTAATAAGCTGATAAATGTATACGTACCTTTGAAGTCGACTGTACACTTTCAGTCGTTAAGCGTTTTCGTCAACATCCCTTCCGTGCGTGACTGTACTTAACGCAGTGCGTGCGACGTTGAGAAATGGCACGTTAGAGGGAAGTTTCTGTCTTTACTGGTGGATATATGTGTACACAAGTGTAAATATACGCACTCCTGCCTTCCCTGGACTCGGGGGTGTAATATAACGGGAAAAAACATCAGTTGTGTCAAGAAACCGGCTTTGTCGTTAGAAAAAGTAATATACATATTTGAATTTCATGTATATTTCATGATTCAGATTCGTTTATATCATATAGAAGTTAGGTAGATATAATATATTACTCGTAAAGTTGATCTAGTTTTAAAATGAGACCAACTAAGATCGTTTTAATTGTATCTCTAGATAAAGATTATCCTTACCTACACAAGGAAAACCAAATTCAAATAGTCTCTTTTTATTCTTCAATGCTAACCTTAAATATAAGTACTTAACTAGCCTCCGCCTGCAACTTCGTCTGCGTGGACCCAGGATTAAAACTATCCTATATTTTAATCCACGCTACATGAACTATCTTCGTGAAAAAAATCATCCAAATCGGTAGAGCCGTTTACGCGTGATCGAGTGACAAACATCCAATTTTTCGCATTTATAATATTAAAAGGAAACGATTTTTCCCAGACATGATCCCAGCTACATCGATCTCTCGCCCCCGTTAACATCCATGTTCCAAATTTCATTGAAATCGTTAGAGCCGTTTTGGAGAACGTGATTGCAAATATATGCAAATATTAATCGTTTAATAGTATAGGATAGGATAGGATATCAATAAAGAAGCTAACTTTCATCAATAAAAGAGCTGAATATTCTAAACATGTTTACGAAGACCGTTTCCAGATCCAACGAAACTTCGAAGAAACATTATTGTTATTGACAACAATCAACAATCTATTCATTGTCTTGAGCGTTCCATATAAAAATGCTCTTTTTACGACATTGACGACATCTAATTAATTAACCGAAATAAAACGTAAGAGAAGTTTCGTAAAGAACTCGATCGGCCATTCTATCGAGTGGTCATAAGCTTCCATGGCCGCCATTTTGGAACAAAAGAATCACTCCAATCGATCTTATACCAAACTATCTAAATATCAGTGCGTCCCGCTCACACACCCTGCGAAACAGAATAATCCATAAAATATTAATATTATCAATGTCTTTGTAAGGCTTGTGTTGTGGGTACTAGACGACGATATATTTAAGTAATAGATAGAAAACACATACATAGAAAACATCTAAGACTCAGACACAAATATTCATGCTCGTACGTACGTACGTACGCATTAAATGCCACTACCGGTGACGTTCTTCTTCATGATGCATGGGCCTATGATACTTGGGACAGGCTATACGTGATGCCACAGCGAGGGACGGAAAGGCTCCTATACAGCTAAATTAAGAACTAGTCTTAAAATGGCTGATGACTTGCCATAAACAACCTACTTAATTTGGACGGGTAATCGCTTATGTGCCACAACTTCATATTAAATCAGTTGTTCAAAATTTTAACTATGAGAAGGACAATGAATGATATTTCACTTTCTGTCACACTTTTCGAGATTTGTATGTTGCCAGCTCGCTCGCACGTGGTATTATTATTACCAAAGCTTGTCCTGAGTATCTTAGGTCCATGTCAGGATGAGTGTTTTCGCGGCAGTGTCGCTTGAATCACAAATTTGCTTCGATGCGGGGTTAGTCTCGTCACCCAAAGTCCTTGAATAGGCCTATCAGACCGGTCAGCTAAAAAAAAGGTTCTTACTTAGCTGGTGGGACTGTTCTGGATTCTAATTCTAATTGTGGGCATTTTCCCTATATATAACGTATACCTACTTACGTCAAAAACGTGTCCCGCAATAGGGCCTCTGGTCATCTCAAAACGCTGAATCCGTACTCATAAAAACCCAGTCTAGTCGATGTTATAAAAATTCAGCATTGGATAAATAAAAATATAGAATAAAATATGAAATGAAAGTGGCGCGGGACGCAAGAACTCGCGATCCTTTGAATGTGCTCCGTGTGATACAGGAGGCGTGGAGTCGCTATACCTACTTATTATTAAGCGTTATTTCAGCAGGTCTGATGCCAAAAAAGTCAAGTTTTCCCTTCGGGTCGGAAGGTTAGGTGGCGATTCGTAAAACTGCCGTACGCCAAATCTTGGGTTTAGTAAGCTAAGGCTTGCACCCTACAGAGCTACAGCCACGAACTCCGAAATTCGAAGTTCGGGTATATCCATCTCTATCGCACTCACCTAACTCGAGTGACAGGGATGCATGTATACGAACTTCGAGTTTCGTTTTTCGTGGTAGCGCCGCAGGACAACCTAGCGTTTACTTTTACTGAACGTACCTAATTAACTCATTTATTTACCTTTCTGATAATGATACCGTGTGAGAATCGTGAAAGTTTAAATCAATATAATCTAGTTTTCCCCTAAAATCGAACTTGTAAATTTTTGTTGGCATTGAATGTAATCTTCTACTGTAATTTTAAACTGTCATTTTCATTGTTGCTATGTATTATATATAGATAAATATAGCAATCCTACTAATATTATAAATGTGAAAGTTTGGATGCTTAGATGTTTGGATGTTTGTTACTCTATCACGCTTAAATGTGATTTGGATGAAATTTTGCACGAAGATAGTTTATAGCCTGAATTAAAATATAGGATAGTTTTTATCTCGGGTCTATGTAGACGAAGTCGCGGGCGGAAGCTAGTTTTTTTTTTATATCTCTGAAGTACCTACTACACATGTCGCTGTCGCGTGGAGTGTCTCTGGCCGTAACAATCTAAAGGCGGCGCCACGGGTCAGCTCGCGACACGACGCAGCGCGGCACACGACATATTCTGCCCAACACACTCAGTGCCGAAGATTTCGTAACGCTACTCTCATCCCCGGGTTTTTCTGCTTTGTTGGGAAAAGTGGCTACGAACAGCGCGCCTACCTAACGGACCCCGGGGACCGCAAGTGCTTTTTATACCATGACCATCGCAAACAAGCAGGCTGCAGGATGGTAAGCATATCGCCGACACCCCTTCTCTTTCTTCTCGTGTGTTTCAGACTGTGCGGGACCAGAAGGTGGCGACGCTTATCTCCGACACCGTTAGCATATGCCGTGCCGTGAGAAGCTTTTCTTGATTTAAGGTATCGTGTCGAAAGCTAGCGACAGAAGCAGGTGACAGCACATTATTGGTGTTATTATGGCGCGATCTTCTGTGAGTTGGAGATAGGTACTTCTCCACTCGGGGTACTCTAAATACGAGTAAGAACGAGAGCCGTGGCTTACCTCTCTACCTCTTTTTATTTATAATCCCTAGAAGTCTCCGTAGCTGTCGCTGTCGCGCGGAGTGTCTCTGGCCGTAACAATCTGAAGGCGGCGCCACGGGTCAGCTCGCGACACGACGCGGCCGCGCGGCAGAGGGCACGACATATTCTGCCTAAACAACACTGTGGCAAACAAACATACGGTCGCCGATTCAGGATTTTGATAATGGGTTAGAGTTTGGTTTATCTGGAGGACTCAGATGCCCTTAAGATGTGGGTTCTTAAGTCTCTTTGCCCTATCGTCCCTGTACCCGCTGTGCACGCATATGGTCTGCCGGATATGTAGCTACTGGAGCCTATGGACGCTTGTGGCACATCACTTGGATACGTACGTACTGCCGACCCCTTATAAGTTTGAGGATTCGTTGTGTCTTGTGTAGGTCCCTCCTGTCAACACAGAGTACCCTCTGCTCGTTCTCAACACCGCAGGATCACGGTGCGGTCTTCTGTGAGTTGGAACTTCCCCCGTTGGGCTGCCAAATAAGATGGATAGGACATTCCGCTACGCCGTACCTGTCTTTCTTATTATTTATTAATCATGATATAAACAAGCTTCTGACAAAAATTTCATTTTCGGTACAAGCTTTTATTGCCGCCTGTACTTTTCTGTATGACATAACGAGCCCAAACTCAACGGGGTTACGTCGATTAAGTACTGAATTCCCATGGCCACCTTCTGTCTCCATCACCAGAGCAGCTCGATGGTACCATAATATTGAATTGTCATCCAAACTATACTTATATCCAAAATTTCAGCTCAATCAGTCACCGGGAAGTGGGTCAAATTTAACTTGCAAGATTTGATTACAGACAGACAAGACAGACAACGGGACAGGTGAAAGTAAATAAAAGCTTGTAAAAAGAAGCGGGTTGTGTCGGATATACAACCGTTAATTAAGTTTAAGTGGATACTTCTTTCTTGGCTATGGAACCCTTATAAAAAAACCCGCCACGCCTGCTATTATGGTGTACCCGTAAAATATATATCTGAATCAAAACACTAAAATTTGTATAAGTACAGATAAATCGGTATATATGGCAACATTAACTGACGTAGCTCATTTGACTCGCGATACATTGAAAATGGCGTCATTTTAGCATTATTTTCATGTCCGCCTCAAAAACTAAATAACATTTTGTGATTCTGATTAACAAATAATGGCAAATAAAGTAGGATTAAAACATGTAACAAACAATTATTTGAAATCAGATTAGGCTTCTCTACAAAAAGTTATTCCGGAAGTCACGTGATACATTTTGAACTGTAGGGTTATTTCGCCGGTTAGCGACCACCTAATTTTATGTGCCGGTTGGCGACCACTTAGCTGAGTTGGTGAACTGAAAGGATATTTCCTCGGTTTTTTAGTAGATTTCTATTCGAAAACAACAAAAAAATGCATGTACAACTAATTGTCTCAATAGGGTCTGTAGAATTGATGTTATCTTCAATAGAAAAAACCTTCTCCTTCAGGTGGTCGCCAACCGAAGGTGGTCGCGTAACCAGCGTAATGACCCTACCCCTATACAAGAACGCGAGCAAAGAAGTAGCCACTTCAAAACTCATATCAGTCTCACAAAACTGTCGCAACAGTTATGTTGTAAATCTATCATCATCAGCCTATACCACCACTGCAACAGATGAAATATTTTTTGAAATCCGATGTGGTTCCTGAAATTATACCTACATATAAACATAAGCCACAATCTTCCAGACTTTTGCTCTTAAGTATAAATAAAAATACAAAACGCCAGTCTGTATAATATTCTTTGGCGCTCGTAGCCAGCGCAGGGGTGGTCAACTACTGGGGCGAAAGCGCTCGATACTACACCTATACAAAGAGCACAATTTACGTTGTACTTTCATTATATGCAGTCGAGTTTGTAGATACGCGTGATATGTTTATGCTGATTCTATTGTAGAATACGGCGAACGTTTGTGCGAATTAAAGGCAGTTTTATTAAATCTAGAATATTTGAAAGAGTAAAATGTTGTAAGCCTGTCTGTATATGTAGAATGGAATTGTATGAATTTTACCTATGTATGTGTGTAGAATGGACATGAGCTTTATTTCATGCCGCGGCTCCGCTTGGGTCTTCCATTACTCCATATTGTAGTATCTGGTTTAGCAGTAAGTCCCATAGTATAGTTTTAGTTTTAATGGTCAACGTTTACTTGTTTTCACAGAATGTTTTGCATCAACACGCATTAGTTGTTACCTGTAGTTATGTAATGTCAATAATTGTCAACTCAAATTTACCATAGATAAGCCATGGTTTTACTACCTTTTTTCTTTAAAAAAAAAATTTAAGTGGCAGGTGTCTTTTTTTGTTTTTATTTATAGATTTTTGTTTTTAACGAGTTTGTGTTCTTCGTTATTTTTAATGTTTTTGTATTTTGCAATTTGTCCTTGTGTGTGATCGTGGCGTCATTGTTCCGTCCTCACCTCACCAAATGGCCACAACTGAAAACCAGCGCTGGCGTTGCCAGCATTACGCTGAGTTGTGACCATTTCGTGGCAAATGTGTATGTGCGTACGTGTCCACAGTTTGTCTTTTTGCCACGAATAAATGTTTTCTTTCTTTCTTTCTTCTGCAATACCTGGGCGGACGGAGCCGGTCCATTCATTCTCTAGTAGTTCCGGGGATTATCCTCTAACTACATACACACAAACTTACAAAGCTACTCACAAACTTTACCTCAGTAATATTAGTATAGATAATTTATCAAGTTGATTAAGTTCTGGTTTCAGAATATCAAAGGAAGGAAGACATCAAAAGATAGGTATATATAAACCTTGACATAGTCACGGAAGTAGAAGACGAATTCAAATTAAAGACCAAGTAAAAGCTACGGAAATAACCATATTACAACCTTTGTTCCTTTAATTGACCAAACTCAACGAACTATTACTGACCAACGGTCGTAACTGACTAAGCAGGCCATTGCGAGATACGTCATTTTTACACTAAGGGAAGGAAAACGCCGGGAAAGTTGGAAACAAAATATTAACCCGCGGAAAAGGGTAATTAAGAGACCGGCCAACTAACAGCTTAACTGTTTCGGATACCTTAACTGAGGGTGCTTCTAACTTTCATCACAATATACAGATCATAACATAACGCAGTATTTTGAAAACGATAGACTTCTAAACTCGCTTTATTCACTGCATAGAGATACAGGAGTTAGGAGCCAAAGCTTCGAGGGCACGACTGCTTGATGTATTCAATCTTCATCTAGGTATTTATTACCATCTAGATAAATTTGAATTAAAGAAAAACTTGAAAAATGTAATGCTCCGAGCCGGATTCGAACCGGCGACCCTAAGCATTCATAGCCCGTCGCTACTAACCAGCTGAGGTATCGGACGTTGTTGCCGTGAAGAAGCCTAAGTCTTCTGGTAGATATCGCTACACGCCTCCCTAAGGCGTTGTAGAAGGAACTGATTGAAGGATTTAGTGGCCGAGACAGATTGTTCCGATAGCTCAGTTGGTTAGTAGCGACGGGCCATGAACGCCTGTGGTCGCCGGTTCAAATCCGGCTCGGAGCATTACATTTTTAAATTGTTCCTTTACTACAAAATTAACCACCTAGATAGATAGATTGAAAACAGGAATATCGAAACTCAATAGTGCTGCAAAGCCAGCGTTGTAGAGGTTTATTAATATACCAGAAGTGCCGACGAAGAACTCAACATGATCTCGAGATTTTTTCTTTTTCAGATTTAGACCTCTTCGTATGCGGTGCTATTTCTGTTGCCTTCACGACGCCAGACTTTTCAATTATTGTGGCCCTGAGGGGTAATAAATTAATCACGTAACGTTTCCAATGCGCGTTAGAACTGTCACTTTTCCATATAAAAATGTACATATCTAGATCTACCTAACGTGCTTACAATGCGTTACGTGATCGACCTGCTGATTTGCCATAGGGACTCACAAAAATCTGCAGCGTACCTAAGCATATTTTTTAGCAAAATAGATATCTTTTATACGTACCTACCTACACCCATCGAAAGAGCAAAAAATGTGAACAAAACTATATGTATGTGTGTGTATGTATACACTTATTTTGGCTATTTTGTCCCTTACCATAATTTGACCTACGGTAAGATATTTATACTGTGTCCCGCGCACTAAGGGGAAGAAAATTGTCCGAGGGTTGCTGAGTACAATTCCGTTCTGCCACTTTTGGGGTTGAAGTTGAGATATGATTTAATGCAGATTAAGGGATCTGTCTCACCACGGGTTTTTCTTACCGTGATTCAATAGAGGGCTATTATTAGATTGACATGTTTATCTGTGTGTTTGTTTATGTATGTTAGTTGTTTAATAAATTGTTTTTTTAAAACAGCTCATGACATCTCTAGTCTTGTGACGTGGACGTCATTACATATTGGGGACGTCACATTTTGTTATCACGAATAGGGCCTCTGTACCTATATAGCCATACTGTCCAACTATATTATAAATGCGAAAGTGTGTCTGTCTGTATGTCTGTCTTTTACATCTTCACGATTAAACCGCTGAAACGATTGAGATGAAATCTGGTATGGAGATAGTTTGAATCCCGGGATAGGACATAGGTTTTTTTTTCCCAGAAAAGATGTTTTCTGGGAAAAAAATCCTATGTCCATTCCTATGTCCCTCCATGCATGCATCTCCCATTTTACCCCCTCAGGGGAAGCCCTGAGGGGATGAAAGTTAGTATGGGGCTACAATAAACTCAACAACTCGTGAGTGAGACGGAGTCGCGGGTTGAAGCTACTTTTATATAAACCTCCCCCAAAGAGCGCTATATTGGCCGACTAGCTTCTGCCCGCGACTCCGTCTGCGTGGAACTCGTTTATATCGTAGCTCCATACATACTTTCACCCCCACTTCATCTCCTTGGGGGATGATTTCCGGGATAAAAACTATCCTACGTCCTTCCCCACCAAATTTCATCCAAATCGGTTCAGCGGTTTAAGCGTGAAGAGGTAACAGACAGACAGACAGACACACTTTCGCATTTATAATATTAGTGAATTATGGATTCTGCGCCATCCACATCCAGCTGACTCCCGTGACCTTTACCAGGTCATCAGTACTCCTAGTGGGACTTTAGCAGTGGACGTCTTTCGGCTGATATAATGAATAATGAGGATGATATTATATTTGTGAATACACTCACTACTTACGCTTAAACCGCTGACCCGAGGCTCTAGGATAAGTTTTACCGAAAAAAACTTTACGATCGCGTTTGCGTTTTACCCTCAATTTGTATGGGATTTGACAGCTAAACGCAAACGCGGTCGTAACGTTTTGTTTCGGTAAAACTTATACTAGAGCCTCCGATTTGTTTTCTACAGAAACTTATCATGCATCTATGCCGTGGGTTTCCTTGGATATGCCCTAAATATATAACAACGGACAAGCCAACCTACCTATCTACGCCATCATGTCAGAAAGAGGCGAGCTAAAGGCGGCAATACACGTCATATTTCAGTTCCGATTGTCGGATCCGACTATGTATCGTTTTCACTCAATTCGTCCGATTCTTGCATTCTATCTCTATCATTCGCGCACGTATGTATTGACAAGGTCAGAAGGCAAAATCGGACTTGTTTTTTAAAATGATTCAGTGCGCATTTAAAAACTCGGATTGCCAAATAATATATAAATCCGAGCGCCTAGGCGCTGCTTTCGTGTCAGACATACGATTCGATCTTTTATTAGACCTGTATTGTCTCTCTGTTGATGAGTTCATACATATATATAGCCCTGACGCCATCCAATAGTCTGATCACAATATCGGATACCACTATCACTGTCCCGTCTGATTTATGCATCAGACTTTTTTATTTTTTTCGAGCGCATATATTATTTATTTATTCAACCAACTTACATTTACTATGTTATATAGGTATTTTTTTTATTACCTCTTATTCCTTGAGTCACCAACGGTGCTGGCTGAAAATCAGCGCTGTAGGTGTCTGACACCTAAGCATAATGCTGAGTGAGCCCGTCGGTTCACTGCCGCAGAGACACTTAAATTTCATGTTAAATTTATTTTTGTTTATTTTATTGTTTAATATGTATGTGTTTGCGGATAAATTTATTTTTCTTTCTATATGCATTGACAAAATCAGAAGGAAAAATCGGACGTGTATAGTCGCTCTAAAGTGACGTCATACCTCTGCAGACGCGCGGGTAAATCGCTCGGAAAATAGCCGAGGGACGGAGGTGTAATGGCACCCCTAAACGCTCTGCGGCTGTGCGCGTCCGTCGAGGTTACAATATTGAGGGCAGCATTCACGAAATATTTTATACTACCCTGTAGCTTGGGTAGATCCATACTTATATTGTAATTGCGTAAGTGTGTCTGTCTGTCTGTCTGGTTGTTACCTTTTCACGCTTAAACCGCTCCACCGATTTGGACGAAACTTGGGATAGAGTTAGTTTGAGTCCTGGGGAAGGGTATGAGTTTATATCTCGGAAATCATCCTCTAAGGGGTCGAAATGTGATATGAAAGTTTGTATGGAGCTACGATATAAACGAGTTCCACTCGGACGGAGTCGCGGGCAGAAGCTAAATGTGTTTCCTAATTGAGGGTAGGTACCTATCGATTAAAAATAGCCTCATAAAAATTACCAAGTTCCCTGACTAGCTTCAATTTAATATTGTAAAATAACTATTATCCGGAAAAACTGAAACAAAACAGAAGTAGTAGTAAAATCGACACAGATCCACAGTTATTCGGTAAACGGCCGGTTCCGGAGATGTGTGCGGATATCATGACCGCTAAATAAGTTGATTTAAGGGGATACCTACCTCGCTTCTTGGACACACGTTTTATGTCATCTGCGCACGAGAAAACGAGAGGCAACATTCTTTAGGAACGGTTTTTTTCGGCAAGATCGATAAATAGATAGAGACTAGACATAGATATTTCAAATATTAATTCACTAGTGGCTCTGTGGTATATTAGGTATAGAACTCGCGAGCTTAACTTTTTATATATCATTTTTGTAATTTCGGAAAACTGAATCGATAAAATAAAAATAAATATTGAACCTGCTCACAAAACTTCACGAGAATCGGTTGAGAAATGCGACCTGCCCTCTACAGAACAGTCATGGTTATCCGAACATACGAAAGAATTTTGTCCCAAGCCAGAGACTTTGGACACTATCCTATTGTTGTTAAGGTAGAAAATCCAATGAATTATAACGATCTAACGCAGCATCAACTGAAAATTATTCACCTGTGAAGTCGTGTGAACACTCTATGCTAGCCTGTTGATGGGAGGTGGGAGGGAGGGAGATAAGCTGTGAACGGGAGGTGAGGCGAGATAACAATCCCTGCCTCCTGCAGTTAAAGTTAGCGGATTAGTCATTGGCGGATAAAGACTTCGAGAGGTTAGTGTTTGCTCAAGAACTTCTCAAAACGATTTGGCTAACTATTACTTAGGAGGTTTTGGTTCTCATGATATTATAAAAGAAAGAATAGCGGTGCATTTTACGTGGTGTTACGTTTGCACAATGCAGCTATCTGTACTAATATTATAAAGAGGAAAAGTTTATAAGTTTGTGTAATGAGTAAATTGCGGAACAGCTTACCCGATGTCAAAAATTATTTTACTTGCTTGTAGAATGGACTATCTGGATGGTTATAGGCTTGGATGGTTATTGGCTAAAGTTTGTCCCGCAGGTTTGCTTGCGTTCTTTGAAAGGCGCGGAAGGGGCCGCGCGGGCTGCTAGTACCTACTTTATAAAGAAGACCTACTCGTAAATTTTGAGTGTATGTAGGGGTAATCTCCGGAACTATATACCTGATTTCAAAAATTCTTTCAAGTGTCCGAAGCCTCGAGTCAGAACGAGCTAGCGTAACTTTATTCTAGCTACTCGCACATGAATTCAAAACTTCGAGCCGACCCGTCAACACGGCTCGGTTCGCATATACTTAGGTACTATACGAAGAAAAACTGTATATGTCTTTTGTCTAACTAAACAACTGCTTTGGTTGGCTAGTATATACCTACTCGTAGTTCGTTGAAGTTGACGTCGACAGTCGAGGCAGATCGTGCGCGCCAAGATGGAGTGATAACCACGATTCTTCCATGACGGACCACGGAGAAGAATTCTTGTAACGTTTACGTAGGCTCATTACGCCGGCGTCGGTTAGCGACCACCAAATTTAGTGTGCCGGTTTGCGACCACTTATAATATTCTCGTTTTTTTAAGCAGATTCCTATTATAAGTAGGTATAAGTACTCGTACTAAAAAAATGCATACGGCTGACTATTTGATTGCGGATGAATATTATCGTCAATCGAATAAATCTTGTCCTTAATGTGGTCGGTTCGCGTAACAGGCGCAATAGCGCTACCCAAACCCTACCTATAAGTTCACGAGAGCTGCCGATGAGCAGCATTCAGCTCTGATAAAAATCCGATTGAACATTTTCGAAGTTGGACTCTTTTAAAATTAGAAACTTGTAGGGACATCCACTTCAAGACAATTGGAATCGGATCAGCATATTCTTTAAGCTTTGTTAGTAAGTTAAAGACACTGATTCATGAAACAGGTTGTCGTTTAGATGTTCCGTCAAGATTCAATATAAAATGTCTTCCAGAAAACTTTAATTAATTAGCAAAGCATCAACACACGTCGTCAGCATCAATCGCTGGTCGTCCGGCCACGTTCAAAACGCTTGCTAAATTGGCCTCAGCCGAACCAGTATACGTCAAATCTCGGATTACCCGTAGTTATTAGTAATCTTAAGGTATTGTTTTACTGGGCGAGTGGTAAGGTGAGTCGAGATAGGTTTTTGAATCGCGTAGGTGAGCAAATTGGAACGGGCCCTTTTGAAAAAAGAAACTTGGAACGTTGGCGCCAACGCGCTCGCTATGTTCTTTATTTGAATGTCTGCCTGTTTTTTTAATGTTGCCGCATTGTTGAATCAAATATTCATTTTTTTACTGTTTCCAGACAGCTTATATTCTATGGTCTATTTTACTGATGAAGTTAAGGTGCATCGCGAATTGATATGGTAAGGTATTGACAGGTCAATTTCCCAAGCAATAAATTTTAATGGCATAACTGAAAACGCAGGTGCAGTAAGCTTAAATAATAAAGGACTATTTTTTTTGGGAAACATCTCCCAGTTGGCTTCCTCGGGCAATAGCTAAAATTCGAATATTAATTCAGTTAATAATTTAAAAAAATTAATGAAGGACTAATTTCTCATCAAGGTGGGTTGTCCGGAACCCAGTTTTGTTTGGAAAATGCCGCCTAAGTCGAAAACTATGTGTGACTATAAAAATCTTTTACCTCCATTTTAACACCAAAGGTATAAATAGGGAACAAAAAATATGACTCGTTTTACATCTCATTTGTAGTGCCCCTTTAATTATGTACAAATATATTTGTCCGGAGAAACTTTTTCATTACCGCGGACAAGGTTTGTCAACGATTTATTTGCTAAGTTTGAATCGGTAAAACCCCCCCCCCGCCTATGTGCACTTCGAGAATCAGTTACGCTGCGGCACTCAGCGAGTGAGCACGTATGTAAGTGGTGATGCGACGGCCTGCTACATGTAAGTATATCATTGCCGCGGTACGGGAACAAAAAAAAAATCATTCCGGAGTTTGCTATATCTTTATTGTTTTTTATTTGTTGTGATTGAAATTAATATATAACATGTATTCGATATTCGTGATATCAAGAATCGCATTGGTTTAACCATAAGTGGTTTAATATGTTTTTAAATACATTTTTTATCCAATGTCTCTCATTCCGCCGTTTTCATTCCGGTGTTTCCGGTGTAGTTAAATGGCTTTAATACCCCCTGGAATGAAAATAACACCGGAATTATTTTAAATGTAGCTTCACTTCATTAAAGAAATAAATTATTTATTTTATTATAAATTTATACTTATTTAATCTAAGTGTATATAACTATTATCTAGTATTTTTATTTTAAATAGATGTTCCGCCTTTTAATGTATGACATGAGATCTTATGTACACAGTTTTGACAATAAATGATATCTGAATCTGAATCTGAATCTGAGTTGATTTTGGTCAACTTACTTGATTGTTTACGGTTGAAGAAAATAAAAATATTTAATTTTATTTATTCAATCAAAGTACAAATACTTCTTCTCAAGGTTAGCTTAATTAGTTTTACCTAAGATGAGTTTGAAAAATAGAGGCAAAAAAATATAAGAAGACTAAGAAAAAATATGACATATTTAATTAAAGTTTCTCAAATCTTCCTAGTTAATTTTCTATACAAAATGTTTCAAATGTGACCTTTGTAATGAAAAAGGGTTTAAATTCAATTTAGAGTAATATGGAATTATACTGATTATAACCTTAATAAAACTTATTACTAATTACAATATTCATATTGGAAAAAATATTCAGAAACAATACGAAGATTTAAAAATTATAAAATAATTATAAAATGAATCGATGTTAACTGTTTTCGTGTTTTTTTAATGTGTCTAAAAAGAAAACAAGTGCATTTTTCTAATTGAAAAATATATTTTGAATGACGAGACCTAGGCAATACCCATATGAACATTTTGAATTATATTGCAACAATGGTACTTAGGTCTTATGGTTATGTTTATGTACCTATGAATATAAAAATATGTCTGATATTTAAATACTGAATAACTTAAAAATACATATTAGTTTTTTTTTATATGCGACTGATTATTTTAAGACATTCTTTGTTGAATGATTATTAAGTTTCCCTGTGAATCAGTTTCTGTATCTAAATATGTTGTTTTTGTTTACAAGAAAGATTATGATTATGTTTTTTAAAGTTTATATTATAACAAATTTTGAACGAATGTTTAAATTATGATATTTGCTGTCATACTTTTAACATTTAGGGCAATAATTGTTGTGCTAGGAGTTTTATTATTCCATAAAGAATAAACAAATAAAAAAAATATTTGAAATTATAAAGAATTGGTTTATTTTACCCATAAATATTTTTATTATAAAAAAGTGAATACAGACTAAACTTGTTAAATACTAGGTGACGCTGTAAAAATAAATAAATAAATAATTTTAAAACCGTTTTTTTTTACTTCTGGTGTACAATATTTCGTTACGGCGTACGTTTTTATCATACTGGTGTATATTCATCATTCTGTGAGTTTCATTTTTCACTCTCTATTATCTCAAAAACTATTTAATCAAGTTTAGTGCCCTTTTAGAGGATTTGCATAATACTGTCTGAACTATCTGTTGACATTAAAAATTCCACGAAAAAAACCGAAACAAAGGATCACACCGGAATGATGCAAAAAACGTGTACTGTTGAAATTGACCCTGACACCTTTACCGTTGTCTGTGTTCGACACAGCTAAGTGTTGAACATAATACTGATATCACAATTATGTAGAACTAAATGTGCCTGTGGCTCCGCCTGCATTGCATTTGGTCTGTATTCATTCGCCTTCCTCCCACGCGAAGTGAATTTACAATTTAAAAATAAAGTAGCATTTGTGTCCATTTCTAAGGGCTCAAGCTATGAAATCAATTTTGAAATTTCGGAATGACTTCGGATTTTTTGTGTTCCTCGATTGGTTGGCCAACTTGTTGGTTTTCTATTGAGTCTGTGGTCCGGACGGGTCGGGGCACGTCATAGAATTTCGATGACAGCGATGTCGGGTATGATGAAATATTTTATGCGGCACTCGCCGCGGGGCGCATGGACCACCCGCCCTCCACTATGACTACATTGTTTACATAGCTCCATGTCTGTTTCTTAACTATCATATTATTTTTTTATCTCTCATACTCTGAAAGTAGGTCATTGTTTATCTAAACAGCGGGTTGAAAGTGAGGCATGTTGCCCAAAGGGCTGAAAAGTGATAAAAAAAAGGCAATGGCAGAAACCTGTACAGCCACAGTTTCAGAAAATTGTACTGATTTTGAAACTTGTTGACAATCATGCGTTATTTTTTAAAATATTGAGAATAAGTTAATTATTGTATGACTATTAGTGCTATTTGAAGACTATTGAATATTTTTTAAGTTTGTTTTGTTCAATGTAACTGCTTCAGAACAGCGTCCTAGTCATTAAAAAAATAACAACGGCAAGAACTTATACTTATAAAATTGTGTTGATTTTTGAAGGTTGTTAATAATTATGATGGTTTTGATTCTTTATTACTGTAATATGGTATATATAAATAGAATTAATAATGTAATTTTTCATCCAAACAACAATTAAAATTAGTTTTTCGATATACCTAACCACTTCAAAAGCGCTTTCAGGAAATGGTCCACACACTAACATTATTAAAACCTGTCAACAGTTCTCGTCCAAATGGTCCATACACAAGAGCTTTTAAAATGGGTTCTATAGGATCTGACTGATTTAGAAAATATTTAAGTGTTTGGCTTTCACTTCATTTCCTCGTATTCGAAATGAAAAGTAGTGTTTAACTCGGGGAAAGCCACCCATTTCAGCCTCGAACTATCGGCGCTCTCACTTCGTTCGAGCGCCAAAATATCTCGTCAGGGATGGGTGGCTTTCAACCCTCGGTTAACAATCTACTATTGATTAAAGCTTGGGTGCAATAAAGGTGCAAATTATATTTGCCTTCTGAGTCTGAGTACCATTTTGGACCTCAACAAGTATCCACAGTCTACTTGAAATATCTTTGACGTCGATTGTTCTTGTCAAATGATTTGCACCTATTGCACCCAAGCTTCGATGAATGTAATTCATGATAACATCATAATATTTGCAAATTGGCTTTATAAGTGAATAACGAAAAAGTAAAAAATTATTAGGTTAAGTATTAGGGTCATTAAAAGTAAAAAAAGGAATAATAATATTTCCTGTGGTCAGTAGTTAAGGGCTCACGCGTATGGGCTGGACACTACCGCATGTCTTGATACAATTTTAAGCGCGGTTTAAGACTCCATCCAAAAAAATCACTTTCCAACTTACAATGACCCGTTATATAACTTCTGTGCGAATTGAACATTTAAACAGGATTATGAATCAAATGGTCCGCTAGATCACGATAAAAAACCTTTTGAAATCTCTGTAACAGCCACTTATGAGCACAATTACAGATTTACTTTGCACGACAGAGCGTAACTCAGGATTCACTAAAGGCCGAAACGCACTGACAGCGTATGCCCCATCGGTTCCCAGGTACTGCCTGCATTCTGTAGCAAACATTATGAAGGTATTTGCACCGATTCGCCATACAAGGTGTTGGAGGAATCGGTGCAAATTATATTTTGTCTACTATGTATTTATATCGTTACCGCATCTATTTAAACCATCTTAAATTATGAATGCGAACATATTAACTTTGCCTGTCCTCCTATGTCTCTTTATTAGCTGAACTTTGGATGTTTGGTATGGAGATACCTATACATATAGTTAAAGTCCCATATATGATACTTTATATCCCCGGTAACGTACTTTGAGAAGGTGACACGGAGGGTTTTGGGATGTATAGTAGGTACCTAAATTTCGTGGACTGAAGTTAGTCTGTTAACGAGTTTAATCCCGTTATTCTTAAAACTGAAATCAATCTTCTGTCGTAAGAAATATTTAAAATCCCTTTCTCACAAACATAATTGCCAGATAAGGATTAACTTATCTTAAGGACATATGTTAGTTAACATATTTAGTTTGATATAGGTACGTTTATAAAAAGGGTTGTGTCTGTGTGCGCGCCTCTCTTACACATTCTTCATTTGATTCGATATTAAGATAATTTGATAAACATATTAAGAATAAGATATTAGCACATTCGTGGTAGAATGCAAGCTCGGGTAAGAAGAGAGATAGAGATAGTTCTCACGCTGACCCTGACACTGCGGATTGGGGACGGCACTCGTGAGAGAAGATATTAAATATTAGGTATTGCAAGACTAGAAAGTATAAACTTATCTAATTGAACGGGCGAGTGAAGCGATTTTGTGATAAGGTTCAAGAATTATATAGAATGTTATGGCGATTTTTCGGGATTGAAAAATGTTTTTGAAAAAAGACAATCCCATAAAAAACATCCCATGCAAAAAAGAGGCCAAGTCTGGAAACTCTTCCACCGTAAAAAGTTGTGAGATATTTCGTAGTAATAAGTCTCAGGCATTCTTATTCTTTATTTGCTAGCTAAATAAAATTCTGCAACTTGGCAATCACACAAATTTACTGCATTTATGGATTTTTGCATACCTAAAACTATGTAGTAACTATTGTGTGATTGCCAAGTCACAATTTTTTTTGACTTGATTTATTTATACACTAAACACGAATTGTATTCTAAATTTGAAGCTTCTATATCTGCTAGAAGTGCCTTAGACTTTTGATGATCGGTGAGTCAGTAAGTGACAAAATTAAGAAACTTTGACTAGTTATAATTCTTAAACCACTGGTTCAAATTGGATGAAATTTGAAATATATCGTGGTTATACAATGCGTGCTTGGTTACCTACTGAAAATTCAGACCTCTAGTTTTATCTACAACGAAGTTATAGGGGGGTCGAAAATGGCCTGAACTGCTTCGAGAAAAGGATGGTACGGCCGTGCCGCTCGCTGTATTGCTCGACTTGGCGGGGCACTGCCGTGCCCCCAGATAAGTCACAAGTTCTAAAGTGTTGCCATGTGTAATTTTCTCATACATTGAACCATTCCGATTAGGTAGTTGAGGAGCGTTCTTTTAAGTTTGGGTTTACTCTTAATGGGTGATTGAATCAAGCAGCCAGCCGGAAAGTCGACGCAACTGTAGAAAGGCTCTCGTGGGATTGGATTGCTATAATCCTCGCAAAAACACAATGGCGACATTTGGCCGGGTGCAATTTGTGCTAAACGTCGCTAAACTATGTGTTTGTTCATGTGTAAGGAAGGTTTGTGACGGTGAGATACGTACAGAAGTTGACAATAGTAAAAATAAATTATTATTACATTATCAACAAACTCGGAAAACGAAACGTTTCCACTTGCTTTCGCTATAGATTTTTAAATACATAAAGGCTTAAAAATAATTTGTGATATTTTATGGACCAAGGTATTACAGCAAAAACTCATTTTCTCTATATTTAACCCTACAGTTAAAAGAGCTCCCTCCGGTTGTGGAGTCAGCGAGGTTATCCCGACGCCCTCCAGTGTGGGGTTGTTCAAGAAAGGAGTGTTTATATTCTTAAAGGGTCGGCAATGCGCATTTAACACCCCTGAAGTTGCAAGCGTCCATAGTCCGTCTAATGGTGAGCAGTCACATTAGCCTGTGGATGGTATGCTCTTCGTGTATTAAACGATTCCAAAATGTGTTCTCTCACTGTATATTCAGCCCGTATATCTACCTACCCACTGCTGAGTATAAATAGTAGTTCTCTACTTTATCATGCCACTCTCCTCGGTCCTGTGAAGCAAGAGGTATATTCTACCGTTACGCCACAATTAGCTATTCACTTGTTACCCATAACTGCTCAAAAGTTCCAAACAGGGCTTCGACCACCGAAAGTGCAGCACAATGGCATTCAAAAAGGCACTGATTCAACGAGGGATTGGATTAGTATAACCCTAGCAAAAACACAATGGTCGGCGACATTTGGACGGGTGCAATTTGTGCTTAATGTGGCTTAACCAATTGATTGCTCGACTGTAAGAACTCTTGGAGTAAAAGGTACACCTTTTCCAACCGGAATGTGGACTCCAGCACTTTTATTCAGCTGGTCTATTGCGTGACGTTTCGTATGTTAGGTAGATCGAAATAGTAGATTGTGTCTCAAGGGAGCAAACTGATCTATTTACAAGGAGGGTGGTATATTGAATCCCGAGTGAAGCGAAAGATTGTATGATGATTCTGAAGGAGAATCTTGAACGTAACGATATAGGTAAACAATATACCGCCCTCACCGAAAATATATCATTTGGCTCCCTTGATACACAATCTACTATTTCGATCTACCTAAAAGGTGTGAACTTTTGTGTGAACAGCAAAAACAGGTAAGGATAGTACAACTTTGGTGCCTTATTGGAGGGCAACAATGTAACTTTTTTCTGGGTATTAGGAGGTGTGAAAATGTCATTTCTTCGTATCGGAAAATTACAGTTTATTTGTCCTAACGCTAGTTGGAAAAAACGCGAATTTACATGATAGAATGTATGTATTCTTAACTGTGGTTTAGTCCTATAATACACCCTTCGGGTTCTGATATTGTATCTCTCCCCTTCATTTGATAAACTAGTATAACATTCTAAATATATCTTACTATTTGAACCTTCACCTGCCTGTATTATATAATTCACCTGATGGTCCACTCCACGAATTTGTCGACGAGATGATTTAATGTGGCTGACTTATTTCTTTAATCAAAGATCACAACAATTCTGCAGACGCTGCAACGATTCTGCTGGTTATGAACTGGTAGTCAGCCGTATGCAATAAATGTTATAGGGTTATTCTCAAAAAAGTGGCACCGCCACCTGCCAACAAGTTTATGTTAGAACTTTTTTTTTATAGTGCGACATTTTTACGACTTAATCACCAATACATGTTAAAATACACTTTTTGTCGCTTATCTGTCATACGTCAAACGCGATCGCTGTTCGAGTACTACTTCCTCTCGTGTGCCCTCCCCCCCGGCATGAAACGAGACCTTCAGTCACCAGCTAACACATGTTAGAGTAACACGTCTTTATTGTTCCCCTTGCAAAAATTATGAATTTAAACATTACGTGAGCGGGAGTTTGTAATGGGTAAGTAATCGTTATTTTATTGTTCCCCTTGCAAACATTATGAACATAAACATTACGTGAGCGGGCGTTTGTAATGGGTAAGTAATCGTTATTCTGTCTTCCATATTTGGGTTGTTATGTGAACTAATGCAACGACATTAAGTCATAGAACGTAAATAGTGGCTAACTTTTATGTGCATAGATATGCAATAAAAAAACGAAATACTTTGTTTTTAATGTTGATATCTGTCATTTTGTCCATCACCTGCATGTCGAACACCTGTCAAATGAAAACAGGAGGATGACACTTACGACAGGTGAAAGATCATTATTTGAAAAACCATTGTAAAGCATACATTTTCATGTCCCTGATATATATTCGAAAAAATATACTAAAAGAAGAGACATTTTTATTTTATTTTAGGCAACCTTTCATCAAACTAATGCAGTTTTAAATACATTTTTACAACGGTTTCTGCACGCATGAGCTTAAAATTAATTATACTGTCTGATCTATAAATAACAGCAAAATAAAATAATCACTACATGGATGTAATATTTACGAGTTCCTGCTTAAACTGGGCCCCAACGCAGTAAAATGGCTCACTGTGTTCTCTGATATTCTCCACTCGAACAAACGTCCCGGGTTATTTTAAATGTCAAAGGAAGAAATAAGGAAGAAGCTTCCTGTTACCGCCCAATTGCGCTGCTTAGCAATTGCTACAAACTACCAAAGAGTCTAATATACAAAAAGATAGTACCGCTCATAGATCGAGTGGTACCAGAGGAACAGGCAGGTTTCAGAACCGAGCGGAGCTGCACGGACCAGGACCTAGCTCTGACCACGCACGTTGAAAACGGCTTCCAAGAAGGACTATTTCCGGTGCGGTGCTTGTGGACCTCACCGCAGCTTACGACACTGTATGGAGAGAAGGATTGCTCTGTAAACTGTTATCGTTATCCAACATGCTCTCCCAGCGGCGATTTTGCGTACACCTGGGCTCAAAGGGCAGCAATACCAGAATATGAGTAATGGTCTGCCTCAAGGATCCGTGTTGGCGCCCTGTTCAACCTGTATATCCACGACGTCCCTGATACCGCTGCCGGGAAATTTATCTACTCCGACGATATATGTGTCGGATTTCAAAAACCTGGAAGCTATGTTATCAGGTTATATGGAGCTACTGGCCAGGTACTGTCGAATATGGCGACTTACACTCAGCGCAAGTAAGACAGAGGCGTGCTGTTTACACTTGCATAACCGGTGCGCCACGCAGGAGCCAAAAGTCAATGTATAGGGAACTACAATGAGACACAACTTCTTCCAAAAATACCTCGGCATCACTCTAGACCGCTCTCTGAACAAAAATCTCCTTACCGGTATAGCTCGCAAACTCCAGACCCGAAATAACATCATCAAGAAACTGAGTGGAACGTCATAGGGAGCATGCGCAGACGTGCTGCGCACCTCGGCGCTGTATCTGGTGTAATCGACTGCAAAATTCTGCGCACCGATCTGGCTGAATAGCGTCTACACCACTAGAGTTGACGTCGAGCTGAAATAGACCATGCGACTTATCTCCGGCACGCTCCAATCTTCTCCTTGCCACTGGCTTCCAGTACTGTCAAGAATCGCTCCACCGGACTTACGTAGGAATGTCGCCCTGTTACGAGAAGTAGCGAAGATCCAGAAGAACCCGAGCCTCGTGATTCATACTAAGTTTATGAATCCCACTACTGAACGCCTAAATTCCAGGAACGCCCCGTGCAGCATTTTCTGAAGCCTGACACCTCAAAATTTCGATCTGAAGTTAGAGTCGTCGCAGTCGTGGAACTCCAAGATGGCAGGAAAATTGGGCTCCACAATTACACCAGGCTCCTTGTATAGAAGGGTTCCATCTCTCAAGACGGGACTGGTGTAGCATTAACCGACTCCGTACTGGCCACGGTCGCTGCGCTCACTATATTGTGGGTGGCGGTCGCTTGACGGGTTAAACTACTAACCTGCTCTCATTAATATGAAACATTTTGCAGGTTAACGTCAATGAGAGCAGGTTAGTAGTTGAACCCGTCAAGCGACCGACAATAGGCACAAGTTAGTGAGACACTGGTACAAACCAGTGTCTCACTAACCTGTGCCTATTGTCGATAACGTGGTTACAATATGTCTTTCACCTGACATCGAGGTCGTTTACCTGTCAACTTCATAATTTCAAACGCCTGTATCTTCCAAAATTATGAAATAAATATCTTCCCTCCGCATGTGCACGGTTACTTTAACAGAGCTTTAGCGATCTTAATAAAAAAAAATGTAAAATCGCAATATTTTTGAAAAAATGCAAAAGTGAATCCGCGGTGCCACTTTTTTGAGAATAAGCCTATAGTTGTTACGTAATACCTACAAGTATGTGAAAAACGAGAAAATAACCTTTTAGAACATCAACTCATCGAAGTGGTCGCAAACAAGCTTACTAAATTAGGTGGTCGTTTACCGGCGCAACGACTGGGTATAACTCTTTGGACCAATTTTGTAGCCCAACAAAATAATGTTCTCATGGCTCACCGCAAAAACCGGCCGATTTTTTCTCTCCAATTTGTTTCACGAAACTAGTTTCCAAATGACAAATTAATCTGTTGAAAGTTGTGGGCGGTGTTTTTTTGGGATGTTTTCTGAGGCAACGAGCCGAGGCGGATCGGGGACGTTTCGGGGGCTTAGGCCGCGTCCACTGTCATGGAATGCTACGTAGAAATTTGTATCACCCCACTGTCACGTTCCTCTGCAGCTGACCGTACGTTGAGCCGAAAATGTCGTAAAGGGGTTGCAGGTTGGCTGTGTTACAGAAAGGACATTGCGATATTATGTAGTCGCAACTCACCTAACTTACAGCTCAAAATTTGAGATTCAGATTCGTAACAACAATAAATATGATGGTACATATTATAGATACCTATTTCAAAGACCGAATTAAATTAATAAAACGTTTGAGTTTATTGAAACCTGATAAAAATCTGTCATTCAGAGTGGCATGTATTTGTTCAAACAATCTTCTCTAAGCTAGGTATTAGGATATAACTGGTAGAACAATACTAACATTCACAGCCAGGTACGCTTTTTATAACTTATTTACTTCAAGTACTCCACCGTGCATCCGGCTTTACAATAAGTATAAAATTCGACCAATTATATTCAATTTGTACCGAATTGCATTCGGGAAGTGTCCCCTCGTAAAGTTACCGAGGCGCCCACGGCGGGACCTTTTGTGCCGAAATGTCTGAAAACTTTCAAATAAGTCACGTTAAAAATACAAATTGAGAGGACTATTAAATAAAATTAAAAACGCTTTTCTCAATTTGGATTGCAATATTGATAAGAGAATCCGGTGAAGGAAAACATTGTGAGGAAACCAGCTCTATTCCCAATAAGGTCTAGTATTTCCTCTGGGTTGGAAGAAAACTAATAGTGCCGATCTATGCCGAATCATGGGATTAGGTGTCAAAGCGGACCCCGGGCTCGTTTATTTTTTTATTTTAGACCTTTAGGGGCACAACCGGGAATAACGCTAGAAGGATGATGATTGCAATATTGATAAGAAGCACAAACGTTTACCCGGCTGCGCTACTGCAAAGCCCGGTAATATTTTTTTTGACACGTATCTACTCATTCATAAATATGTGGTAGGTATACTTGATTCCCTCAAATCTTCATAACTACTTTCATTTGATAGAACCTGTAAACGGTAAAAAGCTAAGTTTGTAAAGGGACTGATTTCCTTCTTTCTACCTACTTTCCGTGTAGCCCTTAATTTGTCAAAAAATCCAAGTCCATAGTTGAAGCCTCGGTGATGCAGGACAGCCCCAACGATTCTGGCTAGACAAAAAATACAAAAAGACGGCCAAAGAGTTTGTACAGCCGGGTGGGCACTGCCAAATTAAGGTGACGGTGTAATATGACGAGCATGTAACCAATTTTGTGGTCGCAAAGAGTACCAAAAATTAATTTAATCATCTTTTGCCAAGTAATAAATATAGGTACGAGTAATATCATTGTAAAGAGCTTTTAGTGGCAAAAAGATACTAACTGTTGAGTTTGTATCGGCATTTCTTCTTGACAGTGGTCTTCTTTAGCAGAAACGCTGACGGGGGACGACGACACATGACTCGAACTAAAATTAGGGTTTTTATCTCGCAAACGAATTACTGATTTGAAAAGTGAGTTTTAAAAAACTCATAATATTTTTGAACGAGCTATCCAACGATATACCACACATGGGTTTGACGAGAAAAAAAAATGACATCCCCGCTTGAGGTGTAGGGAAGGTACCCTAAAATAAAAACTGTTTTCCAAATTTTATTCTACTGTTTTGTCGCGTGATTGATTTATATATCCATCCCGAATCACAGTTCTCTAGTAGGAATGGTTACTGAGCTAACCCGAAGACGGACAGACAGACGGACGGACATGGCGAAACTATTTAAAACTATTGTGAATAAAATGTGAAATTAACAAGAATTCAGAACGTTAATTATTGTTGATTTTTAAGATGTTTTCAAATTGAGGGAATTATTTTAATAAACCTATAATTCTCCATTTATAAGGGTTCCTTGTTGAATACGGAACCCTAAAAACATCCATGGCCGCTGCAAAAAAAAACGACATTTTTCTCATACAAGTATACCCAATGCCCTTTCATCGTAATTGTAAACCAAATTCTACAATTTTGAGTTGTAAAGGTGCCATTGCTGCCTACTTGCAGACTAAAATTCATTTATTTACTTAATTTTTTTTTTTTTTTTCAGGATGAGTTGTCATCTCCGCTTTTACATAAGTGGTCGATAAGAACCTACTGAATAAGCCTTCTATTCAACGTACTCGCATTAAACACTAATCAAAGTATGTATATACGTATATATCGGCCATGATTGTGTTTTTTTTTGCCTGTAGCTTTTGTATGGACTTGCACAATCACACGTTATATCAATGTGTAACCGGGCCCCGAGATGCTAATGTTGGATGGAGCTTATGAGCCCAAATATGTTTACGCCTCGAACTGCAATTGTGCGTGGAGCTTTTCGCGCAGTTCTAAGATTTGCGCCTTACAAATTGCGTGAGACGACGCGACGGTTCCTGGCTTCCTCGTAGCAGCTCGGTAGGAAATAATTGGTCCGCTAAATAAGTGTGCACAATTTTGCCAGATTGAAGATTCTTTAAGAATAATTCACGATGTCCCGACCGATTTTGGCCACAGTGACTGTGTGTCATAGATAGGTGTCAACGGTTACCAGTATGAGTAATTGAGACAAGATGAATACCATGTGACCTTTGAATGTAATTCTCTAACTTTTCGTTCTTGTCAGAATGATATCCTTATTGTGGGTTGGCTAGGCACTAACGCAACAATTCACATTTGAAAAAAACGTAAAAATGTTTTATCTTTTCGGACACCAATGTACTTACCTATCGTGTTTATGCGTGAGACAAAACGTACTTAATTGTCAAATTCAATTTCAACCTTAGGATTGAAAAGGAAAAATGAGAAGTATCGCAAAAACATTCCTGTAGCACCCTGCAGGTTTTCATTAGCACTTAAACTGACACGACATAATATGGCATACCAAAACTAAAATGTAATTATGTTGCCCGCTCGCTCTAACACGTCAGCTCGTTGGGCGTGGACGCGAGCACATGTAGGTAATTCTGTGATATAATATGGCTGTTTGTGGAGCCGAATGGAATTTGTTAAGTCTAATAGAGCTCTTATTAAGAAACCTTACCGTTCAGCGAAGTGGCGTCCACGATCAACGCGACACTAATCCAGCTTATTGCAATTGCAGTAGGTGTTGTTAAGTCAAATCTACCTCCTTTAAGTAAGCCGAATGATGCAGAACGGTGTCGTCAAAAATTTGCTTGATACTGAAACCTGTTAGTATGCGATTTGTTGAGTCAGATCTACCTCATATAAAGAAACCGTATGGTTCAGCACGGTGATGTCAACAATCAACGTGACACTAAAACCAGCCTGTTAGTATGCGATTTGTTGAGTCGAATCGACCTCCAATGAAAAACCGAATGGTCTAGCGAGGTGGCGTCAACGATCATTTAAACCAGCCTATCGGTGCGCGATTTGTTAAATCAAATCGACCCCATGTTCACCGATGAGGCGCGGCGTCAACGATCAACCCAACACTAAAACCGATAATGGTACTCGATTTATAGAGTCAAATCGACCTCCTATAAAGAAGCCGAATGGTTCAGTGAGGCGGCGCCAGCGCACGTGGTGGCGGCGCTTTTGTCGGCACATCAAAGCTTCATGCGACAGCGATAGGTACATAGACCATCACCGGGAGATTTTTAATGAGATTAACAGCCAGATTAATTCATATTTGAGGTTATGGACTGGATTTCCGATCGGATTAAAGTAATAGAATGAATAGGTTTTTAAGCAGATACTAAATTTAAATTAGAAGATACTGTTTTAAACTAACTGAACCCCTGTAGCCGAGCGGTAAGGCCAATGAGTTTTTTCAGAAAGCTAATACGTACGAAGTATCATTTGATCATTATTTGGTGAAGGAAAACATCGCGAGGCGTTACGAATTACCTATACCCTCCTGTTGTAAAAATTAAGTCGATTAAAACCAGCAGATTTAATTGACTTAATTTTGCCAAGCACTACATGTGTGTACAATTTTTAAATTTTGCCGGTAATATTGACCATACTATACCAATGCGAATCGGGCAGAATTCTTTATTAGTGTTTTGTGTATTTTCGAAAAATTCTACCGGCTACTACAGAAGCAGAACGTACTGCGAAATCTTTTGTGGATAACCCTCTGTACTCTGTTCACGAGTTCATGGAAATAATGTTTTAAGTAATTATTTGATTTATTGATACCTACTCTAATACTTTCTTGTGTAACATTTATATTGTATTTTCTACTATGAAATCGTAATACGTAAATTCACATCGTTCATTTCTGTTTAAAATTAATTATCCGCTAGTTGTTAAATGACAATACGTAATCGGAGATACTATTTCCACTTTTTGTATTGACACTTTGAATATTATTAAATTTTTATTTTTTATTATTGACGATCGTGATAAGGATTCTTAAAATTTTGACATTTTATGCGGATCTATATTGTAATTTTTATCTCGAAATAAATAAATCTAAATCTAAATTGACGACCTCTGTTGCCTAGTTGGCAGCGACCCTGCCTACGAAGCAAGAGGTCCCGGGTTCGAATCCCGGTAAGGGCATTTATTTGTGTGATGAGCATGAACATTTGTCCCTGAGTCATGGATGTTTTCTATGTATTTAAGTGTTTATTTATCTATATAAGTAGGTATGTTTATCGTCGTCTAGTACCCATATACAAGCTTTGCTTAGTTTGGGACTGTCGCCCAAATATTTAAATATGTATTTAAATCTAAATTTACTCTAGTTCAATCATTCATTCATTCATTCATTCATTTAGTGGACGTCATTCGGCTGATATGCTGATGATGAGACTACATATAAGTTGGATATGATGAGGTACCAATGAGTTTTTCGTAACTTATGTACGAAATATTTACCTTTAGCTTTTGGAAATGATCGCAACGAAACAGGCCTAATATATAAGGCCAGATGGCAGTCGCTTTCTTAAAACTAGTGCCTATGCCAAGTCTTGGGATTAGGTGTCAAGTGAGCTCCTTTAGGGTACAACCGGGAATAAAGTTAGCAGGATGATGATGAGAGACTATAAGATTTTGAATATTGATGACGCCATGAGAATAACGTATCTACTTCCTAATATGGTCAAATGAAGCACTGCCAGCGAGTCAACGCGGGTAACTAGTTTTTGGGGCCTTTGGCGGTGCTTCCAACAATGCGCGACACGTACCGATCGTAAAAAAGGAATAACCATTTAATTAATACAATTAATTATTGATGATTCTGATTACTTTGTAATGGGCGAATAAACTTTTTTATCTCTGGTTGCCACGGATACACCCCTCCTGGATCACTTTCTTGCAACAAATTATACAAGGTGGAACGGAACGATGGACTTTCCCGCAAGAGGGGGATTATTGAGCGCTAGTACGTCACATTTTCCAGATAAACAATTTTTTTTTGACGCGATTTTTTTTTACCTTTGTATGGAGCGTTGGCCGACTGGAGCGACGAGCTCCATACAAAAGTAAAAAAAAAATCGCGTCAAAAAAAAAGTTTTTCTGGAAAATGTGACGTACTAGCGCTCAATAATCCCCCTCTTGCGGGAAAGTCCATCGTTCCCTTCCACGCAGTATGTTATCCTAAGCGGTGTTCGTTAAAATCTTATTGTATGGAGAGTTTGACAAGTTTCTATGAAATGACAGCTGCCGGCGCCGTATTTAACGTTGATCTGTCTGTAATGGGGATGCCGCCGCGGATGCGTCTCTTTAGACATCCGCGGCTGCGGATATTTCGAGGCTCACATCCGCGCATGCGGATGCGGATTTTAGGGCAAAATAATCAAAAATCTAAATAAGCAACGTATTTAGGGTCACGCAGTACTCGAACACATTGCGACTGATTTACAATCGTTGCAAACCTGGCGAAATACGGCAAATCGTCGGATACAGGAACGAAATGAAGGTTCTTAGGTATTGACTAATGACGAAAATGCTGAACATGCGCCCCTTTCTTGTCGCGAACTACTACATCCGCATCCGCAAAAACTCCGCATCGATTTTCGCGGATGCGAAGGCGGATGCAGATGCTGAAAATGCTGCGGAATATCCGCGGTTGCGGATGAGGATGCGAATGTCTGCAACATCCCTGGTCTGTGATCGTTAGTTACCTAACCTAATTTAACTCACCCTTAGATTTGTAAAATTGTACCTAACTCGTAGCTTCGTGGAACGCCACAGACCGCGGCCCGAGCGCCGCGCGCGCAGCGGTCAATTAAATTCGCCCGCGCATGCGTATCGCGACGCCATCGCGTCGCACGTTCCCAGGCTCGACGCCGTGCATAAGTGTAAGTAATTTTACGGATATGAATATTACTCGACTGCGATAAGTTTCTGAAAGGAGGAGACTTTAGCCATATAATTACGTCAAAGTGTGTATGAATTGACAGTAACTGGACGACAACATTAGAATTTTAACAGACAAATTCGTCTACGTCTCTTATTTTATCCAGAGGGGTAATCACGTAACGTTTCTAACGGGCGTTAGGACAATTTAACTATCATTATTCCATATAGAAAGTGACCATTTGATCTACCTGACGCGCGTACAATGCGTTACGTGATCGACAGCAGGATAGCAAAGGGAAATATTTTACTACTTTTTCTTGTTTCGATTATTTAGTGCTATTGTAGCCAGTGTTGCCAGATCGTCCCAAAAAGGACTTTTGGCCCAAAAGGGACGGCACCTTGGAAAGGACGACAACAGGACGGTATGGCATTAAAAGGGACGGAAAACCGTCCTTTTTGGGACGATCTGGCAACACTGATTGTAGCGGCAAATATGCCGCTACAATTTCTTTTGCGTTTCAAAATGGTTCAAACGCACGATTTTGGTACCTATGTAAAGTTGGTAGTGACCCTGCCTACTAAGCTGGAGGTCCCAGGTTCGAATCCCGAATTTAGTTGTGTGATGACCACTAATATTTACTCCTGAGTCATGGATGTTTTCCATGTAACACAAGTATTTGTGTAATATTGTCCTCAAATATTTATTTAAAGCTATCCCATCCCCAAAATAATACCTGCCTACATTACGTATATGATTCAGGCAAACAACTCACAACACATTATTTATTGATTGCACTGACAACTATCACGCACATTGGTGTGGCGACAAACGTATCGTATCTGTGTATTTGTAGACAACCCGCAGCTTAAATGGCTTTCTTTTCTCATAAATATTGATGTATAATGAGCTCAATTATCATCAGTATCATCACATTAAGTATATAGGCAAGCCAGCGGGGAATCGAATGCTATGGACGCCTCGCCAACATCGCCACTGGTGCGTTGAGAAATATTTATAATTTTTGAAAGCGTTTTCTCTCTCTCTTCCTGGAGTCGTTTATTCTTGACTCTTGAGGGAGTGGTCGTAGTTTCATGATGTATTTATTTAAAGTTTATCGCATAATACAAGATAAAGTACAAATGGCCGACTTAATGCCATGAGGCACAGTCAACCACTGGGCAAAACAGAAACATTTGGTGCAGGCATTTAAATTTAAATGAAAACTAGATCCAAGATAAACTTCTATCAAATACATACTGAAATAAACATACACATATACAAAATAATATACACTAATAAATATACATATTACTACCTTTTGTATTTACTGTCGATAAAGCAACCTTCGCGATGACCTGCGCCTCCGATTGCTCCGATCTTCCGCGTCACGGGAACATTTGGACGACGGTGGTTGGAGTCCACAGACCAGTAAACATATAGGATATATGGTGTGTGTTGGAGTCGCATCTTTTATCAAATCACCACGGTTACCTATGAAAAGACGGCGCGCGGGCTGTGTCGCGGCAAGATGGACTGATGTCTTTTTGTAATTAGAACACTCAGAAAGAGATGGATAGTCTATCTGTCTGTGATAATCGTGTGGGCGAACGAGAAGTTTGGACAATAAGTTCCATGGAGTTTTGGTTTCGAGTAATGTTCCCTAAGTTATTGAGGATTAGTATTTACATCGACGACAGCTTCTTCTTATAATTTATGCTACTTAAAGTGATAATACACCTAATGCTTTATACGTGTATTTTTTCACCCTCAAAAATCATAAACGTTAACCTCCCGTACAAAAATGCGTGTAAGTGATGTTTGGCGGTATAGAGATGAATAAATACATAAATAAGGGCAGACAAGATATAAATAAATACAAATGAAGGCTACTGGCGCCACGGCCGCCGCCGCGCGCGCTCTTCTTATTGCCTGGGCGGGACAGAGGTGGCGTGGAGACGCTTTAAATTAATTATAGCTGGGTCACGTGGAACCGATGGCAGTTAGGACGGAAAAGTTCTTGAGTGGCGACCACGTACTGGAAGACGCCACGCGGGTAGGCCTCCCAAAAGGTGGACTGATGACCTAATAAGGGTCGCGGGGGTCCGCTCGTTGCGGGTGGCGCAGGACCGGTCACTTTGGCACTCGTTGGGGGAGGCCTACATCTGTCTTTGATGATGATGAGCTTGGTCAGTGTATCTCGGGAAGTAACTCAGGCCAAACCCCTAACAAAATGACCCGGGGCTCATTATTATGAGCCCCGCAACTGTAACTGTGTACTGGCAAGTTGGTGTAATCACCAACTTGCCAGTTGTCGCCAGACTTAGTAACGATGTTGTTTAACGACCATTTCTGCTTGGCGACCCTGAAAAGTATGCCGTGACGTCATTATCAGATGACAACTGCCAGTATAGTAAAATAGAGGCCTGCAGTCAAGTTAATCTGTTTAACAATAATCAAATCAAAATATTCATAATGAATGCCACTATTTTTATAAGCAATCCTTAAATCTCGCTTGCCAGCGTGGAAAAGCGTAGGTGTACCAACGCATGCGCAATGTTTTAGCTTCAGCGCTATGGCAATGTCTAATTAAAAATAACGAAGGTTTTATTAGGCAGGCGTCCGATGTCTCATCCAATAGCCCCAGTCATTACTCCATCATCTACCAATAACCCGGTTCATTTAGATTACACCAACCAGCAATAGTCCCTAGGGAAATAAACCCTGGTGGGTGCTGTCTCTGTGTGCGTCCGATAATACTCATAAAGTTATAAAGACTGCCCATATAAACAGTTTAGCTAGATGGCGTTTTATGAAAGAGCTCTAAATTGAATATAAAATAATTTGCAACTGCGACGTCACTTATATAGCTTATTAAAAGTATTATTATTCCCTTATTAAGGGCATGCGACGCTGATGGACTGGACAGGGTCTGCGAGCTTCAGCGTAACGTCGACCAAAGTCAGTTTCTAGATAGCAGAATACTTTAAGTGATTAGGTAACTATTAACTGAGCGCTACAGCGACAATCGTTATTTAGAAAAAGTTACCTACTTATCAAATAGTCATCGTTCTCCTAGCGTATTTCCCGCTTGTATTAAAGGGGCCCGGATCCACTTTAGCACCTGATCCCATGACATGGCGTGTTGGTGTTGGAACTCCAGAGTTTGGAGCATCGGCGAAGGATCGCCAGCCTTCCTAATGTTTAGAAGCTGTATTTCGGAGAGTTTTCCGAGGAGCTCCATAACTGGATCCCCTCTTTGAGTTCTCTTTATCGGACCACTAGACGCTGCTTTCCACCCCCGTGTAGTTGAATTTAATCGCTATATCCTCAATTTAGAATTCTCCGGCTAGCTCTTTCGGCTTCAGGCAAGAGTGAACAAGCATTTTCTGGGTCAGCGTCATCCTTTTTGTTTTAGTTTTCCATCAGGTTAGATTACCTAAAGGTCGAATTCCCATTATTAACAAAAATCAAACCCTATAAAATAATATTCTCATAAAATTTGCCCTCTCCACCCCACGCCCTGTCACGTACAAGCTTATCCGATTTATAAACGAAATATTGTATTCGTATAAAAACAATAGCCTTATTATAGGTGGTTCTGGCGTCCGATCGTTTTGCTCTGCTTTCGAGGCAGAATCTCCAAAAAGTTGTCTACATACATTCTTTATTGCTAAATAGTTTTATGCGGGGCTGTGGCGATGGCGCGACTTTTTAGTTAGGCAAATCAAGTTATGTAATACACGTCTCACATTATTCTTTGACAGGTGCCCAACAGGGTCCACAATTAAGTTTTATTCTCATCACTTAGCAACTAAAACTTAAGTTTACCTAAAACCCTGTAAACTAACATTGTATGTATGTATGTATGTAAGCACTTTATTGTACACAATAACAGGTTAAAGAATATACATGTCACACAATAGATCAAAGTACAAAGGCGAACTTATCCCTATAAGGGATCTCTTCCAGCTAACCTTTGAGCAATTGAGAGGAAGGTAGGTAGACCGAGATAGGCAAACTTATACCGTGTACAAAAACACAGAGAAAATGAAAACAAAACCTAATAGGTATTAATTTTAGACAAATAAAAACATGCCAATACATATATAAATATACAGTATAAAATATAATACACACTATATATATCGCAAATATACAATAAATAAATAAATACTATATTCAACCAATTCACAAGTCATTGGAAAGCCACAACTTCTTCAAATTCATCATTGTGGAATGCAATAAATGATTGAGTATTGAGTATTGAGCTCACAACTTCGTTAATTCTGAGACTAGGTCGCGTATCATGACGTATAATTTAATTAAACAAATAAATATTCACTACGAGACAATCTTACTTGAATCCTCGTCGTTAATAGTTATCTCGCTACGCTCAGGCTTCTAATTGTAGGATCCCTCGCTACGTTCAGGATTCAATACACCGCCCTCGCCGTAAATATATTATTTTGCTCACTTGTGACACATACTAATTTTCATACCGACTACGAAGAAATTTATAAAAGATGCTGATAAAATTACTTTACAAATTTTAACAAATTTTCTTAATTTTTATTACAATTTTTTCTATAGGTATTATTCATACATTTTCATATAACGCTGTTAAAGTTAAAACTTGAAATATCTTAGTTTTTAATACAATTTAATAAAATGACAGTCGTTTATTTTATTTAGATCTGTGTTCAATTCGCACTATGCGTAAATGCTACATGCCAATGAATAAATTAAATAAAAAACCGGCCAAGTGTGTGTCAGGCCACGCGCAGTGTAGGGTTCCGTAGTTCCCTGGCTGTCTTAGTTACATCGACGTGCGGTGCGGTTGCGTCGACCGAATTTGTACGAAAATTGGCCTTTTCAATTACACATTAAGTTGGTCGACTATTACTCGGTAACTACTTATGCCTACTTGTTCGTGATAGTTTTCCTTTTAAATTCATTATATGTACTACTGCCACGAATTTTTTCACATCCCCAGTAGTAGCCATTTAGCCGGCAGGGGGGGGGCGGACACACATGAATCGAACTAAAATTAGGGCTTTAAAGCCCAATATCTCGCAAACCAATTACTGATTTGAAAAATGGTTTTAGAAAACCCATAATAAATTTGAACGAGCTATCCAACAATAGCCCACACCATGGGTTTGACGAGAAAAAAAATACATCCCCGCTTTAGGTGTAGGGGGTACCCTAAAAAAAATCTTTTTCCAAATTTTATTGTACTGTTTTGTCGGCGTGATTGGTTTATATACCCACGCCGAATTGCAGTTTTCTAGTTGTAAGGGTTACTGAGCTAAGCCGAAGACGGACAGACAGACGGACGGACATGGCGAAACTGTAATGGTTCCTCGTTGACTACGGAACCCTAAAAAGTAGCTTGAACAGAAAAGTAGCATTTTGATCCCTCTCTAACTTACAAAACTTACTTTTCCGAATGTGAGGTGTGAAAAGTTAGTTTATGGTTCCTTTGTGTTATGGATACTATTTAATATGAGACTTCATCGTCATCATCATCAGCCGAAAGACGTCCACTGCTGGGCCTAGGTCGCAGAACTCGCGGGTGGCGCAGGATTGGCCATTATGGCACTCTTTGGGGTAGGCCTATAAGAGACTTCCTTCTGCCAAATACGAATAAAATGACGACCCTAGAATCGTGGTTCTCGTCGTTGGAGATGTCACCAGCTGTTGTGGCACTGACATCCATCCATTCTTTTTAACATAACATAAATTCATGCCTGAAAGTATTCTCGAAGCCGGTATTCCCAAAAAGGATGGCACATGAAATTAAATTGTGAGTTCTAGATACCCCAGATACTTAAAATGGCGACAAATTTCAAGAAATTAAAATTTCATCTGACATATTATTCTGACACGTGGCCACAAATCATGGCACCCCGTGCTCGTTAATGTGCCGCTCTCACAGGACGACCCGCGAGCTGTGTCGCGGCGAGATAGGCTATCCGTCTCTTTCTGATTAGCACGCTTAGAAAGAGACGGGCGGAAGCGACACAGCTCGCGGGTCGACACAGCTCCGTTCTGTCATAGCCTTGCAGATGGACAGGCCAGCGCGCGAAACTGATTTAAGTCGAATTAGAATGCGAAGTAAGCCAAGCGGTCGGTTCATGAATCAGAAAACGCCATTCACGCTTTTATAAAATTCTTTTCAGCCTGTGCGTGCCAAACAAATAACAACTTACATTTTACACATACATACATACAAACATTACCTAGTCGGTCCCAAAGTTCTGTCACAAATGAAAATAATGATAAAAACAAAAGTAGCAATAATTTTTTTATAAATTATATACCGATTTAAAGTACATTTAATAAAGAATTAAAATTACTCAAAATTATTCAAAATTACCTCCTTTGTTTTTAATACAGGCCCTTAATCGGTGCGGCCAGTCGTCTATCGCAGCACGCACCATTTTCATATCTATCTCAGTGACTGCTTTTCTTAAAGATGACTTTAGGCTCTCCAAATTTTTATGTGGTTTAGCACAGACCTTCCCCTCTAAGACCTGCCAAATTTTATAGTCCAAAGGATTAAGGTCCGGACTAGAGGAAGGCCAATCTTCGTGTCTTATAAAGTCGATTTTTTGACGGTCAAACCAGGCTTGAGTGGTCTTGGCTTTGTGTGCTGGCGCAGAATCCTGCTGGAACACAAAATTATGTTCCGAAAATAGCGTGTTGGGCAGATCTTTGACAACCTTATCCAAAACTGTCTCTTGGTATACTTTCGCACTGATTTTGACACCTTTTTCGCAAAAATGAACCTCAGTTGGCCCGTAATAAGATACACCCAACCAGACCATCACTGATGATGGATGATGCCCATGTTGCACCCGCGGAACTCTTTTTCCTGCTTCTTCAGAGCTCCTAGCGTACACTCTATCATTCTGTTTATTGTACTTCTCTTCAATATCGAAAATCTTTTCGTCTGTAAAGAGGATATCACGGTGTCGATTTTTCGCGTACCGCTTTAACAACTTCCGGGATCTTTTAAGCCTTATTGTTTTTAGACGGGCATTAAGTAAGTGCCCACGCTTTTTTTTGTATGCTCGTAGACTAAGATCTTCGTTTAAAACCTTTTTGACGGTTTTTCTACTGACACCCATCTGCAAAGCCATCAATTTCTGTTTTCGGACAGGGTTTCTTGCTATGCGCGCCTTGATCGCTTTGATCACTGCTGGTGTTCGTACGGAGCGAGGCCGGCCAATTATTTTCTTGTCCTCAACACTGGAGACTTCATTGTACCTATCAATAGTACGGTACACAAACCTAAGCGTTATTTTTAAATTTTTGAGCAACTTGAAAATCGTACTTGGCGAGTGCCCACAGCGGTGCAATGCTAAAACAGCTATTCGGTTTTCTTTCTATGTCCACTCCATCGTGAGAAATTGCAACGAATGACTGTTTTTTGTTTTAAAATAATTGTCAAACATTCAAAAATGGAATGCAATAAAATTTTCTTAAAATCATCTTCTAAATTTAAAAATAATATGCCAGTGACAGAACTTTGGGACCGACTACGTACGTATCATCATCCGCGCCACCCAAGGCTCGTTCTGAGGAGTTATCGTACTGTTTCGCTTTTATTATTTCAATAAATATAAATCGAACAACACCCGTCGCGCCGCGGGCCGGGGTTAAGAAGGCGTAGAAATTACCAGGCTACGATTCAGCTATTCTTAATACTGAGAGTGGACATGCTACAGATTGACGAGGTAGACCAAGGTTAGGATCTCTTTTTCCGCACTTTGTCCGTAAAAATGGGACCATTGTCTGTGATGTGACGTAAGAATCACTTAGGTGGATGTTACACTGCGCCGCATCTCGGGACAGAGACGCGGAGCTCGTTGTATGCAAGTACCTCAGTTTGTATATAAATTCCGTGTGGTACGACACACTGCACCGCACCTCCGTCCGGCGAAATTTGTATGCAACTCCGCACCTCCGTCCGGAGATGCGGCGTAGTGTGACATCCGCCTTACTGTGCAGTAAATTACCATGGTGCTGGTTTTAATCTACGTCCCTAGTAACAATGATGTCATATAAAAAACCGGCCAAGTGCGAGTCGGACTCGCGTTGCAAGGGTTCCGTACATCACAAGATTTTAAACAATTTTTTTTACTAACGGAGCGTTTTTGACGTTTCATAAAATAAGCTGATTTGATTTTTGTAAAATACCGTATTAAGTCCGACTCACGCTTGACTGCACATTTCTAATAGGTTTTCCTGTCATCTGTAGGTAAAGAATTATTTTGAGTATTTTTTTTAAATCTCTCAGTAGTTTCGGAGATGAAGGGGGGAATGATTATTTTTTGGCTATTTTCTTAGATAATTTCTAAACGAATTATTTTAAAATTGCAAAACTGTATTTTTTAATTTTCTCATTTCCCCCCCAAAAGTGGCCCCCATGTTTATGCCATGCCCCCAAATTCATTTGTTTGCGTCACATGTTCCTCTTTGGGTCACAAACTTAGATATGTGTACCAAATTTCAACGTAATTGGATCAGTAGTTTCGGAGAAAATAGGGTGTGAAGGACGGACAGAGAGACGCACGAGTGATCCTATAAGGGTTCCGTTTTTCCTTTAGGTACGGAACCTTAAAAAGAGGCATGATAGATAGGTATTCGCGCTCCGGTAATGGCAGACGAAAACTTGGTCAATTGACCAACCTCACCATATAATTGTTTCTGTTTCGTTCCTAAATAAGTATACCGTCCTGCTTTCACTTGTCATCTAGTATTTCATATAGGTAACATATATCCCAGTTTTATGTTACATCATTGCTCAAAAATGTATCTAAAATTTTTATGTTACAGCGTTACAGGTCTAAACAACGACCACGTCTGCGCATGCGCGCACGCCATTAGGAATCCGTTTGTGGTGCCGACGCGCAGCCGATTGGCCGGCGTCCGATGCCAACGAGTCATTTAACAAATTAACGATGAATGTTCAAAATATCGTGTTGTTACATAGCTCGGATTACTTCGCCATTGATAACGGATAGTTTGATTCTGTAACTTTTAAAAGAGAATGAGGAATAAAGCTAAGCAGGCGTCTTTCCAGACTCCGTATCATGATCGGCCTTATCACGCGATAAGTGACAAGATAGAGCGTCCGTCTCGTTCTATTGAACGGTGTCAGCTAGTGACGGACGCTCTATCTTGTCACTTATCGTGTGATAAGGCCGTCCATCGGTCTGTACACAATACAAAAGTCAACGGTTCAGGTAATTTAAATTATGTATGAAAGTGATGAGTCCTTAGGGCGCTTCTACTCGTACGAATCCAGTACCAAAATTAGGCCTTACAGTGTCCACAATTCCACATTGAAAGACTCATCCTTATCCTTACTAATATTACTAGCTGATGCCCGCGGCTTCGCCCGTGTGGTTATAAAAAAATGTAACATATTGAAATTTTCCCGTAGGAATTAGATGTTTTCCCGTTGGAAAAAAGGACAAACACACACACACACTTTCGCATTTATAATATTAGTAAGGATAAATGCGAAAGTGTGTGTGTGTTTGTTTGCCCTTCTTTCACGTCGCAACGGAGCGTCGCATTAATGTGATTTTTTGTATGGAGATAGTTTAGAAGCTGGAGAGGGACTAAGCCTCCTTTTTGCAACGGGAAAACATCTAATTCCCACGGGAAAATTTCAATATGTTACATTTTCCTATAACCACGCGGGCGAAGCAGCGGGCATCAGCTAGTACTAAAATAACTATTGAGAACCGTGCGTATTTAGAGAAACAATCCTACTACCCAGTCATAAAACCTCTGCATCCCTGGATTGCGACACCCCTCCCGCTTCCCTTTTTAGGGTTCCATACCCAAAGGGTGAAACGGGACCCTATTACTAAGACTCCGCTGTCCGTCCGTCTGTCTATCTATCCGTTGTCACCAGGCAGTATCTCATGCACCGTGACAGTTATACAGTTGAAATTTTCACAGATGGCAACAGAAATGCCGCTATCACAACAAATACTAAAAAACCGAATAAAATAAGTGTTTAAAAGGGGCTCCCATACAACAAACGTATTTTTTTGCCGTTTTATAGATAACTAGCTTCTTGCCGCGACTCCGTCCGCGTGGAACTCGTTTATATCGTAGCCGGATACAAACTTCATCCCCCATTTCACCCCCTCAGGGGATGATTTCCAGAATAAAAACTATCCTCTTTCCTTCCCCGGGATTCAAACTATCTCCATATCAAATTTCATCTCAATCGGTTCAGCGGTTTAAGCGTGAAGAGGTAGCAGACAGACAGACAGACACACTTTCGCATTTATAATATTATATAGTATATATAGTATGTAGTATATTATATAGTATGGATGGACGGTGTACACTTCGTGCACGAGTCCGACCCGCACTTGGCCGGTTTTACCTCCTTGCGCTCGTTATATACGCTCAACGTCGGACCCAGAGTGCCGATATGCGCGCAGTGCAAGGTGCGGTGCACAAATGATGTGACGGATTAACGTGCATGACTGTTGCGAAACGGGCATTTATTCGAGGGATAAATAATAACAGTCATGAAGCTTGGCCGCACCGACAACACATAATATTTAGCATGGGAACAGAAAAGTAAAAAATAATCCCATGTTAGGTTATGTTACTGTCTAAGTCATCAAGTGCAGGGGTCGGCAACAGGACATAGGTATATTGAATTCAGAATTGCCTAAGTCACAAATAAATTAGAAATGCGGCCCGCGTCATTTGTGTTAGCTCCTATGTAGCCCTTGGTTAAAAGGTTGCCGACCCCTGATCTAGTGGATGTGGTTCGGTTTTATACTTTCTCCTAATGTAAAGTAACTGTTTCTTGCTACCTGTGTATTTATTTTAATAAAGACCTTCGTTAAAAATGTACAACTGCAATCCAATTGAAAGTAACAACTGTAGTCACTGAAGCTACTTGAAAAAAGAAACGAAAATAATATGTAATCATGAAAGCTTATACTTAGGCAGAAGCTAGCACACTATAATTATTCAACTCAGAACAATGCCAAGCAATAATTCAAGGCTCCCTTGTAGGTACTGAACAGAAAATTGCCACGAAATCATTTTTTTAAACGTAAATCACACAGAGGTGCATTTCGACACTGTCCTCTAACTTCCCGTGACATCGGCCATCTTGGGATAATGACATGATGTAACGAACTTTGCCATTTTTTCCACTTTGATTTTCTATGGTAAAATGGAGTAGCATTCGACAGCATTTCTATAACACTACGAATCATCACAACTTTTGTGATATGGACGCCATTTTTCTATATTTGCCGTAAATAAACCCACTTCAACTTTTATGTACAAATACTACGGTTGACAAGTTCTCATGCAAAACTGATTACTTAACTGGTTTTTTCTTTCCTGAACGGCTTATACTCCTTGCCGGTCCTAGGGAATTTGTTAATGTCGAAGTTGTTTTTTTTTAATACAACGACGGTGGCAAACAAGCGTACGGCCCGTCCGATGTTAAGCGGACACCGCAGCCTATAGACGCATGCAACTCCAAAGAAGTAACATGGGCGTGGCCGACCCTTGAAATGTTTGAGGATTCGCCGTGTTGACAGCTGCAGGAACAAATTCCCTCGCGCTCAACACAACGCATCCTCGGGAGCTCTGGCGACCTTGCTCACCTCCAGGAACACAACACTACTACACTTGGTTGTGACTATTTCAGACGAGAAGAGAGTTGTTACGGCAGAATCAGGCTGGGGACCTAAAACGAATAAATTGGACAGCACAGACAATGTCGAGACACATATAAACATTATGAAAAGGAGGTAGGTAGGTCGGACGACAGTGTTAGCCTGGCAAACGAAAGTTAAACCCACTAGATTCAATTACGCTGCAACAAGCTGCAACACTGTTGGTCACATAATGTTGGTATGAATTTAAGCATTGCCGCTTATTCAATCGAGTGGGTTCAATTTGCATTTGCCAGACTCCAAACATGCTAATATAACAAACTCTGCGGAAAAGACCTTAACAGAGCGTTTAATAAAGATGGGAACATTATAACACGCTGTTAATTTCGAAAAACGAAAAATAGTACCTATTTGCACAGCTCGTTGACGATATCGTCACTTCATAAAGGAACACACAGCGAAGTCACAAGGTATCAGTACCACAAGTCGAATAGTGCTTCTTCTGTGTTGCTTTCGACCGCACGTAGTAATTTGACAACCCCTGTCTTGTGCATAGTTAATGTGTCCTATGCTGTCTTTACTATCGACTAAATCACTAGGCACGATTTTGTCCGGCCATTTTTACATCAATAATTTACCACCCTTGTACTTAAAAATACGCCGCTTAACCCTACCACAACTCCTTCATCTATTATTTTATAATCCCCGCGGGTGCTAATGTCACGCCTTTGCTACCTTTTCAGAACAACAATCGAATAATAATCACTCAAAAATCATCTTTAACTGCATGTGCTTAAGATTAATATTCGATATGCAGCGTAAGAGTAGGAAAGGGGTTATATTGCACACGCTTCTAAAGAATAAGTCTTCAGGTGGTACGGCAAAGTTAACTATGCACTAATTACTATCCTTATCGCGTCGCGTTAGGACGCAATTCTGTTTGATTTGTGGATAAGTGATAAAATAGTGCAAGCTTAGGTGACAATCGTGACGCCATGTTGGTTTAGTTTGTGGGGGGAGGGTGGGGTGACTAATGCCAGGTTTATACCACTATAATTGGCTTGGGACGACGAATTTAATACGTATAAAGGAAATCGATAGGCATGTTTTATTAAGAAGCCGGTGGAAGTTTGTAACAAAGTTGGGAGTTTTACGAAATGTCTCTAATTACCTCGGTGGAATTAGGGATTAATGAATAGGGAAATTAACGTTTGAGTGTGACAGACTGAAATGTACTTTGACATGAAGATCAAAGTGAGAATTTTTAATGGACAATAGCAGCGTTTAATGTTTTGTTTTGTGTTAGCGAAAACCACGATTTCTTATATACTTAGATATAATTTTGCAAGGCACTGCACTGTTTTAAGAGTCATTTGTCATTACTTCATTAGTACCTATTCGTGCGAGTAGTAAAGTTTTGATTTTTATATATGTAGTGGAATTAGCTATAAAAAAGGTACCTACTATCAAATAGGTACCTACACCTACCTAAATTGTTTTGTCCCTGTGCTCGACACTACCCCAATAGTTGGCACTTGGCAGCCTCAACCATAATTCATGCATATCTATAAAAAAAAAAATTAGAAAGAATCTTACACAAATTGAACTAACCCCATTGTAATCTCAATGAGGCTTGTACATTATTTTCTTTCTTTCACAAAAATATATGTAATAGATATAGGTACTTAAATACATAGAAAACATCGAAGACAGAGAAAAAATATTCATGCTCATCACAAATATTTGCCCTTATCGGGATTCGAACCCAGGACCGATAGCTTCACTTTCGCTTTTAGGCAAGGTCACTGTCGACTAGGCTAAACCAATTACCTAAGGTGTCATTTACTGAAATTATGATGTCAAACATTTTATTAGACAAATACCTCTCTAAGGGAGCGACCACACTGGTGCTTAACGCTGCGTATACGCGTTGACGTGTCGTATGCGTCACGTATTCTTCATACATTTTGCTGCGTTTTACGGTGCGTTAGCGTATTTTGAGCAGCGGTGTGGTCGCACCTTAAATGTGCAAAAATCTAATAAAGCAATAATAACACTTAAATATTAAAGTAGATAGGTACTTTACCTACAGCTTAAATCAAACTGATAGAAAAAAAAAGTAAAACCTACAGTATTTCATAAAAAAAACCAAATAGTACGTGATATTGATCTGACATTTTAAAATTCGAATCCTATAACTTACACTTTACCACACAGTAACAAAAGTTCAAATCTTTTTTTCAAGATCATTCTCAGAAGTTTTTCGAGTAGCGACACAGAGACGCGGGGTATTTCATATTGACACTGGCCGGAATATTTCGAGGGCTAATTTTGAGCACTCGAGGTAGGTTAGCTCTCGAGGGCAATCGGCCGGCCCCTTGGGGTGAAGTGTTGCCATACAAGCTCAGGTGAGCTTCTTTACTCGTTGGGAAGTTAGTTTTTTCTTGGCCTTTGCTTGCGTGAGGCTAACCTCACGCAAGCAAAGGCGCAAAAATCGTTGAAATCAATGAATATTTAGATATTAATTGATTTGATTTGCTACTGATTTTTCAGCTGGTTGTCGCAGTACTTGACACTTTTTATCTGAATTCATAACTATAGGACAACTATTAGGAAGTAAGTTGGCAAATTTTTGGGGAAGTTAACTTTATACCTAAATAGTAGTTTAGATTATTTGTTTGAGAAAACAGTAGGTGTTTGGGATTTAGGTTAACATTCGAATAAAGGCATAGTCCATCTTCAATAACGTAACATTTCGACGTAACAACGAGCGTTAGGATAACTGAACTGTCATCTTTCCATGCGAAAAACGACGTTTAGATCTACACAAAGTAAGTACGAATCGTAACGCAATCGACTAGCAGAAATACGTAGGTACAGTTGCGATAGCGTCCCATCTAAATGAGTTGAGAGTACCTAATTAGGTTCTACGGCCAAAGCCAGAGTCGACCAGTTTCAAAACAGTATCGCTTGCAAACGTTCATTTTGGACTTGACCCACCCCTAATTTTCTGACCAAAGAGAAACAAAGATCCTTTTTTTTCTTATGGAACGGTTATTGTTTTCACGGTTATAGTTTTTTTTTTCACTTTTAGGACAATTGTTCAATTGTGATAAAAAGTAACAAAAATAACAACCAAAAAACACATTTCATTGGTGGATGAAAGACAGCAGATGTTTGTGCACTTCACAATGTGCCTTTTAAGGTGGTCGACTCTAGCTTTGGGCGATGATACCTAACCTATATTAGAGTTATCGCTGACTTTATGTGTTTTAAAATTCTGATATAGCCTGAAGTTCCAAACAGAAATCGATTCCAATAAGAATACGTACGGACCGACGGAGCCACAATAGACGCGCTAGCTCTCGCTCGAGTGCGCCGTCTCCATAACACTTTTGGGTGTCCGGCGACGGGGCTACGCGGAAATCTCACTCAGCGAAGGGTTGAGTGAGAATCTAGTGAGTTAATGGATACCAGCAGTCACTTGTCTCATTATTGGCATTCTTCTTTATGAGGCGAGAGTTATGGAATAGGCCGAAAGATCTAGAATACGAACGGATAGACGGAGCCACAATAGACGCGCTAGCTCTCGCTCGAGTGAGCCGTCTCCATGACACTTTTGAGTGTCCGGCGACGGGGCTACGCGGAAATCTCACTCAGCGAAGGGTTGAGTGAGAATGTAGTGAGTTGAGGGATACCAGCAGTCACTTATCTCATAATTGGAACTCTTCTTTATGAGCCGAGAGCTATGGAATAGGCCGAAAGATCTTGAATACGTACGGACAGACGGAGCCACAATAGACGCGCTAGCTCTCGCTCGAGTGAGCCGTCTCCATGACACTTTTGGGTGTCCGGCGACGGGGCTACGCAGAAATCTCACTCAGCGAAGGGTTGAGTGAGAATCTAGTGAGTTGAGGGATACCAGCAGTTACTTGCCTCATTATTAGCACTCTTCTTTATGAGGCGAGAGTTATGGAATAGGCTGAAAGATCTTGAATACGTACGGGCAGACGGAGCCACAATAGACGCGCTAGCTCTCGCTCGTGTGAGCCGTCTCCATGATACTTTTGGGTGTCCGGCGACGGGATACGCGAAAATCTCACTCAGCGAAGGGTTGAGTGAGAATCTAGTGAGTTGAGCGATACCAGCAGTTACTTGTCTCAGTATTGGCACTCTTCTTTATGAGGCGAGAGTTATGGAATAGGCCGAAAGATCTTGAATACGTACGGACAGACGGAGCCACAATAGACGCGCTATAGTCCGGTACGCGAACACTGTAATTTGTCGTCAAACTAACATAATTCCCAAGTCGGTTTTTTTTTGTTATCAGCTAGAGCACATTAAGTACTAACAGCGAAATAGACCCGTCGTTTATTAATATCTTATTATAAATTCATACTGTATGCACGCGCGTCCTGTGCCACCTGGACCCCAAGGCCCCAGTGAGTGTCTCGACACCGAATGCCACTAAGTTATAATGAGGGCCGAGACACTGGTACTTGGGCATTTTTGTAGCAAAATAAGCAAAGTTTGCAGGTCATTTTTTAAAAATAAGTGCGTACCATGTATAATCTTATTAGACATCTCTATTCATCATCATCATCATATCAGATAAAAGAAGTCCACTGCTGGACCTCTCCCAAAGAGTGCCAAAGTGACCGGTTCTGCGCCACCCGCATCCAGCGCATTCCCGCGACCTTTACCACGTTATCGGTCCACCTTGTGGGGGGCCTACCCACGCCGCGGCTTTCGGAACGTGGTTGCCACTCGAGAACCTTTCCACCCCAACGGCCATCGGTTCTACGCGCTATGTGCCCCGCCCACTGCCACTTAAGTTTAGCGATTCGGAGGGCTATATCGGTTACCCTTGGTTCTGCTGCGGATAGCCTCTTTTCTGATGCGAACACGCAGAGAAACACCCAACTAGCCCTCTCCATTGCTCTTTGGGTGACTGAGCGTTCTAATGACGCCAACGGTAAGCGACCACGTTTCAGTGCCATATGTTATCACTGGCAACACACACTGGTCATAGACTCTTGTCTTGAGATACTGCGGAATATTGGACGAAAAATGTGTCGTAGCTTCACGAAAGCTGCCCAGCCGAGTTCTTTTCGACGATTGACCTCTTTCTCGAAGTTGGACCTACCTAACTGGACATTCAGTCCTAGGAATACATAATCGTGTACAACTTCGAGCGTAGTTTTTATTATTAAAATTGACGAACATGGTAGACATTCTTGTAATCTTGACATGTATGCTATACACCGTGGGCTGTTTAAGCCCGACCGATTTTAACCATAGGTTCCTTAGCTAAAATAGAGTAAAAAAAGTCGTACAACATGTAGTCCGAAAATGCATAGTTTTTTAGAAAATCGCAATTTTAAGTATTTAACAAATTGAATAATCTCAAGTAAACGCACCCTAAGAATGTGACGTAATTATTTGCACTTAATTTTTTCTACGCAGAATCACAAAAATCATTATTGGCCAGTATCTTGTTCCTAAGTTTGGTGTTCAATTACAGAAAGGTTTTATTACGGAATGTAATTTTACGTATAACGAACACGCCATTTACCGCTGAGTGCCAGTGTAGTTAGTACTCGTATTATGTATCAAATTATTATCTTTTCTTTATCACATACACGTTTATCGCTAAACTAGACTTATGTTTAGATTCTGCATTTTATCAATTATCACTAGAGTGCAACCTATTATACCTACATAGTACATTACGATAATAGAACTGGCCGGTAAATTGAACTTAAATAATGTCAATAACGTCAATGTCTAAAATTATTTTTGTGACCAAAGTAAAGATTCGTTCACAGTGAACTGCGATGCCTAATTGATTTACTTTGTTTCAAAAATTAAAAAAATATAAACTCGTAATTGGACATATGTTCATATAACATTTTTTACTTGAAATCTCGTCAGGAATATGTGGTTGAAATCGGTCGGGTTTAAACAGCCCACGGTGTATTGTAATTTTTATCGTGTAATAAATAAATCTTAATCTAATCTAAAGTGTCCTATTGTAATGGGAGTTGGTACTACATTAAAGTGACACCTCTATTAAATGATATAATTCCAAACAGGCAGGTTCGAACTACTAGCGAGCACCCGTAGTAACGCAGCAAGGGTCAAGCCAAGTGGGGGTAAGAAAGGGGGCATAGAAAGGCGGGTGGGGTAGAGCACTCGAGGGGTCACCCCGGCATTGGCTTTTGACAGTCCGAATAGCGGACTCCTTGGTATGCGGGCGTTACTGGGATTGGTCCGTGCAACAGAATTTCGTTAATTGTTTCGGCTAAGGTGAATGTGCATGTTGTTAATTCCATTGCTTCGATGAATGGGGTGATATTCTAGGTCCATCCACAGACAATGAAAGCTTATATGAAACAATTCATTGTTTCACCAACAAATCTTTCACCCATTGTTTTCCCAGACTTATCATGGCAAACAGTAAACTTTTAGGATGGGTATAAAGCATTTTTTAAACTCGACTTAATGGGTTCTATTACAATGACCAAGAAGTACCAAAAAAAAAGTTTCTCAAAAATCATTTACGAAATAAACATTCATCGAATGGAGGACATTCGATTGATCCTTTGTCGATTAAATAAAGACATCATGCATATTTTTCAAGACTTTTTTTTAGACTTAAACAAAGAAATAGGAAACCATCGACACTAGAAGAAAAAGCCTACGGAACGGAAGGTGCAATTGTAACTTATTGTTTTTGATTCTGTGAAAAACCAGTACCTACATACATATTTATATTCAGAGGTTTCTATTATATGCTTTACGACAAACAGTAAAAATTTTCATTGAGATGTCATGATAAGATTAAGATATTTAACTTTGAATTCAAACTTGACTTTGAGACGATATTTTTACCCACGAGTATTTAAGTTTTTAGGGTTCCGTAGCCAAATGGCAAAAAACGGAACCCTTATGGATTCGTCATGTCTGTCTGTCTGTCTGTCCGTCCGTATATCACAGCCGCTTTTTTTCGAAACTATAAGAACTATACTGTTGAAACTTGGTAAGTAGATGTATAATTCTGTGAACAGCATTAAGATTTTCACACCGAAATAGAAAAAAAAACAATAAATTTTAGGGGTTCCCTTATGCTTAGAACTGAAACTGTTTTTTTATTAACCCCATACGTGTGGGGTTTCTATGGATAGGTCTTAAAAAAGGATATTGAGGTTTTTAATATAATTTTTTTCTAAACTAAATTGTTTGCGCGAAAGACACTTCCAAAGTGGTAATATGTGTCCCCCCCCCCCTGTAACTTCTAAAATAAGAGAAACTTAAACCTAAAAAAATACATCATGTATTACGATGCAAACTTCCACCGAAAATTGGTTTGAACGAGATCTAGTAAGTAGTTTTTTTTTAATACGTCATAAATCGTAAACCGCAATTTACCTTTCATTCAACGGATAATGGTACGGAACCCTTTGTGCGCGAGTCCGACTCGCACTTGGCCGGTTTTTTAGATCGCTGTTCAGTGAAATGAAATTGTTAGTTGTAAAAGATGATTCTGGGTGGTCCAGCTAAGTAGGAAGCGATGCGGTCAACTGGCAGTTGACTGCAATCAGCAGGTCATCGGATAGACGAACGGATTAATGTCTTGATGAATTGGAATTGGCGATGAGTTGACGATTAAGGGCTGTTGCGGCAGCGTGTGAAACAATATTGTTTGATTATAGTTTACTAAGTTCATAACGAGATCAACGCCAGGGTTTAAGCCTGTGCATTGGAAATTATCGCGTGCTTTGAAACGCCATTCTGACTAGATTAAGAATCAACAAGGTCTGATTTTCAGATATATGATTTTTGACTATATGATTGTTTATCTGATTTTATCGATACATGATTGCTTAAAATTTTCTCGATAGAAAAAAAAAACCGAAGTTGGGTCTGTATTTTCCCTTTTTTACTCAGCCTACTCAAACGATACATTATTTTACGACACAATCAAGTTAATACTATAGTATTTTATCTCATCTAAAATTTCACTTTATGAAATTTAAATAAAACATATCTAAGTCAGTTATTTATCGAAATTTGTCCAAAAATGCCATTCCCGAAGAGTGTTCCTACTCTTTTTCTCGTGCGCGGAAGGCATCAGCGTGTCTTGTCTAGGGGGCACGTTCGACTCAAATCAAGGCATCGCCTTAAGCGGTCGCCGGGGCCAAAATCGGACCATGACAGATATATACATGTATGCGAATAACAGAACCACATTAAAATAATTTCACGAAGTAGTATTTGAGATGACTTAACGCTACATATTTTTTGGATTCAGATATGATAAATAAAGAAATATTAGAGGACTATCCTTCACAAATCGAACTAGCCCCATAGTAAGCTCAAAACCCCTTGTATAATGGGTACTAGACGACGATTTATTATTTTTGTACTTATCAAAATATATAGAAAACATCCAAGACTCAAACGGCTCATCATAAATATATTTGCCCGTACCGGGATTTGAACTCGGGATCGTCAGCTTCGTAGGCAATCTACCCACTAGCCCATTATATTCAGTAAAGGAGTATAACGAACATTAAATAATAAATAAATAAATAAATATTTGGGTACAATCTTACACAAACAGACCTAGTCCCAAACTAAGGAAAGCTTGTACTTATATAGATAAATAAATACTAAAATACATAGAAAACACCCATTAACTCAACAAATATTCGTGCTCATCACATAAATAATTCCCTTACCGGGATTCGAACCTATTAAACATTAATAATATTACTGTTTTAAACATTGTAAATCGTTATTTGTATTTTTAATTTTTCGTTTATTAAGGCAGGTATAGGTACTTAACTACTTTGTTATCCGACGATCTTTATCATGTTCGCCTATACCCTCCTAATATGAAACTGACACTTTTTTTTCTTGAACATGACATAAAAACCTTCAGGCCAAGACAATATAGAAAACGTCAGTCAAGTAAAATATCCAATTTAGAAGCTATCTATACTTAATTCGACGACAAACCCCCGAGCTGTATCGATTACAACATCACAACGAATTTGAAGCGAAAGAGTAACATGTCATGATACCTTTATAAAAAAAGAACACGTTTTTTCTAACCTCAATTTTTTGAAAATCTAATTCAACCTAGTTATGTTTTGTTTTTATGTTGTCGTTTCTATCAGCGGTAGAAAAGGGATCGTGTCATGATATGTTCATAAAAAAACATTTGCTATCTCAAAATAACGTTGAGAAAGATTCAATCGAAACTGATTGTGCAGCGTTTTTTTTTTCTATTTAGAATGTGATCTTGTTTTGACAGTGCTAGAAAAAAAGCGTATTTTTTCTAGTTGGGTATAATTAAACGGATACAAAAACTATATTTTTCATAATTTTTCTAAAGATATCCATAACACCACGTGAGAGTTCTGGCGTATGTATGTACTCTCTGACACACATCTATTCTCCAATAAAAAGGAAGCTTATTGGTTGAATCGGTTATATGCAATGGGTAGGTATTAACTACTTTTTATTAAAATTTAGAGTGTCTATAAAAGTGGATAGGTAGGTAATGCACCTTGCATGAGATTATTAATATATAGATTGGAATGTCACAATGCGTTAGTAGCATGGAATTGCGTTTTGGAACGGAGTCTCCGGCCGAGAACTAGTTGAAACATCACAATTTTAAATAAATGAATAAATAGTCAAAATTCGAACGAAAGTATGTCAAGGTCATTTCCCCAATCTCCAACAAAGTTAAGATCGATTAACTTTGCCACAGATTCCTGTGACAAATTTGTAGTCGTCTAATGAATTTGTTCGGCGTTTGGTAGTTTAGGCCGAATTCTTGTCGGTCGAGAGTTTTGTTTTTATCGACTGCCATTTCGACTCGAATCGATGTCGCTATCTCGGAATCTGTTTCAGTCGCCGTTTTTGGTTGTGTTTTGTTTCGGGGTTCTCAAAGTTTACGAAGTAGGTACACTTAATATATTGTATTGATTGCTATATCAAGCCTTAGTCGACTATAAAATAAATAGCTCGGTAGCTTAAAAATAAATAACTAAACCACAACCACGAATAAAAAAAGTTGAAACTATAACAAAAACAATAAATTTATGTCAATTATTGAAATTATAGTACGCGATTGTCTCGTTCGGTTGTGCCTTTATTATTTTGCTTGTCAAGTCTGGTTAGTCTGAGCTAGGCTGCCTCAGCAGCATTCTGAGGGTGTTGTTGTAAGTAGGTACCTAAATGACTACGTAGAGTAATTCGGGGTAAAAGCACGCTGTGGGTATAAGATCGCAGTGCCCCGTTCTCCGAGAGGGGTGAGGGGGCGGAGGTGCGCTAAGGCACAATTCTGTGTCGCTTGCGTCGCTATTACGGAGCCACGCCGGTGGCACAAGCCGAGCGAGTGCAAGTCGAGACAGGTCGCGAAATAAATAAACCGCCGATAATTTGTTTAGTATGTGAGCTCGGGAAAAGTTTGTGGCTCATGGATCGTTGGAGCTAAACCAGGAAGTCTGTAAAATTCATCTTGTTGTTATTCTAGTATATTTACAGTAGATAAAAAATATGTAATAATAATTAATACGCGACTTATGACCGATTGTTCATTTTTTTTCGTTTTGGGTAAGAGTGCGAGATCAAAAGTACGCACGCGAAATTTTACCCGCCTTGCGTACTTTTACCCCAGCTTAAAATAAATGATTGCATAATTGTAAAATATTTCTTATTATTGCAGAATACACCAAAATGCCTAGAAATTATATAAGGAAGACACCAAAACGTGCCTTGATCACAGAAGATGTAATAAAAAAAGCTAAGCAATTAATGAAAGATGGAAAAAGCCAGAGAAGTGCTGCGGAAACAGTTGGTATCAGTGAAGTGAAGGTGCTCTAAGAAAGAGGCTAGTCTACCCTACCCACGTGCCAACATCTTTAGGTCGATTTATACCCACATTTACCAGAGACCAAGAAGCTCTTTGCCTGAGATACAGGATAATCTTAGTTCAGGTGCATTTAATTAATTCCCCTAACATGTAACAGTTGCAAGCACAATGTAATGTTAGCAATAAGGTTATTTCAATAAATTATTCTTATTCAAATTATTCTTATTCTTATATAATTTTGAATGCGTAAGGTTAACCCGCATGGGTAGTTTTACCCAATGGTTTGCTTAATTTTACCCGCATGGAGGGACAAGAGTACGCGTAGGGACTTTTCTACTTTTAACGCATTTAGGGAAAAAACTATTCAATTTTAAACATAGACCTGCCTAAATAATTAAAATAGATTAGATTCTCTAAGTATGTTATAAACCATCAATTTGAAAATAGCAATTTTTATACGTTTTTAGGACCCGAGAAAATAAAGTGTGTGCTCTTGACCCGAATGACTAACACGTATTTAATACATAATGTGTAATCCTCTACGTGAATTTCACCAACAGTGTAAAACGGCTGACATATGCCTTTATAAAGTGGCATCTTTACTTGATTCTTACAGCGTGCAAACTTGTGGGCAAGCATTTCACAAAACATTTAACTAAACCTGACCGTAGTCTATATAATATATTATAGAGATATATGTCTGTGAGATAGTAACTTTGTTTGTAGGGGGCAAGCTCCGGAACGACTTATCCGATTAAAAAAAATATTTCAACTGTATCACTGTATATACATAGAACGGACCTTCATGATGGACACGGCTATGCGCCTGGGTTATGTTATCTATTACCTATACTATTCTGTGTCTGGGTTCTCTATAATAAGCGAGCGGAGCCGCGCAGGCAGCTAGTATTACAACAAAACTTTGAGAACCCCAGTCACACACTACCCGCGCCAGCGCGGGCGCCTGCGCCTGCACCGTTTATAAATCACCGCCATCTTGAACAGCCGCTCCGAACCAAAACGACCTATGAACCCCACCAGACCAACACAATAAGACGTTCTGTGCCGAGCGGTGTAGATCGCCCGATTAACCAGTCAACTGTTAACGAACATAGATCCTTCGTGTTCCTGGCTACCAGCACAGACGGTGACAGTTAGAAAAACAAAACACTGTCGGATCTTGAACAGATTCGATTTTTAAATGGAACCCCCGGGGTAATTTGTGTTAGCTTTGCGGACCGCGCTCTTATTAGACATTTTATATTAGATTACGTTTGCCATAAGTTCATTGCAGTAGTGTAAGTTTTACGAAATTTGTGGTTAGAGTAAGTTGGCCTATAGCCTTTCGTAGGTTCAAAGTAAGCGTGAGTTACCCGATCCATTGCCATTTTATTACTTATACTTAGCTGTTGATAAGACGTCCGTCACGTTCTAACAAGTATGCGAGTGCGAGAGTGACGGATGTATTATCCACAACAATAAGTGATAAAATTAAAAATGGTAGCCATGAAACGATTGGGGCTCGGAGCACTACAATATGACAATGACAGTATGCATTCGTGTCATAGTCCTAATAGCGTGTCATAGAACCTGAGCCGAGTAGCCGCGTTTGGTGTCGGGTTAGAATTTCACGACCCCCTTTCTTCGCGTGGGTGTCGTAAAAGTCGACTAAGGGACTAGGAGAGGGGGAGAGTATATTGACGATATGCGTTCGCGTCATAGTCCTAATATCGTGTCATAGAACCTGAGCCGAGTAGCCCCGTTTGGTGTCGGGTTAGAATTTCACGACCCCCTTTCTTCGCGTGGGTGTCGTAAAAGTCGACTAAGGGATAGGGGAGGGGGAGAGTATATTGACGATATGCGTTCGCGTCATAGTCCTAATATCGTGTCATAGAACCTGAGCCGAGTAGCCCCGTTTGGTGTCGGGTTAGAATTTCACGACCCCCTTTCTTCGCGTGGGTGTCGTAAAAGTCGACTAAGGGATAGGGGAGGGGGAGAGTATATTGACGATATGCGTTCGCGTCATAGTCTTAATATCGTGTCATAGAACCTGAGCCGAGTAGCCCCGTTTGGTGTCGGGTTAGAATTTCACGACCCCCTTTCTTCGCGTGGGTGTCGTAAAAGTCGACTAAGGGATAGGGGAGGGGGAGAGTATATTGACGATATGCGTTCGCGTCATAGTCCTAATATCGTGTCATAGAACCTGAGCCGAGTAGCCCCGTTTGGTGTCGGGTTAGAATTTCACGACCCCCTTTCTTCGCGTGGGTGTCGTAAAAGTCGACTAAGGGATAGGGGAGGGGGAGAGTATATTGACGATATGCGTTCGCGTCATAGTCCTTATATCGTGTCATAGAACCTGAGCCGAGTAGCCCCGTTTGGTGTCGGGTTAGAATTTCATGACCCCCTTTCTTCGCGTGGGTGTCGTAAAAGTCGTATAAGGGATAGGGGAGGGGGAGAGTATATTGACGATATGCGTTCGCGTCATAGTCCTAATATCGTGTCATAGAACCTGAGCCGAGTAGCCCCGTTTGCTTATCGCATCCGGAATCTTGGGCAAGTCACAGTTTGGATCGCGTGAAAGAAATAAGTAGATACAATTCCGATTTCAATCCAATGCAGTGTTTTAAATCGAGTACCCAAAATGTATGGTAATTGGGGTGACGTAATAAAAGTTAAAGTGTTGCTCTTTTAATTACCTTGGCCCCTAAGAAATTGCTAAAGTCGTAAAACAGATGGTTAGTAAAATTCACTTCCCTTTAAACAAACTCTCTTATCTGTAGCCTCAGAGGACATTCATAAAATTATACAACAATTTGTGAATGTAGTGCAATAGTCCGTGAACAATAATAGATAAACATTTGTTACAAATACAAATAATTTATTGTATCATTATCACTATCCCAGTACCTATATTAGTTATTTTTAAATTAATGGTTTAATGTAATTGACAATGTGATGATTAATACAAAAAAAAGACATAACATAACATAACATAACATCACCATATCAGCCAAGAGACGTCCACTGCTGGACATAGGCCTGCCCCAAAGAGTGCCGCAATGACCGGTCCTGCGCCACCTGCGGTCATCGGGATGAAAAATGTTATATGGCAATGATAGGTTGCTAACCCATCAACCACAACACACTGCAACCCTATTCCCTTATTCTATTCTTACGAAAACCACGCGAAGAAGGGAGTGGTCCTTGTAACCCGACACCACACGGAACCGTTGGTACTTGGAAATGGAAGAATATCTCTATCATACATGATAGATGGTTGCTGGACAGCGGCGCTACCACGAAAATCGAAGCGCGCCACGAAGTTCGTATACATACATCTCTGTCACTCGAGTAATGTAAGTGCGATAGAGATGGAAATACACGAACTTCCATTTTCGAAGTTCGTGATTATAGCTCAGGAGCGTTACAGATCGACCCAGCAATGTATGTTGAATTGACAATAATTAGGACACATCTTAACGTCTGGTAGACCTAAATTTTTAGTATTGGATTTTAAACATTTTTAGTATTGGAAAGTGAGTGTTGAGTTGTCCTAACGCTCGTTCGAAAAGTTACGTAATCACCCCTCAGGTTATAAGACCCGTGTTGATTGCTAGTCGACACATAACTCGAAGCAATGACACCCTTCACTCACCCGTAATGTCCTTTCTGAAATAAGACTTTAATCCTCGAATTACTTCCTGAAAACATCCATCAGGAACAAAATTAAATAATCGTGCTCATCCCACAAATAAGAGCCAAGTGTAAGAGGTCTTTAAAAAGTCACGAGCCGTCAAAAGTTACTACAAATATATTTATATAGGTAAGTAAAGCCGAGGAAAAAATAATAAAAATAGGGTACATCTGTAAGGTTACACGTTTCAATTTCCTTCGCCGTACGTAGCGCGGCTTTTTGTCTAAGTATAAAAAAGAAGCGAATAACATGATCATCTAATTTCAAATTCAAACTAAAGTACATCAATAATTGATGAAAAACTGCTATTCATAGAATTTTACCATATTTTAGCGATTAAAGATGCCTAATTTAATTCATAACTCGGACAAACATACGGTTTCCTCGGTGCCCCTACCGAGTAAAAAGCGTTTGCCTTTAGCGCTTAAATTATGATCATACCCTTAAGTACAGGAAATCTCCAATATAGCAACACTAATAAAATAATATAAGGGGGTCTATACACGTATCGGACAACGCCCGTGCAGACCTAGGTCAAGAAATTATTTATGGTCCTTGAAGGGTCACCGTCACATTACATCCATTTCCCTCTAGAAGTGGTTGTTAATTTTAATGTAGGTATTAAGGCCAAAAGTGTGTGACCTACCAATCGTTAGAAATAAAGTATTATGGGGAGCAAGGGAGCCGCCTCAAATTGCCCAATATACTGAGCTGTGTAACAATTTTTTAGCTAGAATCATTATCATATTATCATATTTTTAGCTAGAATCATTTAATAAAACATATCATAATTTTATACTTATCACTTTCCATACGCGATAACATTACAAAACATTCTACGTTTAAAATAGTTTTATTTAGGGCCGAGTTTTCAATTCCCAGATAAAACTATCTGTCAGGAAAAGATGGTGATAATTTTAACTGACGGATAACTTTATCTAGAGATTAATAGGTTTTTGAATTAATAAAGGATAATTTACACCCATAATATTATAGATGAATATATCAATGATAAAACCGAAACAGAATAATATATTGATATAGCGTGCACTTTGATCACATTCACTGATTCGTTCATTGACAACTTTTTGTGGATGTGTGTGTAACCATTCACCTCAACTCTCCTGCCGATACCTATATATGCCTGGTGACGACGATCCATCACGTAACATAAGCTTGGTATGCACGATCGTCTTCGACGTGCGTAGACTCCTTAAATCGCATGACCAGTCAATTCGTACATTCCGTTTATTAGACCCCCATCGACTTCCCAGAAAAACCAATTGAAATTGGCTAACTGATTGCGTTTTTAAAGTAACATCTGTCAATATATCTAGCGACCACCTCGAGATCGCTGCCTCCATACTAAGCGGACTATCATAGCAGGAGCCACTTTCCTCACCCAGCTTAACGAGGCAAGAACGAGACAGAAAATACAAGATTAGACAAACGCGAAGGAGACGGCACGAATTTACTTCGCTCAAGCGAAAGTAGAAAAAGACGGTCTTATGTCTAAAGTGGTGTATAAGAATGAAAGGAATGACGGTCTGGGTGGCCACCCCCCACGGTTGGCCGATGACCATAAAAATGAGTATAAAATTGAAACATCAATATAATAAGCAATCAAGGAGAGTCAGGCCGGTTCTAATTATACGGGCGAGCATCGATATAAATTACTTCATGACCAGATACAGTTGGTTCCAAAACTCTTGGGGCTTACCAATGATTGTGAAACATAATTTTAACTGTAAGAGATTACGTGACGTATTGGTTCGGATAAATTACAGTGTTTGCGAAGCTGTAGACAGAAATGTTTCGAAACTGACCTGATTTATTTCGTAGGAAACATTAAAAATAATAATACCATAATCAGATTTTTTCTTGAGCTGGAAATAGAAACACGAGACGATTTCGCTTTAGTCGCTACGACAAATATATAAACTAACTAGCTTCTACCCGCTACTCCGTCCGCGTGGAACTCGTTTATATCGTAGCTCGATACAAACTTTCACCCCCTCAGGGGATGATTTCCGGGATAAAAACTATCCTATGTCCTTCCCCGGGATTCAAACTATCTCCATACCAAATTTCATCTCAATCGGTTCAGCGGTTTAAGCGTGAAGAGGTAACAGACAGATTTATAATATTAGTATATTTATAATTATTATAATATTAGTATGGATATACTAAAGAGGAAAATTCTTTGCGATTGTAATTGAAACTTTGTATGTAAGATAACCTCTTATCTGATTTCAAAAATTCTTTCACCCGTGTAAAGAATGGACTTTCTGGATGGGCAGAGGCTTTGCTCCGACGGGTTTGCCTGCGTTCTTTGCCATACCCGGCCGAAGCCGCGCGAGCACCTAGTCACGGATAAAAAGGTTCATATTTAAGTTTCCCGTACCGTACATGCAAACGAAAGTATCTTAGAAACAGCGAATAAAGTTTTAATTCAGCCGATTATGAAAAACAGGCAATAATACGAGAATATTATATGAACCAGGTTTGATTAAAATTACTTTGTTATAGGGTCATTATGCTGGTTACGCGACCACCTTCGGTTAGCGACCACCTGAAGGAGAAGGTTTTTTTTATTGAAGATACTTAACAGCAATTCTACAAACCCTATGAGACAGTCGTAACATGCATTTTTTTGTAGTTTTAGAATAGAAACCTACTAAAAAAACGAGAAAATATCCTTTCAGTTCACCGACTCAACTAAGTGGTCGCTAACTGGCAAATGAAATTAGGTGGTCGCTAACCAGCGAAATGACCCTACCAAGCTTTTAGATCTAGTTTGTGGTATTTACCGTTTTCGTATTGTCTAATTATATATTTTTTTTAAATGTGCGTGTAGTAATAGTTATTTTTAAAGCCAACTTAGACATGATTTGTTTGTTTACATAACCAAAATAAATGCTATTTAGCTTGTAATCATTTGTAAGTCCTTATTTCTAAGTACTTACGTTCCAGTTCCGTTGCCTAACAAACACGTTTCCGCGCAACAAAATAAAGGAAAACACAATTAATATCAGGTATGAGAACACACTATAACCACCAATAACCTCGTGTCATAACTGGGTAATGCTTATGTTTAAATTCCCCCCCTCCAAAGTCAATTCGTCGAAAGTAATATTTAAATTTCGAAGACATACGTCATTTGTTTCTTAAGACGTTGGAAGGCTCGAGGCGGAGGTGCCGTGATGTTCAGTTTGTTGGTTTTTCGACCTTTGTTTTTTATACGGAGCCAATTTTCGAGTTAAATGAGGTTGTATTAGTATGGAACGGCTTCAAACTTTCCAAATTTTGAGGTGTCTTCAATAGGCGTAATTGTTAGGGTTATAGTGCTCTTCAAGTAAAGCTGAAAAGTTTGAGCTTATTCAATTACTAAATTCGTTATAAGTACGTAAGGGTGGTAGGATATGGTGACCATTTATCATCGAGCGGGTCGTAGGTACACTATAACGTAAACGTAAACTATAAAGTAAACTATACGACTTCTATAATTATTTATGAAAAGTAGGTACCTACACTGTCTGTTCTTCTCAGAACTTTGAAAATGCAAGTTATTCTCACGCCGAATTGAGAACCCTGTTCATCCTATTAGAAGAAAAGTGTTCCATATTTTTAATACAACTTCCGTTCCATTACTTAAGAAAAGTAAGTAAATGAAACTATAAAAAATTGCAACCCTTTTTTTCTTTATTAATCATAATCATATAATTAATTGAACTCATGTAAGTGTAATCAACATTAAGATTTGGCAAAATAAAGTTTACGATTCTGCGTAGGGCTAACTTATTTTTTTAAATTCTGATATAAAAGTACGAACAACTCTCCATTAAAAAGACTCCTTTAAAATAATGCTCCACACGAATCTTATCCACATAAATTCCCGAGTTATCATTAAACCCACAAATTTGGCAGTCAGCACGCCGGGGCTCCCATAATTTACGTCTGCTGGTGATAATCACGTGCTTAGACCTCCTCGGCTGCTCTAGCTGATGTGGGTGGCGACACAGCACAGTGTACTCTACAGATGTTTCAGTGCCTAAAGTTGGTATTCCAGCTGTCCATCTTTGTCCAATGTGCATATGATTAAAGAAATTGTATGATTTGATCAAATATATTATATGAGGAACACTACTACGGCGAAGAAATTTGATCAAAGATTGGACATGTGGAATACCGCCTTGCAAAAGACCACAGCCATAATAACACTACTACTTGCTTTGTAGTAGTGTTGTGTTCCTGGAGGTGAGCAAGATCGCCAGAGGTCCCTAGGATGCGTTGTGTTGAGAGCGAGGGAATTTGTTCCTTCAGCTGTCAACACGGCGAATTTTCAAACATATCAAGTGTCGGAAATGCGCATGTTACTACTTTGGAGTTGCATGCGTCTATAGGCTGCGGTGTCCGCTTACCATCAGGCAGGCCGTACGCTTGTTTGCCACCGTCGTTAAATAAATAATACCACACCATACCCGTGTGGTGTCGGGTTAGAATTTCACACCCCCTTTCTTCCCGTGGGTGTCGTAAAAGTCGACTAAGGGACCAGGGTTGAAGTGTGTTGTGGGCGATGGGCTAGCAACCTATCACTGCAATATCACATTTTGTCGATCTTTTATACCCACATTTATGCTAAAGGTGGCGCTGGAACATACGTTTCATGTGCTCTGCCTACCCCTTTTGGGAATAAAGGCGTGAATGTATGTATGTATGTATGTATGTAGGTATGAATACCACCCTAACACAACGCCGCGATAGTATACGAGACGAGAAAATCCGGTTGGATTCGCGAGAGAGCGTCGCGGATTCGTGCTAGAGACGGTTGTCTCTCTCTGGTTTGCTTGAGAAACTGAAGGCGCCGAGTCGCGTGCGGCGCGCAATAACATCAAGTTGTCTCCTCCTGCTCTCGTCTAATTCTGACTGTCAGGCAACATCAGTAAGCGTCAAGTCAGTACAGCGCAATAAGTCCTCCTGGTTCCTGCTGACTTGACTAAATATCATTGTTATTTTCAGAAAATGACAGTTCAGTTGTTCTAACCCTCGTTCTTTTACCAAATCACCCTTCTGCTCGTTCGATAGATTGCGTAACGTTTCGAACGTACGATTGGTAGATCGAAATGACTTGTGAGGGAATGTGACAGTTGAGTTGAAGCAAAAGCAAAGTTGTAGTTGAGGCAACCAGTTGCCCTCCCAACTGGTATTGTATGGTTGAGATTATCTAATAAGGCCGACATTTTATAAAACTGTCACTGGCATTAAAGTCCTCTTCCTTGGACGGTAGAGTCGTTTTTTGAATGGACTATATTGATGCAATTCGGCCAACCCAAATAATCTGAAGTAGGCACCTATACAGTCGAGTTCTCCAATATCTATATAGCCAACCTTTGAAGAATATCCTACTAATATTATAAATGCGAAAGTTTAGATGTTTGGATGTCGGGTCCACGCGGACGAAGTCGCGGGCGGAAGCTAGATTATAATAATAATCACATTATACTTCGTCTCCCAAGGGCCTCTACGTGTTGGATCTCCCCACGCACGCCTTTTCCCGTGAATTTAAACCGGAGATACAAAATAATAATAAAAATCTTTATTGGTACATAAGATAGTGCTTTACATAAATCAGGCTTAGACTATTAGGGTTTGTATAAACATCAGACCCCGTAGCATGGACGGCCTTATCACACGATAAGTGACAAGATAGAGCGTCCGTCACTGGCTGAAACCGTTCAATAGAACGAGACGGACGCTCTATCTTGTCACTTATCGCGTGATAAGGCCGACCATGATACGGGGTCAGGTCAGCATATCTTGACAGTCTTTATTGGTTATGACACACGGATTTCAAAGGTTGTCTGTATAGATATCGGAGAAGTCATCTGTACATCTGTGTTAACTTAGTCTCGTATAGCGTGATAGCCGTCGATCGCATATTGATTGCCGTCCAATCGTCCGCTCGTGACCGCTACAGCCATAATGTCTCTCTTCAAGCCAAGCTTTCCGAACTGAGGCGCAATTACCTCAAACTCGTGATTAGTCATTGCGATTACGCGGTAACCTATGACATTTTCGGACTTTCGTTTTGATGACTCCGGAGTCATTAGAAACTCGGGCAATGGGTTTAATATATGCTGGTTGGTATAACTAATTGGCTTAATTTGATCGAGATTTCGTCTCGTCGATTACTGGCGTTGCATTACAAATGTAGGTACAACAACAAGCAACTAAATAAAACATAGCGAACTTTTTAAGCACGTTACAGTCTAATTCTGTTTCACAAAAAAAAAATCACAAAAAAATTTAACCGCCGAAAAAACTGAAAAGCAAAAAATAATAAACCTTTTTTTATTTAGTTTAATAACTCTAAGTTCTTAAACTATTGTAAGTATACCTAAGTATATATTTTTGTAATTATTTTGAGTTTTTAATTAACCTTAATAACTAAGTTCTTAAGTTAATCTAAGTGTACCTAAGTAATTTAGAATCGGCGCCAAACACAAAATTATCAAAATCGGACTACTCTGTAAAAAGTTATGCGTGGTAATACATTAAAAAAAATAAGCGTCGACTTGAGAACCTCCGTTTTTTTCGTCGGTTAAAAATAGATGAGTTCTTATTAATATAAGAAAACGAGTAGGAAAGTAACGTTTTCGGCAAGAACTCGATTTCACATTGCATTACTATTTCTTTTCCGATTAGATATACCGAAAACCAACTGATGCTCAGTGTAGGTATACCTACTGCGGTATTTCTCAGTTTTTCAGAACTGTTTCAACGGAAACTCAAAGAAGAATGTACCTTATAAACTGAACCTTACCTTATATATACCTTATACCTAAGCCTACATAAAGAATGTCAGTTGTCAGTATTTTTGAACCCGCGAGCTCTGACCACCCATGCTGACCACACTGAGCTTCATAGGCTCAAAACAGGTGTCCAACTGTACATTTTATCGAAGTTTTAGCTCCTCGTCATTAATTATCACGGCGATATCCGATATTTATGTCTAAACGGTGCTACATTCTCACGAATACCTCTTTAACGTACGTTTCCTGAACAAGATTTATATTTCGCATAAAAAAGTCACCTATTAGATTCCTAATTAGGTCGAGAATACCTTACTCCAGTTTAATAACCGTGGGTGTCGCAGCGGCTGACAGTTTGACGTGTAAATATAAATCATTTGATAGTTTAGTTTAGTTTATTTCATTTCGTTGTACAATTTTCACATGATAAAGTACATTTGACTTAAATTATATTACTTATCGTACAGCGATCGTCGAGGAATGCAATGATAATGAAAATTATATATATGATAAGGTATATACAATAAATGTATTCAAATTAAATTAATATAAAATAAAACGTAATTTCAAATACAATTCGTATACAAAAAATCTGCCATGTTATTTCTGTGTATAATCAAATCACAATGTCAAAGAAGTATGTGTCAATCGATATAGTACCAATCAAATAATAATAGAAAAATATAAACCAATGTCAAAATCCTAATACTAATTAATAACTAATAACTAATGCAAAAAATAAAATAATAATTCAAAATAGTCTACTGTTGTACAATTTCATTATATTCATTGACTGAGTAAAATTACCTTTTCAATAAAAGGTTCTTCAAATTACGCTATATATACCTAGTTATGTTTGAATTTGGGCAGGTATTTGTATAGCTAATGTGGGTTCATTCGATATATCAGCCCCAATCGATGAAGATATTACAAAATATTTCTTGAAACTACAAAGGTGTTACAATATATTTAGTTAGTAGCAGCCAAATTAGCCAAATATATCGTCACACATCCTTATTTACTCCTATAGTAATAAAGACTATTACGATATATTTCGTGTCATCACGTTTGCGCAGCAACGTCGTGGCACAATGCCGGCCGCGCTACGGCTAAGAAGACCGCGAGAGCCGAGTTTAACCGAAGTGGCAAGTGAAACAGGCCTGTACTAAGTGCTAAGTGTCCGCCTGATAAGAGTTACTGCCACTGTCAACGTAGCTAATGTTCGAAACCCAGAAGGGTTGAAACGAGTCGTGGGTCGTTTGCGAGGCAGCCAGCGCCCGCCGCGGTAGATCGATCACCGTATTATCACCTGCAAGATACCAGACACTTGCGACCGTGGAGTCGCTATTCGTGATCTAATAATTGTGGTTTCAAACTTTATTCAACCCAGTAAACAAACAAACAAAAACCCAGTTCCCCCAGGGTCAACCCAGAGTATTAGACACCCATTTTGTATTTAATTCAGTAATACTTTTCGATAGTCTAAAATTACAAAAAACTAATAAGTAGGTTACATCCATATTTTTCTCAACAAATACTTCATTCAAGAAAAAAACGGAACCCTCATCCTCGAGTTGAAATTAAAACAATATACTCTAAGGTCACCAGTCCGATGAAAAAAAATTAACTTCTAAGTTAACGTAAAAAAAAGATGCGGGCGTTTATGCCGCAAAAAACGTATATTTCGACACTCTCAAGGAAATCAAAATTTATAGGATGCTTTCCGTTGACCAATAACTATGAAATTTGGCAAGTAATATCGTCTTATACTACAAGTACAGGGAAAAAATTGAAAACATAATGTAATTAAGTACTTACGTAATGCGTTTTCCTGCACACATTAAGTTTTCGTAGGTGTACTGACAAGGTAAGGTTGGGATGTAGGTACTGACAAGGCATAGTTCCCTGAGTAATTCCCAGCTTTTTAGGCCATATATTGTAAGAACTGCTCGTTTTTGCAGGATGAATATGGACTATGTCCGCCAGACCAGTGGAATTGCTTCATTGCTTCTTCCATCTAATCTACCTAATCTACTCTAATTTACCTACAAAACATGCAGAACCGTGTGGACGCGCCTAAAAAAAGTCGCACACGACTACAACAGCTAAATTAATTCTTAACAAAACACGCAGGTCAACAGCCTCTCCGCGCCTCTGTTCCTAAACGCCGTCACGTTCTAGCCCATCTCATTATCGAGTTGTAGCTTTAAGATATAAATAATGCCTCGGACGCGGCGAATTGACGTGTAATCATGGGTATACTGATTATCTCCAGTATGCTGATTAGCGGTAAATATAGATATTACCACCGCGCCTTGGGTGGCGCTGACACACGGTTCAACTCGAATATTATGAGATTGAGATGCGTGTGATAGGGTTCTATGAAGTGATTAGGCGTAGCTCGGTTTAGATTACGTTAATGAGAACGGTGGCGTTGGGAGTTTGGGCGTGGAAACGTACCTTTAATCGAGAGTCATGGAATTTCAAGGTTTTTTTTTACAACGGCGGTGGCAAACAAAGCTAAGGACACTTGCGACTCCAGAAGAATCAAAAGCGCGTGTACGACCTTTATAGACCTGAGGATTCATTGTGTTGTTGAGTATAGAAACTTCTTGGTGTTAATGCCTAGTTAGTTGCTAGATGGCAATCTGCAGGTCGATAACGTAACGCATTGTACGCGCGTCAGTTAGATCTAAATGTCAATTTTTATATGGAAAAATGACAGTTGCATCTACCTAACGCGCGTTCAAAACGTTACGTGATTGCCCTTTGTAATAGGAGATACTATTTCCACTTTCTGTATTGACATTTTGAATATAATTTGAGTTTTATTTCTTATTGTTGACGAGCGTGATAAGGATTCTTAAAATTTCGACATTTGTATGAAAATCTATATTGTAAGTTTTATGTCGAAAAAAAAAACGTATTTATCATTCATTTCATTTCATTTATTTATTATAAAGTCATGTACATTTTATTATTAAGATGTTACATACAATAATCCAGATATTTAGCCAGATATATGTAAGGAGAGTGGGGCAAGGCGGGGTGACGGGTAAGATGGGATGGCGGCCTTATATGGCGACACACCTGAGTAATCAGAATCTCGCTAGTGCCTGATGATGCGCCGCGATGATGTTAATCAGCTCGCTCAGTGACCGGATGGACAAACGCTTTCATTATTTTTTTAATTGCAAAAAACAGGTTTTGCCATTTTCCTAAATATATTTGCGTTGCATTTGGTTAGCGTTTGTTGCCTTAATATAACCAGCACAGGTTTGGTGTCAATTTATTCCTATGGATCAACTATCACGCCAACAGATAAATACTTGTCTGGTTTCAAATACGGCATTGTAATTTTTTTATAATTTGCCGAATTCCTTTAGGCACGAGGGGGCAAGATGGGGTCTTGAGTAAAACGATACAAAAAGAAAAGGGTTACCAAAGCTAAAGCTCGTTAATCCATGTCAAGTAGCAATACGTTAACAGGTAGCTTTCCGCCTATGGCTTTTGTAAAATTCTGAAAATGTGCACCATGTCTCAGTACCCCATGTTACCCCAACGGGATACCCCATCTTGTCCCATATGGGTACCCCATCTTACCCTATCTACAGGGCAAGATAGGAAGATGGCACCTTTCCGGGATTTTTTTATTGAATTATGAAACTAGTTCCTAATTGGCATTGATTTTGAATGACTGGTTACCAGGGATAAATAATAAAATAAAAAACCTTTAAAACAATAGCTTTTTTTAGTTTTATTGGACTTGAAACGTTAACTACCCCGTCTTACCTTACCCCACTCATTTGAGACCTTAATTTCAATAATAACCCTGCTATGAACTAAGATCGAAGGTGGCAACGATTGGGACAGAGTCCGAGAATAACTTAGCTGGTGTATTAATAAAAATGCGAATTCTTTGGAACATCGCATACGTTTCGGGAAACCATTCAGTTTAATTGAAAATTCAATAACCACTATGTGTATATTACAAAAATAATAATATAGATCTTACCAACCTGCCTTTAGTAAAGACGTCACATGATGCAACATCTGATGCTATTGACATTGATTAATATAATTGACATTGGGGGCTCATTTATAAGTACCTAAATAACATTTTCATTCCTGAAACTCCGAATTTCCATGATCACACAAATGGCTGTTGATGGAACCCATTGGTAATAGTAGTTTGAACTAAAATATGTGAACACGACTTATTGTTAAGCGCATAAGGTTGCTCTGATATTTTTTAACGTTTAGGTACGTAGGTACATATATAGGGTCATTTGTCAGCACGTCTATCATGGGACGGCCGCGACATACTCGTACTCTCGATTTTTCTCGCATTATACCTCTTGTTCTAAGTGTTCTAAGAAGAGAGAGACGGATAGTGCGAGAAAAATCGAGAGACGCCGTCGCTTGATAGCCGTGCTGAACAGCCTTGGAGGCTTATTGGCATCATACATAAACTGTGTACAATATTATGACCTAAAAAAATAAAACAATACCTAATGGAAAAAGTAAGTTTTTTTTTAATTTCAGGCCGAATTTTCAATCTCTAGATAAAGTATCTTTTTCTTAAGTCATATAAAAGAACGGACAGAGCTAACATTTATCTGACAGCTAGTTTTATCTGGGAATTGAAAAATCGGCCCTAAATCTTGCATAATTTTTGGCAAACAAATTATCAACTCGGCTGTACCTACGCATTGCACAATACGAGGGATATTTTACTTAGTAGGATTACGAGTATGTAATACTATTATACTGTTCTGTGCTATGATTTCGTAAACATCCACAGCATGTTCCCCGCGTTAGTAAAGACATCAATGTCCACATGTGAACGGACAAAGCAGCGAGATCGGTCTCTGTAAAATTAATAGGCGTTTCTTTTATGGCGTGGGGTGGCGCATTGTTTGCCGGCCACGCTGCGTGACCGGGTCATTACATCTAGGACCGATAGCAGAACATACTTGTCCGAAACGATTGATGTAAATAATTATAACTTAGAGAAGTTGAAAAACCCCTGCGATTTTTATTTCAAAGTCCAATATGACCGTCAGCACCGATTTTGTTGGATCTACTAACTCCATCACTACATTTCTATGTGATTTGTTTGTGGACCTATACGCTCCCGTCCTTGGCCGGCGACATCGCCACTCGCGTCCAGAGGTATAATCACGTAACTTTTCGATCGTACGTTAAGACTATTCAACTGTAATTTTCCCATGCAAAAAGTGACATTTAAATCTTCCTGACGCGCGGACAATGCGTTACGTAATCGACCAGCCGGTGAGGCACGGCCCTTAGGTTTGGGTTACGTATAAATAATTCAATACAAATAAATTGTCCAAGACTCAAAATTAATGCTTATCACACAAATATTTGCCCTTTATGGGATTTGAACCTAGGGCTGTCAGCTTCGTTATCAGGGTCTGTATATATATATTGTCGCCTGCGGTATTTCCGGACCGTTACAACCTTCAAGCCTTCAAGAAAAGAGCGTACTCCCATCTTAAAGGCCGGCAACGCACCTACAACCCTTCTGGTGTTGTAAGTGTCCATGGGCGTCGATTATCGCTTATCATCAGGTGATTCGAGTGCTCGTTTGCCTCCCATATCATAAAAAAAAAAAAACACCAGGCTAAGCCGGTCCCAGTAAAGCCGGGGTTATAATAGAGCCACGCCGCGTGTCGCAACGCGTACTTTGTATTGAACGTGGCGACACGCGGGACTGAACTAATGTAACCACGTTCATACAAAATGTATGTAACCGATTGCGTTGCGACACGCGGCGTGGCTCTAATATAGCCCCGGCTTTAGTAAGGTTAAGGTAAGCTTTGCTTTAATTTAAACTTCCAAATTGAATTTCGAAGCTTTTACTCTGCTTTAATTAGAGAGTAATTGAAAAGTTGGCCTAGAATAAGTTCTTGCGGGGCGCAATTGTAATAAGTAAAGTAAATGTACATGACGGAGATTATTTGTATCACTTGGGCATATTGTCCCTCATACGAGACGAGCTGAAAGCCCGACCAACCTGCGGTGATCAGTTATATTTTTTGTGAATGGTATGCTCACGTGCCCGTTGTGTCGCTTAGGGGACCGATTTTTGACTTTCGAGCGCTCGACTCTTTCACTCGAAAACTGACAAAAATGATGAAATGTTATTTTGAAATAGCTATAGAAAATTGAAAAACGAGTGGTATTGTTATCGCCCTCTCTCTCACCCGCCATTGGTCACGCATATCATCAATACTCATTTCACTTAAAACCTCCTTTCGCACATCATCCGCTCTATGGCCTATCTGCCAAATTTAAATTCTGACAGTCGAAACACATTTATCAGCTCTGAAGAAAGACTTATAACAATTGGAAGAAAATAATAAGTTTTTCAATAAAATAAGTACGCGATAAACCCCTAAATTGTGCAGAAGAAGAGAGGCAATCAGCATACCTTCGATTATAAAGAATAGCAAGTGGCGGCCGCCCGAAACCTCGACAAGGAACATCAGGGGGCCAATTTTTGACTATCGAGCGCTCGAAAACTAAATAAAAGTAAATGCTATTGTAGCGTCATAATCACAGGCACTTACTTTCTACCGATAGAATTGAATACGAGTGGTCAATACCGCACGTTTTTAAATTTTCTATCGTCATTTCAAAATAGCATTTCATAATTTTTGTCACTTTTCGAGTGAAAGAGTCGAGCGCTCGAAAGTCAAAAATCGGTCCCCAGGTACGGCAGGCTTCCATTAAACTCATATCATTCCTCAGACGAATCTGTCCCTTTCGGCCTACGGTCTTCTACCGCACGGTCCTTCGTCCCTTTTCCCTTCCCCGCGCCCACAGGTATTGACCACTCGTATTCAATTATATTGGTAGAAAGTAAGTGCCTGCCATTTTGACACTACAAACGTATTTACTTTTATTAGATTTTGGAGCGCTCGATGGTCAAAAATCGGTCCCCAGGTCTTCATAAATAAGATCGGGTACGTGAGCCCTACCAGAGGGGTAAACGCGTAACGTTTAAAACGATTGTTAGGGCAATGCAACTGTCATTATACCATACAAAAGTGACATTTGTGATCTACCTAACACGCGTACAATGCGTTACGTGATCGACCAGCAGAGAAATGAACGACATCAAGGCCGGAGTTTCAGCAGTCGCAGTGGCTAACATCGGTCAGCAGAGTATAATGTATATTATTGGCCTCTTAAAATATAGCAAATAGGTTGGTAAGCAAAGTTCACAAATAAGTACCTACACTAGTCGACACATCATTATGCTTTATTGTAATGTTATGTCACGGAATCATGCCTCTATGAGCGATTTCCGCTACAGACCTGAAAAATGCCACTACGCACTAAAGCGTAGCACACTTAGCGTTGCTGTACCGCGAACGGGTTAAACTGATAGCGAATATAGGCCCATGCATTACTCTAACCCAATTCAAGCAATCTCGACCCGTCGTAGCATTGTACAAACAAACCCAAATACGAGTACTATTACGTATGTAATGCTCCAAAACAGGGATGTTGCAGACATTCGCATCCGCATCCGCATCCGCCAAAATCAATGCGGAGTTTTTGCGGATGCGGATGGAGTGCAATTCACGACAAAAAAGAAGCCCACGCGACGCTTTACCGCGCGCGTTTCAGATATTTTCGCCATTAGTAAAAAAACTTCTTTTCTTTTCTGTGACCAAGAGAAGTCGCGTTTTTGATTTGTTCGCTACGATTGTAATTTAGTATCAATGTGTTTGATGATCGCGTGATATCATAAAATGGACGTTGTTTATTTACGGTTTTTAGTGTTTGATCCCAAAATCGCATCCGCGGATGTCAAAAAAGTCGCATCCGCGGCATCCCTGCTCCAAAACACTAACCCATTTCAGAGGCCGTGTGAGTGGCAGCAATTTCCCCAACATCATTTCTGCTGTCCGTCCCACGCAGCGTTTATATTTTCACTCACCTACATTAGTTTAGTGAAGGATAGTATCAATGAAATATGTGTGGGTTCGCGTGATGCCCTCCCTTAGAAGAAGGGAGGACCACCCTCTACTTAGGTGATTGGATTTTTATAAAGATGCTAGCTGCACGCCTGCGCTTTGATGTTAAATAAATAATGTTGGTGTGTGTTTAAAATGTCCCGAGTGCAAATAAGGGGATTCTGCAAACTTTAGCTTTATAAAGGCAGTGCTGTTTTAAGTTTTAATACTGGTTTTTGTAAAGGTATTTTGGCACTGGTTTTTGTAAGAAAAAACTGGTTTAGGGGAGAAAGTGCGCTATTTCTGAATGTCGGGATTTTCTGTTAATCCTAGAACTAGAACAAAACTCGTATGCAAAATTGCACGATATGGGACAATATTACAGACTAAGTATAGTTACCAGGTAATCGATTAGCCCTCGGAATCGCTAAACTTAAGTGGCAATGGGCGGGGCACATTGCAAGTAGAACCGATGGCCGTTAGGGCGGAAAGGTTCTCGAGTGGCGACCACGTACCGGCAGGCGCAACGTGGTAGACGCCCACAAAGTGAACTGATGGCCTGGTAAAGTTTCGGGAGTCCGCTGGATGCGGGTGGCGCAGCACCGGTCATTGTGGTACTCTTTGGAGTCTTTGGGGGAGGCCTATGTCTAGTAGAGGACGTCTTTCGGCTGATATGAAGATGATGATCTTAAAATTAGAATAAAGGATGTCCCAAAAAGAACGCAAGATTTGCCATACATTAACTATGGAAAAATCTTGCGTTCTTTTTGGGACACCGTTTTTACTCGTAAGTAAAATTTATTTCTCAAGCGCTCGCTTTCTTGGATCCATAAAATGTGGGAACGGAACCTCTGCTGCGCTCTCTGCTCTCTTTTACACCTGCAATGATTGGTGCGACAGAGAACATAACAGAGTGCGCCAGCGTGCGTCCCGGTCCTGCATTTTCTAGCCCCGCGCGAAGCGAGCCTTTGATATTACAACTTGTAATATCCTGAGTACAATATTTTACAGTACTTGTAATTTACAAGTACTGTAAAATATTGTACTCAGGCTGTTACAGTTTGTCACGCGCGGGCGTAATACATCCCAGCCTTATTGCTTTATTACACTCTTAGGTACCTATAGTCGATCCGATAGCCTAGGAGTGAACATTCATAACATAAGCCCTCAATATATCGGACAGCGCTGTCCGATATATTGAGGGCTTATGAAGCTTTTGGGTCTCTACGACTTGTTTACAAACACTCTACAGTATCCATCAGGGACCCTTACGCTAAATCAGGGTGGTTAAAAAAACAAAGGGGCTAAAGGTGACCAGTGTTGTAAGAGGTACCGGAGCGCTGTGTGAAGAAATATCACACCAATAGCATTGCTAGCCTCGCTCACGCATCTCTCCAGCCGGCTGCCGAAAAACCCCGTTCGAAATCTGCAGTAAAATTGAAGCCACATAAATCAGATTGGATTTAGGGAAGTTGTTCTAAATCGTCCAAATATTTATTGTGTTTGGTACCTATGCTTCTGAAAGGGTGGTTGGTCACGTGGCGTTCATGCGAGGGGAACAATCGCCCACTGTATTCAGACCTCCCATTCTCTTATCCTTTATAGAATTATATTAAGACTCGATATAGTTATCTGCGGTTCAAGTTACGCTAGTCTTAGGAAAAGTAATGGAAGATTTTTATTTAATACGTTTAAAATTTATTGCACTCTCGTTGCTTGTTTGTTGGTCAAATTTGATTTGGGTTATTATGAAGTAGTATTTTTTTGCCGGGATCGTCAATAAAGTTTATGATATCGTTAGCGGTCGTAAATTTAGAATTATCTTCGGGTGTTGATGAGTTTAATATTAGGTTGTTTGTATTCGAGTACAATTTGATTTAGCTAGTCAATTAGAAATCAATGACTTTATAACTGTATAAATATGTAGTTGTGGAACAGTAAAAACTGTAAGTAAAAAAAAATGCTATGGTTTTCCAAATTATAATGTGCAATAATTTTTAAGAGCTTTGGTTACTACCACTGAAAGTTATTGTGCCTACCTTAATTTTAAAGTTTTATTGAAGAACGCCATGGTCCAATATTCTGGCGCATCACGAAGGAAACCTACGTTCATATCAGTATTTAGATTATCTTTTGATTAAGTACTATTTAGAAACATAAATATGTACGAGTAGATTGGAACTCTCACGTTAGATATTTAAAGCAATATATTACCTAAAGGCCTGTAATAATTTCAATTTAACTAACAATTTGAGTAGGTAACTTTAGTTTATGTACGGTCTTATTTTATATATGCTACTTGAGCCATAATTTTTCAAGTGGTAGGTACTCTAATAATTCAATCATCATCCTTGTAGCGTTTTTGTGCTAAACCGCGGCCGGAGGTCCGCATTGGCACGTAATCCCAAGATTGGGCGTAAGCACTAGTTTTACAAAACCACTGACGTCTGACCTGCCAACCCGAAAGGAAATCTACACCTTATTGGGATGAGATCAGTTTCCTAACGATGTTTTTCTTTTCTATTAAATTTTTTCATCGTATATGGCAATTAAAATACCTAGACTGTTTTTATGATCTTTTACATTCTGCCCTCTTATTCTGCCATTTTAATTCAATGTTCTGATATAATACAAAGTTTGTTTAAACCATAAAAATGCAAAGGCAAACTATTAACCATCCCCCTAGGGGAGATTCCATAAAATCATCTCACGACCATTACCCGCCGCCACCGACGCGTGACCTAAAATTATTAGTAGAATCTCTTTTTTGCACGTCCGTGCAGTCTATTGTGGATCTCAGTGCGTACCGGAAGTTGTAAAGTAGTGATTTGTAACGCACGCGCCGCGGCGCCTGACTCGACTTCCGTTTGGCGGCCATAATGACGCGCGCCAAAATGTCTTGTCTATGGGCCCCTCGGTGAGAGATGTGCAGTAGACTATTGATTTTGGACAATGGCTGAGCTATTTGCGAAGTCAGGGTTTTGAGCTTTTGAGTGGTGCTCTCTGGTGGGTCACTGAACAGAGAACAGATAAAGGCGCTACACACTTACGGGGGAGTAGTTACGCGAGATGATGTTTTTGAAAAGCTCTTAAGAGCTGAATAGGTAGCGAAGCGTTGCGATAATGGTGTAGCGAAGCTGTGAAACAGTGTTCCCGTGTCCACCAGACTGTGCGAGGAAAATGAGCGGTGCGAGGATGCGTACTTGCGCAGCGAAACTGTAAAATGTGTGCGATTTATATGTAGAAAACTTCGCTCCAACGAGCTCATGTCCACCAGTGCTGTGCTAAGCGAGGATACGATAATACAGCGAAATAAGACGCTACAGTCGCCTAGTGGCCACAGGCCTACGCCACTAGGTGACACACCATTTCTGCACCGGGTGGCACCCATTACGGGTGCCAGTTTGAAAATACTCGACATGGAAAATTGTGCAGTCTGAATAGTGCAAAAATGTTATTACCTACGTCCTTAAAGCGAAATGTAAATGCTTAATAAAAATACGTCCATATGTAATTACGTATACTCCAAAATATATGGCCAATCGGAAATACCTACACAATTTATTACATTTTCACCAAATTCACTTTTGATGGTAACTAAGTAATGTTACTTTTGGTACAATTTCAAAACGGTAAGTCGTGATGATAATTTTCTATTTGTGCCGAATGTCAGTAAATCTTCTTGTGCCAAGGCCGTGCGGCTTTATTTTTTTATTGGGCTGAACTGCAAGCCACACAGGCCCCTTTAGCTCGGCGCGGACAGAGCGTGATTTGGCCAGCACGGCTAGCACGCGACGGCGCGCGAACTCTCTCGATTTTTCTCGCACTATCCGTCTCTATCTTATTAGAACACTTAGAAGAAGAGGTGTAGTGCGATAAAAATCGAGAGTATGTCGCGGCCGTCGTGTGCTAGACGTGCAGAGGGCCAAAACAGCAATGGCCGTGCGTCATGCAGTATAGGGGCAGAAATGACACCGCGACGCGACGCGACGCGAGACATTCCTCCCCTCCTTTCTCTAATTCGCGCAGTAGAGTGGGACAGGAGTCGCAGACACGTTTGAAATGAAGATTACAAAATCTCATATATTTCCGATATAAGATGGTTACAATTAAAATGGATAAATACCTAGGGGTGACTTTCAAATTAATTTATTTTTATTAGATAATACTTAAGTTTCAGATTACGAGTATGTTGTAATTTTTCTGATACTAAACTCGTAATAGTTACATATCCTGCGTTATTCCCGGTTGTGCTCTAAAGAAGCCTGGGGCCCGCTTTGACACCTAATCCCAAGATTTGGCATAGGCACTAGTTTTTACGAAAGCGACTGCCATCTGACCTTCCAACCCATAGGGAAAACCAGACCTTATTGAGATTACACCGGTTTCCTCACGTTGTTTTCCTTCACCGAAAAACTAACGGTAAATATTCCGTACATAAGTTCCGAAAAACTTATTGGTACGAGCCGGGATTCGAACCCACGACCGCCGCTTGACAGCCGCATGCCTGAATCACTATTAAAGTCTTAGCACACTGGAACAACTCAACAGCCAATCGATTCGAAGCTAAATATTGATATTTAAGCCTTACGTCGTATTTCCTACAGCTCAATTTTCTATTGATGTTAAGGTACGACACGTGTACGACGCGTAGGCCACACGTCGTACACTACTTTAAGGCTGTGCATTGGAAATTATCGCGTGCTTTGAAACGCTGTTCTGACTAGATTAAGAAATAATAAGGTCTGATTTTCAGATATATGATTTATTTATTTATTTAATCTTTATTGCACAAAAGAACAACTTGTCGTACAAAAGGCGGACTTAATGCCGTAAGCATTCTCTACCAGTCAACCTTTGGGCAAAGCAGACAAATTGTGGGCGGTGGGTGCAACTACAGATATAAACACACATGATTCTTGACTATATGATTGTTTGTCTGAATTTATCGATACATGATTGCTTAAATTTTCCTCGATAGAAAAAAATTCCAAAGTTGGGTCTGTATTTTCCTTTTTTTACTCAGCCTACTCAAACGATACATTATTTTACGACACAATCAAGTAAATACTATAGTATTTTATCTCATCTAAAATCTCACTTCATGAAATTTAAATAAAACGTCTCTAAGTTACGTATTTATCGAATTTTGTCTAAAAAACCATTCCGGAAGAGTGTTGCATCTCTTTTTCTCGTGCGTGGAAGGCATCAACGTGTCTCTGTCTAGGGGGCGTGTTCGACTCAAATCAACCTAGAAAATATGACATATAGAGCTTTAAATTTCAATATTTGGCATAGAATCGATTCGCCGTTGAGTTGTTATAGTGTTTAGGCTACCGTAGCCCTCGTCGGTCTCGTAGGCGTATTAAACTCGTAATAGTTAACCGTCCTTTTTAACCGACTTAAAAAAAAGGAGGAGGCTCTCAATTCGGTTGTATTTTTTTTAAATGTCTGTTACCTCAGAACTCCGTTATTTAATGAGTCGAATCGTTTTTTTTTTGTTTTTATGTACATAAATATATGCCTTCAAGTCAGTCCCATTTTTTTCAAAAATCCAGTTGGATGATGGCATCCGTGAGGAATTGAGGGAACTGCTCAATTATGAGGCACGCGTGTAGTGATTTCGGTATTTTCTATTATAGCTCGTGTATTTATACCCGGCAATCATAAATTTGGGGGAGTGGAATTGATGATGAAGACCACAGATGACTTATGGAATTCCTCAATTATGTACATAAAACTACAAAAGTACGTTACATATTCTGTTATAATTCCGTTGAAATAGCAACTAATGAAGTGCCAAAGATGATCCTTGTGGAATCGACGGAATTCAAATGTTATCGGCCCACATACAGCGATTCCGTTTTTTTCTCTAATAATCAACGCATTTGCTTTCGGAAATCAGTTCAGTCATGTGGTAAATTGGAAAAGAAATGTGGAAATCTTCACGTGGCTTAGCGGAGTACAATTGAAGTCGATTAAAACTTTGTTTTTAAAGTAAATTATTACGATGATTTACGTAGGACGCGCCTTAATAAATCATACAATGATTTATTTTTCCTTTAACCGTATCAATAAGTCCTATGCCCGAACTCTGATTCCCACATTCCCAGGCACAGTTCCGACGTGACACGTTCCGAGTGCAATGCCATCAAAATCCAGCAGCTCCAGCATTCAAAGGGTTAATAAAACTCCCAAGCCGTACCTACATAAGTTTTATCTCATAGAGATCACACGTAAGCCGCCCGCAAACCGACGATATATCCCCACAATCAATAGGTCTAAATTTACCCGTCACTCGGCCGTATTTACGAGTGCTGCGGTCGGCGCCGGCGCACATGGCTACGGAGACATACGTTTTGCATTCTAATCTCGTCTCGATCGATATGAAAGGGTACTATTTTTAAATGAAACTATTTATACTGAGTTTATCGCGCAGGTATATTATGTACCTATGTTTTAAATACATCCCGACGTTTTGAGTGTGAAGCTGTTAGACAATAATGCTAGTAGCTCTGTGAGTTGTACAACTCGCGAGTCGGTTTTTTAAGTATTTTTTTTTATTTACAAAAACTTAATCGCCATACCTATACCTACCCATACCTATAACAGCTGGACAGCCGGACAGCGGGACATCCGGACATACGAAAGTTTTAGCCCAATCTGAAACGCAGAACGTCGTTCGCTTCGCTCGCTCGGTCAATAAATTATACATGAGATATTTTTCAATCCCCGGCGGCTGGTACGAGCCGGGGTTCGAACCACTGGGTTTTTCAAAAAAACTTATGCACGAAATATCATTTGGATATATTTACAGTACCTATATTTTCGGTGAAGACAACCATCGACAGGGAATCGGTCTAATCCCAAGAAGGTCTAGGTTTCCCTGTGGGCCATATCGGGTTGCATAATATTTGAATCCATTTTTGATTGGCATAACTATTTATGTCATGATCCAGTACGCATAACCGACAAAAGACATAAATTAATTTGCATATGTATATTTTTTAACCATAATATTTAAGAGCATAAATAACTACTATCATACATTTATTGCGCATAAGTAGAAATATCAATCGCCATAATAGGTTGGCGCATAACATTTTCAGTGGGTTACCTTTGTTTTACCAAAAAAAAATTGAGAAATTATCATTTCCCAAAAAAAAATCGTAGAATTTAATTTGCCAAATTAACACTTGACAAAAAATTCTATGGCAAACGTAATGTTTGGCATGTTCATGTTTAAGCAATATCTCGTTTACCAACTAGTACTTTAATCAAATTTCATTCAGTCAAATATGTAAGTTGGCATAATATGTTTTAACCAAAACAAAATAAGACAAATGATTTGTATCGTCAATATTTAATTTACCATTTCTATTCCGTCGGTTAATCAGCAGAGGAACTCTTCAATGACAAATCATTTGCATCTATATTTCAATAGTGTATAAGATACACAATAAAATAACAACTTTTTTGTTATGTGGGTAGGGAGTATAAATGAATTTGTGTAGAGGTCGCAATTCAAACATAACCGCCAGCGTTTCGACGTCACCCCGCTTCGCGGGGTGCCTATCCGCCCCCCGTCCCCCCTTCTTTGGCCGCTAATTTACCGCCCTTGCCTACCGACCTACCTAATCATGCATTAATAGTATTATGGTAAAATTTCATAACCCAATTAAATGTGAATTTTTGTCCATTTATAATTTGTCCATATCATTCACTTGACTAAATGTTTATTTTCTAATGTTTTTTTGTCTTATTAAAGCATTTGCTAAAAGATCAAATGCCATAATGTAATTTTTTTTTGTAATATTTTGCTGAATGAAAATTTGACGTAATGAAAATATTCGTATAAAAATTGTGCCAAAGTTTGCATTGGCAAACAAAATAGTTGCTAAACTTTGTTTGGGAAATGAAATCTGACCAAAATAAATTTGGTAAAACAACGGGATCCCGTTTTCAACTCATAGGTAAAGGTAATGTAAATTATCTCTTTGTAACCTAAAACTAACCCAACCTTTTTTACAATTTATATATAATGTTTAAACAAGGCAATTATTTGAATCTAACCTAAACCTAACCTAACCGCCAGTGTGTCGACGTCACCCCGCTTCGCGGGATGCCTTTTTCCGCTCCAAGGGCACAAGATAACCATAACCTACCAAAAATACAATTGTTACGAATGTATATTTTTTTACAATATGGGGCCCCCCCCTACGGGGGGCTTCGCTTTTCGCCCTAACCTTATGAAACGCTGGTCAACTAATTGTTTTTTTTTTTGGAATCAGTCATAATAACAGTCTATGGTCATAACTCATAAGTTATGCAAAGCAATTCTTATGACTAAAAATAATTATGATCTTCAATATAATGACTAAAACTTGTATGACATTCAACGTTATGGTTTAAAAAAATATGACATACTACAATTATGACAATGAAAGTATTATGCGCACAGTAATTAATAACAAAAGACTTCTATGAGCAAAAACTTTATATGCGTAGTGGTATGAGAAACGAAATTATGACAATAGTCATTATGCGGCTTAGATGGACACCCTTTCCCTCTGGCTTGGAAGGTCAGATGGCAGTCATACATACATCAGCCTGTTGCAGTCCACTGCTGGACGTGGGCCGCCCCCAAGGTACGCCACATGACCCGTTCTCCCAATTTCGCCACCCAGTCACTACCTACCAGTGGTGAGGTAGGGTACAGCGAAATGTCATCCCGCTCGAATGTGGAGCAGCCCAACTGGGGAATTACCTCCGCCTTGCAGAAGACCACAGCCATAATAACACTACTACTTGCTCTGTAGGGTGTTGTGTCCCTGGAGGTGACCAAGGTCGCCAGAGCTCCCGAGGATGCGTTGTGTTGAGAGCGAGGGAATTTGTTCCTGCAGCTGTCAACACGGCGAATCCTCAAACATATCAAGGTTCGGCAACACCCATGTTACTCCTTTGAAGTTGCATGCGTCTATAGGCTGAGGTGTTCGCTTATGCGGGCCGTAAGCTTGTTTGCCACCGTCGTTGTATAAAAAACAAAAACCAGCTACCCTCCTCAAGTCATCGATCCACCTGGCCGAAGGGCGTCCGACACTACGTTTGCAAAGCCGTGGCCTCCAGATCATATCTTTTGCTACACTAGTGCCCACGCCAAAGTTTGAGATTGAGTGCCAAAGCGGACCCCGTAATCCTTTAGGGTCAACCGGGAAAAACTTAGGTTAAATTGATGAACCGCAGATCACCACGAGTATTTGCACTCACCACACACTGGTGTAGAGGACAGTCTCGTTTAAACTTCAAGCAAAATCAGTTGATTCTGCTTCGAGCTGGACTGATTACTTGTTAGTTGAAGTTTTAACTAATCAGACCAACTTTTAGGGTAACAAACAACCCGATAACATGCTACCCTGACGCGCTACTACCACAGTACGGATATATTCAGTATATCAACTTCATCCCGTGGGGCAAGGGTGAACTTTTGGTTTGCGAATAGGTTTGAAGTGCATTACTACCTAGCACAATGTATAGGCATTTTTCATCACCAACAATCAGCAATAACTGAAGTGGTGGAACAGAAGTGAGAAAAACTAATTTCCTGTGCTCTGTCAATTCAGGTTTGTGTTTATTGTATGTATGAATCAACAGATTTTTATGTTACTAAACTTTATTCAAGGCCCACTCAAACAAGATAGAATTCGCTAGGCCAGTACGTGACGTAAGTACTCACTTTTTTTTTAACTCAACTTTATACAAGCGAAGTTTCCACTTCATATCAAGACTATATCTAAAAATGCCGAAGTTTCTGTCCAATAGTACCATTCTATTATGTGTAGGTACAGGGATTGATTGTGATGACAAATTATGTATTAAGGAGTCACGTATTGACTAATTTTGCATTAAGTGTACTTAACAATTATGTATCACACATACAATACAAGTTTATAGTAAGTATAGTAGTGTAGTTTACAACAATTTGTGTCAATTTTTTTTAAATTTACGAAATGTACAGAAACTATCCAAAAACCCCTTATTCATAAAACTTAAAATGTCTCAGTTAAATAAAAATAATGTTGTCCTTTTCTTATGAACACAAATATCTAAGTAACGAAAAAGACAAACGAATTTTACCGCCATTTTAGGTAACGGTTGTTGAACGTTTATGAACACGGCCATAAGTTATAATACTGTGAGACACGTATACATTGTGTCTGTTTGCGTTGTTAGCGGTCAGGCAAACAGCAAAAATGGCCGGTAACGAACCAGTAATCCGATTCCGAGCGGTCAGTTCCGAAGTCCCGATCAGCAATCAGCTATGCCAACAGATCTCTTTCGTGGGCAAACAGACGCACATGCCAACTTTACACAGTGTGCTCTACTCTGATAATATATGAAAAAATTTGGTGAATTAAAACAAATTACATGTAGAAAAAATAATTAAAAAATGGTTATGTTTGTTGGAGTGAAATTGATGGTTTTTATATCACGACGGTAAAAGAAAATAAGTACCTACGTCCTGCCTGATATATAAGCAGACACCGTAGGCTGCGGAAGCTTATGACTCTAGAATATTTTATTTATTTATTGATTTAAATCAGGCAACTAGGCCCATATTACAAATACCTTACCCATATTACAAAACCCACAATTAGTGAGACGTGTTGCGCAATTTTGTGGTGTCAGGTAAACGACCGCGAAAAGTCGGAACTTGACTCCCTCGGCCAAAATTCTTCCTTAGTGAAGGTCGGTAGATAGTCTGTTGGAACTCTGACCACAAAGGAATTAAAATTCACGTCATGGCGAGACTGCAACCTCACGACCCTCAGGATGAATCCGGTCTTCACACGCACGTACTCCACTACTTCCTCAGCCTTCGTAGTGTGGTGCACCCGGGACACGTAAAGCTGCGTCGAAGGTGTAGCAGGACGCAGCAGGTGATTTATTCTGGTCCAGTCGGTGCGGTACCGCACAGATTCCGACAAATAGGCTTCTTCTTTTCCTTCACCTTGAGAATGTGCCGACCGACATTGATTAGTTAGATGATACACTGTGTAATGCTCTAGGGACCTTACACGCCACAAGGAACAACCGCTCCATACCCATACAGCGTGGTGTTGCGTTGGTGCTTTTCTTTGGCAACCTTTTACAAGTCAGGCAACTGATCCGGAGAAAAGTAGATAGATAGATAAAACGTTTATTTGTTTGCTACAATCACACAGAAACAGAAACAACATCGTACAAAAACAAAACTATAACAAAATATTCAATACACAATATGGAACAGAATAGATACAATAGTCATATAAAAAATAATAACATACAGTTGAAAACAAAAGGGTTCATGGCTCAGTTATATACGTTTCGCTCTTTCGAGAGAACCACTGATATTCTGCCTGAGCCCGAGCCTACGAATGCGTATGTTGAAGTACCTAATACGCATAGTCGGTCGTGACAATGGCGTCACATTGTTACGATTATGCGCTACGCGAAAGAGACTTCCACTGTACCTACATTTTACTCAACGCTAACAAATCCCAACTTCTGCAACTATTTATAACACACTGTATCTAATACGGTAAGAACAATCGCAACAGTTGAAAACCCAATGCTATACGAAACAACTTAGGTTTTAATTTCGAGCAACCTACAATTCGACATACGACATTTCATAAGTTACACTTGGCAGCGCATTGATTGTCATTTGTTTTGGGGTGACGTTTTTGTGATCGTCAGTTTGCAGAGTCCTTCAAATATTTGTCATTTGAATTGGGACCTTTTCAATACAATAGAAAGCCTTTTCTTGAGTGACCTGGATTTCAATATGAGTGATTTCTGATTTCTATACGGATGCTGTAACATTTGTCGTGGTGTGTGTTTTTGTGTAAAGCCACAGAATTAGTAATAGTACTAAGGTAGAGAAGGTCCACTCCCTGAGAGATGACATTAACTGTCGATACACCACAAACAATACGACAGTGTCTTGCTTGACGTAGGTACGAGAGGGTTGTCGACAGTTGAAAGTTAAAATATCTAAACTTTAAATATAACAGTAATATATATATATATATATATATATATATATATATATATATATTTATGTATCGTAGGCCTACCTATCAATAAAATTTCCCTTTATAAGCACTTTTCTATTTGTAGTATACTTAGGTAAAGTTAGTTAGTACAGTGCGGTTCGAAGGACCGTGTTGATCGCATCCCGGCACCCTAAACTTGGCAGAATAGAAAAAAACATGCGTTCAAGCCTCGGTCGCGCTGTAAAAGGCAAAAACATCGTTCTTAAGGTGGTTCGATTTCCATACAAAACGTCATTTGACATTCGCAGGCTAACGGTGTGATATTTTAAGAAACTTATGTAACGAACTTTCATAAATTGGCTTACCATTTGCGCGAAATTCCCCCTTTTCTAGAATGTTTACTACGCTGCCGCATATGACTAAGTACGTTTTTGCCCAAACTCTTGGTAGGGGTAGTTTCTAACTTGTCCGAAACCCCGCCATAACAACTTCAACAGCAAGTCCTTAAAGATCACCATTATGCAGCCGTTAATCAGCCTTACTACCACTCTTCGATTCAGAAATATAGAAACGTTATAGCCAACCTACCTACAACACATTACTGTACTTAATTTATTTTGTAACATATTCCAAGCAAAATTCTTTCTAACCCTTATATGGAAAAGAAGTGTGGGTTCTAGCCTCAGTCGCGCTGTATAGAGCAAAAATTTTTACTTAAAATAAATGCTATAATGTTTTTAAAGGCACACGTTTTTACTACGCTGCCAAGTATGTGGCTAAGTATATACGTTTTTGTACAAACTCTTTGCAAAAGTAATTTCTAACTTTTCCAAAACCCCGCTCCGCTACAATAACTTCATCAACAAGCCCTTAAAAACACCATTATGCAGTAGTTAATCAGCCTCACTGATGGCATATCCATATGAAATATCCGAATAAAATAATGGTATTTTATTCGGATATTTCATCTGGAGCGACAATCATGCTCAAGTGACAAAGCAAGTATACAAACTCCATAAATGACTTAAATTAAACCCTATATCAAAGAGCGTGAAATGTTAACAAATGGTACCACACATGCTTAATTTATTCTAATATACCAGCAAAACTCTTTCCACAGACTAAGGAAATATAACTTGCCAAGGCAATGTAACTTGCTAAAGTAATTTCTAACTTGTCCAAAACCCCGCCACAATAACTTCATCAACAAGCCCTTAAAAATCACTATTATGCAGCCGTTAATCAGCCTCATTACCACTCTTCGATTCAGAGATTCCGATGCAGTTCGAAGGACCATCAATCTGACCGCCAATTACGGCGGAGACCGCATGCCACCAATTATGCATTCCGCCACTATTTTATTTGCTTACCTTTAGTTAAGTGTGCTGCACACTGTCGGTAATATTGGTCCGTTTTATAATTACTGATGGAAGCCGTCAGACGATCGTCACCGATAGCACATTGCCGTACAATAAAGTTAGTTAGTACATGTGTGATACCAGGGCACTTAAGGGGTTAAAGGAAACAAGAGAGACACATTGTTGCACTAGTTTAAAACGGCGAGCTAAAAAACTTGAAACTTTGCAGGTATACGCAATAGGTCGGAAACTAGTTATTGCTAAAAATGATAATGAAAAAAAGAAGAGAAAAGGAGTTTGGTGTGAGAAACTTTTTCTGCCTCTACTTTTTACTATTATATAAAGGTCAAATATTTCGGGTCACCCTAAATTAAATAACTGCAATAGTTTAAAAAAAATATTTAACACTTGTTTTATTTACATAATATGCTATTCTTTACAATACCCAACTGTATTAGCAATTTTCTGGATCCTATCATAAAAATATCAATATCCAAAAATCACGATTTTTGCGATATCTCGCTCCGTTAATGTTGTTTTTTTCATGGGTTTTTACGAGTCCGATTTAAACCTGGTAACGTTATATTTTTTACTGTTATTTTAGCAGTTTAGATGTAAAATTAAATAAAGATCATGACAGGATTAAACAAAACTACAACCTTGCACTATTTTAGGAAATATGACGGTATTTTACCAACCCGTATTCTTTGTCCGCGAGTGTATTTAGTTTTCAAATAACGCAAGTTGAAACTACGACATCTGTAGATTCAATCACGCGGCAATGTTGTTCATAATGCATGCGAATATTGCGTTTTATTTATTTATTTTTATTTATTTCATGACCAGAGTCCTTCAGTCGGAATAATAGAGTTTACATTTAAACTCAAATATAACATTTATCATCTACAGAATATAGCGAATGACGTTTAGTGTTGCCGCGTACCTAACTGAATCTAGTGGATTCCACTTGCGCATCAGACTTCATTCATTCGCATTATTATCGGAGGATTTTGCACTCCATGGTAGGAGGGTTCGACGGTACCCAATGCGAGTGTGTACCACACTTAACCCGGACTGACACTAAACTTGATGAGAACCCAGAGTTACCACATTGAATTTAATTCGGATAGTTGCATCGATTCAATTGTGAACCGGCTGGAATAAATGATAGCTATAATTACTTCGAATATGGCGCCGCTCGGACCCCGAGGGAGTTTGCAAGCACATTTCTAAGCCAATTAAGTATCCTATTGAGCCGTTATGAGAGCGTATTCAATTAAGTGCGCATTCTATCGGCTATTTAGGATGTTTCATGAAAAAAACCCAAGATGGCGGTAAACAAACGGGCCGTCTGATAGTAAACATTCAAACTGTAGCGTAGCGTATGGACGCTGGGGAACCCAGGCGTTGTCGTCGACCTTTCGTTGATTTGAGAATTTATTGTATTGTGTGCATCTTCAAAGCTTTGGCAGCCTTGCGATGCATCTTTTCGTATTATGTGTAATTAGGTATGCCTATACTTTTTTAATTGATTTGCTTGTATTTTTTTTTTGTACATAAGTATCTTTTTCGTTATCTATATCTATCCTCGTGCCTACATCTTTCCTTTGGGAAGGACATAGCAAAAATAAAAATCTAGCGAAGTATTTTTCACTGGCAGCCCCAACGTGTCCATTGTAATCCGTTATGTAGCTGTCAAACTTCATAGTCAAAAATAGAAACGTCAACAGCAATCTGTCATCCTTCAAAAATGGCGGGGGAAGGTGCGCGTTTATGCCTGCGTCCGCGCAAAGGTAAGTTTAATCACAATTAATCTCGTTTTTTAATGTCAATTGACATGTTATATGTGTAAAATATTAAAAATAAGTTCGCGCATTTCCTTACTAGGCAATTATTTTACGAAATTAATCAAAATCATACATTCCACCATGTCGTAATGTTTTATGTCCTTTGCAAAGTACAAAAGGAGGTAATTGACTATGCGACATTGGGACTATATTTGTACTCTGTATAGTACATAAACAAACTATGACAAAATATTCATAGATTGCACGTCTTTTTTCAGTGTTAGCCGACATACATATAGAAGAGGTCCTAAATGACTCGGAATTCGACTTCGCTGGAGATGATTCAGACGATGATCCTATGTTTATTCCATCAGAAATAACAAGAACTGGTAATATCGAGTCTGAAACCAGCAGCAGTTCGGACGAAGAAGAAAATGAACCTGATCCACCTGTTACACCACCCGTGTCATTTTCTGATGTATCCGAGATAGTTACTACAAAATCTTCTACGCGTGGGAAATCAAGAGAACGCGCCAGATCGACACGCGGTTGCGGGAGAGGTAGGGGCAGAGGCAGAGGCCGCGGTGCGGGCAGCAGTTTACCAGCGCAATCACCGCCTTCCATTCAGACACGAGCTTCTGTTTCCGGTGTTCAGGACAATTGGTCAAAAGAACATTTTCAACCTGAAATAAAACCACTGACACAGCCTGCTTATAAACAGATAGATTATTCTGAATATGAATGGTACCAATTCTACGATCAGTATACAGATGCTGATATTCTGTTTCAAATTATTGATGCTACAAACAGGACGCATATTTTAAACACTGGAAAGTCACTAGGACTGACTTTAAGAGAGTTAAATGTGTATATCGGTATAACACTAGTCATGTCGGCACTTCAATATCCACAAATTGATATGTATTGGTCAGAAAGATGGAGAGTTCCCTTTATAGCACAAGCCATGACTCGCAACAGATTTTTTTTCATAAGAAAACGCCTGAAATGCGTGTACGATAATGAGGTGACTTCTGAGCAAAGGAAAAATAAGATTTGGAAAGTCAAGCCGCTTTTTAATCGCATATTGAGTGGCTGTTATGAGCAAGATCGTCCCCAAGAGTTATCTATCGACGAAATGATAGTTCCCTTCACCGGGCAGTGTTCTATGCGGCAGAACTGCCCTAATAAGCCGAATCCTGTTGGGCTCAAAGTATTTGTATTAGCCACACCACAAGGAGTCGTCTGTGACATGGTCGTCTACCAAGGCGATAGTACTTTTCCAGATCCTGCGAATAATGGCTTTAGCTTGGGGGAAAGTGCAGTCCTAGAACTGACACGAACCTTAGTGCCAGGTCATGTATTGTTTTTCGACCGATACTTCACGACTGCAAAGCTGTGCGACGAGCTACTCAGACGCGGTTTTCATGGAACTGGAACCGTGATGAGAAATCGTGTACCTAAAGACTGTATTTTGACAGACAGACGAGAAGTTGTTTCGAAAGAAGGATAGAGGTTCCAGCGAGATGAAGGTAAGAAATGATGAGAAAATTGCACTCACGACTTGGTTGGATAACAAACCAGTTCTTTTGATGTCCACGTGTTATGGTGACCAAAAACAAGATTCCTGTGAGCGTTGGTCCAAGAAAAAGAAATGTTACGAGACAGTCAAACGACCTGAGGTCATAAAGATGTATAACAAAAACATGGGTGGCGTCGATCTTGCCGATCGCATGCTTTCCGTCTGCCCTTCACGCAATAGGACAAAAAAATGGACGATTCGTGTGATTTCGCATCTCTTTGATTTAGCGGTCGTTAACGCTTGGCTGCGGTATAAGTCAGTGTCAATACAGAAAGGTATTCGAAAGAAACACATACTACAGCTAAGGCAATACAAACTAGATTTGGGTACTAAGTTAATTGCAGACAATGAAGAGAGCGATGACGATGACCGCTTTTCTGACTATGAAGAACTGGAGCCAAAACATAAAAAGCGTAGGATATTGATACAGCCTGTTCCTACCCAAGAATGTCGGACCAAAAAAGCTGCGCATTTGCCTAAATATAATACTGAAAAGCAGCATCGTTGTCGCAAGCCACGCTGTGAAAAAAAGACAACTGTCTATTGTCAGAAATGCAAGATATTTTTGTGTTTCATGCCAAGCAGAAACTGCTTTTCTGACTTTCATGAAGCTGATGAATAGATGTAAATGAAACTCTTGATCTCATTGTTGATTCCTAATTTAGTATTATCTTTTCTAGTATTATTTTTAATTGTAAAACATGACTGATAATTTTTGTTAAGATTTTTTACAAGGGGAATGTATATTTTTGTTATTTCATTGCTAAGAGATGTATCTTGTGTTTAATTTTGGATTTTTTTATAAACGTGGATTATATCTGTAAAACTTGTGTTATAATATCTTAATTACTCTTTTTTTTTGGGCTTAAAGGCTAAGAAAGGTTTATGTCCTTTGCAAAGGACAGCTTAATTGGGCACTGATGTCCTCTGTGAAGTACGTAGTGAAAAAATTGGTCGGAAAAACCGTAGATTTTTTTCTTTGTTTTTCCTGAACATCTTTAGCCCTAAGCAATAAAACCTGAAAGATTCAAAAAGATATTCCAAAAAAAGTGCCCCTGGTAGGCAGGAGGCTATAGTATACCTAATCACGTTCAGAGTCACATAGTTGAAAAACAAAAAAAATAGGGCAAAATGCGAGGTACGCTTTTATTTGAATTAAAAGAGTTAATTATAAAGGTTATAGATAATAGCCATGTGACGTCACAGTCCAATATATTTTTAATTATTTATGAGAATAGGTGGTGAAACTCCGAAATGCTTTGTAAACATCGCTTATTTCTAAATCTCATACGAAAGGTAAGTAAATATAAAACTATAGATCAAAATTAATTCATTTAGAAGATTCACTTGGTTACTCGGCCGTATTCATAAACGTTATACAAGCCTGTTTTAACTAAAATGCCGTTAAAATTCGTTTGTCCTTAAAACTCTCACTTCGACATTTGTGTTCGTAAGAGTTTGCAGAGGCATTTTAAGTTTTATGAATAAGTGGGTCAGTATTTAAATGCGAAAACTCTTGTACAGTCTAAAACAGCTTAATATCAGAAAGGTTATCACAAGATGGCGCGCAAGCTGTGTCGCGGCGAGATAGACTATCCGTCTCTTTCTAATTAAAACACGTAGAAAGAGAAGTATAGTCTCGCCGCGACACAATGGCGCTGTCTCGTGCTAACCGTGCCAAGTATATGGTGACATGAAACATTTTCACGGATGCATATTGCCGCCTCGCCAATAAAACGATCCTTCCAATCAAGAACAATCGTCTCGAATACATAATGACCCAAGCCAAGAAATTAAGCAAAAGGACTCTATTGGCATATCCTTATCAACAGAGCAGACAGGAACATCCTGCATCTAAAAACTGACGCGAACATCCGATTACGAACCACCGAAAACAGAAAAACGACCAAACATATTACTATTCATTGCGGCGGCACACTAAAAGGTAAAGAGATTGATATATCCTGCTAATTTGCCTATAGAGAATAAAATATGTCATATCATATGGCCTTTTTTCGTTGCAATCGAGAACAAAAACGAACGAGGTATATCCTGCTGAATTCATTGCGGACAAAAAGGAAATTTGAGTTTGAGATCGTCAATTATAGTGGGAGAAAGGCTTAAGTGATGGGGGCCTCAAGGGCCGCTAAATCAGTTTAGTGGTATTTAATTATGGTAATCAGGACGTCCTTACTGTTTTATTAGTTCTTTTGTAGTCTAATTCATGATATGAATTGGGTTGAAGATGCTGTGTTGGCCATTTTTGTGTTGTTTTCGTCTGTGGGTTTGTTTTGGTAGTTAATTGCTTGCTTTTTAGAAGCTTGTTATTGAATCTGATTAAGTAAAGGATTCATTTATTAATATCCTTTTAAACGTTAATGTAAATAAAATACTTTTATATGAATGAATGAATGAATGAATGAATCATTTATTTCAGACGTAAGTCCATATGGGTTAGTATACATACCTACTATTAATGCTTTAAAGTTTTTAAACTAGTCTAGCGAAATAGTGTATTTTAGTGTAGGCTCTTAAATAATATAAAATGGGTACATAGTACGGTCAAATAAGTTCTTTAATTGTTGGGTCAAATGGCCCAACAATGCCACCTAAATAGGTGTCAACTAATTTTGGTTTTTAATAGTAGCTTTGATGGGTCCAGTATAAACTGAAGCTACATAAATAGTTTTACGTCCGCTTGTGGAAAATAATCGGTAATTCACTATCGCTTATTCTGAAATCTGGGCCAACTAGGTATCTAATAAGTTACTGTCAATTTTTTTTTTATTGTGGCTTTTGCTACTTAGGCACTTTGCCAATGTCAAGTGAAGAAAATTTCATTTTTGGTACAAGCTTTTATTCTAGCTTTTATTATTTTAGACTATACTTTTCTGTATACCTTCATCAACTACTCATTAAGACGATTCTAACGAGCCCAAACTCAACGGGGCTACGTCGCTTAAGTACTGAATTACCATGGTCACCTTTTGTCTCCATCATGAGATCGGCTCGATGGTACCATAATATTGAATTGTTATACAAACTATACCTTTACCTAAAATTTCAGCTGAATCGGTTGAAGATACAGGGTCCAAAATTAAGTTTCAAGATTCCACCCGAACTATATATACATAGGTATGTATATTTGCATGTTAATAGAAATCTTGTAAGAACAAATTGAGTGTTCGATTACGTTCCTTTCAAAGTTTTCTTAATACCCTTTCCTAACAAGCATGCGCCGTCCTGCCCCTCTATTCTGTAACTTGTTTTAAGCTCACCTCACCGCTCACCCACACATATATCTTGACACCGCAATGTGTACTAACTAAGCGTAGGTAGAGGTCTAGTTTCGTGACGGGTTACCGGCTGGGTGAGCCGCTTTAGTGCGTAGCGAATAACAACCCTGATGGTAAGCGGTCGCCTTAGCCTAATATGGACGCCATGCAATTAAAAAACATAATATAATTTAAGTTAAATCATAAGCTTACTAAAATTCAATCTTTTTCGTTGTGTGTGTAAACACAAACGAGTGATCTAGGCATCAATACACACTCATCAAAGCCAAAATTCGACGCATCAACATTGTAGGTAAATTAAGCGAGGAAATGCCGCCAGCATCCTCGGTACAATGCCTCGAGGGCCTTTTTTAGATTGAACTTAGTTTTAATTTAGGTACTTTAGAAAATAAATGTTTTTCTCATAGTTATACTATAAGAAGGTAGTCCTACATATTCAACATTCGAAATAAGTCCTTCTAGTGGTTTAAAATAAAGTACATTTATGATCTCTGTATTTTAGAGATGCGAGTTTTTCTAAAATATGCTTGCAAATGTTGTTATAATGGATATAATTATCGTAGGTTTTGTAGGAAATACTCTATTTTGTGCGCGTTTACTGACTCGGAACTAATACGATTATAAGTTAGCGTTAATTTTGTCCTAGTAAATTGTCAATTTGTTAATATAATTACCTACTGCTACCTACTACTATTACTCAAATTACTTTTTTATGAATATTTTGTTTCCGTTAATATACCAAACGTTTATTTATTTTTAGATCAACATTGAAAAACTTAGTATCGAATTATATTCCTGACATAAGCTCAGACTTATTGTTACGAGCTAAGATCCCACCAAGACTAAGACCCACTCGTCTACCGCGGCCGGTTTTCTGGTACCTAGTAATTTGTAGGTTATTATTCTACCTAATAGTCCTAGGATTATTCCTAGCTAAGGAAAAGGCCTGTAAAAACACATTAATAACGTCTAAGTTTAGAATAATAAAAGTAAAATGCTCATAAATTAATCCAAACATTCCCCTTTTCACACACTCGACACAATGACACCATTAAGCCAAAATCTCAAAACGCCAATATTTTGACGCGAAGTTTCTAAATTTCAAAATCCGAACGCTTGCAAGTCGGAAGTGACTTGCGCGTGCGTCACTTCCGGCCGCGTGCGAACCAAAATGGCGGCGGCCGCTTCCGGTTGCCGTCGGAAGCTGCGCTAGGGGTGCCCTAGACGGATAAATTATAGGGATGCCGCTCATTGTCTGTGAGGAGAATTTTGCGCGCCGAGTTAGTGGTTTGCGTAACGCCGACGGCATATTACTAATTCATCCGAGACCACGACCGGTGACAGCCATGTCAAAACTTCAGAATAACAGGTAAATATCGTGTTAGACATGTGTAGGTAAAGTTATCTTTAATTATGATTACTAACTGTTAGTTGGTGTCGGAGAGGTACAAAACCGTCATTTGTTTTTGTACAAACCGTCATTTGTTTTTGTACCTTATCTGTGCAGTACCTACGTCTAGCACAACTTCACAGAAGATTGCTCTGGACTTCATGTGGATGGAATCCCAGTGTTTCCACATTGCACTGGCCGTATTACTCCAATTAGATTTAAAAGAGACATACATTCTACTTGGCCTGCCGAATTTCGCCTTCTCATACAAACGGAGTTACGTTCTCATTTTAAAACTACGTGTTGGATTGTGACGAGAGAGAAATGAGAGAGTAACTACGTTTGTATGGAGAATCGAGCTTACTGCGGACTCTTCTTCACTCTTCTGGAAAACTTTTTTGTATAAATATCCTTAAGCTGAAGAGCGATGAAATAAATCTATAAGTATCGATTCTCCTCATAAAATTTCACGAGAATCGGTTGAGAATTGCGACCTGTAGACGAGAATAGCCGGGCTTCTTGACAGCGGGACAGCGGGACTTCCGGACACATGAAAGAATTTTGGCCTAAGCTGAAGCGCGGCTTCGTTCACTTCGCTCGTTCGTTCCAAAAACACATTTCAATGTCCCATATTTTCCCGTTCACTTTGTTAATTGTGATTATATTCCCTCGCGACATTTTTTATGACCGCACTACCCGGATTAAAGTTATACTCGACACAGGGGGCCAATCGGATTACAGATTTGTAAGTGATGCAGCCACATAAATCAAATGGCACGACTCAATCCACAACGGTGCGACTAATGGTTTACATCTAATAGTTTGTCACAAGTTTATTACGGTTATGAAGAAAAATACATAGTATGCTAATCTATACACATACTCATAAAATTTTACACCTCAAAAATAATATGAAATATATTAGTTAATATTATACTTACTCAGTAATCTTTACTAATGTTATGAAAGTCTGTGAGATTGTAGGCACCTTAGTAACTTTAAAAATGGGTAAGTTTTTATGTACCAAATGGGTAAAAAAATCTGTCATCTGCGAATAGAATGAATGAATGAATGAAATTGTTTATTCACAAGGAACATATGGTTACATAAGATCTTAATTTATATAAATTGCTTCCCATTATACATTCAGTCAAGATAGACATGTGAAAATATTTGTCAGTGATATATAAGTCACTCAGTCTAGTATAATTAAGTTAAATACAATTTCAAGATTAATTACAATTTTGCGCAAATATTTATAATAGTACGTAATTAATGTAATAAGAAATAAATAGAGTAATGGTAATCAGATTAACAGACAAAAACAAGAAATTACAATTAAAATTAGAATAAGCCAAATTCTTTTAAATATATTGTGTAAATTAAATGTCAGTGGCTTTGTGTCTGAAATATTACTACATTATGATATTTAGTACTTTCTTAATTTTCTGACCCAATGTCTACAATAAAAATTCTTTAATGCTATAAAAAACATTTATCAACCAATAATTTATTCAATGAGATCAGAATGTACTCGCTTGATGGTTATAGGCTATATAATATTTTATCCCGCGGGTTTGCCTGCGTTCTTTCCAATACGCGGGCGAAGGTGCGCGGGTATCTAGTATTGTATTATGCGCAAGTTACTTTGTCTGTCTGTCTGAAGAGGTTTTCACAGTAAAACCGCTAAGCCGATTTACACGAAGGCTGGAGAAGAGACTATGGAAATAATATAAGATAGTTTTATCGGGTAATTATAATTACCTTTTAACTCGCTCAAGGCTAAAGGCTCACATATGAGTCAAACCTCTACAAGCGATTTCTGCTACAAAGCGGAAAAATGCCAGCGTAGCATACGTAGCGTTGCTTGGCCTGCCTGTTGGAATAGGTTAAAGGGGAGTGGCAGTTTCTATGCGAGTGTGATTAGATGCTGTGGAAAGAATATAAGAATACTTACAGAGAAAAATAAAATGAAAAAATAGCATGAAAATCTTCTTTTGTCTGGCACTGGCATTATGCGACGACTTGTGCCTACAAACATAATAGATAAACAAAGTCAATTAGGTATACTTAGTTAAGCAATAGAATTTGAGTTTTCTAGCTGTCTAACTTCGGTTTTGTTAGATAGTCTTGGACCTATAATACTCAGGGCAAGCTATACGTGCTGCCACAATGAGGGACGAAAAGGCTCTTATGCAACTAAATTAAGAACTGGTCTTAAAATGGCTGATGGCTTACCATAAACAATCTACTTAATATGGGCAGGTAATGGTTTATTTTCCGCAACCTCATACTAAATCAGTTGCGTCAAATAATAATATACTTTAAAAGCAAAGTTTTAACCGATTTCAATTTAGTACTCCGCCAAGCCACGAGAACATTTCCACATTTCTTTTCCAATTTACCACATGAACTGATTTCCGAGAGCAAATGCGTTGATTATTAGAGAAAAAAAACCAATCGCTGTATGTGACCCGATAATATTTGAGGACTTCCGTCGATTCCACAAGGATCACCCTTGGCACTTCATTAGTTGCTATTTCAACGGAATCTTATCAGAATCTGTGATATACTTTTGTACTTTTAAGTACATAACTGAGGAATTCCATAATTCATCTGTGAAGACCACAGATGACTTACCGACCATCATCAATTCCACTCCACCAATTTATGATTTCCGGATGTAAATACACGAGTTATAATAGAAAATACCAAAATCACTAAACGCGTGCCTAATATAATTGAGGAGTTCCCTCAATTCCTCATGGATCCCATCATCCAATTGAATTTTCAAAAAAATGGGACCCACCTGGAAGCATATACTTACAAACAAAAAAAAAATACGAATCGGCTCATCAATGACGGAGTTCTGAGGTAACAAACATTGAAAAAAAAATTATAAAAGAAAAATACAACCGAATTGAGAACCTCCTCCTTTTTTTTTGAAGTCGGTTAAAAAGAAGTGGAACTTATGACAAGGACAACAATGCAATTTCCCTTTCTGTCACAATTATTGACATTCGATATAACGACGCTCGAACTATAAAGTTCTAGAATGTTCACCTACTTTTCAGCTCGCATTAAATTCTATGCGGTTCATGCGGGGCTATTGCGTTTTATTCGAAAGCTGATGTGATCCTGAGTCTTCTTACGTTATTATATTTCACAAAAATCTGTTTTGCCGTTTTTGAGATATTGGACTTTGAGATGAAAATGTCGGGGGTTTTTCAACTTTTCTAAGTTGTAGTTATGAGCAACAATAACATAGAAACTGTGCCGATAATTTAGATAAAGGCCATAGCGCGATCTCCATTTCCCCGCAACCTAAACAGAATACCATAATATATTCCTCTTTCATAGTATAATCCGCTAATCTAACGAATCATTGATGTGGAACCATGCGGTCATTATGAAGATTGACGGAATGAAAGACTCATCAATCTGTGCCCATGCCCATGTATGCTGGCGTGTCGAGTTACAAGACAAATTGACTTTTATTCCTAATCACGTTACCTACTGAATCTTATAAATAATAATTCAGATAAGCATACTTTTTCCAAGGAAGCGGGTAAGCAAGTTGTCCCAGAACAGTTTGGCGTTATTCTGTGGAACCTAGGGCACGAGAGGGTAGAGGTGACCACAGAAGTCCTGTATATTGAGGAAAGTAGGGGTCAATTTGAGAGTTAAGTTTCGCATTCGAAATCCAGTAACCATCGCGCACTGAACCAGTGTAAGAATTGTAGACCCTCTCGTACATATAAAACTTCAATGCGAAAGTAACTTTGTCTGTCAGTTATCTTTTCACGCTTAAAGTTAAACCGGTGAACTGATTTAGATAAGGTTAGAGATTTATTGAGACCCTGGGACATACTCGTAGGATAGTTTTTATCCCGAAAATCATCCCTTGATCGGTTGAAAATGTAGTGGTAGTTTCTATGGGAGTGCATATAATAGATGCTGCCCTTGTGGGTAGTTATAGCATATTTGCTATTAGGTTTTGTACATGCGTGGTATTACTAGTATTGCCTTAAGAGTGTCCAGGACGCTCGCCACAAGTCAGCTCTCATTATAAAACGGCATACCTACTGGAATAACATGAAACTTTGTATAAACAATAAGATCCGCCATATATAGCTCGGACACTAGTTTCTGCTGCTATAAATTATAATATAAAGAAAATTGAGATAAAAGAAGTTTTTCACATACCTACTGCTAATAAAATCATAAGTCATCTTCTTAGCTTACACTTGAATTTAAAATCGTAATTAATCGAACAAAAGAGAGAAGTCACCTTCCACATAACTAAATCATTGCTCATTTGGACGCAAACCGATCCCTGTTTATCACGTATCTACGATCCACAAATTGCGGTACCAACCCGGGCTCCGATATAAATCTTCCATTGAAAGACTCCCCATTCAGAGTCCTTTCAGCAGGACAAACAGCGACGGCAAACACTCCTGCAGAACCGAGATCAAAGTACGATAAAACACACGCAGTTTAATTTGGCGCCAAGCAGCGCCATTTTGTAAGATTGGCGTTTTTCTTCGCGACGCTTGACGCGGAATGGGAATGTTTTGAACGGTTTGATAGTGGTGCTCGCGGGCTCTGGCTGTCGTGTTTTAGGAAAAAGTGAGAATAAACAATGATTTCCAAGAAAAAAGACTAGAAATCTAGAAATAGACTTCCTCAGGTCGTTGGCATACGATGTCATTGGGAGGTACCAAAGAAAGTGTGGCCGCAACTATAATTCAAATAAAGAAAGAAAGAAAATAAGTACTAAGTATAGTAAGTTTATTCATAATGTATACACTCCTTGTCGACACATAGTTACACCTTATATTTTGTCATTTTTAGTACTCACCTATCACACAGATCTATTTTATCTATTCGATATTATTTGCAAGCTTTATTTATTTCTTATTATTTTTCTTGTAATATTTCACCTGCATCGTGACCCGAGGTACTGGCAGAATATCAGTGCTAGCTCACACGAGCAAAGCAAAACTGAGCCAGTACCTTTTTGGCATTATTGCAACGCACAAGTATGCCGTAATTTTAATTTATAATTCTATTTCCGTACCACAATTGTTTTACTTGTTTTCTTTATTGTTGTTTTTTTCGGTCTCTTTTTTTTCTGTATTTCTTTGTTTTTATTTTGTTGCAAAATGCCAAATAAATGATTTATCTATCTATCTATCTATTCATGACGTTTTAAAACTTAGGCTAATACATCAGAGAAGTAACATTACTAGTTCTTAGTCAGACTTTGATTTATTTATGTACATCCAGATCACATTATTATTACATCATTGACTTTTAAATCTTCATTGAAATGGCTTCCACTCAGCTTTATGTAAGGTATTCCAGAAAAGATGGGAAAAATCGTGCGTTAATCGTCATGCGATTTCAAGGAAAACCATTTTAAAACGCCACCATTTTAAAAGTTTAGTATTGTTATGTTTGAAATCCACTTAATAAGTGAGACACTTAATAAGTGTGACAATTAAGTGAATTTCAAACATACCGTCCCACTGTGCCCAGCAGTGGGACGGTATGTTTGAAATTCACTTAATCATCGAAATATGTAAAGCTACTTAGTTGAATATTTCCTTTTGATATCCTAAATCTAGATAAACGTAGAACCGTAGACGACATAATAGTACATTACTTACCAAGGGCTGTAAAAGAAAGAAAGCCCAAAATCGCAGGTATTTGTAACCCGAGCTGCAGGCGAGGGTTGTAAATATGCGAAAGAGGGCTTTCTTTTTTACTGCAGTTGGTGAGTACACAATTTTACGTCTTCATCGCCGCAGCGTGCGGTTAAAACTCACATTATGGCCAGGTGTGACGTAAAAAAACATATATATATATCCTGCAGGCACACACAGAATTGGTCATGTCCAGAGGTCGAAAGTTGACCTGGATCTTTAAAAACTTAAGACATGTGGCTCCTAAAAAACTATTGAACCAGATCTACACATCTCTTGCCCAGTCTGTATTGGTCTATTGCATACCAATATGGGGTGGAGCCACAAAAACCAACTTTATTCGATTAGAAAGGGCTCAGCGGGCTCTTCTTAAAGTCATGTATTTCAAGCCACGTAGGTTCCCGACTGCTGACTTATATGTACTGAGTGACCTGTTGTCTGTGCGCAAACTGTATGTACTGAATGCGGTCTTGAGAAGACATAAAACCACCAAATACGTACCAATAGACAAGCTGAAAAGGAGGAAAAGGACTTATGTCATCTCAATACCGAGAGTAAAAACTGCCTTTGCGCGGAGACAATATGCCACCCTATCTGGCAGGCTCTACAACCTAATAAATAAAGGAACTGCTAACTACCCTACCACAGTACATACGTGTAGAACTAAAGTGACTGCGTGGCTGAAAACGCAAACCTACGACGACCTCTTCAATTACAGACTCCCTCAATTGTGTTTGATTCTTACTTTCATATTCTGACGACCGCTTTAGCCTAGTTGGTAGTGACCCTGCCTACGAAGCAAGAGGTCCTGGGTTCGAATCCCGGTAAGGGCATTTATTTGTGTGATGAGCATGAATATTTGTTCCTGAGTCATGGATGTTTTCTATGTATTTAAGTATTTAATTATCTATATATGTATGTATATCGTCGTCTAGTACTCATAGTACAAGCTTTGCTTAGTTTGGGACTAAGTCGATTTGTGTAAGATTGTCCCCTATATGTATATAAGTTGTGTATTCCTAGAACTTATTTAGAACTTAATTAAGTAATAATTAATTTTAACTAATAACTTACCTTTGTAATTAACCACTACCGTACTACTCGATACCTGCGTATGGAAGAGCGGTGCCCCTTAGCACAGGTATTACTTTTACTTAAAAAGGGGACACCAGCACATGTTTAAAATTAGTACTTAAGAAAACAAATAAAACATTTTTCATTTCATTTCATCCTCCTAGCGTTATTCCCGGTAATGCCCCTAAAGGAACCCGGGGTCAACTTTGACACCTAATCCCAAAAATAGGGTACCTATAAATCCCATATGGGTACCTATATGTTTTTTGACTTGCCGCATTTTCCACTGAAACCAATGGACCAAATTATACATGACTAGCTTCCGCCCGCGACATCGTCTGCGTGCAATCGGGATAAAAACTATCCTATATTTTAATCCAGGCCATAAACTATCTTCGTGCAAAATTTCATTTAAATCGGTTCAGCCGTTTAAGCGTGACTGAGTAACAAACATCCAAACATCTAAACTTTCGCATTTATAATCTTAGTAGGATTATTTGCAGATCTAAACGCAGTATAACCTTCCTTTCCGTCGTTACATTTGATTTAAAAAAAACGCATTCTCGCTCAATCAAAATAAACACAGATGTTTAAAAACCATACTAATCGTACCCCAGTCTGTTCTGATTCAGAAATTTGAATTCGGAGAGGAGTAAACACGAGATAACAAAGAAAACGTCAATTTCCAGTATTCCTTCGTCGCGTTCCTTTGCCCCAGGGTTGGACGTAGAGTGTTTATGAGTTTTGATTATTCATCCGCCAGGGGTCGCGTCTGCAAATACGGTGATGGCTGCTGACAATTAAGCTCACAATAAAAAGGTCTTATATACATGGATTTTGAACAAACCGATGACATCTTAGAAATAGGTGCTTGTGGTAGTATGTTTATTCTACTTTTCACACGAGTTGGGTCACGTGTTTAGGACGATATTCTTTAGAAATGAGACGAGGGAATGATGCGACCTCGCCAACTTGAATTGTAACTTTTTTCTGAATCATTCATACACTCATTGCCAACAATAAAATAATACTAGGGGATAATCTTACACAAATCGAACTTGTCTCATAGTGAACTATAGGGCTTGCTTTATGTTATGGGTAGGTACCTACTAGACGACGATATAAATACTTAAATACATAGGTAACATCCAAGACATAAAAACAAATAATTATGCTCTTCGCACATAATATCATCCAGCTCTTGCCAGCCACCCTGCCTATATCGTCACTTCACCTAGTCTGCGCCCTGAGTAGGTGCACAGTATCGACAGTCGGCGTTTTTTTTAATAAAAACTACAAATGCGTAGGTGCTTGGCGCCTATTTTTTTTATTGAAGAGCGGTATCGACAGTTTATAGACAAACCCTTTCACGGCAAGACCCAATATCGAGACACTTCTCTAAATACACGACTTTAGGTAACAGTTTCCGTATGCTACGGGCAAATCGATGCAGTAAAAAAATGAAAGCCATACAAAGCTCGGAAAGAACTCCTATAATAGACTACTGAAATTGCACATAAAATATCTCACGAGTCTTTACTCGGTGATAATTTCTTTAAATTATCACTAAAATTGTTTGTATAGGTATCTTAGGTAAAGTACAGAATTATACATCTATATGTACCTATGGCAGATATTATAAGTACCTATACGTCTACGAGATGTGTTATAAGTAGTACCTAGGTAGCTATAACATTTCTGAATAAAAGCCACGAGAACTCGGATATTACAAAAATCCATAACATGCTTTCAGACACACTACACTGTCATATTGTAGATTAGTTAGATACATAGGTTTTGTGGTAAACAGAGACAGACACCCCATCTCTTCACCCCAAGTGTCGCGGCTGCTGAATAATGCAAACCACCTCCAGTCTAGGTGTGTCCTGTTTTTATAATACTCTGTAGCCAATCTGATATTCAAATTTGGAACGTTTTTGCGATTGCAGATGTACTAACCGACTAAATTAAGTAGACAATAGACATGTATAGGGTTTCCTATATAATTACGGTATTATTCTGATAGTCAAATCAGCAGCCTTTTATGAAAAAAAATGTAAATACTCGGTTAGTATACAGAATACTTATATATATATATATTATAAAGTCACAACTGTCTATGGTCAAGCAGCTTGATTTTTTTTGGTCTTCTCGTATTCATAAAACGTTTTTATTGCAAAATAATTTGATGCTTAAATTCTCGGCACTTCAGTAGTCATGATCATACTATTTTATACACGAAAAGTACAAAATTCCTTTAGAAAATGCAGCAAAAAAAATACTTCAGGACGGCCAATAGTTACCAAAGGTACATTGATATACTTTAAAATAACTCTAAGAAACACGTAGATAACTGAACTAAAGTGAATGTAAACTATGTTGTATAGTTGGGATTATTTAACGTGGCCGATTTATTGTACCTAAAACTGTTATTGGAATTGGAATCTTCTACCTAAGATAGTAGAGTTGCTTTTTCAATGGACTACATTGATGCAAATCGGCCAACTCAAATAATCTCAATTATACGTAATCAATGGCGTGACAAAGAACTCACAGACATGCAGGTTTCCTCAGCAACCTACACGAGCATTAACAGCTAGCCATAGGATTTTAAATCTTGATTTGAAGCTACAAGAACGTTAATCGAATAGCTAACTTCAGTAAAACACAATAAAAGGTAATTGTAATCGTCTTTAATCGCTGTTAAACAGAAATGGTAATTGTACGAAGTAAAAAGACCAAAGTCAGAGCATTGCAATGAATTACCTAATTGATAGGATTTGCGGCGGCGGTATTTACAGCTCATATTTGACCCACCTCAAAGAGAATTCTACCACATAAAGGTTGGTTTAGAATCTCTAGATTGATCAAATATTAACGAGTTACCTCCTGAGACCCAGAGTAGGTATTTACGCTTTTATGTTTCTGAATTGGAATCTTTCTTTTTGGCACTCATATAAGTTAATTTTGTAGTTTTTACAAAGTTTTGTAATGATCAATTAAAAGATTATTATTCTTATCCATTGGAACAAAGTTTTAATTGAAACGGCATAGGGAATATGGGCGATTAAACGATTTAGGTATGTAAAATGATAATTGCCGCTCCGTTTCTCGCTATATGATAGTATCTTTTCCGTTATGATAACGTCGCGATATTATATATCTACCCACCAAGCTGGAAAGGGAGCCAGCTTAATCAAATACTCTCCTCTTGGTCCACTCACCTGTTGGTTATGCCCCTTCTGCAATTCATTCATTTCATTGCCATACGGTTGCTGGACAACGTAATTTAATATGTAATTTGTCAACGTAGTTTAATTTATAATTAAGTATTGTTCTTGTAAGCCCAATTTCATGTCCATGCTGTTTTGTTTGACGTTTAGAGTTTAGTTTGTCTTGTCTTCTCTTCACTGGCGCTAGTGGTACTGTTCATGTATGGGCTGCGTTCATTTTTACCATTAAGGCCCATACACAAGTAGTGGTTTGTTGGGATGAAACTACTGACAGGCCAACAAACATTTATTATTTAATATTATAAAAAAAAAACCGTTCATTGCTTTTTTGTGTATTTTATTTTTTATGTTTGTATTTTAGTTAAGTATATAGGTATTTCCTTTTAATTGTTTGTTTGTTACTCTCCGTGCTCTCACCGAATGGACCCTGCGGAAGACCAGCGCTGGCTGCAAGGCTAGCAACATGCTGAGCTGGGTCCATTTCGTGACAAAAAGGAAATGTGCTTTTTTTATTATTATCTGTGTTGTGTTTGTCACGAATAAATGTTTTGATTGATTGATTGAAATATAATAAATACAATAATATTGCGTATCTCATCATTAAAATAGCCATCATCCTCCTATCGTTTTCCCGGTTGCACCCTGAAGGCCCAAGTTTTGGCGTAGGCAACTAGGCGTTTTTATGAAAGTGACTGCCATCTGACCTTAAATTAAATAATGATGAAATACTTACTTAGTCTAATAGAGCTCAGAAAGTCTTATTGTTTTATTAAATTATGAATTCTTAGATTTTTTTCCATCAAGTTGGTATAAGTAGTGCTCACCCTGAACTTTTGTTTGGGTTATAGTCCAGTCAATGAATTGACAGCTTGTATGGAAAAAATGACAATTTTGGAAATAATTTATAATAGCTTATTTTTATGTGTAACGGATATATTATCAATTAAATAGTTACCCAGCGACAAAATCCGACAAAATTTCAGACATCAATAAAATGATAAATGAACTAGCTTCTGAAACGTCAGAAAAATAATTAATAAATATTTTTGGCTTTACTTTGGTTCATTTACATCTTCTCTATAATATTCAAGATAAATCGTACAAAAAAAGACAATGCATGATTTATTGAAATCTACATAATTACTTCCGGGTGGAAAGTTTGTCGGATTCTTGAATAAATCATCTTAGAATAACATTTTAAAATGAAATCACCAAAAAAAACGCTATTATAAATTAATGTTTTTCAAAACCGTATTTTGCCTGGAGTATTAACAGTATGTTTACGTACCGATCGTTCTAGGGCCTGTAAATTTATAATTTTGATAGGTAATTCATTATATGTCTATCCACATACCTAACCAAAGCCTTAACGGCATTACTGCAAGCATTCTCTAGACCCGCGGTTTACACGAATACCAGCGCGCTCCGAGCAGCCATTATGTGTCCCCTACGGCATTCGACCACATATCCCATGAGCCTTGAGCGGTATATAAGGCGAAAACAACTATGATTAATGACCCTAACCGCTGGGCCGCGGCGTCGAGCGGCAGCGGCATCGGGGGCGGTGCGTCTTGATGATGAAGTTTAGGGACGCCTGGTCGAAACAGGCGGGCTATCGATGGTTTGTCGCGTTCATTTAGCCCCTATCCCTGAAGATGGAGCTTGAGCTTACTGTCCTGGCGGCATTCCCATATCGGTTTCTTCCATTCTTCGTTTTCCTGCACAGCAGAAGGGAAACCCTGCTCCGATCTCGCACTCCTCCGTAGGGCGCACCGCATCAGCTGTTTCTGCCGCTCTGCTAGAAGTTGACGCAGAGCCGCTAGGCCAGGTTATGGATAAGGACGTTAAGCGATACGAGATGCGGGTTGTCGGTGGAGTCTATAGTTCTATACGTAAACGCACACGCCACGCCTACCGTACCCTCCTTGGCAACGCCATGCGTTTGCGATGGCGCGTTCCATTCCGACGCTTGCATCGCGCATCTGATGGCCACACACGGCCTAAGACTGTACATGTCCAGAGGTAATTTCAAGCAAAAGCTGCTGTTTTTGGTTATAACTAGTGGCTTTAAATTAAAATGGTCGATGAGTGAATGAATCTGCAAGGTGATTTACTGGTGCAATAAATATTAATGATACGTTAATATTCGCAATAAATTACTGTTTACCGCCTGCGTATTGGTAGAGAATGGCATATAATATTTGTGCATTTACGATTGGTTGATCTCGTATTGGCGATGCATTATCAATTATGACAAGTTTTTTAGCGAATATATCAGACCTAATTGCATGAAGTTGTTCATTCGTTTAGGAAAAAAATATGTATCAGCCGGAAACGTCCCAATCCCAATGCTTGAATCTGAATTCCAATAAATAGAAATGAAGTTTTGTCGCAAAAAAAAACACAAAATCGATCGGATTAATATAAATGTAGGTACTTATATCACACAACATAAAACAGAAAATAAATCAGTGCGAGAATAGGCTCGGGGCTCGGCGGTGCTATGAGCCAGATTCCAGCTTCGCAGGCAGACTCACCACCAACTATTTAAGCTAAAGATGCGGATAGACTTGATCACTCACTTGTCATTAGCTTTAACTGAGTGTTACATTACAAGCTCACTAAATACGAACAGGGGCGTTTTAACGAGCATTCTAGCAAGCGTTCTAGCGAGCACTACCGAAACGACAGTACATTTGCTCGAGCTTTTTGCCGAGCCGAGCAATTTTGTTATTGTTCCGCCGGGACGTCGGCGGAACAATAACAAAATTGCTCCTCGCCCACACCTCACCTCCCTCACACCGTTTACTAGAGCGTTCACTGGAATGATGGTGAAAATTTCCGTAGCGATGTTTGGCTCTATGACATAAAAACAAAGAATGCTCGATGCTATGCCCAAGTCTATCAACACCTTAACATGTCGCCTACATATGAGTAGCTAACAAGTATCCAGTTTATCTAGTAACATATCCTTTTTAACGCCTTCAACGAGTTAAATAGAAGTTTCCTCCTATTTCCCACTTTGTCGCTGCATGCATAATAAATCACCTGTTTTCACGTGTAACCTAATTAACAGCTAACATAAAAGGCATGTTTTAGCATATTTTCCGTGTTATCTTGATCACCCACCCGCGGCGGCGGCACACCTATTTTGGTACCCGCTAGTACTTTCGTCATACTTGCGTTCACTTACACACATATATATCAAGAAACAGCACCTATGTAACACCTAACCGTGTAACACCAATGCAGCAACTGCATTTGCGCTTCGTAAGCCCATGGGAATAGTGATGTTTATGCCGCAGCAAGAGCACATTCAATGGTTTTTTACTGATATGTTCCTGTTAAGGCCCGCCCACTTCGAAGCACAAGTTCTTGGAACAAGTAAATTACTTTTTGCGGTGTTCCGCTTACGTGACAGAGTCCGACGTGTCGGCTTTTTGTCTAAGATATAAGGACTATTATTGATAAGATTACTTGGGGGCTGGAAATGCAGTCTTAGAAATGATAAACACGTTATTAAAAGTGTGTAAAAAGTTATTGTACATGCATAGCGGAGAAATAGAAAAAGCAATTGCTGTGACACAATACTTATAGGACGAGAAAAAACAGGAATTCTCGTTTGTATGAGTATATATCTGAGAGCGTTTATCTAATGTGTTGTCATGTCTCAATGTCCATTTCCTCAGTTTTATTGAGTGTTGTCATCCAAGTCATCTTAAAAGCTAGTAATAAAGCCGTTAATCGGTACTCGGTAGTGAAGTGATTCAATAAATGTCTTTGTTAGAGTCTGCGCGGAAAGAAAGTCTTAGGATTTCGAGGCGTAATAAACGTAATTTATGATTTTTGATTAATTAAACAACACACAAAAAACATCAAAGAATCTGTCAATCATAATTCTGTCAAACGTTCTTTTTTTAAATAAAATTTAGTCAAACGTTTTTAGTGATGATACCCAGTATAGAAACGTAATTAGTGCGTCCCTTCGCGAAACAGTCGTGATTATCTGTACGTACAAATACATTTTCAATTTGCTTTGCCATTAAAACGCGGGGACGGTATTATTTCTCCTTCGTTTAAAATCGACGTGTACGTATTTATTAGGGAGTAATAGCTGACGGTTGGCGTTTATAAGTTTCCTACGTCGCTCGTAAACTTTCCAGTTATGAAGTTTATGATATCCTCCGGCCGAGTTGCGACTAGCATGACGACGATTTCGCCAGGGATTTTAAAATAACGGAGCATGTAGCTTTTATTTAATACTGCGACGGTGACAAACAAGTTTACGGCCTACCTGATTGTAAGGAGACACCGCAAAGGGACACTTGTGACACCAGAAGAGTCACAAGCGCGCTGCCGTCCCTTTATTGATTTGAGGATTCCTTGTGTTGACAGCTAGGGACAAATGCAGGTCCCACACTCAACATAGCGCATCCACAGGAGCTCTGGCGACCAGGAACACAACTAATAGGGTTACCAATCGTACTACTTATATTATATAGTATTGTAGTATATTTTGACCTTTTGTAGTATATTCTGTTGAAGAAATATATAGTACGCGAAAATACTATATTTTGGGAACCTTATGGTGCTTCTAAATGTTATATAAAATCAACTATTTCCTTTCAACATCTTAGTATAGATTAACATAGATAACATAGAGTTACCCTTGTTACACTATGTTATATAACACTAGCTTCCGCCCGCGACTTCGTGTGCGTGGGCTCGGGATAAAAACTATCCTATATTTTAATCCAGGCTATAAACTATCTTCGTGCAAAATTTCATTCAAATCGGTTCAGCCGTTTAAGCGTGATTGAGTAACAAATATCCAAACATCCAAACATTTAAACATCGAAACTTTCACATTTATAATATTAGTAGGATTTATAAGTAACAGCCAGTGTAGCAGCACCATTAGGAAGTGCCAGGTTTTTACTAACAGTCCAGGGGCCGTAGACAAGGTTACAATCGACAAGCGCTAACGCCAATAGAAAACTAATAAAATGTATCGGATTGATAGATGCCGACGACACACTTTTCGTTAACATCTGTCATTCCCATGGGCTGTTATTCGCTAAGCGTTAATGCGGCTCACCCCGCCGTTCACCCGTCACGAAACTAGACCTCTACCTACGCTTGGTTACTACGCATCGCGGTGTCAAGATATATTTGTGGGTGAGCGTTGAGGTGAGCTTAAAACAAATTACAGAATAGGGGGGCTGGGCTGTTATTCGCTACGCGCTGATGTGATGTGACTCACCCCGCCGGTCACCCGTCACGAAACTAGACCTCTCCCTACGCTTACGCATCGCGGTGTCAAGATATATTTGCGGGTGAGCATTAAGGTGAGCTTAAAACAAGTTACAGAATAAGAGGGCAGGACTACTACTAATGACTGGGAAAGGGGATCCGAATCTGCAAGAACTTTGACAATGAACAACGAGCAAGGGACTGACGGCAATGAGGCGAGCTTAAGGCACTCTAAGCTCTTCATAGAAGGAGTGGACTCGGGCTGGACTAACAAACTCTGGAAATCCAGTAGGAAGCAACTCAGAATCATATCTGGGGTGTTCACAGGTCACTTCGGGGTCAAGGATCTCTTGGTCAAGATGGGACTGTCGGATAGTTTAGAGTGTAGAATGTGTGGCGAGGAGGATGAGACCATGGAACCCCAGCCGGGGACTGCTCAAGCTCGGGAGCATTGGAAGAAGTGGGGGAGCCTATGCCCATCTATAGCATTGGGACACTGCAGGCTCATAATCATAATAAAATAATAATCCTTGCGGGTCATGCTAGGGCATCGTCGCACTACAAGTATATGATTTAGTCCAACAGTGGCCCGACTCATTTACAACGCTCGTTGCCGGCAAGCATCAAGCTATAGTACCTACCTACGTCGCCCTATTTACTGAATACTGTGCTACTGGATATAAAGCATAGTGAGGGACTCAATGCTGGAATGTCGTGGACGAATTATGGCGGTTTTATACTTACCAAGGGAACACACAAGCATTCTGTCATAGTCGTATCAGGAATATTGTAAATTGAAAATCAATCGTATAAGCATGGACGATCGTTCTACTCAAGTCAGTATATTGCCCCTGAGGGGTTGGGATGGGAATAAAGGGGATCTTGAAGTAAAAATGGCGTGAGGGTTCAATGTTTGTAAAATTAAAAATATAGATGTTACGAATAGAGGTGGGGGGGACGCATTTTTTTTTATATCAGGCGGTTGCACCATATAAAAGGTAGAAAAAGTCAGGGGTCTTCAAACTTTTTGACTCAAGGGCCACACTGCACTTAATATAAATTCGTGCGTTCCATGACTTGGTGGTGGTAATGACCAGGCATACCCCATCGCTATCGCGGGCCGGACTTTCCGATTTCTTTCCGCAGGCCGGATTAGAAGGGCCCGCGGGCCGTAGAATGGCGACCCCTGCTCTAAGTTAAAGACTTAACTAACTTTCATAAAACTTAGCAAAAACTTCTGTTATTACCTAACTAAAAAGTTGTAGTCAAAAATAGTTTAGTGGGTGCAAAATTGATCCTCGCGCCTGTTTAAACAATTTAAAGCCAGAGTCAGGATCAGGGCCGGTAACGCGCATGTGACACCCCTGGAGTTGCAGTTGCAAGCAATTGGGTAGTACGCTTGTTTGCCATCGACGTGGTATAAAAAGCATAATCGAGGCACGCTGTATAATTGGACGAGCGAGCGAAGCGAAGTCCTCTGCTTCAGCTTGCGCCAACATTTTTAGCTGTTTGCGGCAGGTCACATTTCCCAACCGATACTCGTGAAATTTTGTGAGCATCGATAGTTTTTTTTACACAATCTCGCGAGCTCTACAGCTCACAGGGCCACTAATAAAATAAAGTGCCAATTCCGCCATCCATTATCTGTTTAATCGCGAATAAGTTCGCGTGACCAGCGCAAGCATTACGCTACAAGTTCTAGCGTACCGCTGGATTCCCGTCACGCGCCGTATCTAATCCGGTGCTGATTGTAATCAGCCCTTATTGGGTTCGGCTGTTTGGACCGAATGTTTGCGAATTATCGGCGGCCGCGGAAGTAGCGATGCTGGATGGGGTGGGACAAGTACGGCGGCGAGGGACCCTCGTCGGAACCGATACTTCTCATAAAATCCATCAATCAGAGGCTCTAGTATAAGTTTTACCGAAACAAAACGTTACTACCGCGTTCGCGTTTAGCTGTCAAATCCCATACAAATTGAGGGTAAAACGCAGACGCGATCGTAAAGTTTTGTTACGGTAAAACTTATACTAGAGCCTCTGAGGCTCTAGTTTACCGAAACAAAACTTTACGATCGCGTTTGCGTTTTACCCTCAATTTGTATGGGATTTGACAGAGACTAGTGACGTCACTGTTGTCTGCGTTCCCTATACAAACTTTACACTAACACGGCGTTTTTAAAGTTTCCTAAAAAATTTAAATTCGACTATCACTCAACATCCGTAGTTGACAAGAAGGGTGTGAATTATTGAAATTAAGAGTCCGCACTAAGCTCGATTCTCCATACAAACGTAGTTACGCTCTCATTTTAAAACTACGTCTTGGATTGTAACGAAACTTTGCATGTACAATGACATGAGGTATATCTATGTCTGTAATTAGTTTATGTAGTTTCAGATACCATAGTAAAAAATACAGCGAATTTAAGTTTTTCGTACAAAACTTGGTTTGCTGTATTTCGTTTGTTTTATAAACTGGAATCATATAAACTAATTACAGCCATAGATATACCTCATGTCATGTATATGCAAAGTTTCGTCACAATCCAACACGTAGTTTTATGAAAAATGAGAACGTAACTACGTTTGTATGGGAAGGTGAAATAAAGCCGAGCTTACTGCGGACTCTTAAGGTTGAACGACAGCAAGTTATTATTGGCATAAAAATGTTTTTCGGACTACATTACTTATAATTCAGTAACCTTGTCGCCTGAAATTTCGGGGTACTTCGCTTCAAATCCGGTAGTTCTGATTTTTTGCAGACTTGTTCATGATGTTAACCCAAAGAATAATCTAAGTTTGAGACCTCGAGCGCCGAACGCAACTTTGTAAAAAAACTAAAATATCGAACAAAAAGCCCTAGCAAGTTTCTGTTTCCTGGGGTTGACTGGCAGAGAATGCCTTGTGGAATTATGTCCGTCCTTTATATAGCTAAAAATTTTATATGTGCAATGAAGTTTAAATAAATAAATGTCATTGCAACCATTTATATTATTTTATAAGTTTGTTATTTTATTATTATTTTGTTTAGTCAGTCATAAATATCCCGCAATAAAACATTTAAAAATAGGCACAAATAATATCTAAGTACTTTATCATGCATTGGATTTTGTATGAGAATTACAAAATAAGTATTAAAATAAAGCATTTCATGAGGGAATTAGGATGATTGACTTAAGAACTAGAATACAATAATAACATAAACACGTTTTGAAATTCCAAATAGTCCAAAATACGTTTGCATGGAAAGTACACGGTATCGTCTCCCGGTGTCAAACATGATTATGGACGTTTCCCTTACCAAAAAAAAAAACGAATTCCACCACTATTTTGATTCAACACAAGGCCACATTTAGTTAATAAGAGACGCGGTTACGGGGTCCAATTGTCTTTATCTTTCCATTTATCAACTTTTATATGAGATTCGCTTCGCTATGATATCCAAAGGATACAAGGGAAGCGGAGTTCCCAATGAAATACTTCCTATTATAATAAGGTGGGTGTGTTGTTTACTTGACAATTTGTATGATTTGCTGTTGATGTCCACTTTCTGTAGAGTTTCCGTGTTATGCTGACGTTATCTGATTTATTTTTCTTGTGTATTTGGAAGAAACAGCAGAAGTTCTGATAAATGATTTATATTAGACCATATTTAACTGTGCAGTCGCACACACGCAACGCCGACGAGATTGAATATTTTATTGAAATATGTGCCTAGTTCGATTATTGGTAGTGTGTGATGGTTATTGTCTCCATATCAGTATATTAACCTAACGGCCCAGTGATAGAACAAAAAATGGCAATACAATTTTAAGAAACGAATATATTCCTATTAATTTATTTTTTATTAATTAAAAAGACAAAACAATCATTCACAAAAAATAAAAATTAAAGGATAAAAAAATTATGAATAAAGGAAATACCGTTAAGGTCTACCGTTATGTTAGCTCGAAAATAGAATATTCTCTATAGCTGCAATGGAAAAGGGAATGGAGGTGACATTTTGGCATCATATACCTTCGTCGAAATGTTATCAGCTATCCCATTGCCAAATACTCAAAGATGTATTTGTCCAAACTCAATATCAGTACCCTAATAGTGGTAGTATTAATATAATGTGTACCTATGGTCAATATCCATCATCACCAAGTATTTATATCGCTACTATTATTAGCGTTGGCACTAGTCCTACTGGATAACGGTGGCTTCCGTATAAAGAAGAGCATTTACTACGTAAATATTACTTGGGTCGAAAACGTTTACTAAAAGACTAAATATAACCCAAATAAACCTTTTTGCCGCTTTCAGCTTTTAAATAAAGAACACCGAATTAATATTACACGCTCCCGTTAACGTATTTTTTGAATTCCACCGCGTTTGTAGCAATCGAATAATCCGTAACGAGCGTATCGGTTGCCGAATGTAATTCTGCTCCTACAAATCAGCGCGTATTTAATAAGCTGCACCAAATTCAACACCACCACAGCAAACCAATATCAACCTTAGTCCTAAAATAATAGGACAGTGTGAGCCGCATTTTGCAACGCGGTCCGGACGTATTCGATTTTCGAAATTCGGCTGTCATTGAGCCCTCGTCAATTTATTTCGCCTTCATTAGTTGTAAAAACGTGATTTGCGATGTCAATATTCATTACACATTTTTGGTGGAATTTAATGGAATGGATTCTTTTAGTTTTTGGCCGTTTGTGTTGATTTATTGTAGAAAATATTCATGAAATTAAAGTGGATACACAAGAGTAGTTTAGTCAACACAGTTGGATTAGAAGTTTTAGAAAAGAGTTAAACAATTGAATCGCTCATAGGTTACCTGCACGCCTATCATGAGACAGCCCGCGAGCTCTCAATTTATCTCGCACTATCCGTCTCTCTCTTATTAGAACACTTAGAACAAGAGGTATACCTGGTGCAAGAAAATCATTATTTTTCTTTCCTAGTTCAGCAGTATTCATAAAAAACTTATTTTTGACAAAACAATCTTAATTTTGCAATGTGTCATCTCCGGGTCGCCACTTCGCCAGGGCGCTCGACTCTACATACAGACATAGACATTGACGACCGCTTTAGCCTAGTTGGTAGTGACCCTGCCTACGAAGCAAGAGGTCCTGGGTTCGAATCCCAGTAAGGGCATTTATTTGTGTTCAACACACACGAATATTTGTTCCCGAGTCATCAATGTTTTCTATGTATTTAAGTATCTATATAAGTTTGTTTATCGTCGTCTAGAACCCATAGTACAAGCTTTGCTTAGTTTGGGACTAGGTCGATTTGTGTAAGATTGTCCGCAATTTTTTTTTTTTATAGTTTGACTAGCTGATGCCCGCGGCTTCGCCCGCGTCGTTATAGGAAAATGTAACATATTGCATTTTCCCGTGGGAATTAGACGTTTTCCCGCTGGAAAAAGTATAAGTAGTAGTAAGTAGCCTATGTCACTCTCCAACTTCTAAACTATCTCCATACAAAAAATCACATCAATACGACGCTCCGTTGCGACGTGAAAGAAGGACGAACATAGACACTTTCGCATTTATAATATTAGTAATGATTCTCATTTTAAAATAAAACGACATGCTAAAATAAAACGACATGCTAAAATAACATGAAACATTGTATATACAATTGGATCCGCCATATCTATTTCGAAATCGAGTTTTTGTTGCTATAAATTAAGTAATAATAAATATAGAGCGAGCAGAACGTTACTCATACAGTCGCTAATCGCTTTTTTTTCTATTATATTTCTATTACGATTTATTATACTTATAAAGCCTACGGTGGCCTAGAGGTTCAGGCATGCAGCTGTCAAGCGGCAGTCGTGGGTTCGAAACCCGGCTCGTACTGTGGCCATCGGCGAAGTGCTCTCAAATATCAGAACACGTCTCTATTTGACATTTGAGACGTGTTCAGATATTTGTGAGCACTTTGGCCTCTCCGATATATCTGATGGCGACTGTACCAATGAGTTTTTCGGAACTTATGTTACGTACGAGTTTACCGTTAGCTTTTCGGTGATGGAAAACATCGTGAGCAAACCGGTCTGATCCCAATAGTCTAGTTTTCCCCTAGTTGGAAGTTCAGATAGTCGCTTTCGTAAAACTAGTGCCTATGCCAAATCTTGGGATTAAGTGTCAAAGCGGTCTCCGGGCTTCTTTACGGCACAACCGGAAATAACTTTAGGAGAATGATATCTATTACAATGTATATATTATAAACTATTTTCTGACCTACCTACTTAGGGCAGATCCAATACGGGTGTAGACTCGAAAATTATTGTTACTCTAAAGAAAGAAGGCAAAAAAATATGCCTAGTGACGAAAATCCCATTCAGATATCTCAAAGAATTAGGAAGCTTTGTTATTTTAACCGTTTTGATATTGCTTGTTAGAGAGAAAACGCAAACAGTTTGTGACGTCACAAACTGCGAGGCTGCCGCAGAGCGAGCCGCGCGCTCGGCGGGCCGCGTCGATGGCGGCGCCCAACACGATGGGGCACGGCACGTTTGCCGTCTTACGTGACGTCACTAACTACGAGCGTTGTTGCGAAGTTGGTTTTTGTGAAAAAGGGAAAGAACATACCCCTTTTTAAATTTTTTGGACACTTATAACTTCTTGATTATTTAACCTCTTGCGTTGCTTATTTCTCCATTTGACTACATTTTTAATCCTTTTTCAAGAAAAGATGACATTATTGTTTATTTTATTTAGTGTCTACGCCTCTATTGTGTATAAAAAGTTATTCCAGTATACCGTTTTTAAACGAGAAGCAAACTACGTGTGCAGGAGAGAACTTGAGTCGGCCGTGCCGGGGGACCCTTTACATGTGGATCTTCTCCGCAAGCCATCGCGTGCAAATCGCTGCACGGTATGGTATTATGTAAAATAAGGCAAATTAGTACAAATAAGGTAAATTTTGTGGTCTCGGGTGATAACACAATGACCAGAAATTATCACCGATTCCTCTTACATTGTTATACAATGAGCTGTTTCACCATATAGTACCTACCGTTAGCGTGTCTATATTGTGCGTGTTTTGAGCTATATGAACCCCACGTCTATAATAATTATAATAAATGCAAAAGTAACTCTGTATGCCTGTTACCTTTTCACTCTCAAGCAGTTTGTATGGGCATAGTTTGAAACCCCATTTTATCTAGGTGAACATCCCTTAAGGTAGTTCAACGACCATACAAAACGTTTTTTCACATTCGCAGACTAACGGCGTGATATTTTAAGAAACTTATGTAACACACTTTTATAAATAGGCTTTCCATTTGCGTGAAATTCATCCTTTCCTAGAATAAACTTATACACAAGTAAACTAGAATAATTTGAGAAATTAGTTTGTGACGTGATACTTGGGGAAAACGATTATTCTCAAATTATTTTAATACACGTTTATTCTAGGAAATAGGGAATTTCGCGCAAATGGAAAGCCAATTTATGAGATTGTTACATAAGTTTCTTAAAATAGCACGGCGTTAGCCTGCGAATGACAAAAGACGTTTTGTATGGTCGTCGAACCACCTTAAGGTAAGTAATAATCAAGTAAAATAAAGAGTGGTAGTTTCTACGAGAGTGCTAATTAAAGCTATAAACAGATGAAGACAGTAGCTTACAAAAACCTGGAAATGAATTATATGAATTTAATTTAGGCAACTTAGTCTCTTAAAAAATAGCATTTTTGAAACCACTGTCGGTATAAATACACTATGCTCTGTCATCGTACGGTTTTTTTTTAAACCGCAAATTTAGACCTTTTCGATGATTTATAAGTTTATAACCGCATTTTACTCTGACCACATTGCATTTACTTTTAAAACTTGCCAGTATCAACCTTATCGCTTAGGAACGGTGTCCTTCAATATGTATTTTTATGATTGTAAAAGATGTAAGAAATCAATCTGTGGCATCAATCTGTCGTTGACATTGTTTGTATTAACAATAAGTACAGTCAGGTTGTTATTTATGCAGGTAATGAGAGATATCATATATTATGTTCTAAAGTATATATACAAGATTACAAATTACATTAACTTAATTAAATTAAAATTATGTTAAATCTACAAAAGGTCCTCGAGGCATTGTACAAACGACAACACTGTTAACTGACCATCCTGTGTTTATATAGAACCTTATTACAATGCACTTAAGGTGCACCGATGGTCAGTTAGCTGTGTTGTCGATAGTACCGACGATGCTGGCGGTATTTCATCGATGAATGCGTTGCACGAGAAAAACCGCCAGCTCTTCGGTCATCAACCAGATATCTGCAAAGAACTTATTCAAATAATTATTTATATTTTCGAACAAATATGAGGACCATAACACCACGTTAAGTTCAGATATGGTTTCAGAAACCAAATTCAGATATTTATGAAAATTATTTATTTTATTTATTCCCTAAATTGGCAACCCTAACTCCGAAACTGCTCATCTGATTAAAAAAACTTTCAGTGGGTTATTTATTTATAGGGCTAGCGTGCTGATTTATTTTATATAATTGCATATCACTAAATGAGGTCAAATTAAAACTGAGTTAAATGTAAAAAAAGCCTTCGAGGCATTGTACCGAGGATGCTGGCGGCATTTTCTCGCTGAATTGCAATGCTGATATAATCCTTACTAATATTGTAAATGCAAAAGTGTGTGTGTTTGTTTGTCCTTCTTTCACGTCGCAACGGAGCGTCGTATTGATGTGAATTTTTGTATGGAGATAGTTTAGAAGCTGGAGTGACATAGGCTACTTTTCCAGCGGGAAAACATGTAATTCCCACGAGAAAATTCAATATGTTACATTTTCCTATAACCACGAAGCCGCGGGCATCAGCTAGTATTATAATATTTTATCAGCATTATTATAATTGAATGTAACTGTACCGACAGGACAATCCTCACTTGCACCTTATGTCATCACTCATTATCTTCGTTTATTGTCAGCATGTCAAATAATGGCGATACATTTGTCGGTGCTTTTGAACTGATTTTAGTGAACGTCAACTATAGGTGCTGTCACAAACTCGTCACCGTCACTACAAGATTTTATATAATGAATGATAATGACATAAGTATAATGATTAATTGTATGGTGAAATCATATTTCCTGTTTAACTATATCAACTTCTTCACCGCATCAAAACTTAAATACCGATGTATAATGTATACCTAATTATAGGTAGAGGAATGGGTTACATTTTTTTAAAATTATAATCCTTTACTATTAGACGAGCAATATGTGTAATAAATTATATAGGTAGTCATACCCACAACTCTTAATTGTGTTTTAAGGCGGTTTTGTTATATATTACTAGGGAATATTTTTTACACAAATCGACCTAGTTCCAAACTACGCGACGCAGCATCGATATGTACCTAGTTTTTTATATTGCATACTGATCGATGCCGCCCCGTCGAATGCATAAGTGACCTTTCACGGGGGCATGGCATACTCAGATGGAAGAATCATCTGAAATAAGGAATTATTTAATAATAAGCATTATAAAGTTTAATCCTCAACAATTCCATAAAACAGATACCGACCGCGCGCAAAAAACCATCAGCATATGGTTGAAACAAACAATTGACGACTACATTTTGTCACACGTTGCCATTCACTCAACACAAAACGTTAAACAATTGCTGTTCCTTAAACCTCAACAAAATGTCTGATATTAACACATTTTACCGGCACATCCAACCTTTCGTTGTTAAGGCGTAAAAGATCGCGACATTTGTCCCCGTATACCATAATTTGTCTGACCTATTAATTCTTATAACAGAATTAGGGCAGTAACAAGAAAACAATACGTATATGACAATGATGATTGTTGGCAACTGTCGACGTCGGGGCTCGGAGACAGTTGGGTAGGTTTTTATGTTTTGTAGAAATTATCTGGGACATTTATTTAATCGTATGGCTTATTATTTGGCCTTTTTTAAAGTTTGTCACTCTTTAGTACCACCCAGGGGACACGTGCAGGGTTGTGGTAGGTAGCTCCTGCTGACGCAAGTAACAGTTGTCCCCCCTTTGTCAAGTGGGCTACTTGACTATTAGAAGTTCTTAAGCCGCCCGAAGGCCTCTAACTCGGCTTAACGACTACTGTCATAGACAGCAGCCGGGATCAACTGCTTAGCGTGCCTTCCAAAGCACGGAAGCGCTCATTTATATTAACCACTCAAACATCAGGCGGTCACCCATGCAAAGACTGACCGCTGCCATCTTTTCTTAACCTGCGTTATCGTTTCCGACTCGCAGGCGCCGCTACGCTATGAGCGTTTCTGGGACATTATTTTATGGCTATTGTAGAGGCATTCGTGTTTTTACCCAACCATGGCAGAGTCGAAAGGAAAGGATAACATTTTAGCATTCTATGTTTGTATTGTACTGAACCGATTTTGATTATGATATGTTGATATGTCAATCTACTCGAAATTATGCTTCGGCAGACATAGGCTACCTTCTGTATGGAAATTAAAAAAAACCTGTTCGTTTTCCGTATTCGGGGTACAGTTTTTTTAACTTTTTTTTCGTGTTTCGAGCTTTTATCTAACTTACGCCGTTCGTATGTAAGTTGTCCTTAAGCAACTGCAACCCCTTTCCAGCCAGTGGTCGGTACCAGATTGAGCTGAAAGTCATATTTTTAATGAAGGTCGGTGATGACGCAATTTCGGCAACACCTTGCTGATCTGATGATGGGATAACAACTCTTAAACTACATAAGATAAACACGCCGTGTTTGGGCACACTAGGACCCTATCAAGATAATCGCCGCCAGGTTCCATAGACAACCTCTGCAATACTGCTTTGTGCCTGCGCGAAACGGGAAACCCAACACAATGACTTCGCAAACTTTACTTTATAATACGAGTAGGTATACCTAGATGAGTACCAGTTGTGCGAGAGGTCACTGCTTGAAAACGACATAGTTCCTAACAGGGACTGTTTGTACATCCGGCACCTAATTTGATTACTAATTCACAATAATCATCCCTGGTAACACCGTAAAAAACGCCCTAAGGTCGGAAGACTACAAAAAATCCAGACACGCGATCTCAATATTACAATGAATACAAAAATACGGGAACCGTAGGGTTCCGTGGCGATCCACATTGCCTACGCACGCTTCTGCCACTCTTTTGGAAACAAGTTGTCGCATTATTATTACCACGAGGTGTCTCTCTTCTCATTCGGTTCGATAACCGAATGAGAAAACGTGAAATCGGTATTTCAGCGTTCGAGGCATGCGATTAAAGTTCATTTTGGAATGGAACGGAGCGCCTGGTTAAAATAATAGTAGTTCGAGAATGAAGGAAATTTAGGAACCTACCTACTTACCTTGTAAAGGGGCCACATTGAAGGTTCTATGCTCTAAGTCTATGACGTAGGTAACCTATTCAAGGCCAACCAGACTCATATATGAGTCATGCCTCTACGGGCGATTCCCGCTGCAACGCGGAAAAATGCTGCTACGCGCTACGGCGTAGCACTCGTTGGGTTGTTCGGTCTCAAATGGGTTGCATTTTGACTTCGCCAGGCCGTGGCCAGGCCACATCATGACATCAAGACGGGGCATTGCACGTAGATCCGAAAGCGGTTGGGGCGGAAAGGTTCTCGGGTGGCGACGCACCAACAAGAAGGACTGATGGTCCAATAGCGGACGTCCTTCGGCTGATATGACGAAGATAATATCATGACATTAACAGTAGAAATTGCACGGTTCTCGTATCTCCCGCAGTACCCTAAACATAACAAGAAACTTTTTATAACAATGCGAGGTAATTAGTAATTGGCACGACGCGACCGCGCATGCGTCCAAATTGCGGTTTTCGACCATTATATATACCATATGGCGTCTAACGGTCCGCTTCCTCCGCCTGCGGTTGTGCCATGCATCTTGAAAGGATGAGGTGTATCGATTGCTTTTACATCTTTTTTCAACCCTTTCAACGTCAGCGCTTAACACATTCGCAACCAAGAACCCGCCTAGCGGGCACTCGTAATGATTGCTCAGATGCCGGCTGAGCCCGCTAGGCGGGCAGTAGTATAAACCTACACGCCTAGCGAATTCTGTCGGTTTCTGGTGAATTGTTCCATTTTTAGTCCGGTTACGGTTCCGTGTTAAAGTTAAGTCGTTCCCGCAGCGCGAAGAACAACTGTATTTGGAAAGAGATAAAGAAAGAAGACATTTATTCACTACACAAGGCACACAGAGACAAAGGGTACTAATTGACACATATTATGTGTATATTCCTTCAATCGGTCGCTGTCTCAACATTATGGCAAGGTGTCAGACAGACACATACAGCGCTGGTTTTCAGAGAGCACCGTACCGTGACCCGGAGAACGCAGCACAACATAGTTGTAGCATAGGGACACATCGTTCCATACGTTATTGAACTCAGTAGATTTGTTAGTAAAAACCGGCCAAGTGCGAGTCGGACTCGCGCACCGAGGGTTGCGTACAAACCTGTAGGTATATAAGTAATAACTTAGTTGCACTTAGCATAGTTTTTATGGTATTGCACTATAAAAATAATATCTGTTTGGCAAAGTGGATGACGCTGCCTACGGTGCCTAGGGTAAGTATTTGTATGATGAATAGGTATGTTTCTGAGTCTTGGACTTTTTTCTATGTACAGTAAAACCTGGTCAATGACGTTAAGGGGCCATCAAAATGTTATCAATTAAAGAGTGTATGAGTTCGTTTTTTATAAAAAAAAATGTACCTACCCATAATAATCAAGCCTTTTCAAGTCTCAGTGTTTTAAAATCAGTACGATAGAGACATCAACGTGGACATGTCCTGTCCCTCCATATATGGGTAACTAGCTTCCGCCCGCGATTTCGTCCGCGTGGACCCGGGATAAAAACTATCCTATATTTTTATCCAGGCTATAAACTATCTTCGTGCAAAATTTCATTCAAATCGGTTCATCCGTTTAAACGTGATTGAGTAACAAACATCCAAACATCCAAACATCTAAACTTTCGCATTTATAATATTAGTAGGATAATATACCTACCAGCCTAATTGTTTTAATAAAAAGAGGAGACAAAGCTAGAACATCACTTTTTCTCATGTATCTAGGCCGCGATTTCATCTGAGTCACTGAAACAGACTTCCCTAGAATATCACTTTTGTTTAATGTCGTTATCATTTTGATTTTCTAAGACACATGAAAATAGCGGTACAGTAAGCTCGATTTTAAAACTACGTGTTAGATTGTAACGAAACTTTGCACGTACAATGACATGAGGTATATCCAGGTCTGTAATTAGTTTATGTAGTTTCAGATACCATATTTAAAAAAATACAGTAAATGTAAGTTTTTCATACAAAACTAGTTTTTGCTGTATTTAGTTCGTTTTATAAACTGGAACCATATAAACTAATTACAGACATAGATATACCTCCAGTCATTGTATATGCAAAGTTTCGTCACAATGAAACACGCAGTTTTAAAATGAGAACGAAACTCCGTTTGTATGGGAAGGTGAAATTCGGCCGAGCTTACTGCGGACTCTTAACATTTAGATTCTTGAATCGGGCCCCTAAATTAGGTACCTCTATAGAAGGATCACTGCCAGGTCATCCCTTATTATGTATTTTAGTACCCTTTTTTTGTCAGATAGCATACGCTCTTTCGAGCTCATTAGCGTTTAGTTTATCGCGGATGTCACGTACTTTTATGATGGAGTGACATTAGGTGCATAACGATATATTTAACATTGAGATTCAATCAAACAAAAATATCAAAGGCCTTGAACCGTAAATCTGGTTGTCGTTTAAACTCATTTGCAAGTCTGTTGCCGATTAGCACATCACTAGACTACCTATCAGCACAGCACTACGTCGCGGTGTGGCTGCTGCACTGCGCATGACACTCTAGAAGAAGAAACTATCGTCAATTATCATTTATACTTGTCAACGACTTAATATCTTTACAATTATTCTTTTAACTGCGCTGATTTATTACTACTACCATGTCTAGATTTCAGTCACATTGACAATAAAGTAAGAAAGAGAAAAAATACATTTAAACTAGGTAACATTATAATAACAGAGCCAATGTTTAACTAGTTAAACACTAACCAAACAGAAACAAAACAATCACCATCCTACATTACCGACTCCATTTTTGTAAGAAAGAGAAAAAATCAAATTTAAACTAGGTAACATTATAATAACAGAGCTAATGTTTGAATAGTTAAACACTAACCAAACAGAAACAAAACAATCACCATCCTACATTACCGACTCAATTTTAACCCTTTTAGCTATATAGCATGTAAATATTGGCCACGGTAGTAGGCACAAAGGAGCCCGCTCTTTGATCTCACCGCCACCTGTGGGCCACGGAGGAAATTAATGGCCGTCTTCAAGTATTGTCTATGACAGCCCTGCGAAAACGGTGCAATCGATAGCTTGATGAGGATGTAATGTTATTTGGTTCACTTAATTTACGAGTTACTTGCTCTCCACTCTTATTCATTTTAAACTTAAGAAGCCACTGTTGGAAAGTGTGTATCTCTTTTTAACCTTTTTACACTATTTCTTGCGTAATAAAGTGGCGTTTAACTTTCTTACATTTCCCAGCCGATTCTCGTGAAATTTGGTGAGCAACTTCAATAATTATAGATTTATTTTGTCAATCCAGTTTTACCAAATTGAAAAGTTCTTTTTTTGACTAGCTTGTGAGTTTTACAGCTCACAGAGTCAGTCATAGTATGCAATTGCCCGCCACCGCAGGCCGCGCCAGGCTTAAAGCCTGCAACAGTGGCGCGGCCTGCGGTGGTGGTTAATAGTAAATTTGACAGCTAATGACAAGTTTACTATTGACCGCCGCAGCCAGGCCGCGCCAGTCTTTTGGAGGCTTATTAGTATGAACGTTAGTTTTCATGAATCTTGGGTAATTTTTTACAACTTTTATGTTATTTCTACTCAGAATCACGATTTCTTTCCAGCCCAATAAGACAAAAAAGTGTCCCAAAATGTCTATCCATTTTTAAACTTTCCTATTGTGTTACCAAACAAAGTACCTATATAAAATAAATATCTAAGACATTTTTTCGTCCTATTGGGCTCGAAAAAGAAAGAATAATAAGAATAAGATTCTCAGTGGAAATAACATAAAACTCACTTCAGGAAGTACCTAAGGCCGTTATTGATATTATGCTACTAAATCTCTCAAAGTAATCCCATCATAAATTGTGCAATCTATAGTTAAAATTAAACATAGTCACCTAATGCGTTTGCAATACATTTCCTCTCGTCCTCGGTACTTCTATTAATGACACAGATATTAAGCTGCACCATTATTCAATTGAAAATTTTGGGGTCCGAACCACTTAGATGAATTTGTTTGGTCCGGCCGAGTCAAATATTACCAAAACAGGGGCAGGCAATTGTCAAATTGACCGAATGATTGTGGGGGAACGAGTGAATGAATGCGGACCGGACCGTCTTTGCTGTTGGATTTGGAGTTTTCATTCCCTTTATGAGTAGGTAACAGGATTTCTCTATGATTCGCACTAAAGAAAGAATAAGGTATAGCCCTCCATATTTATTATTTCTGTCACTCACACACACATGCTCACATGAGTGACAAAGATGTAGGCATAGACAATAACACAAGTGGGAATGAGACGCACTCGTATCTCCTGTCGCCCAGCGCGTATAGGCATTGTTGTGTAGGTTATATTTGTCACCAAAATGTCAAAAATGCACTGAAACTGATGTCACATTTGAAACGCGACTAATGTATAAGGACAAGAGATGTCAAGGATGTATCAGTCCTCTGAGACTTCTCAATTTAGTCAGGTTAATTTATCTTTATCCCTTTCGGGGATTCGCTAGGACTCAATCTATGGAATCCTCTATCTCATCCTCCTAGCGTTATTCACATAATTCCAATATTTGGCATAGGTACTAGTTTTACGAAAGCTGCCATATGACCTTCCAACCCAGAGGGGAAACTGGACCTTGAGATCAGACCGGGTTCCCCGCGATGTTTTCCTTCACCGAAAAGCTAACGGTAAATATTACGAACATAAGTTCCGAAAAACTCATCGGTGCGAGCCGGGGTTCAAAGCCACGACCACCGCTTGACAGCCGCATGCCTGGAACCACTAGACTACCGTAGCATACCTACTAGGCTACCGTAGCTTATGGAATCCTCTATCTATGGTGCAGGGATGCCGCGGATGCGATTTTTTGACATTCGCGGATGCGGAAGACGGATGCGGATTTTGGGGTCAAACACAAAAAAACGTAAATAAACAACCTCCATTATAAAAAACTTTTACTCTTAGAGGAAGAATCCCTCAAATTATATCTAGGAAGCTAGTGATCAAGGGTTTGAAGCTCAGTAAGGGCATATAATATTGTGATGAGCATTCATATTTGTTCCTGAATCTTGGATGGTTTATCTTAAGTATGTATTTATTTAAGAATTAAAGTTTGTATATAAACATCTATTATAAATGTCTATATCGCTCTAGTCCTAGACTAAGCTATGTACAGTCAAGGGCACCAATATTTATAGACCACAAAGTCTCAAAAATATGTAGGCAGACCTTTTTTATGCAACAATAAGGTAAGTATACATTATTATGCAACTTTGATTGTACATATTGGTGCTCTTAATTGTACAGCTTCAGCTTATAGTTTAGAACTAGAGCGATTGATTTGTGTCAGAATGTACTGAAATTATTATTATTTACTTCTGCTGTTAAATTGATCTTGTTTAAAAAAATGCTTAACCTACTCTATTTGGGCCGGTAATCGTTTGTTTGCCACTAGGGCAATCGATGAATTGTAGCAAACCAAGAAAAACCGGCCAAGTGCGAGTCGGACTCGCGCACCGAGGGTTCCGTACAAACCTGTAAGTATTCACTTTAAAATTATTAAAAAATATGATGTAACTAGAAATTTACGGTTTTCGCAATTTTTCCTTTATTTATAAGACGTTGCTTCGTACCAAATTTCAAGATTCTGAGTTCACGGGAAGTACCCTGTAGGTTTTGATTCCTTTGCAAGTTTCAAAAATTTGCGGAAATTTGCGGCATAAACGGCTGTATCTTTTGATTGCGTTGGCTTAGAAGTTTGATTTTTTCACAGCTCCAAGGAGCAGTAGACCTGAGTATTTGGTACACATTTTAGCTTGATACCTCCACGCGTTCCTGAGAAAAAGGTTCTTGACAGACGGACGGACGGACAACAAAGTGATCCTATAAGGGTTCCGTTTTTCCTTTTGAGGTACGGAGCCCTAAAAAGGTGAACGAATACAAAAAAAACAAAATTATACCGTTATTTCTTTTATTGGTAGATATTATTAGGTATTTACGTGGCGACTTTGGTTAGTCTGTGCTAAATTTAGTCTTTGTTTTGTTAACATACTTATCAATTTCCACTCTTAGGAGCTTGAATACCGGATAAAAATGTAGGTACTATGTTTTAATCTAAGAGATGTCTAGCAATCTACGTGCCAACTTTCATTTAATCCATTATATCTAAATACACAAACTGCCTAACACAATTGTATGTATTATTTATTGCACTAAAACAAGTGTACTACAATAGACATTTTAAAAAGTGCTTGCAATAAAACTCTCTTGCTTATCAACGGAAAGTTTAAACGTACTTAAAGTTTGTTTAGATCCAGTCAAATGTCGAATTCGACAGGTAAACAGTGGCATAAGAATAGTAACCGTCGACTGTAAACAAGCCATTACAAGGATATGGACGAAAATGATATTGGATAGTTAATATAGTTACTTTCTTTCTTTTTTAGTTTATTTTAAAATTGTTTTTTTTTATATTGTTTATTATTATTCTTTATTTAAATTAACTTTACGTGTGCTATGAACTTTATAGGTAATTACGATATATTTAGTAGATATAAATACGTAAATGATAATATAGTTAGTTACCCAAACCGACAAATAATGTAAAAACATTTTCTTTTTTCTTTCAACACTTGAAAACTTATTTTGAATACAGAATCAGGAACTTTGTTAAATAACCAGGAATACTGATTAGAGAAAATAAACATCTTACCACTTTTAGTTTTGCTACTCGACACACGATGGCAGCACTATCCTAAGCGAGTATACATTTGCAACGCCTAGCGACATCTGTTGTCTGATGGTATAATATTTTTAAAGATGCTTGCGTAGTTTCGGTGTACATGTAAAATAAGTAACGAAATAATCACGATAGTGTAGTATAATAAACTGACTTAATTAAACAAAAATACACAATTAAAGACTATAATTCATCTACAATTTTTAATGAATTCCCTGTGGTGTAGGATAGGTACGAGTGCAGTAAGTATTCAAGGAAGTCTAGCACCTTATAGACGCTATTTTTTGTACATTAAGGTTTAAAAGTCAAAGGCGACTTTATGGCTGACTGTATCTAACAAAAATAGTCATACAATTATGAGTTATGAGTAACTTTCGTTGCACAATTGAATGAACATTTCCTGCAATATTTTTATTCCATCTGAGAGTTTAGTCACTTGTTTCGTTTCTAGTGGATTTCAAAGCGGTTGTTTTCTTTTTACAAGTATTAGCTAAATGTATTATTTGCGAAACAATGCGTTAACGATTTTGCATTATGTCCAACAGATACACTTAAAATTGGTGCAGAGTAAATTCTCAACAGACTTATTACATATTATTACTTATTTATTAGTATTTATTTTATTGTGTAAGTACATAAAGGTATAACCCATATAAAAAAAACTATTTGCAGTCGAGAAAATTAAATGTTTAGCACTTTTGGACCTTAACGTCGTTCAAATAGAGTTGACATGTGCCAAACCTTCATTTTCCTCGACCGTACATATACCACGAATAACTAATTCGATGTAAACGACTTTCACTTTTCTTAGGGTAGGCATACGGTGTCTTATACTATGTAATACCTAGGTAATTAGTAAATAAATACTATCGTACATTTAAATGACGTTGCGTATTATTTATTTATAAAATTTCAAATAAGTATTTCCCAACATGTAGGCGTCTTAGTCTAAGAAAAGTGAAAAACTGAGCTGTATAGAGTTGATGCAGCTCTGAAAATTCTTGAAGTTATTTTCGACTTTTAGCGCGTCCCTGTGGTAAAAAACCAAGATTTACCAAATTAAAGGTGGTAAAAGTTCGGAATGAGCATTTCGGATTTGCCAACACCCATGTTGGCAAATCTCAAGATTTACCGCAGTACGGGCTTTTACAAACATGTATACATTAATTTCCATTTTTGAAAAATCTATGCACATTTTTTTATTTATTCGCTTAATATTCAGACACAATAAAATGAATAGAAAGAAATGTAAAGCATTTTGACAGGCACTGGACACAACAGTTTACTCGTACTATAGATACTTATATCATTGTTTATATTACGCTATTTTCAACATCAGTAAAGTTTTGTAAGAACGCTATCCATTTCCTCTGAAAGACCTTAAACAACTTTGTCTTCCTCTTATCATCTAACGTACTGTACCTTATGGAATTGATCGCCAATTGTTTCAGCATTCTCAGGTCGGCGTGCTTGCTAGCGATGGCCACGAAGGCCACGTACAAATCGTCGGAGAGGGGCTTCGCCCCCCACAAGCTCGGGTTGCTACTCGACAGTACCACCGGTAGACCCAGCGCCAGGTATGTCGCCAAGGGATGGCTCCGCAAGTCCTGGTTAAATGACAATACTGAGCTAGATATCACATTACATTCTATAGCTATGTCGTTTTGTTCAACAGCTTTCACAAGTACCGGATGCTTGATCAGTGAGTTTCCGTGCCCAATTCTTTTTGCGCCCAGCAAAATAGCATCAAACAGGTTTTCTTCCAACAGAGTTCCGTATTGGTTAGTTTCACCGGGGTTGAAAAAGTAATTTATTTCGTCTTTCGCTTTTATTAGAGCGGGCAGAAATTCTGTTAATGGTTTCCCTTGACCAACAAGATCGAAACCAGCGATCAGCTTGGGTAGAAACTTTTTCACTTTACGGGCTAGGTTTAGTTCTTTCCGTAGCTCTTTTATATTCCCACTTCTCTGTCCAGTTATGATAAGCTTTATACCAACAAAGTCAGGATATGACTTTTTAAATTTCCTTGCTACTTCATTATAAATGTCTGCCGTGTATATTTTATTATGTACAGTACCATTTAGCTCGTATAAGTTTTCCAGCCCGGTCCTAATCTCCACATACATGATGTTGTCGCTATGAAAGTTTTGTAACGATGTGTAAATCATTTTCTCGTGTACAGGTCTGTATGATATCAAAGAAGAAATAGTCGATATAGTTTGTACAAGTTTTCTAGAGATCTGGTTTTTGTAAGCATTTAATCCGCCATTCAAGTCCTTCAGACTAACAGACAGGCGGTCAATCAGCATTTCGTCAAATGGGTCGACATTGTAATAGTTGTCACTCCTAGCATCGCTAACTAGTGTCCACGGAACTGAGCAATGTTTCTTTGGGGTGGTGTCAGAGAAGCGAAATTTCAAATCGTCCAACGTAATACAAGCGTACAAGTGATCTTCATAAGTCAATTTCAACAGATCATCCGGTTCCAGCATAAACGTGCTATGGACGTGCAGAGCCGCTCCTTTCGGCATCCGGCGAATCATCTGGTACCCTTTAGACTGCCTCATAGCATCCTTGTACACGAAAAATGGTTTAGAAACATCTAAGTAGTGAGAGTTGTTGAAGGAACCATCAGTGTCCATCTTTTTGAAGCGCATCAACGTGTCATTGGCGAGTCGTTCTCTGGGTGAGAGGAGTATTTTACTTCCAAGTAAATGCTGCAATTCTGTATCGATCAAGCTATTTTTCTTTTGCACATACTCCCGGAGCGATTCGGCACAAATCTGCTCAAACAATATTAAACACAAAACACTGGCCGCGATACCACTCATGGTTTCTCTTGCATCGGTGCCAGACGTAATACTGACCAGTGGCTCGCTCTGTTTCAGAATCACTGATTTCATAAAAGTGTACCTGCGTATTTTATTACTTGTGTTATGTGTTTATTTTTAGTTTCGCTATTGAATTCGGGGAATGTTTACGTAACCAAGTGAATACTGGTAATCTCCAAAAATAAGCGATGATGACTTGATGACCTAATCAGTCGACCTATCTGCCATTTTCACATAAATGTTATTTTACATCATCTCCATTTGGTGCATTGAGAATAATTTCACGATTTCCTGGGATGTTTTCATATGTAAGTATGTATATTTCCTCCCACACCTACCAAGCTGTCAAGCATGTGAGGTTTCACAAATTCACCTTAAAACCACAAAAATTTGAAAAGTCGTACCCATGTTATATCTAATATGAACTTTTTGACGTTTATATTTGTGCATTCTACTAATATTATAAATGCGAAAGTTTAGACGTGTTTGGATGTTTGTTACTCAATCACGCTTAAACGGCTGAACCGATTTGAATGAAATTTTGCACGAAGATAGTTTATAGCCTGGATTAAAATATAGGATAGTTTTTATCCCGGGTCCACGCGGACGAAGTCGCGGGCGGAAGCTAGTTATGAATAAATGAGAATGAGTATTAGTATGAGTATCTAATTTACGAAATAATATATTGTGTGTCAAGGGAGCAAAATTATATATTTACGGCGAGGGCGGGCGGTTATTGAATCCAAAATGAAGCGAAAGATTTTGGGAGTAATGAGGGGTTCGGAAAGTGTTTACGCCCAAGATGGGAATTATTTTGCTATGAAGAAAACTGAAATCCTCATTTGAGGGTATAACAATTACTCTTTTCTAAGTAGCAAAAACAAGGAAGAAAAGTACAACTTAGATCCCTTATTTGAAGGCAACAATTACTCTTTTCTGAGTAGCAGGTGTGAAAAAAACATTCCTCCCGCCTGTGGCTACGGAGCCACATGTTCTTATATTCGGCCCACAGGCGCACAATACGTAGCCATACGTATTGTGTCATCATTTACGGGCAAGAGTGCGCTCACCGGACAGAAGCCCGCGACTACGTCCGCGTGGAACTCGTTTATATCGTAGCTCCATACAAACTATCACCCCCCATTTTAGGGAAGTGGGATGTTAGAAAGAGACAAAAAGTAGCCTATGTCACTCTCCATCCCTTCATCTATCTTCAATTAAAAAAATACGTCAATTCGTCGCTCCGTTTTGCCGTGAAAGACGGACAAACAAACACACACATACACTTTCCCATTTCTAATATTAGTATGGATTACTAGCTTCCGCCCGCACCTTCGTCTGCGTGCACCGGGGCTAAAAACTATCTTATTATCAACCAGGCTATAAACTATCTTCTTGCAAAATTTCATCCAATTCGGTTGAGCTGTTTAAGCATGATTGAGTAACAGACATCCAAACGTCCAAACATCCAAACTTTCGCATATATAATATTAGTAGGATTAGTAGGATAGTAGGATCTAAATCGTTTATTTAGCGAATTAAAACAAGTTACCTACGTTATTATCCCTGCCTCCATATCGAATGGGTGTTGCAACGTAGTATTTTTTTCTAATATCACGTAGTGTCCCAAAAAATGAGTCTTTGACCAGTGTGTGTTGCCAGTGATGACATATGGCGCTGAAACGTAGTCACTTAAGGGTCGAACAGACTGCCAGCGGGACGGTAGCGGGGCTTGACGAGCGCGTGATGCGCGCGGGACGGCCGGTCACACAGAGCACGCGCGCATCGCGCCAGCAACGCACGCAAATATCGCGCTGCGGGCCCGCGAAGGGCGCGCCGCGCGCCCGCGACGGTGCTGTGTGTTCGACCCTTTAGGTACTATGGGCCTCATAAGAAGGCTCAAAGTCACCCCAAGGGCAATAGAGAGGGCTATGATGGGAGATTCTCAATATTATCGTATCAACAACGACAACAACAATATATGGACCTTGGTCTGACAAAAATCATTCAGAATTTGAATTTTGTATCATAAATAAGGCTATCCGCAGCAGAACTAAGGTAACCGATATATAGCCCTCCGAATCGCTAGACATAAGTGGCAGTGGGCGGGGCACGTTCCGTGCAGAACCAACGGCCGTTGGGGCGGAATGGTTCTTGAGCGGTGACCACGTAAAGGCGCAGCGTGGGTAATCCCCCCACAAGGTGGACTGATGACCTGGTAAAGGTTGCGGGAGTCCACTGGATGCGGGTGGCGCAGGACCGGTCACTTTGGCACTCTTTGGGGGAGGCCTATGTCCAGCAATAGACGTCTTTCGGCTGATACGGTTTTTGTATGTATATTCTATCAATAAAATAAAAGTAAATGACATAAGGAAAACAACCCAGTCCTCGACGTTGGACTAGTATATGGCATGAGCACTGGTTAAGGCGATGCCTTGATTTGAGTCGAACACGCCCCCTCGACAGAGACACGCTGATACCTTCCGCGCATGAGGAAAAGAGATGTAACACTGTTCGGGAATGTCTTTTCTGGATAAATTTCGATAAATACCTAACTTAGAGACGTTTTATTTAAATTTCATAAAGTGAGATTTTAGATGAGATAAAATGCTATAGTATTAACTTGATTGTGTCGTAAAATAATGTATGGTTTGAGTAGGCTGATTAAAAAAAGGAAAATACAGACCCAACTTCGGATTTTTTTCTATCGAGGAAATTTTAAGCAATCATGTATCGATAAAATCAGGTAAACAATCATATAGTCAAGAATCATATATCTGACAATCAGACCTTATTGTTTCTTAATCTAGTCAGAACGGCATTTCCAAGCACGCGATAATTTCCAATGCACAGCCTTAAATTCGAACTAAGAGGTTTTTTTTTTCATTCAATTGAAGCCATGTCACTTTGAGCCCCTGTCATTACACTAGTGCGACGAACCTACCTAACCTAAGTGATTGGTGAGATGAGTTGAGACAGTTTGTGAATAGCACAGCTACATTAAAGTGCACCTTTCAGCGCTCGAACGCTTATTGCGCTGAAAGGTGATAATCTTAACGTCCAATAGATGTAAGCATTTGTCAAGCTTAGTATAGCTGGAGCTAGAGCTTAAACGGCAACTAGTTCATATTAGTTCCGACCTTACCAGTAATTTTTCAATTTGCTTTATTTATTTTGCGTGTTTTCATATCATATCTGACACCAGCTATTATAATTTTTTGTTTAGCTTACAGATTGACTGGTAGAATAAACTTATTACAGGGCAGTTTTGTTTATTTATGTAATTAAGTATAAATAAAATAAAATACGTAACAGGAAGAAACCTGAGTTTTAATACTGTAACTCGGGTTACATTGACCCAATGGAGGGTTACTTTGGCCCGCATGAAACCACAAATAGCAATGTCACATAAAAAAGTAACAACGTGAGTTAGTTAGCTGAAAATAAAAGTGATTTGACCCCGTTAAAATTCATAAATAAGACCGTATAAAAAACTGCAGACAGAGTAAGGGCCTGGTTTCACATTGATTAGTGATTAGTCCGAGTCTATACAAAAGCTACTCGCACTCGCAGCAAATGTATGAACTCGCACTAATCACTAATCAAAGTGAATACAGGCCCTAACTCGCGAAAGCCAAAGTTACACTCCATGCCTAAAGTAACCCGGATATACAGAATGTATCGAAGCCACTGATCATCAGCATTATCTACTATACATAAACATATATTGTAATTGTCTATACGCTATTTTAAATATCAGTAAAGTCTTCTAAGAACTCTGTCCATTTTTTCTGAAAGACCCTAAACATCTTCGTCTTCCCCTTGTCATCCAAAGCACTGTACCTTATGGAATTGATCGCTAATTGCTTCAACATTCTCAGGTTCGCGTGTCTACTGGCGACGGCCACGAAGGCCACGTGGAAGTCGTCGGACAGGGGCTTCGCCCCCCACGCGCCGGGATCGTCGCTGGACAGCACGACGGGCAGGCCCAGCGCCAGGTACGTCGCTAGAGGATGGCTCCGCAGGTCCTGTACTAGAGATAACACCGAGTTCGATATCACATTCACTTCCACAGCTATGTCATTATCATGGACTGCTTTAATGAGCGCCGGATGTTTGATCAATGCGTTCCCGTGGCCTATTCTTTTCGATCCCAACAAAATAGCATCGAATAGATTTTCATCTACCGTCGTGCCATACTGGTTGGTTTCACCGGCGTGGAAATAGTAATCTATTTCGTTTTGCGCCTCTAACAGAAGTGGCAAGAAATCCGTAAGTGGTCTTCCTAAGTCTTCTTGGCCAACGAGATCGAAACCAGCAAACAAGTCAGGCATGGTTTCTTTTATTTTACGAGCCAGTGTTAATGCGTCTCGTGTTAATTCTAAACTTTTTCGAGTCGAGCACAGAATTAGCTTGATGCCAGCAAAGTCAGGATTAGCCTTCATGAATTTTCTGGCTACTTGATTAAAGAGCGACGCCATATAAAGTCGGTCATGTACTGTGCCATTTAGCTCGTACAAGGGGAATAAAGCTATCCTGAACTCGGCATACATAACATTGTCATTGTATAAATTCTGTAATGATTGATAAACTAGTTTTTCGCGTGCAGGTCGGTATTCTTCTAAAGAATAGATTGTACGCGTAGTCTGCTTAAATTTCTGCCACGCTTCAGTTTCGCTATCAAGCAGGTCCTCGGGGCCTAAAGTTAAGCGCTCCTTAAGCATTGCGTCAAATCGGGTAACGTTTGAATATTTTTTTCTGAGTTCTTTCACAAGGGCCCATTGACCTGATGGACAGCGCAGCGTCGGTATGGTATAAGAGTAGTGAAATTCTAAATAGTTTTCAGTAAGGCAAGCGTACAAGTGTTCGTCGTAAGTGATCTTCAACAAATCATCCGGGTCCGACATCAAAGCACTATGAACATGCAGTGCCGCCCCCTTCGGCATCCGCTGGATCATCTGGTACACTTTAGAGCGCCTCATGGCATCTCTGTACTTGAAATAGGATCCAGATAAATTTACGTAATGTGGATTGTTGAATGAGTTTTCTATATTTTTCCATTGCATCAGTTTTTGGTTGATGTGGATTTCTCTTTCTGTGAGGATGAGTTTGCTTCCGAGTGAGTATTGTAAGTCTGTTTCCAACAACCTTGCTCTTTTTAGCTTATACTCGGCGACGTCGTCCGCATTCAGCTGGTTGAAAAAGAGCAAACACAAAACACTGGATATCACGACGCCCTCCATTGTGATTCTTCTTAGGAGAACTTGGTATAAACTGGTATATCGTTTTGCATTGTCCCCACAGATGCGGACGTTAACACTACGTTCATTTGTTTTCACAATACATCCAAGGTATTTTAATTCCTTTGATTATGAATACATTATAAATTATTTCAATACAAGCGGCCTGATCTATGCTGTTAGATTGACATAATGCGTTAGTGTGCATGGTCGGACCATTATCACAAACTTATGTTCTAGTATTACAATGATAAACGAGTAATTTGATACTTGTTGCGCAGCATATCACGAATGTTTGCTAGGATTTTTTTAATACTACAAAGGCGGCAAACAAGCATACGGCTCGCCTGATAATAAGCAGACACCGCACCCTAGGGACACTTGCGTCTCCAGATAAATCACAAGCGCGATGGCGACCTTTATTGATTTGAGAATTCGTTATGTTGACCGCTAGAAACAAATGCTCCTTCTTAACACAGCGCGGCCGCGGGTGCTCTGACTAGCTTACTCTCCATCAGGAACACAACCCCACGTAGGTACCTACATTTTGAAGAACAACTTACAATATATGTGTGTGTGTGTGTGTGTGTGTGTGTGTGTGTGTATGAAATTTCATACGAATACTAAAATTATACTTACCGGTGGAATTTAACAAAGGAATTTCCTGATAATCACATGTTATTTAGGCTTAGTACTTAGAATATTTTTTCCCAATATACTATGTTAATGTTCGTAGCCGTTTCTAATTTACAGGTCATTAATACCTAAAACTACACGTTTCAACCCTGTATAGGGTCAATGACCTAACTTATAAACAGACTAGATTAATGACATAAAATTAAATGTCACGGTAAAGTCGATTTTTGCTTGCACAACAATCAGTAGAGATCATCATTATATAAACGTCAAATGACAACACACATAGCAAACAGGTACTATAGGTTATCAAAACTTTATAATTTTACTAATTATATACATAGATTCATGCCTTTATTCCCAAAAGGGGTAGGCAGAGCACATGGAACAATGTTATAAAAGATCGCCAAAATGTGATATCTGATATGGCAATGATAGGTTGCAAGCCCATCGCCCACAACACACTTCAATCTTGCTCCCTTAGTCGATTTTAACGACACCTACGGGAATAAAAGAAAGGTGGTGGTGAAATTTTAACCCGACACCAAACGGGGGAGTAAGTATACGAGGATTAGAGGATTTTACTAATTACTTTCGAATAACAAACTCTTATACCTTATTTGTCGAATAGTCTTAATTTTGTATGCACAAAGAAAAGAAAATACGTCTTAAAATGGTAAATTTAGCTGGGGGCATAATAAATATAATCATTTTACAACTGATGAACCTTCTTACGCCGCCGTGACGTATATAGCCAATACCTATTCAATTCAATGATTAATAAAATTGATTACTATGATTGACAATGTCATTTCATGTATTAATTCGAAAACGGCATATGTGCTCAAGTGTATTCTAATCGCGGCTTGATAATACCCGTGACAGAGTACCATGCACAGACCCACTCAGGGTGTATAAGAACAAGAGAATATGTGACTTCCATTTTATGTGTCTTCCATCATATATGTAATTTCTCTGGCAGTCTAACCTTCACAACACAAGTATTTCAGGGTAACAGCTTAGGTGTGCTTAAGTGGATAGTGACCTAGACGAACCCCTTATTTTTTAAGGTTTTATTTTAACAGTAGGCAGTATACGGTCAATTGTTTGTTTTCAGCTCTCCGTCCACTGAACTCTGACATTATTGAGCAACCTTCGACGTCTAAGTCTGTGTTTGAGCGACGAGTGCCTCCTGAATCGTATCCACTGAACTGAGATTTTTATGATATTTATGTAGACGGGGCAAGAGTTTTCCAAACGCTACTCAATGTTTCTTGTTTGCCTCTGCATATGATGATGATGATGATGATGTCCTCCCAGACGTATCCGTCGACGGCGACATCCTGATAAAACGATTGTGAAAGTTATTGTTTGCGTGCATGGGCGCGAGAATGACTCGCAAATCCAAACGTGGTTTTGAAGCTCCGTTGACATGAAAACCAATAAAGGTCTCAACTTGAGTTGTAAGTGTAATGGTAGGAGGGCTTGGGCCGAGTTTTACGAAACTGGCGTTTGGCGTCAAGATTTTCGAGACGGGTACTTTCAAAGTTACTGAGCCCCGTGTTGACAGCAGTTCGCCAGTCTGATCTCCGAGTAGCAAGCTCCTCCCACGACTCACATGATATGTCGGTTGCAGACAGATGGCGCTTCAGGACATCCCTGTACCGCAGGTATTGTCCGCCAACTTTGCGCTGTCCTGAGGCTAGTTTCGAGTAAAATACTGCCTTAGGCAGTCTTGATGATGGCATATATTTCTAATATATTCACTTTGTTATGTGCAGCTGTTACTGAATAATGCAATATAGGTACCTAGAGCAGGTATTTGTTTCAATTTTGATTTATTTCGATTGTTCTTTACAAATCATGTTTCATACTAAAGTAGTGAAACTAGATTTTTTTTTTGCTACAAGTAGTGGCACTAAGCCAAAAGTCAACCACAACATTTTTTCCTTAATACATAAATCCTTTACCAATGTTGTGTGTTTTACTTATCTTCCAGCTGTTAGTTAAGTACTATAATTATCATTTTTCGTTCTTGGTTAATACATACGCAACTACACGAAGCCAATTTTTTCTACCGTGCGAGTGTATGTTTGCGATGTGTGCGTGCATATATAGGTATGTGTAAGTGCCTGTATATGTGTGTGTCAGTGTATTTTCTACCAACCACCTCTAGGTGGCTATGAGACCCCAGTAATTCTCGGAGCTGCCACTCTTTACATAAATATAATTATTATCATTATATAGAAACAGATATCCTCCACCGCATCCTGCCTGTTCTTAGCCAACAATCGTCCTAAAGCGGGAGTCCGACCGCGATTTACCGAAAAATGTTTCACCGAATGCATCGTTTCGCTGAACTTTAATATCATCGAAAGAAAAATACTTAGAAACCGTTAACTTTTTAGGTTAACCTCAAAGGCAGTTGTGTAGAACCCTTAAGGTCAGGTTAGGTTTGTCTTATAACAATCCTGAAAAGCTTACTGTTTCTGAAAAAAAATGTTTTTAATGAAATAAAAATTCGGTGAAACATTCATTCGAGTAATATTTTGTCGTTAAACAAGGGTAAACCTCCTAAAGTACCGCGAACTTCTCAGCACCTCTATCATGAAGGCCGTGCTTTTCGTTGGAATAACTCGTTCTGCGCGTAGGTCGTCCTGCACGGCTATCACGCGAGGGCGCGCGAGCTCTCTCGATTTATCTTGCACTATCCGTCTCTCTCTTATTAGAACACTTAGAACTTGGTATAGTGCGAGAAAAATCGTGAGAGCTCGCGCGCCGTCGCGTGATAGCCGTGCAGGACGACCTACGCGCAGAACGAGTTATTCCAACGAAAAGCACGGCCTTCGACTGTTTTCAACTAGAAGAAAGACTGCTGCGGGTATTTCGACAGGAACGGTAAAAGACATGGTGTATAAAACGGAATGTGATACCGCACAAGAAATGAGACAGCGACTGATGGCCGCCATTAAAAGTCGCCGAAGCAAATTTTTTTTAGGGTAGGTACTCCCCCTACACCTAAAGCGGGGATGTATTTTTTTCGCGTTAAATCCATGGTGTGGGGTATCGTTGGACAGCTCGTTCAAAAATATTATAGGTTTTCTGAAACCAGTTTTCAAATCAGTGATTCGTTTGCGAGATATTGGGCTTTATAGCCCTAAATGGTTACTACTGGGGATGTGAAAAAATTCGTGGTAATAGTACATACAATGAATTTAAAAGGAAAACTATCACGGACAAGTAGGCATAAGTAGTTACCGAGTAATAGTCGACCACCTTAATATGTACTTGGAAAAGCCAATTTTCGTACAAATTCGGCCGACGCAACCGCACCGCACGTCAATGTAACTAAGACAGACAGGCAACTACGGAACCCTACACTGCTCGTGGCCCGACACGCTCTTGGCCGGTTTTTATTTTTATAAAAGGCTGTCCAGTCATCGACCCTAGTTTCACCTGATGATAATAAGCGACGACCGAGCCTAAGATGATGTTTTAATTTTAATTAGGAGTTTCTAAGCATAACAAATCGATACGCATCTTTTATATATGACAATATATTTTCGGCAAAATCCATTTAAAAAACCCACCCAGCATATTGTAAAATTTGGAAAATATACCTACTCGAGTTTTTTACGCCGGTTCGGAGTCGAGGGCATAAGCTAGTTGAAGAATAAAAAATAAAAAAGTGCTCCTATTATGACAGGTGAGTATAACAAGACACTGGCTCGAAACATGCGGGCAAAAGATCATACAATTTTCTTTGCAGTACAATATGCGCAGGCGTCGAGAAATTATGCTAACAACAAGTTTAATAGTGTTTCCTTCATGGTGCAATGTCTGTTCCAAACTCACATATAGAGGCAATATCAATCATCATCATCATCATCTACATCATATCAGGCGAAAGAAGTCCACTGCTGGACATAGGCCTCCCCCAGAGAGTGCCACAATTACTTGTCCTGCGCCGCCACCCGAATCCAGCGGACTCCCGCGACCTTTACCAGGTTATCAGTCCACCTTGTTACGCTAACCTTGGGGGTTACACTGCATTTTCCGGTACGAGGTCGCCACTCGAGAACCTTTCCATCCCAACGGCCATCGGCACTGTAGCGTAGAAATGTAATTTTATAATTCTGTTATTCTGAAATAATATGTATAATGCACTGTTTCGAAAAAAATATACCTCGCCGAGTTTATTACGCCGGTTCTTCATGAGGCAGAGGTTTTCTTTCCGAACCACCGTGGTAGTTTCTCGACATTCATAGGTGCATATTATGATATACCTAAATTGAAGAATAGACCTAGACTTTGACGTAATAGAACTTGATTTCCACCAGCATGCCTATTTTAAGACTAGGTGGGTATTACGTTATCCTACAGTTATTGAGGAACAAGTAAGCCAAATTAATAACTTGTGTCTGACGATAGACCCAACGCCAATTAGTTACACACATTTTCTATTTCTGCACAATAGATAGCCCTGCTGGCTCCTCTACATGATGGCCCATCCTGCTGGCCCACTAGGATGGGCCAGCGTGAAGAGAGGGTAGTGGTGTCGGATGGCTTATGGCGTGGTGTGGCTTATGGCGATGGGATGGCCGCGGTGTCGGTTTTTCGGATACTAGCGGATAATAGCGTAGTAGAAGCCAAGAACGAAAGGTCGAAGCTCCAAATGATGGCTCAATTATTTGTCTTGGCATCTTCGATCTTCCTCAGGCAATATAGAGAAACTTACAAGAATGTCCTAAGGCAGCTGTCACATTCACGCACAATGATCCGATCTAGAATGTATACGTTATAACAGTTCTTGTTGACTGGCTAATCTATAAATTACAGTGTGAATGCTGCGTGAGTGAAGGAAGTCATGCGGAGTCAAGGTCACATTTAGCCTATTTTATATCTGTGCTAGTACCTTGTTTTTGATCATATGCAAGGACATAGCTAGGATTTTGTTAGGGGGGGGGCAGGCCTACGCCTATACGTTTGTCTACACAAACCAAGAATATATCTAAGGTAAATGCTGCATGACTAATGGGACATCTGCCTCTTGTTCTGGGGGGGGGGGGGGGCAGCCGGCCCTCTGCCCGTGCCTCGCTACTGATTATTTACTTTGTGTGGTAAATAAATCAAATCTTATTCATATTTTTATTCTTATAATATGGCTGTCATATCGACTAGCTATATTTAGATTATGTAATGAGTCATGATGACAGAACAAGGTATAGATTCAAAGATTCATGTTGTTTATTTGTAAACGTGGTTGTCAGGGTGTTACATTAATTCGGGGTGTATCGCTATGTTTTGCCGTTCATATAATTATCACTGTTAATTGTGCCAGTTATAACAGAACCAGCTTTTATTATAATGATAGCTATACTACGACCATCCAATTCAGAGAAATGTAAGAGATAAGATATCTAACGAGAATAAAAGGTCAGTGCATGTTGACGCAAGTTCAGATATATGTGTCGTATTCATGGAAGCACTAGGTCATAGTGGTCGCCACTTATGTCAGGAAGCCTCGCATTTGTATCGAGTGATCCAACTAGCCCAAACTCTGCGGGGTTGCGTCTGTTAAGCCCTGAATCCCCATGGCCACCTTCTGTCCCCATCATCAGATCAGCTCGATGGTACCATAATATTAAATTGTCATCAAAACTACACTGGGTTTACCCCAACATTTCAGCTTAATCGGTCGAAGATTTCTGTTTTAAAATTGAGTTACAAGGTTCCCCGGGAACTAATATAGTTACATACATTGCAAGTTAAATAAAAGCTTATAAAAAGTTGCCGTGTGTAACCGCTCAAGAGGATAACTCTGTGAGATTGCAAGTTTGTATGTATATCCGAATCGGCTTTTCCGTTTTCTAAAATTAATTCACAGGTAGGTAAATTGACTGGACTTTCAGGATAGGTTTCTCCTGGATTTTCTTTAATATTCTCCCATTTAAAGTCACATATATATGCGTTTGCAACAAATTGGGGGAGAGGGGCATCCCGGATGCAATGTAGCTCGAGTCTAAAGCATACTAAAAACGATAAAATTGGGCGAGAGGGGCAACCCGGATGCATGTAGCTCGAGTCTAAAGCATACTACAAATGATACAATTGGGCGAGACGGGCAATCCGGATGCATGTAGCTCGAGTCTAAAACATACTACAAACGATACAATTGGGCGAGACGGGCAATCCGGATGCATGTAGCTCGAGTCTAAAGCATACTACAAATGATACAATTGGGCGAGACGGGCAATCCGGATGCATGTAGCTCGAGTCTAAAACATACTACAAACGATACAATTGGGCGAGACGGGCAATCCGGATGCATGTAGCTCGAGTCTAAAACATACTACAAACGATACAATTGGGCGAGACGGGCAATCCGGATGCATGTAGCTCGAGTCTAAAACATACTACAAACGATACAATTGGGCGAGACGGGCAATCCGGATGCATGTAGCTCGAGTCTAAAGCATACTAAAAACGATAAAATTGGGCGAGAGGGGCAACCCGGATGCATGTAGCTCGAGTCTAAAGCATACTACAAATGATACAATTGGGCGAGACGGGCAATCCGGATGCATGTAGCTCGAGTCTAAAACATACTACAAACGATACAATTGGGCGAGACGGGCAATCCGGATGCATGTAGCTCGAGTCTAAAGCATACTACAAATGATACAATTGGGCGAGACGGGCAATCCGGATGCATGTAGCTCGAGTCTAAAGCATACTACAAACGATACAATTTGGGTAAGTAATACGAGTTATAAGAACTTATCATATAACAGTCACAATATATACGCTCACTTTGTATAAGCTTGTTTAGTATAACGTTTACTGAATATAATGAACGAAAGGTATAATCTCAAAATATATATTTTCGTAAAGTATAACGTTATTTAGATATAATATCAATTGATATATCGATTAAAGCGTATAATATTCATAACATCTAAGGTTTAAAACATATATTATTCAATTAACCTAACATCAAAAAGTAAAATGCTCGTATAATACAATCGCCTACAATTATTTTAATAGCAGTAAGTATATAAACATTTGTAATATACATTTGTTGTTTGAACTTAAATATCTTTTTTGAAAACAAACGCCAATTATTTTAACCTAACCTAAACCTAACCCAACCGCCAGCGTGTCGACGTCACCCCGCTTCGCGGGGTGCCTATTTCCGCTCTAAGGGTCACAAGCTAACCCTAACCTAACCTACAAATAATACCATTGTTGCGATTGTTTGTTATTGTTTTTACAGCGGGGGGTTTTGCCGCCCGAGCCCCAGTTGCGGGGTGCTCCACGCCCCCAACCCCCTTTTTCTAGCTGCCCTAACCTAATCATATACTATAAACTTTTAAGGAAATATATTATGTGTTATGATTGTTATACGTTATGTATGTTATACGAACTGAAATTGGTCAATGTGTTATAGAAAAAACGTTATATAATATGAATATTATGTGAATTGACCGTTATTCTTTATAAAAGTTAGATTTTGTTGTTATAGCTAACGTTCATTATATCTTGTAAACGTTATTCATGTGAAATTATGAGACGACGATTAATTGTGAGACGCACCCAAACAATTTGCTATATCTGTATGCTAGTTAGAATCAAAGAAATAATGAAAATTATTATTATAGAAAGTATGTAAGTATAACTATATCGTCGTCTAGTACCCATGTCGTCGTCTAGTACACATGTCGTCGTCTAGTACACGCTTTGCTTAGTTTGGGACTAGGTCGATATGTGTAAGTAACTAGTAAGATTGTCTCCCAATATTAAAAAAATGAAATGTAATGCAATGCAGGTATTTATTTCTTTATTTTTTATTGCACAAAAGGTGGACTTAATTAAGGCACCGCAGATAATTTGTATTGGTATCTGTGTCTCCAACTGTAGCAAATTGTTGCGATAAATTGCAAGATGTGTCACCTTAACATACGTCTCCGTCCGTGGGGGAGATTATCGTAATCGTAACACTCACGTAACACTTTTGTCTTTCTCTGTTGTCAGCTTTTGGGTGAGTTGCACTAAATCGTAGGCGGTGTTCGTTAAAACCTGAATGGATGAAAAGTTTGACAAGTTTCTATGGAATGACAGCTGCCGTCGCGATATTTCAACGTTGGTCCATCTGTAATCGTACGTTGGTACAACGACCCGCCCTTTTTTCGTTTAGGGGGGAAAATGCGTTACGCATAGGGTAAAACCCGGATTGATGCCCCACTTTTTGAAATTACTTTATTTCTCTGTACAAAAAGCAAGATTCTTTATTTGTAAAACGGGTAGGTACTTTGGTTTATTATCTTCAATTTTATGAAAGGAATAAAAATTATCCTACTAATATAATAAATGCGAAAGTTTAGATGTTTGGATGTTTGTTACTCAATCACGCTTAAACGGCTGAACCGATTTGAATGAAATTTTGCACGAAGATAGTTTATAGCCTGGATTAAAATATAGGATAGTTTTTATCCCGGGTCCACGCGGACGAAGTCGCGGGCGGAAGCTAGTCTTGAATATTTTCAGAGTACCTATTGGTGATTTTTGCGGACCTCTAAATAACAGATCGTCAGGTCAACGACCCTCAAGCATGTCAGCCATCGCTCAGCCACAGATTTAAATATAGGTAATAGGCTCAGCCGTGAGTGCCAATAAAACTTCTTTATAGTTGTTACTAGCTTCTGCCCGCGACTCCGTCCGCGTGGAACTCGTTTATATCGTACCTTCATCCCCTTGGGGGAAGATTTCCGGGATAAAAACTATCCTATGTCCTTCTCCAGGACTCAAACTATCTCTATACCAAATTTCATACAAATCGGTTCAGCGGTTGAAGCGGTAACAGACAGACAGGCAGATACACTTTCGCATTTATAATATTAGTATGGATTGCTTCTGTATAGGTACTACCTACCTACCTACCTACTTACACCGTTCAATGACCGTGTGACCCGATAATGTTGCCTAATATTGATAAACGCACCACGATAATAAAGATCTCGAGTTCAATTGCGTAACTTAATCCATTACCTTGATTTTTTACTCTGTTGTACTTACTTAAAAACTGTACACAGAAATAAAAACTTTACTATACTGGGTGATTTCGGGGTCATGATCCGGAATGATTAAAAGCGAATCACATGATAATTCTGAAAAACTTTTCCCATGGGACCAACCACGAAATCGCAATAAAACAGCTAATTCAAAATTAACTGTTGAGTTTATCGAGATTAACTCTAAATTAACTCACAGTTAACACTTAATTAGCTGGGTTTTTTTGCGATTTCGTGGTTGATCCCATGGCACAAGTTGTTCAATATTTTGGTCATTCCGGATCATGACCCCGAAATCACCCAGTATAAATGGACTTGCGTCAACACTCTGGCCACAGTAATCGCTCTCGAGGCGGCGAGTCCAGATCGAGTTCCTAGTGTCTCAGTCGACCGTGAGCCAAGAAATCAACGTCATGCGGCTTATTGTGATCGCCAATGTTTTTTGTTTACTCTCCGCAACACCGACCCGCGCGAGAGCCATCGACGATTACAAACAACCGGCTATATACGGATACACACACAACAGGACAGAGCTAATGGAAATGGAACTCCACGAATCTCTGGGAGGGAAACTGCATCTCACAGATAAAGAGCAAGTGGTCAATGACATCGTCATGCGCTTGAAAGAGAAAGAGCTAGACAATTCTTTTGGCAACCCGCAGTATTTCAATTTCTCGAGACCGTATTTTACGTACAAGGATGATATGAAGAGTTCTAAAGTGTATCAATTGATGCGGCGGATGCCAAAGGGGGCGGCGTTGCACGTCCACAGTTCCTTGATGCTTGACGCCGATTACTTGGTGCAGCTGACGTATGAGGACCACTTATACGCTTGTCTCACCGACGGTGATTTAAAATTACACTTCTCCGACACCGATCCCCAGCGTCCTTGTCCTGTTAAGTGGACACTCCTGAGCACACTCAGACACGCTTCCGATGACGTTGCCTTATTTGACGCAAAATTAAAACAACACTTCACTCTTGGCCCCGAAGACCAAATGGGATTTCATACAAACATAAACGAAGCGTGGAAAACCTTTAACAAGGTTTACTATACAATTAAATCTTTGATAAACTATAGACCTGTTCGGGAGAAAATGTTTTACCAAGCCTTGCAGGATTTATACGACGACAACGTTATGTATATTGAAATTCGAAGCGGTTTGTCAAGCCTGTACGAGCTAAATGGCACTAAGCATGACAAAATGTATTCGGCAATTCTATATGATCAAGTGGCAAGTAAATTTAAGAAGCATAATCCAGATTTTGTCGGCATAAAGATAATCGTTACCAGAGTCCGTTCATCAACAATGGAAGAAGTGCGGGATGCTTTAAACTTAGCTCGCCAAGTGAAGAAAACCATGCCAGACGTTTTCGCTGGCTTCGATCTCGTCGGACAAGAAGACTTAGGAAAACCACTAACAGATTTCTTACCAGTTCTGTTAGAAGCAAAGAATGAAATAAATTACTACTTCCACGGTGGTGAAACCAACTGGTACGGGACACCCACCGACGAGAATCTGTTTGATGCGGTATTGTTGGGATCTAAACGAATAGGTCACGGTTACGCGCTGATGAAGCACCCAGCGCTTATTAAAGCGGTTCAAACTAAAGACATAGCTATAGAAGTGAATGTGATATCGAACTCGGTGTTATCTCTAGTACAGGACCTGCGGAACCATCCTCTAGCGACGTACCTGGCGCTGGGCCTGCCCGTAGTGCTGTCGAGCGACGACCCCGGCGTGTGGGGGGCGAAGCCCCTGTCCGACGACTTCTACGTGGCCTTCATGGCTATCGCCAGTAGACACGCGGACGTGAGATTACTGAAGCAACTTGCGATTAATTCCATAAGATACAGTGCGTTAGATGACAAGGGGAAGACGGAGTTATTTAAATCATTCGAGAGAAGATGGAACGAATTTATTGATAGCGTGTTTAGCGATAGTTTGTGAAATCTTAGGTTCTTATTTTAGGAAACATAGTAGTGTAAAGTGCAACGACTGAATGGACCATTCTCATTATTGTGATGTGACATCCGCAGCAAAGATAGTGTGCACAAAAGTGATAATGGTCCTGAAATAAAATAAATTGAATGAATGACTATTATATATTCCTATATTCGCGATATGACTGATGAAATAACCAGTGGGGCTACCGCGAAACGAAAACTAACTTCGTTCGTGTATCTCCCTCTCTATCGCTCGAACTGGCAAGTGCGACAGAGACGGAGATAGAGTTCGTTTCGCGGTAGGCCCTCGGTACAATTTAAGCATATGGCTGGTGCTGTGCAATAAATAAACGAGTTGACAGTTCCGTTAGTGATAAGCTGTGGGCGTAGCATGGTGGGCATTTTAAAATCACTTATCGGTGTGGTTAAGATATCCGTCAATCTCGCTCTCGCATACATCACACCCAAGAATCGTTTTTTGACCGCATCCAGACAGTATTTAGAGTCAATTGTAACCACCAGTAGTATAAATATTTAACTGATGCATGTTATCTTATTATTTTTTGTTTTTATTGTATTATTGATTAATGTCTATTACTTATATTGTCAAATCCTTGTCATTAATTATAATTAGTACGTAAGGTTGATCTGTTGGTACTAATAATAATTATAAATAAATAAATACTTGTCAGAAGAAAATGACAGTTGAGTTGTCCTAACGGTCGTTTGAAAAATTACGCAACTGTCCCTCTGGTTGAAATGATCTGTTTCAAATTAACAAACTTATAAGTAATAATGTAATGTATACTACTGTGGACTTTAAGATCTGTTCAAATTGTAATGAAAGTATTCGAATTTTGTTTTCGTTTGTTCCAAATAATTTTATGATTTTAACCATACTTACCTAAGATATGAGTTATTGAATACAAATTACTCTAGTGTGCAGTCTTGTTAGGTACTAAATAACGATATTTTCCGTCTATTTGTATTTAGAATCACCAATCCACATACTTAAATATGTGTATGAAAATAATTAAAGTGTAAGAAATATAAAAGCCGTTAGGTAATTTATTTGACCACATTGGCACAATGTCACGCATGAAGAGTACGCGAGTTATGCCAAAACAAAAATGCGAAAAATTTCAAAAATCGCAGGCAATACAAGGTGTAACAAGAATGGGGTATGAACCGATAAAGGGCTTAACAGGTATCGTGTTCTGATAAGAAAAAACAGAAAAAAAAAATTTTTTTGACGCGATTTTTTTTTTACATTTCTCTGGAGCTTGTCGCCCCAGTCGGCCAACGCTCCATACCAAAGTAAAAAAAAAATCGCGTCAAAAAAACTTTTTTGACTGTTTTTCTTATCAGAACACGATACCTGTTGAGCCCTTGATCGGTTCATACCCCATTTTTGGTACACCCTGTATAAAGAAATAAATAAATATTTTCGGTCAATCTTACACAAATAGACCTAGACTTCTAGTACCCATAGTACAAGCTTTGCTTAGTTTGGCGTGGTTTGGCTAAGCAAAGCTTGCACTATGGGTACTAGACCACGATATACATACTTACGAGTATATCAGATAAATAAATACTTAAATACATAGAAAACATTCCCGAGGAACACATGTTTGTGCTCATCACACAAATAAATGCCCTTACCGGGATTCGAACCCAGGAACCCCTGCTTTCGTAGGCAGGGTTAGTACCAACTAAGCTAAAGCGGTCGTTATGTCTACCTATACCTACCCTATTGCAGCGGGCGTAGCACGGTTGCCATTTCATCACTTATCGTTGTGGTAAAGACGCCCATCACGCTCTGACAAGTATGCGAGTGCGAGAGTGACGGATGCCTTATCCACAACGACAAGTGATAAAATGGCAACCGTGCTACGCCCGCAGGGGCTGAATAGAATGCTTGTGGGTTGTCGCTGGTCAGACTCCAATTTTACATCAGTAGAATCAATTATATGCATATTATATACCTACAGTCAGCTGCAGAGAAACCTCATCATCATATCAGTCGAAAGATGTCCAGCAGTGGACATGCCTCCGTGTGGATAGGCCTCCGCCAAAGACTACCAAAAATCACCGGTCCTGCGCCACCCACGTCCAGCGGACCTGAAGCAGGTCATCAGTACACCTTGTGGGGGCGGGGTCTGCCCACCCTGCCTCTTCCTGTGACTAGCATTAAAAATACAACTCAGAAAAGTTGAAAAACTCCCGACATTTTCATTTCAAAGTCCAATACCTCAAAAACGGCTGAACAGATTTTCATGAAACATGGCTAAGAACACTCGGGATAAAATTATCTATAACCCAAAAAAAACTATACGAAAATCGGTTCATCCGTTTGGGAGCTACGATACCACAGACAGATACACAGATACACAGACAGATACGTTAAATTTATAACTTACTAGCTTCCGCCCGCGACTTCGTCTGCGTAAACCTGGGATAAAAACTATCCTATATTTGAATCCAGGTTATAAAGTATCTTCGTGCAAAATTTCAACTAAATCGGTTGAGCCGTTTAAGCGTGATTGAGTAACAAACATCCAAACATCTAAACATCCAAACTTTCGCATTTATAATATTAGTAGGATAACACCCCTCTTTGCGGAGGGGGTAAAAAAATCAGGCCCTGGTACTTAATAAAGTCATTTGACATATTGAGGTTTATTGTGCGCGTTTCTTGGAGCAGATTTTAATGTTAGTGACTGTACTTGTAAACGCCAACACACTTAACTGACCATCCTGTATTTATATTGAACCTTAGTACAACGCAAATAAAGTGCACGGATGGTCAGTTAACTGTGTTGGCGATGGTACGTAAGTAAACAGATCTGGGTAATCGATTCTCGCTAGTTGGGTTTATCTACAGAAGTTAGATTAGTATAGGTACGGAAAACCCGACGAGCATCGAGTCGATTTCAAAAATAAATCAATAAATGTTGGTACCTACGTTCCTAAAGATTCAAAAATATCTAAGCAACCTTGTGCCATTATCAATAAAGTAGTGTTCACATCTTTTTAACCCCCGAATACAATACAATACAAATATTCTTTATTGTTTACCAGACATATTAGATAATACAAAAATAGAGGTAAGTTAATTATAAACAATGGTAGACAACAGGCGGTCTTATCGCTAAAAAGCCATCTCTTCCAGACCTTTGATAGAGGTAAGTTAAACATAAACAATGGTAGACAACAGGCGGTCTTATCGCTAAAAAGCGATATCTTCCAGACCTTTGGGTGAAGGAGACGATGCAAGAAATCATTTGAGAAGGTGAAAACAGAAAAAACAGAATATAAGAACAACTTAACTAGAAGAAAGACTATACACTTACATAAATACATATATATATAAACCTACATACACATACAATAACTAAACGTCGTAGAAACAGTATCACTTACAATCAAAAACAAACAGCACACACCAAGTAGGAATGACTAAGTAGTTACGGAAGAGAAAAACAGCAATCCTTAAGTCTAGTTTTAAAAATGGGAAGAGACTTAGCAGGTTTAATTTCAATAGGCAAAGAATTCCACAATCGAACAGCTCGGAAAGTAAAAGAATTATTGTAAAATTTAGAGTAACTATTGACATAAGTCAAAATCTCAAACCCCCTTATATCCTCGAAGAAACTTAGATTTAGTAGTAGAATAGATATTTTTTTCTGTTAAAAAAATAATGTTCTATGGAATGGGCTATATAGGTTAGCGGCGATTGGCCTAATATATGATAAGCAGCCACTCATAGCGTATGGCCACTCGCATTGCAAATCATATTATTATCACAGGCACGTGACTACAGACTGCCGTCTGCAATACCTATTACTGACATACTGTAGTGACTCGGGAAAACATCGGGCCTACTACCATACTAATATTTATGAATGCAACTCTGCCCGTCCATTTGATACCTTTTCACGCTCAAACCACTGAACCGATTGAGTTGTAATTTGGCATGGAGATGTTTGAATTGTAGGAGGACATCGGATAGTTTTTATCCCGGAAATCAACCTCTATGGGGGTGAAATGGGGCCGGAAGATTGTTTGTAGATACGATAGAAACGATTTCTACCGGACCAACGCCAAGCAATCACTAGTACAGAATTATATGAGTATGAATTGTATGATGGTATTTGAGTTATATTCATCATCATTCATCATTTTCAGCCTTAATCGCCCACTGCTGAGCATAAGCCTGAGTTATATTATAAAGCATAAAAAACGTGTAAATAGTTACATTTGTTACAACACCTATGGCTTCGTTCACACGGCATTGTCCTGCACGTTTTTTGCAGTATACATCTTAACGTAGGTATATGTATGTGGCACATACAAAATTTTGTTTATACGTTTAAACGAATACTCACCGGACTTGTCAAGCGAACCGAATACGTGCAGAAAACATGCAAGACTGCCGTGTGAACCCAGCCTACCTGTTTTCTTGGCACATTAATAACATAAATTAACAGCTCGGTCTGGTAGTAATGAGGAATAACCTTTCAAAACGACTTTATTACCCGACTTAACATTCAATAAAGAACCTTATTCAGCAAAACTTAAAGTTAAATTTAGCCGTGGATTAAACGATTAGATACGCCTTTTTGATGAGTAACTGCGCAAATGACTCGTGACTGTGAACATTCACGCTGTAACTGTCACAGATTTAAAAAAAAACACAGAAGTGCCGCCTAAGATAGCCATTCTATAAGTAAAAGGTTAGTCTGAAAGAGCAGTAAATTATCATCGCAAAAAATATTGGTTAGCGAGCAGTGATGTGGGTTCACTCTTGCCTTCCACACTGTAACTTAGAAACTGACGAGTTCTCAAATATCTGGTCGAGGGCCCTAACAGATAACCCATCCTTGGTTTCCATCTGATTCCAGGGGATTTTAAATATAAGAATGTCTGTATTGCCTTCATTGGCCTTTAGCATCTATAAAAGATGATTTAAACAAAAACAGATGAATAACAAATAAAGAACCTACAATCACATAGCTTAAATCTAGTAAACACTAGCTTCTGCCCGCGACTCCGTCCGTGTGGAACTCGTTTATATCGTAGCTCGATACAAACTTTCATCCACCATTTCACCCCCTCAGGGGATGATTTTCGGGATAAAAACTATCCTATGTCCTTCCCTAGGATTCAAACTATATCCATACCAAATTTCATCTCAATCGGTTCAGCGGTTTAAGCGTGAAGAGGTAACAGCCAGACAGATAGACAGACAGACAGACAGACACACTTTCGCATTTATAATATTAGTCCATACTAATATTATAAATGCATAAGTATGGATTGGTGTGACAATAGGAGCCGATCTCAGCATATGCTAGGCTTACCTAAGTGCCCAGCGCTGATTTTCAGATTGGTCCCTCAGAAGAGGACGGTCCCATCTGTCATTTCTCGCCATGTCGAAGAACTGTCCTCAGAAATTGTAGGTTTTAAGCGACCAGATTGTTCCACCGACTTTCCTTCATTCCGGCTTATTCTGTAGATTCGCAGCTAACCATCATAATATCCGCTATTCTCCTGTGGACCCCAGTAGTAGCGTATATCTGAGCCATGAACCCTTTTGTTTTGCTGCAACCCAACACAGCAATATTTAGTTTTTTGTTCTAAGTACCTATTATGTTTGTATATTTGATCTGATTTTGTAATTAATACGATTTTGTTTCTGTGTCTTTGTATCAAACAAATAAATGTTTCATTTATCTATCGATCTAGTAGCCTAATAAGCCTGAGCTCAGCCCCTCCAAGCTCCAAGCAAGGACGCAGTTCCAAATATTTCGTATGGCAAATGGTAACCTCTCCCTTTTCTGAAAGTCGGTAGAAAATGGCGTCCGATCCAAGTGAAAGCATCTCTTCTACTTCACGACGACAGCTGTAAAACAAACTACACAATCCCTAATGAACTAATTAGTGTGGTGCGGCCATTATGTCGACACGGTCCACAATAAATAACTTCATCGTCTCGCTGACAAAGAGAGATACTGGTAGCATAACACGTACCATGAAGTTGCGTCGTTTTAGCGTCACGACAGGCGTCACGGCTCATGGGAAAGCGTCACGCGTCACCATGCGTCGCGAAGCGGCGCCTGCATTAAGGGTGCACTATTAGTTGATTCGTTGCGCTTCTGCGGTATTCACAACGGCTAATCTACTCGACGAGGATGAACCAGTGGCCCGTTTCACAAAGATGTAACAACTGTACAAATCGAAACTGGCAACACTGGTCAAATGGCCAGTCGCTATGGGTAGAGCGCTTCAGTCAGTCAATTGTATTTCCTATAGGACCTAGACAATACAATTGATAATCGCTAACGCCAGTAGAAAAGTAAACAGTTTCTGTCAAAAATAGAACAGGAAAGATGTTTGGACACCTTTTACGACACGACGCACACATTAACAACAGACAATACAATTGAATATCGTTAACGCCAGTAGAAAAGTAAACAGTTTCTGTCAAAAATAGAAGAGGAAAGGTGTTTGGACACCTTTTACAACACGATGCACACATTAACACCGTTGTGGAAGGGAAAATAGAAAAGGTGAAAGGCGTTGAGAAACATGGACCAAATCAAGGTAAAAGTATAAGTCGTGTCGTATAGGGCTATCAAAGAAAAAAACAAGGGAACGATTTAATTGATGTCTTACCACCAGGAGCCTGGTACTTAATTTCATGATGATGAACGCCTAGTAAGTATAGGAGGTTATGCTTTCATCTTACACTGGTTATATGCAACCGAATTGGCGGTAAGAGTTGTGAATATTACCCTAGGAATAGATTTAAGATCTCTATAATAGCGTTCCAAACGATTTATATCCGACGGAGTGGAGAAATTGAGACACTGAATTTGAGACACCGAGTCTAAGACTGGTTAGAGATAGACACGGAGACTGTATCGTGACACTCAATCATTACTTCACACATCACCTGTCACTGCATAGATACCTACCTATTGTATCGCGTTTGTGTCGCTGCAAAAACTGGCCGTGTGTAACTCTAATGTCTAACATTTTTCTAGCGAACAATATGCCTAATAAAACCTTTCGTGCTTAAGGTATTTAGACAAGGTTATTTGACATTCACAGGCTAACGGCGTGATTTTTTAAGTCGTCGAATGTCAAATAACGTTTTGTATAGAAATCGAACCACCTTATTGCGAAACGCCCCTCAAGATTCCGGATTTGGTATTTGGATATGGGATAATTATAACAATAATAAACAACGAGTGTGTGCTGCATCGCGACGTAGTAGCGGTAGACGGAAACTTCACCCCGCTTTCCTTGGCAAACGAGAACTGGCGTCAACTTCCTTCGAGGACCGCAGGGCTTTGTGGAGGAACAGGGAGCTACACGGGCGGTTCTACAAGGCCCTTACTGTGGTCCTAGGTGAACTGGCTCGTTTCGGGGATCTCTTCAGGGAAACCGAAGGTTTTGTCTGTGCAATTGCGGATCAAGTCATTATGACGAATAACTACCTACCGGAGGTATATCCTGGAGGACGGTACGGTCGACATTTGTCGGGTATGCCGCCGTCCCGGGGAGTCGCTCAGACATATTATCTCCGGTTGTGCCATCTAGGAAACGGCGTCATTCACCAGCAACTTGCTCCGCTATAAGGTCTTGTGGACTTTGAAGTTCCTTGCTATAACCACGCTCTATTGGAATCAATAGGCCTGATATCGTTCTGACAGATCGATTGAAACGCCAGGCAGTGCTCGTCGACATCACCATCCCCCATGATGAGAACCTCGTGAGGGCTGAGAAGGACAAATCCAGCCAGTACCTTGACCTGGCTCACGAGGTAACCGCACTGTGGGATGTTGATTCGACGATCATTGTCCCGATAGTTGTTTCTGCGAACGGTCTAATGGCGAAGAGTCTCGACCAACACCTGAAGAGACTCGCTAGATGGCTGGATCAAGCGCCAGTTACAGACGGCGGTACTCCTAGACACTGCGAGGATAGTCAGGAGGTTCCTCTCTGTGCCGCTCTGACCGCCAAGTAGCTTAGTCCACGCCACGCAGCCGGCGGCGCCCTAGGTTAGGTTTTTATCATGATTTTATGTTTTGTAGGTATATATCGTTTTATATTTTACTTTGTATATAATTATTTGCTAAACATTCCCCGAAGGATATAGGTAGTTAGATAGTATATAGTTTATCCGTCGCATAAAGGGGGAAAACGAGGATTAAAGAGGCCCGCCACCAGATCCAGGATGTTGGTTTGTGGGCCAATTTTTTTTATCTTCGTCGATTTTTTTCGTCAGAATTGCAAAAGAGCTCGTGATTTTGTATGAAATGTCTGCATATAAGTTCCTGTAGAGTCTTAGAGTTTTATATCATGAGTGACAAAAAACGTATGTAACGGATTTACGTAACCCAATGGGATTTTTTCATACAAATTTGTAGGGTCTTTATTTATAAAACGATACAGAGAACAAAATATAGAGGAAAAATGAACCATCATCGTCTGAAACCCAGAACAAATAACACGAACCAAAAATTTAATAAAATACGTTGTTTCTTTAAGAAGTATGACATATTTATGTTGCAACAAAGCACTTCAGACACCTACCAATTTTGATCCAATTCTGACGAAAAGTTTAAATAGACGACAGAAAAATCGGCCCATGTCCCAGCTACACAGTTTAGGGGATCAAGCAGGGGCGAGGCTTAGATATTGGCTAGAACTCGAATGCTTTGGCGCTGCTGGATCTACCAGTGCCCGCCAGTAGGTAACTATAGGTACTTGACGCCAGATAAAAAAATAACCTTAAAATTGCCATTAAAATGGAAAAAAACCGACACTGGCAAAATGCGTTTGCCACAGACGTCACATTATATGCGGTTTTGGGCCTTATCACACTGGCGATTTGCGAGCGTGTTATGAGCGACGCGACTGCTCAACGACCTTGCCACGTCTGCGTCTGCTTGCCACCGCGACATCGCATCGTGACCGCCGTGGGTGCCCAACGAACACACGGCATGCAATCAACGTTTTGTTTTGAATAGTCACAGATTAAACATTTACGATCACGGCGCGAGGTTGCGCCGCGAGCTCGCCCCGAGCTGGCGATCACCTCGGTTGCACTGCGAGCACGCTCACTGATCGCTTCGCTTGTAAACCGCTCGCAAATCGGAAGTATAACAGCGCCCTTTTCCGCGCGAAAAAAAAACGTGTGTGATAAGTATATTGGTGGAATTCGGTGACCAAATTCGTACGCGAAATACCCTCTGTATGTGGCCCTTACCAGGCTTTAGTCAAGATGTTTTGTTTCCTGTCATTAAAACGATCCGAACACAACACGAACACAATCTCAACCGCACTTGTAAGCGATACATGCCCGATTGCCAATTACCGATAGAAACAATAGACAACACGTAAAAGAGTAAACCTCTACGACTTTACAACAGCATAGTGGCAAACTGAGCCTTCCTCCAACGAACTACAGTCCAAATTTCCAGTAACAGTTGCAGCACGATAAGAGTTTAAGGAAAATATTCGTGAAGAATTAACAAACTGCAAAAAGTAGTCTTCAAACATGACTTTTGTTAGGTAGGTATAGGGTTTTGTTTTCAACTCCAGCTACCAACGTACAGTCATTATTTACTCCTGTTTTTTTTCTAGTATCGACTGATTTTTCTGTTATATTTATACCTACAGGTAGCAAACATGATAATCACGTAATGTCGTAGTCTGGACCGGGACCTAGGTACCTACACTCATTCTTAGCATGGTACAATAAAACATGGTACTAAGTCATTTCCGACGATATGTCTCACCTACGTCACACAGTGTTGCCATAGACTGACATCTTCAATACAAACAAGCAGTAGTAAGCAGTAAAAAATGTTTTTTTTTTATTCGCGGGCGGAACAGCCCGTGCTTTTATATAGTTATACATATATATATATATATAAACGTAAAAAGTCCTGACTGACTGACTCACTCACTTAAATCAACGCCCCAAACCGTTAAATCTAGAAAGCTGATTTTTTCACAATAGGTATAGTTTATTTAACGTAAGTACCCACTAGTAGAAAGGATTTTTGAATAATTCCACCCTCAAAGGGGTAAAAAGGGGGTTGAAAATTTGTATGGGGATGGTGTAACATTGTAAGTGAGAGATTTGAAACTTTGTGTAGAGACTACAATACAAGAAAAGTAATTTTAGGGTTTCGGAAAAACTCACCCCTAAGCGGGTTAAATAGGGGTGCAAAGTTTGTACGGGTGAAGAATTTGGTGTAGAGATAGTTTGTGTCCCGGGGAAGGCCATAGAATAGTTTTTATCCCAGAAATCAGTCCCTAAGGGGGTGAAATGGGGGTGAAAGTTTGTATGGAGCTACAATATAAACGAGTTCCACGCGGACGGAGTCGCGGGCAGAAGCTAGTATATGTATTATCTGTCTTGGTGCAAAATATCAGACTCTTAACTTTAAAAACGTCTGATAGGATGCTTTGAAATATTGGTGTTTCATTCAGAAATCAGCATTTAATATATTTGTTTATTAATACATGGAAAACCAACAGTGCAACATATCTATAGACACAATAATAAAACCATATACCTAGGTAGGTTTTTATTGGCTAGCCAATTACAGGTTCTCACCTATAGAAATAAACTAAAACACAAATAAATCTATAGCCAAACTTAACATTTAGCTTATTTCATTGATAGGAGGATATTATTGTAGGTACCTACATGTCATCATGTGTCAGGCAGGATATAAGGCAACGTTGTATTTCATGTGAAGGACATTGATGGACAAGTTAACCTAAATATTTTTAAAACTGCCAATTTCGAGTGCAAAGTGTAATTTGTGTCAATACATTTGATTGCTGTTATCTAGTGCAAAACTGCACTTTTTAGATTACCATTTATCTTTGTGGATCAATGAGACCTTGACTCATTATTTACATGAAGCACATGGCAGGAATAAAAACCATTCGATAAGTATCAAAATAGATTTAATAAGATAACTGGATTCACATTTATTTCTACATGGTGGGTAAATAAACACTTACCTATATATAATTAAGAGAACGACAGCGTGAACTATTATTATACAAAAGTTTTACATTACGTACGTTTACTTACCATACTCAAGAGCAATGAAACCTGGTATATCTCTCCCGATATTCAATATAAAGTCTACCACTCGTGTTTGCTATTGAGTTCATTTTGATCAAATAGGATACAAATTAAAAAACATTTAAAATCTTGAGAGTTTAAGCTACGGCACTATAATAAAAGTTATGGTAGAGATTATTGAATGTGGCCAACTTATTATAAAACTGTCATTGGAAATTAAATCTTCCTTGGTCGGTATAGTTGCTTTTTGAATGGACAACATTGATGCAATTTGGCCAACTCATACAATCTTAATTATAGGTACCTACTTATAACAGCAGCGGCTCGCAGCTGTCGCCTAAGCCGTTATTTTACTTATAAGTGTGTATTACACACAATTCATTATATGTAAGTATACATGTTTGATGGGTTGTGGGTTCGGGACCTTACACGATATAACTACCTATGATAGAACCCTGTCACAATGTGTAACAACCATTTTATGACACGTTTATTGATGTAAAAAATACCGTTAAAACGCCCAAATTAGACCGATCGCACTCATAATACATTTTATATCATAATTATAGAAAGTCAGGAACGGATCACCTCATTAAATTCACCGTTGCCAATAAACTTTGCCCATCGCTTTTCAAACTCGAATACAATCTTCTCCTTGTCAGGGTAAGTGCTATAATATAAAGAGTTCAAGGCAAGCTTCTTCAGAAGTCTCAAATCAGCACGACGACTGGCCACTCCGAGGAACGTCACATAGAAGTCGTGAGAAATGGGGTCCGCCTCCCAGATGCCCGGATCGTCGCTGGACAGCACCACAGGCATGTCCTCAGCAAGGAACGTGGCTAGGGGATGGTTCCGCACATCCTCAACTAACTTTAAAACTTCGTTAGACACGACGTTGACTTCCAACGCTATGCCTCTCTTTTTGACCTCCTCTTTGAGAAGAGGATGCTTAGCGATAGCGAAACCGTGTCCTATACGTTTTGTATTCAGGACTATAGCATCAAAAATGTTTTCATCACTCAATCCTTGCCAATTAGTCTCACCAGCGTGAAGGAAATAATCCAAATCTTCGGCAGCATTAACCAATTCAGGTAAATATTGTACGAGAGGCGGGGCTGTATCTTCTTGACCGACCAAGTCAAAACCAGCAAAGAAAGTAGGTAGTTTCTTCTTTATATCCTTTGCTGTTCGGATGTATTCTTTGACCGTTTCAGCGTCGCCCATTTTTAAGGGCGCATAGATTAATTTAGCTCCGTAAAAATCTGGATAGGCGGTCACAAAGTCATCAAGCACGCTTTTGTATGCTTCGGCGGTTGCCACGGCGTCATACGTATTACCTTCGAGATCGTACATGTTTGGTAAAACACTTCGTATTTCAATATACATGATATTATCATCTCTGAAAGCGCTCAAAGTATCGTAAAAGTATTGCTCCCAGAGTGGTTTATACGACAACATTCCCGAGGTACTGATAAAGTAATTTTGGAATTTAGTCCAAACTTTATTTATGTCGGTATAAACATCTTGATGATTGGCGATAACAATCGTGAAGTGTTTCCTCAATTCAGCGTCAAATTTTTCAACATTGCCGGACGAATATCTGAGGTTCTTTAGCAAATGCCATTGTTTTGAACACGGCAGGGTTGGTGAGTCACGTGAGAACTTAAATTTCAACATATCTTCGTAACAAATGTATAAGTCGTCCCAATATGTATAATTAAGAACTTTGTCGGGGCTCAGCAATCCAGTGTCATGAACATGAAGGACTGCTCCTTTTGGCATCTTCTGTATAATTTTATACAAATCAGTTTCCTTGACAGCATCCTTGTAGTCAAAGAAGTGTTTAGAATAGTGAAACAGCTCAGGATGCTTAAACGCATTGTCTAATTCACTTAGCTTGAGGGCCATAATAGTTTCATTTGCAATCTGTTCGTTATCGCTCAACTCGATATCGCTTCCAAGCATCATGTCAAGTTCTCTCGCCAAAAGATAATCCCTTTCATCTTGCACTGTTTGAACTTTATTCGAATACACTGATATCACGGACGTCAACAACAAACAGCCGAACACCCACATGGTTGGTAAATAAAGTCAACTATCAGGCACTCAACTTTATAAGAAACGAGATCAAGGCTGCTTTCTCATAGTTCGAGAAAAGTACTTTGAAGGTAGCTCGTGCGCAGTGGTCGGCGCAGCGGCAACTGTTATCAAAACGTTGATTTCGGTCAACTCAAGCTTAAAACACATAGTAAGATAGCAGCCGATATATGCTACTACCTGAGCGTAATTATATTATTACTTGCTTTTGTACCGTAATAAAATAGCCGATAAATGAACAAAGATCGATTCGTTTTGATAAGGCATTATCTGGTCTGGTAAAATTATATATATAGTCAAATTGATAAATTGTCTGAAGTTGGGCGATAAAATAGTGGGTAATTGATTAGCTTTATCTTTAAACGAAATGATAAAAACTAAACATGTCAACTGCCATTTATTATCGTGCTTGTAACTTATTTAAAGCAGCTATAGAAATTATCTATATGGTTTTCCAATGCAATAGTAGGTACTTATACATCTTACGTAATTGGTAGATTAGATACGTAACAATCTTTAACACCGCTCTTAACTAATAATGCAATTAACTGTCCCTACACATATCGTTTTCAAACCCAGACGCCGACACATTATTATTATTAGGGACATATATTATTATTCATAACATAAACAATAATGACGTGACAAAATATATTTATTTCTCATGTATTGAATAATAAAAGTGGCGTCTCGATAAATAGGTACCTATAGGTAATTAAGGCGATGCCTTGATATGAGTCGAACACGCCCCCTAGAAAGAGACACGCTGATGCCTTCCGCGCACGAGGAAAAGAGATATAACACTCTTCGGGAATGGCTTTTTTGGACAAATTTCGATAAATACCTAACTTAAAGACATTTTATTTAAATTTCATAAAGTGAGATTTTAGATGAGATAAAATACTATAGTATTGACTTGATTGTGTCGTAAAATAATGTATCGTTTGAGTAGGCTGAGTAAAAAAAGGAAAATACAGACCCAACTTTTCGAGGAAATTCTAAGCAATCATGTATCGATAAAATCAGATAGACAATCATATAGTCAAGAATTATATATCTGAAAATCAGACCTTATTGTTTCTTATTCTAGTCAGAACGGCGTTTCAAAGCACGAAATAATTTCCAATTGCCTTAATTGATTAGGTGTCTATCTACCATTGCAGGTATTTTGAATTATACTGCATTCGATTTTAATTAAGTAGTTTATTAAACGCCAAATCCAAGCCTCTTTTACGAAGTTGCACAGGACAGAGACACATGGTCATTCTTGGAGGAGACCTTTACCCTCCCAGGGGTTCTTGCAGACCAGCTTGTATTACTAATACCTAGCTTTAAAATGTTATTTAAATGTAACTAACCAACGATGTAACTTTTTGTATTCTGCAAGAAATAAAAAGGTTTTTTATGTTTATTTTATTACTAGCTTCCGCCCGCTAAAACACGACTAAAAAAAACTATCCTATATTTTAATCCAGGCTATAAACTATCTACGTGCAAAATTTCATTCAAATCGGTTCAGCCGTTTAAGCGTGATTGAGTAACAAACATCCAAACCTCTAAACTTTCGCATTTATAATATTACTAGCTTCCGCCCGCGACTTCGTCCTCGTGGACCCGGGATAAAAACTATCCTATATTTTAATCCAGGCTATAAACTATCTTCATGCAAAATTTCATTCAAATCGGTTCGGCCGTTTAAGCGTGATTGAGTAACAAACATCCAAACATCCAAACACCCAAACATCTAAACTTTCGCATTTATAATATTGTAGGATTATAGTAGGATTAAACGCCAAATACATGTAGGTACCATTATGCACTTTATTCCATTGAGATAGCGATACATAGGTAGGGTAGATACTATATCTACGATTAAAGGGCTAAATGATGCCACATTTCTCGTACTGTTGTCATATGACGTAAATATACGTAAATATGGGTAGGATACAAATTTTGACCGGAAGTGAAGGATTTTCGAACTTTCTGCCAATCTTTTTATTTTTTATTTAATTTGCTCTTGCTCGTCACAACTTTCTCGACCTGCTACCATGCATTTTATCATGTTGCCATGAGACGTAGGTGTGTTGGGAGTGGACTTACGGACTATAAGGACCGTCATGTAAAACCATTAAATCTCCGCCATAATAACAACCTTAGCCTCCGGTCTCCATACGATGTGTATAAAAAACAAATAATATATTTATTTGTTTGTTTATTTCAATATAGCAACTATTTTTACAGGTTAACCTAAAGCAATAGCACCTTAAATACCTAATTGATTTAACCCAATTATTATACTTGCACAAGACACACAGACACACTTTAACAAATTCGGACAATGAAATATATCACTTTGGTCAGCAACTAGGTTTAGTGTGTGTATAATAAACTACCACAAGCAATCAAATCCATAAAAACAATAAACCTATTCAAAAACACGTTAAATAAGTTATAGTACAAAACAGTATTCACACACTACAAGTTGTTTTTATGAAGTGCTCGTAATTTTTTTTCCAACTTGTTTTTTAAATATCCGTTGGATTTTAATTTCAATTAGCTTTAAGCGAAGTACCAAATTGTCTACCTAATGAATTAGTAGGTACCTAATAATGGTAGAATTAGTAGTACCTACCCAGGACTACCTATCTATTGCAGGTACTAACCTGCAGATGTAACCTAGTTATAAGCTTTTTTGCTGTGCCCTTACGGGGTCCATCGTATTACTAGTAATAGTACGTGTTCAAACCATACTACCATAATTCCCGGAACGACTCTAAATCTATCATTGAACGAACACGGCACGAATGACATCTATCACTGTATCATAACATTTAACGAGATTTTTAGAGGACTCGTCCCCGATGAGGCATATGTTTTTAAATTAGTACCACTTACCAAAAGATACCATCATGGGGAAACACAAGGTGGAAACCCCAGCGGGTTACCACGAGCTCTTCTTGCGAATGTTCCATTGCGTTCGTGCAAGCGTTCTCGAGAGCATTCTAGGGAAACGACAGTGAATTTGCTTCGGGCCTTTTGCCATGCCGAGCAATATGGTTCGTCGACCGTCAAGTCTGACATCACATCGTGGGGATAACCTTTTTTGGATGTGCATTAACCAGAGCATTTGCTATGAACGACCGTTCGAAATGTTCGTAGCAATGTTCGGCTCTATGCCTGGCTCTGTTAGTTTTTCAGTTCGACCAATTTAAAAACGGCGAATGCCCGAGTTCTGTTACATGTTCTGTTGACGACCGGTTTAGCCTAGTTGGTAGTGACCCTGCCTACGAAGCTAGAGGTCCTGGGTTCGAATCCCGGTAAGGGCATTTATTTGTGTAATGAGCACGAATATTTGTTCCTGAGTCATGGATGTTTTCCATGTATTTAAGTATTTATTTATCTATATAAATACGTTTATCGCCGTCTAGTACCCATAGTACAAGCTTTGCTTAGTTTGGGACTAGGTGGATATGTGTAAGATTGTCCGCAAATATTGTTTTTTTTTATGTCAAGCCTATCAGCACTTTAAGGTCATGGGCGTACCCAAGCATGATTGAGTCTATCCTTCATATTTAGGCTCGATCATAACGCTCATTCCCCCCTATTCTGTAACTGGTTTTAAGCTCACCTCAACGCTCACCCAGAAATATATCTTGACACCTCAATGCGTACTAACTAAGCGTAGGAAGAGGTCTAGTTTCGTGACGGATGATCGGCAGGGTGCGTAGCGAATAACAGCCCAGGATAGATAGAAACCACTGGATTAGGTCCTATGGAGTCTTTTCCAACCTCGCTTGTAATTCAATTTAGGCTTTAACGCTGTCGAAAGTGTAGTAGATTAAAAACCAAAGTAGTTACCTATTTTTATCACGTAAACATTACTAAATTAAATTGAGGTTCGAAACACAGCACAAGAAAATGCCTTTCACCTGCTGCATAACTATTACGGTCAGATTTTATACAGGTAACTGCGAAGAAAAGTTTACCCATTTCCTTTTTTCTAAAAATAGAGCTTAGAGCTAAATCATTCTGTCAAATTAACCTGTACGACTAAATAATTCATGAAAAAGAAACTAAATACGGGCTTTTGTGGTATAAATATAAACGTTTATAAACTATAAGGCACCAAAACACTTAGTACTGGTGTAAATTACAGACCGCGGCGTGGCTCAAAAGGGTTCACTTTCAAAGCATTCTGAAGAAACTTAAAAAAAAAGAAATGCAAAGAACCCGCTCGTCGGCCATGCTGATTTTATGCGAAAGGGTTGGGGTTCAAGACAAGTGGCACTTCACCGTACCGCCCCGCGCTACGCATTCGTTAAAAAAAAAGAAATATGGCTGCACAGGGCGTCACGTATGAATTTCGAGATGAGTATTGCAGACTCAGTGTCACCTACCCTTTAATCTTCTGATTACTGCCTCCTGTGTAATAATGTCAAGTGCTTGCCAACGTACCTGTATCGCGTAGAGCCTAGATGGATTAGTGCTATTCATAAGATGTTTTGCAAGTTTTGAAGTGGTGTGGTGAGACTGGTGAGTTGATATGCGATCTAGAGAGGACCAGTGGAGAGAGGTAGGTAGATTATATGCGACTTTACGCGTGGTATAAACGTTTGATTTATTGTTTATATAATTCCATACCCGATGTGACCATTAAGCCCTTTCTTATAATAAAATTATACAAACCTTTGAAACAATTCGAGCTTATGCAGCTTTGTCTATAGCCAGAATACTATTATACATAACTATAGTAGACTATAAAGCAGTAAATTCTACAAACGTGAGGAAACGAATACACCATAATACGCTAGAATAATGGTAATACTTTTATTTTATTTATATTTGGGTAAGGACCAAATTCTTGGCTAAGTAGTACATCATACAAACTGAAGAAGTGAAAAAAGTTCTTTCATAGAAAATTTTATTAGGTGAGTTAAACTGGCCAAGAATTTGGTCCTTACCCATTTGTGTTTTGTTTAAAATTATACAATGACAGTTAAACTTACATATTAATTGACAAAACGAACACTCGATCATCCTGAAGAACAACTCCCGAAGGGTTAGAAACATGTCGCCCGTAGTAACAGTTAATACCTAAGTACATAAATATAAGTTTAACCGTTAATTATAAGTACAATATTTTAATAATAGGAAGCACACTGAAAATTATTTACAAAATCATTCCATTTAACGTTAAACTGGTCCAATGCCTTCGTTTTGGCATCTCCTTCAAGTGCACTATATTTCAAAGAGTTCAAAGCCAGCTGTTTCAACAGTCTCAGGTCAGCTTGCTTGCTGGCTACTCCCACGAAGGCTACATAAAAGTCGTCAGACAGCGGGTCCGCTTCCCAAGCTCCCGGGTCATCACTCGATATAACCACCGGCAGTCCCTGGGCTAAGAAAGCGGCCAAAGGATGGTTCCGAACATCCTGCACCAAGAACACAGCGTTTGATATCACATTCACTTCTAAACCGATATCACGTTTTATTACCTCCTTCACCAGAAGCGGATGTTTCGGCAAAGCGTAAGCATGACCTAAGCGCTTCGCTCCCAACAGAATAGCGTCCACTAGGTTCTCATCTGTTGAAGTGCCGTACCAATCTGTTTCACCAGCGTGAAAGAAGTATTCAAATTCTCCCCCTGCCGCCGTCAACTGGGGCACGAAATCTAGCAATGGCGTACCTAAGTCCTCTTGACCGACTAAGTCGAAGCCAGCGAAGAAATCCGTCACTTCCGCTTTAACCCGTCTCGCTATTTGCAAGTATAGGGCCATGGTATCCGTATCGACTTTCCTGATTGGAGCGTATATTACTTTCGCCCCGATAAAATCCGGGTGGTCTTTCACAAATTTGGTAGCGATTTTCTGGTAGGCCTTAGCAGTGACTACGGCGTCGTGTGTAGTTCCATCTAGTTCGTAAAGAGGCGGCAATGAAGTCCTTACTTCCACGTACATAATGTTTTCATCTCTGAACGTTTTTAGTGCGTCATAAAAGTACTGCTCCCAGACCGGTCGATAGGTAACCAGTTGGAGTACAGTATTAAAGTAATCCACGAATACGCTCCACGTATTCTTGATACTCCGATAAGCGTCAGCTGGGTCATTGACTACCATAGTGAAATGTTTTCTCAGCTCAGAGTCAAATTTCCTAACATTACTTGACATTCTTCTGGCGTCGCACAGTAGTTGCCAACCACATGTGATATTCGGTTTTTTGTTTGCAAACTTGAACAACACCTTGGTTCTGTTAAAGCAAACATAAAGGTCGTCCATGTAAGTCATGTTCAATAAATAATCGGGTGAGAGCAATGCTACATCGTGCAAATGCAACGCCGCACCTTTAGGCAAGTCCTTGATTATTTTATACACTTTAGATTTGCTGATTCCGTCTTTATATTTGAAGAAATGATGCGAGAAATTGAAGTATTCGGGGTATTCGAAAGCGTAGTCGATCTCATCGAGTTTATGTTTCATCAGGCAGTTGTTTACTTTGATTTCTTGTTCTGTGAGTGTGATGTTGCCGCCGACGGTGAGTTTTTCTTCATCTTGGAGTATCTGGGCTCGCTTGCTCGCGTGGTCGCACAGGGAGCTGTGGCTGCAGATTACCAGCAATGTTATCACGACGGGGGGCCACATGCTGCACGAGTTTTGAACGCGGAGACGGCAACGAGTACGAAACAATACTGAGTTACGTTAACACATTGGCCCGACTCGTTCTCGTATCAACATTTGAGTTCTCCAATTAGAGTGCTTATTCATTGCAGGTGTTCCAAACAATATTTCTGGCTAGTTCCGTCGGTGTATATTAGAAGATAAAAGGACTCACTGCAAACCAGATAAATTAACAATTGTTTTTGTTAACAACTGTCATACAACGATTCAACTCACTTCTTTAATCTTTAATATGTATATCGTGTATACCCAATCATAGACTCAAACTTTTTCATAAATATAATGATTAATTGTATGCTGTTACAGAACATCAAAATAGAATTAAACAAGAAGTCAAAATATAGAATGAATTCGAGTTTATATATGTAAATACTGTATTTAATGTGGCTGTCTTTTTATAAAACTGTCATTAGAATTTAAATCTTTTTCCTTGAACGGTAGAGATGCTCTTTGAATGGATTACTTTGATGCAATTCGGCCAACTCGAATAATCTCAAGTAGGTACCTATACTAAGTAAGTAAGCAAGAGAAGCGTATTTAAATGAGCTACATATTTAATTATTTTCATTCGAATAAGTATTTCCAGTAGAATCGTTGACCGATGACGCGTGTGGAGGTTTTCCATCGACGATTTGAACGTGGAAATCAATCATCGATCGCTTCCCATAAGCTACGGTGTCTGCTTACCATCAGGCAGGCCGTGTGCTTGTTTGCCACTCTTTTGTATGTACCTTACTACGTTCATTATTCTCCATTCTATCTGGGTTATCTCTATTGCTATGCAGCTACATACGTTAACATGCATTGAGTATAGATAGGTGCCTACTTATATGACATGTTTTATTCGGCTAACACACGTTGTATTTATTTTTATTGGTTTATGCTTCGATAAACTGAAATGACAAAACAAAACTGTACTGAGTACATGATGCCCGGAGAGGATTTCAAATCAATTTAGTAGTTCCTGAGGCCACAAGGAGCTGAGTTCGGCTCACTTTTTTTTTTGTTTCATACGTTATAGCACGTCTATCATGAGACGGCCGCGACATACTATCGATTTTTCTCGCACTATCCTATCCTCTTTCTTATTAGAACACTTAGAACAAGAGGTAAGTGCGAGAAAAGTCGAGAGTATGTCGCGGCCTTCCCATGACATGATAGACGTGCTGGTCAAGCAAAAAGGTTTTTACACCTGGGGGCTTCAGAAGCGGGCGTGTTAAGAGGGAAGAATACCTGTGGAATGTAATTAATTTCACCTTCCCATATACAAACGTAGTTACGCTCTCATTTTAAAACTACGTGTTGGATTGTGGCGAAACTTTGCATATACATTGACATGAGGAATATCTATGTCTGTAATTAGTTTATATGGTTCCAGTGTATAAAACAAACGAAATACAGCAAAAACAAGTTTTGTATGAAAAACTTAAATTCGCTGTATTTTTTTACTTTGGTATCTGAAGCTACATAAACTAATTACAGACATATATATACCTCATGTCATTGTATATGCAAAATTCGTTACAATTCAACACGTAGTTTTAACATGAGAATATCAAACAATTCTTTTTTCAAACAAAATGTTTTTAAATTGATTCTAAAAGCACTAATTTCTTCCTTGACGGACTATTTTGCACCAATTAGTGTGAAAGGAACTTTTTCGCTTGTATATGTAAATAAAAATTATTAATTATCTTTCTATGTAAGTACCTAAATTGTCAGTCCGATATTAATGTATAAAGAAAAACTATGTTCGTAGACATAGTCACCAATAACACCAATGCTAAATATCCTACTAATATCATACATGCGAAAGTTTAGATGTCTGGATGTTTGTTACTCAATCACGCTTAAACGGCTGAACCGATTTGAATGAAATTTTGCATGAAGATAGTTTATAGCCTGGATTAAAATATAGGATAGTTTTTATCCCGGGTCCACGCGGACGAAGTCGCGGGCGGAAGCTAGTATTTTATAAAGATTAACATTCCAACGGTAATTAAAGATTTGAAAAAAATTGTCGCTATGCAAGTGACTAGACGAACTTTTTTGCATTTGGGCCCATAACATTGTAGGTATGTAATACTAATACAGTTTAAAAAAAATAGTTTCGTACTGACTCCGAAAATTTTGCAAATTTAAGGGGGTGCATTGGAAATTATCGCGTGCTTTGAAACGCCGTTCTGACTAGATTAAGAAACAATAAGGTCTGATTTTCAGATATTTGGTTCATGACTATATGATTGTTTATCCGATTTAATCGATACATGATTGCCTAAAATTTCCTTGATAGAAAAAAATACCAAAGTTGGGTCTTTATTTTCCTTTCTTTACTTTGCCTACTGTATCAATACATTATTTTATGACACAATCAAGTTAATACTATACTATTTTATTACATCTAAAATCTCATTTAGGTAATGAAATATAAGTGAAACTTCAGTAAGTTAGGCATTTATCGAAATTTGTCCAAAAAGCCATTCCCGAAGAGTGTTGCATCTCTTTTTCTCGTGAGCGGAAGGCATAAGCGTGTCTCTGTCAGGGGGCGTGGTCGACTCGAATCAAGGCATCCCCTTAAGAGCAGTGAGCTCGATTCTCCATACAAACGTAGTTACGCTCTTATTTTAAAACTACGTGTTGGATTGTAACAAAACTTTGCATGTATAATGACATGAGGTATATCCAGGTATATAATAAGTTTATGTAGCTTCAGATACCAAAGTACAAAAAATTCAGCGAATTTAAGATTTTCATACAAAACTTGTTTTTACTGTATTTCGTTTGTTTTATAAATTGGAACCATATAAACCAATTACAGACATAGATTACCTCATGTCATTGTATATGCAAAGTTTTGTCTCAATCCAACACGTAGTTTTATAATTTACTTTAAAAACAAAGTTTTAACCGACTTCAATTTAGTACTCCGCCGAGCCACGAGAACATTTCCACATTATTCATTATTCTTTTCCAATTTACCATATAAACTGATTTCCGAGAGCAAATGCGTTGATTATTAGAGAAAAAAACCCAATCGCTGTATGTGACCCGCTAATATTTGAAGCCTTCCGTCGATTCCACAAGGACACTTCATTACACAATTTTGACACTTCATTAGTTGCTATTTCAACGAAATCTTATCAGAATCTGTGACGTACATTTGTACTTTTAAGTACATAGGTTATTGAGGAATCCCATAAGTCATCTGTGGTCTTCATCATCAATTCCACTCTACCAAATTCATGATTTCCGGGTGTAAATACACTAGTTAAAATAGAAAATAACAAAATCACTACAACGCGTGCCTAATATAATTGAAGAGTTCCCTCAATTCCTCATGGATCCCATCATCCAATTGAATTTTTGAAAAAAAATGGGACCTACCTACAAAAAATTACGAATCAGCTCATCAATGACGGAGTTCTGAGGTCACAAACATTGAAAATGATAAAAATAATTTAAAAAAAAATACAACCGAATTGAGAACCTCTTCCTTTTTTTGAAGTCGGTTTAAAATTTGAACGAAACTCCGTTTGTATGGGAAGGTGAAATTCGGGCGAGCTTACTGCTGCGGACTCTTAACCTATTTAAACGAAGTAAAAACGTAGCTACTTATATTTGTTTCAGAATTAATATATTTGTTTATAGAAGATACAGTGTAGTAAGAGTAAAATAATGTTTAACCCACGAAAAAAACGGAGGAGGTTCTCAAGTCGACGCGTATATTTTTTTAATGTATTACCAAGCGTAACTTTTTATCTTAATTACTAGTACTATCGTTAAATGTCTTTGTATGTTCATTCATTCGACCAAGTCAGACATAAGATATAAGAAACGGGTCAATTTGCCTATGTAACTCAGTGTCGATCCACACGCGATGCTGGCTCCGCGTCCGTGACCTGTGCTGTGCAGCATGCGCCCCCCCGTCGTGATAACATTGCTGGTAATCAGCATCAACAGCTCCCTGTGCGACCACGCGAGCAAGCGAGCCCAGATACTCCGAGATGAAGAAAAACTCACCGTCGGCGGCAACATCACACTCACAGAACAAGAAATCAAAGTAAACAACTGCCTGATGAAACATAAACTCGATGAGATCAACTACGCGTTCCAAAACCCCGAATACTTCAATTTCTCCCAACATTTCTTTAAATATAAAGGCGGAATCAGCAACTCAAAAGTGTATAAAATTATCAAGGACTTGCCTAAAGGTGCGGCGTTGCATTTGCACGATGTAGCATTGCTGTCACCCGATTATTTGTTGAACATAACATACAGGGACGGGCTTTATGTTTGTTTTGACAAAAACAAGGTGATGTTGTTGTTTGCAAACAAAGTACCGAATGCCACCATTGCCACCTGTGACTGGAAACTGATGCGCGACGCCAGAAGAATGTCAAATAATGTCAGGAAATTTGACTCTGAGCTGAGAAAACATTTCACTATAGTAGTTCGCGATCCAGCTAATGTTTACCGGAGCATCAAGGAAACGTGGAGTGCATTCATGGATTACTTTAGTACTGTGTTCCCAATGATAACCTATCGACCCGTCTGGGAACAATATATTTATGACGTACTAAAAGCATTTAGAGAAGACAACATTATGTACGTGGAAGTAAGGACTTCATTGCCGCCTTTTTACGAGTTAGATGGAACCACATACGACCCTGTAGTCAGAGCTAAAGCCTACAAGGAAATCGCCGGCAGATTTGTGAAAGATCACCCGGATTTTATCGGGGCGAAGGTCATATACGCGCCGCGCAGGCATGTAGATACGGATGCCTTGGCGCTATACTTGCAAATAGCGAGACGGGTTAAAGCCGCAGTGCCGGATTTCTTCGCTGGTTTCGACTTAGTCGGGCAAGAGGATTTGGGTAAACCGTTGCTAGATTTCGTGCCGCAGTTGAAGGCGGCAGGCGGAGATATGGAATACTTCTTTCACGCTGGTGAAACAGATTGGTACGGCACTTCAACAGATGAGAACCTAGTGGACGCTATTCTGTTGGGAGCGAAGCGCTTAGGTCATGCTTACGCTTTGCCGAAACATCCGCTTCTGTTGAAGGAGGTAATAAAACGTGATATCGGTTTAGAAGTGAATGTGATATCAAACGCGGTGTTGTCCTTGGTGCAGGATGTTAGGAACCATCCTTTAGCCGTTTTCTTAGCCCAGGGACTGCCGGTGGTTATATCGAGTGATGACCCGGGAGCTTGGGAAGCGGACCCGCTGTCTGACGACTTTTATGTAGCCTTCGTGGGAGTAGCCAGCAAGCAAGCTGACCTGAGACTGTTGAAACAGCTGGCTTTGAACTCTTTGAAGTACAGTGCGCTTGACGGAGATGCCAAAACGAAGGCATTAGAGCAGTTTAATGTTAAATGGAATGATTTTGTTAATAACTTTCAGTGTGCTTCCTATAATTAAAGATATGAATATTAGGTACCAGTATTTAAACCAATCATTGCTATGTTACTATTATTTCCTCACACAGAAATAATAGGCAGATAGTCATAGTTTCTCGGTTTTCTATATTGATAATTATAAGGCTTTAGAAGAGGCACAAACGACGGTTGATCTACACTATAAAAATAAAAATAAAAACCCGACTGCGTCAAAAATTAACTCAAAAGATAAAACAAGATGTAAGATTTAAAGAATCAATTTAATCAATCAAATGCATCTCTACTAATAATATAAAGCGGTATTGTTTATATGTTTGCATGTAGAACTAGTGTGGTGTGGATTTAAAATAAAAACCGGCCAAGTGCGAGTCTGATACTATTTTTTTTACTAGCTAACGGAGCGTTTTTGACGTTTCATAAAAAAAACCTGATTTGATTTTTGTCAAATACCGTATTAAGTCCGACTCACGCTTGACTGCACATTTCTAATAGGTTTTCCTGTCATCTGTAGGTAAGGAACTATTTTGTGTATTTTTTCAAAATTTTAGACTCAGTAGTTTCGGAGATAAAGGGGGGGAACGGTAATTTTTTGGCTATTTTCTTAAATAATTTCTAAATTCATTATTTTAAAATTACAAAAAAAATATATTTTAGATGCACACAATGAGCTCTTTCATTTGATATGTAACACGATAGTAGGTATATGCAAAACTTTATTTTTTAATTTTCTCATTTCCCCCCCAAAAGTGCCCCCCATGTTTAAAATTCATTTGTTTGCGTTACATGATCCTCTTTGGGTCACAAACTTACATATGTGTACCAAATTTCAACGTAATTGATTCAGTAGTTTCGGAGAAAATAGGCTGTGAAGGACGGACAGACAAACACACGAGTGATCCTATAAGAGCATTTCTCAAAAAACACGCCACTGTTATTAATTTGTACATTACAGTACATTTTTGTAGGAATTTTATGTTATTTCCAATCAGAATCAAGAGCCCTTTCGACCCTGGTATGACAAAAAACTGTCCCAAAGATATTTTTCCTATTGTGTTACCATTTACCTTATACTTTGTATGGTGGTAACACAATAGGAAAGTTCAAAAATGTATGGATATTTTGGGACACTTTTTTTCTCCTATTGGGATGGAAAGACATCGTGATTTTGAGTAGAAAAAACTTAATAGTTGCAGAAAATCTCCGAAAAGATGTAGTGGCATTTTTTTTGAGAAACGCTCATAAGGGTTCCGTTTTTTCCTTCTGAGGTACGGAACCCTAAAAACAGTCGGAGGCATAAAATTAACGGTATGTTTAACTTGTCGCGATATGACTTATTAGTAGAGATGTATTTGATTGATTAATTGATTCTTTAAATCTTACATCTTGTTTCTACCTTTTGAGTTCATTTAAGACGCAGTCGGGTTTTTGATTCTTTTAATTGACTCGTTTTATTACGACCGTTTTTCACGCGAATTTTTGATTCTGGTGGAAATTTTGGAAAATGTTATAGCCTATGTCAGTCCTGCAACTGAGACGAATTAAATGACACCTCATATGTCGAAATCCGTCAAACGGTTTAGGATGCAGGGCGTGCCAAAGAATTAGGTCACATACATACATACATACTCTCGAAAAACATAACCCCCCTCTCCTTCGGCAGTCAGGTGAAAAGTTGATAGCACCAAATATCTCGGTGTCTTTGTGGGCCAGGGACTCTCTTGACCTTGGTACAAACATCTCGGACTAAAATGCTTTTACTTGATTTGAGACCACAGACCATTTACTGGTCTGTGTTTGAGACATGTTCTGCCAAGAGCTGGTCTTTGATTAAAAGTTTTTAATAAAACGGTCTGTGACCCGTTTCACGAGGCAAAAATTTAAGCGAGAGTTTGCGCAGAACAAGAAAAATGGCACATTCTCGTGTCGGAGGCCAAGATTCATTTTGGGTCGCTGACTTCGCTGAGTCAATGGAGTAAGAGAGTGACCACACCGGTGCTTAAAGCTGCGTATACGCGTTGACGTGTCGTATGCGTCACGTATTTTTCATACATTTTGCTGTGTTTTACGGTGCGTTAGCGTATTTTGAGCAGCGGTGTGGTCGCACCTTAAGTAAGTACATAAGTATCATAAGAGATTAGGTAGAGCGCTTTTGGAGTTTCATAAAAAGACTAACTAACTAACTATCACTCTATCATTCAATATCCCTGTTAGGTATTGAAAATGAAAATGAAAAAGTTTATTGGCAAAAAAGAAATACAATATGCTTATCACGACCCTGTGTCCTGAGCTAGAAAACCCTGTGTTACAGGACCCAGTTTCGTATCAAATTTTTTACACAAGAATATGATAAAATGTAAAGCATCGGTATCTTCTTAAATTAAATCTACTTTACTTATTTTAATATCCTTTACAATTTAAGATTAGCATTTTGTTTACATTGTGTGTGAGTGTGTATGCTGTGTGTGTGTGTGTGTGTGTGTCTGTCTGTATTGTCAAACCAGTGAGTAATATGACCTATCTAAAGTTCTCAATTTATACTTTTAATTCTGTACAATTTAGTTTGATTTCAGCTCGTTCATTCTTTCCAGACGTGGGAATTGACTATAATTCTCACGCTGACTCGTTGCGGATTGGGCATTTCACTCGCACACTTCATAAATATTTGTTTTACCATTTAGTCCTTAGGTAAGGTAAGCGTAAGCTTAACGATATGTTTGTACTTAAGAGTCCGCAGTAAGCTCGGCCGTATTTCACCTTCCCATATAAACGTAGTTACGCTCTCATTTTAAAACTAAGACGTGTTGGATTGTGAGGAAACCGCATTACAATGACATGAGGTATATCTATGTCTGTAATTAGTTTATATGATTCCAGTTTATAAAACAAACGAAATTCAGCAAAATCAAGTTTTGTATGAAAAACTTAAATTCACTGTATTTTTTTTACTATGGTATCTGAAGCTACATAAACTAATTACAGACACAGATATACCTCATGTCATTGTAGTATAATGCAGTTTCGTTAGAATCCAACACGTAGTTTTAAAATGAGAGCGTAACTACGTTTGTATGGAGAATCGAGCTTACTGCAGACTCTTAAATTATTGATGACCGCCTAACCTAGTCGGTAGTGACGCTGCCTACGAAGCTGCAGGTCCTGGGTTCGAATTCCGGTAAGGGCAAATATTTGTATGATGAATAAGTATTTGTTTCTGAATCTTAGATGTTTTCTATGTATTGAAGTCATCATCATCATCATATCAGCCGAAAGACGTCCACTGCTGGACATAGGCCTCCCCCAAAGAGTGCCAGTGACCGGTCCTGCGCCACCCGCATCCAGCGGACTCCCGCGATCTTTACCAGGTCATCAGTCCACCTTGAGGGGGGCCTACCTACGCCGCGCCTTCAGGTACATGGTCGCCACTCAAGAACATTTCCGCCCCAACCGATAGGTTCTACGTGCTATGTGCCCCGCTCACTATCACTTAAGTTTAGCGATTCGGAGGAGGGCTACCTTGGTTCTGCTGCGGATAGCCTCATTTCTGATGCGATCACGTAGGGAAACTCCCAACATAGCCCTCTCCATTAAATTAAATTAAATTAAATAATCATTTATTTCGGAATTAAAGTTTCCATATTGTATTAGTAGCTTATTACTAAGTTAGTTTAACTATTAATTCATTCATTACCTATGTTATATGACGTGATCTATTACAAGCATGTAGGCTATTCCAGTATTGCCAGAAAGCGCCATCTACTCTGTCCGCGACTGTGGCAAGGAGACTGTTGGCGCTGCCACGCACGCGCACGCGCCGCACCAGCGACGCCACCCGCTTGCGTATGATAGCGTGGAAGCCATCGGTGCGTGCCTCCGCGAACATACCGCTAGCGCTGCAATAGCGCGGCAGCCCCAACAGCATCCTAAATGCGTTATTATATTGCACGCGTAGGGCGCTGTAAGTTTTTTGAGTAAAGTTGATCCATAGGCTGCAAGTGTAAAATGATTGACAGTACGCCTTAAAAAGGGTGATTTTAACGTTGCTAGTACACCTTGCGAACCTACGAATCAACATATTACTTCTTACTGCCAGCGCGCTACGCTCCCTTTCCACATCTACGTCATCTTTTAGCGATGAGGTCACCCAATGCCCCAAGTACTTAAATTCTGTTACTACTTTAAGAGGAGTTCCATTCAATGTCACTGGTGGTAGCATTTGGTCATCTAATTTGACAGTTCTTCCTCTAAACACCAGCAGCTCACTTTTAGAGACGTTGTACTTGAGAACATGGGCCTCCGCATACCGTTCACAGACACTTACCAACGTCCTAAGGGCGTCGATCGACGGGCTCAGCAACACCATGTCGTCAGCGTAACTGATGTTATTTACGAAAGTTCCATCTATTGAACATCCGACCATGGTATTGCTGAGCTCCTCGATCAGCCGATTGACGTATAGGCTGAAGAGTCTGGGCGACGTAAGCCCCCCCTGCCTGACCCCGCACTCCAACCTATACTCATCGGATAGCGACCCCGCCCACTTTACAACATTAGTTTGGTGGCCGTACCAAAACCTGAACAGTTCCACCAATTTCCCGGGTAGAGACGTCTCATCGTACAGTTTTCGCCAAAGTTTATTATAGGACACCAGATCGAAGGCTTTCGATAGATCAAGAAAACACGCAAAAACTGGTGTTTTCCTGTCTGTGTAGTATCGGACCGTGTGCTTAAGACAAAAGACTACCGTCTCAGTGGACAAGCCCGACCGAAATCCAAACTGTGCATCATGTAGCATCGTGTGTTTTTCCAACTGTTTATCCAGCACACTGTCCAACACCTTTGCTACAATCGTAGCCAACGAAATGGGCCTATAATTTTTAATGTCCGCGGTGTCTCCTGTACGGTTTTTTATAGGTAGGTGTACCCCTGCATGTTGCAGGTGCTCAATGCTAAGGGAGTCGTGACCTGGCGACTTTCCTCGCGTCATGTTCTTCACCACCTCCTTAGCTGTAATTCTGACGAGAGGTCCCGCAGGCACACACCTCGTCGGAGATGGGTCCCCGCAGGGCCCCATGGGAGATTCGACCTTGAAATATTTCTGAAACAAATCAGCTATCTCGTTAGGCTCGCTAACACCCTCTACACTCACAGGAAGGCCCGCCCTCGGTCTCAATTTATTGGATTGCTTCCAGAAATTTTTAAAAAAATTATTAGAATGGTGTGTAGCTAAAATGTCCATTTTTCTTTGCTCAGCATTGTTCTGACACCATTTTATTTGTCCTTGAAAGCCTTCCGAGTTTCAACCATGTTCATATAAGCCACACCAGCCCTTGGTTTTCCACACATGACTCACGATTGAAACCCAAGCCGAGCCTCCGCGTGAGCTTGACGCACATGTTTGTTCCATCCTACCACATGACGTTTCTTATTCGATCTCTTGTCAATATAACTATAACTAGCGGCACCCCTGAGAACATTAATGATATTTGCGTGCAACTTGTCAATACATAACCTATGTTCAATATTATTACATTTTGTGTCACTACATTCGGTAAATTCAATCGGAAAGTCAATATTTTTAAAATTTTCATTGCAATAATTCTCATATAATGTCAATTGCGCTGCTTCACGCTCTCCCCAAATAATCCTATTACATACTATATTGTTTGTTACATTATTATTTCTGATTACATTTAAAATACAAACTAATTCTAACGGATGATGGTCCGACCAGTACACGTCATAATGTATTTTTACACTCCGTATCGTTCTCTGTGCCGCTTCAGATACTACACAGTGGTCCAACCAGCTTTTAGAGATTGCAGCCATTTCACCTAGGCATTCCGTAAATCCATTGCCCTTTCGGTGACTTTGAGCCTTCTTATGAGGCCTATAATGAGGGACCACATTTCAGCGCCATATTTCATCACTGGCAACACACACTGATCAAAGACTCTCGTTTTGAGACACTGCGGAATATTGGACGAAAAGATGTGCCGTAGCCTCCCGAAAGTCCCGAACGCTGCCCAGCCGAGTCGGATTCGACGATTGACCTCTTTGTCGAAGTTGGTCCTACCTTACTGGACAGTGTCCTAGGTTGTATTTAAGTAGTTATATCTAATAAATATCGACGTCTAGTATCCATAACACAAGCCTTATTAAGCTTACTATGGGGCTGGTTCGAGTTGTTTCAGATTGTCCCCCTAATATATATGTATATACATACCTATGTACATGTGTACAGCCACTGATAGCTTTATTGTTTTCACGTGTCAGCCAGCTTTTGCATCTGTTTAGTGTTCTAATGTATTTCGCGATAATTTTGGTATGTGCTATGTAGGTACTGTAAACAGCACGTAGTACCTATGTGTGTAGGTATGTTGTGCCAATAATCATGCTGTATGATTCATAACAAGAATATGAATCACGTATCTAAGTATGTTTACTAATGGACATATATTTTAGGAACTGATTATTTATATTAAAACTGTGGCTCGGTTTTATAAAATGCGTTAGACCAAATGTCGGATCAAGTTTTAGCATGGTTGAGATTATTTAATGTGGCCGGATTTTTATAAAACTGTCATTGGATTGGAGTTTTCTGCCTCGGAGGACGGTAGGGTTGCTTTTTGAATGGACTCAATACCTATTGCTATTTAAAAGTATATTTTTTGACATTACTTACCGACATAAGGTCCAACGGATTATTTCCACGGTTAAATTGAAACTAAGTATATTTTCGTCTTGCCTCATTCGTCATTAACTTTAATTAAACGTTAGTCGTCAGTAAATTCTACCTACTCTATATACCTACTTATTCGCATGTCATGACTTTTATTTTACCACTTTTCTAGTTAACGTACCTTGTACATAAGCATTCCAATATTTATATTAGCTCTACCTACGTCAATACCCGCAGAAAAATACCACAAAATATTCAACATTTTAATATGTCGACTTAGCAATGACTAAGCACGTCACAAAAACCAAGCACGTACTGATAACAAACTAAATGCAAACAATGAACGTATTGATACGACAGCGAAACGGGTCAATGCGCCTATGTAAGTAACTCAGTGTCGATCCACACGCGCCGCTGGCTCCGCGTCCGTGACCTGTACTGTGCAGCATGCGCCCCCCCGTCGTGATAACATTGCTGGTAATCTGCAGCCACAGCTCCCTGTGCGACCACGCGAGCAAGCGAGCCCAGATACTCCAAGATGAAGAAAAACTCACCGTCGGCGGCAACATCACACTCACAGAACAAGAAATCAAAGTAAACAACTGCCTGATGAAACATAAACTCGATGAGATCAACTACGCGTTCCAAAACCCCGAATACTTCAATTTCTCCCAACATTTCTTTAAATATAAAGGCGGAATCAGCAACTCAAAAGTGTATAAAATTATCAAGGACTTGCCTAAAGGTGCGGCGTTGCATTTGCACGATGTAGGATTGCTGTCACCCGATTATTTATTGAACATAACATACACGGACGGGCTTTATGTTTGTTTTGATAATAGCAAGGTGTCATTGAAATTTGCAAACAAAATACCGGATGCCACCTGTGATTGGAAACTAATGCGCGACGCCAGAAGAATGTCTAATAATGTCAGGAAATTTGACTCTGAGCTAAGAAAACATTTCACTATTGTAGTCAACGATCCAGCTCGCGTTTATCCGAGCATCAAGGACACGTGGAGTGCATTCATGGATTACTTTATGACTGTGTTTCCTATGGTAACCCATCGACCCGTCTGGGAACGATACTTTTATGACGTCCTGAACGCGTTTAGAGAAGACAACATTATGTACGTGGAAGTGAGGACTATATTGCCGCCTCTTTACGAGCTAGATGGCACCACATACGACCCTGTAGTCACCGCTAAGGCCTACAAGAAAATCGCCAGCAGATTTGTGAAAGATCACCCGGATTTTATCGGTGCGAAGGTCATATACGCTCCGAGCAGGCAAGTCCATACGGACGCCTTGGCCCTATACTTGCAAATAGCGAGACGGGTTAAAGCGGAAGTGACGGATTTCTTCGCTGGCTTCGACTTAGTCGGTCAAGAGGACTTAGGTACGCCATTGCTAGATTTCGTGCCCCAGTTGACGGCGGCAGGGGGAGAATTTGAATACTTCTTTCACGCTGGTGAAACAGATTGGTACGGCACTTCAACAGATGAGAACCTAGTGGACGCTATTCTGTTGGGAGCGAAGCGCTTAGGTCATGCTTACGCTTTGCCGAAACATCCGCTTCTGGTGAAGGAGGTAATAAAACGTGATATCGGTTTAGAAGTGAATGTGATATCAAACGCTGTGTTGTCCTTGGTGCAGGATGTTCGGAACCATCCTTTGGCCGCTTTCTTGGCCCAGGGACTGCCGGTGGTTATATCGAGTGATGACCCGGGAGCTTGGGAAGCGGACCCGCTGTCTGACGACTTTTATGTAGCCTTCGTGGGAGTAGCCAGCAAGCAAGCTGACTTGAGACTGTTGAAACAGCTGGCTTTGAACTCTTTGAAGTACAGTGCGCTTCATGGAAATGCCAAAACGAAGGCATTAGACAAGTTTAATGTTAAATGGAATGATTTTGTTAATAACTTTCAGTGTGCTTCCTATGATTAAATATTTTAACCAATCTGTTTTTTCCCTCATACCACAAGAAAAGGCAGATAAAGCCTTTACTGAAGTCATAGTTTCTCGATCTTCTTTATAATTATATAAGGCTTTAGAAGAGGCACAGCGACGATTGCCAATAGATTCATAATAATAAATATAAATTGTAATTCATTCTCCATGACAATAGTCCCACTGTAGTCGAGTATCATTCGTTTTTTTAACCAATGAGGATAAACGAATAATTTTGTTTGTGTTTACGGTAGCGACTCTTTATTATTTAATTATGCCTAAATTGACAGAGAAAACCACCCAAACACGACCGGTTATCCTAGTGGGTGTTGACGCTGCCTCGATCGTCCTAATACAACGCGACTAGGCGGTTATCGCAAGTTATTTACTTACGTTACAAATATTACTCGCGCGAATGCGCGATCAAACATATTGGACTCGAATAGGTGTCCTAAATAATATCGCAAGTTCGCGCGATTGTCAATTAGGACACCTAGCGCGAGTAATATTCGCGCGAACTTGCGATAATCGTGTAGTCGCGTTGTTATTAGGACGATCCCTTATACGAAGCTGAAGGTCCTGGGTTTGAATCCCGGTAAGAGCAAATATTAGTGTGATAATCATGAATATTTGTTTCTGATTCTTGGATGTTGTCTTTGTATTTATATCTGTTAAATATATCTCTTATTGAGCTTGCCTTGGGACTATAGGCCGATTTGTGTCCGATTGTCCACTAATATTTGTTTTATGTACAAACGCCAACACAGTTAACTGACCATCCTGTATTCATATTGAACCTTATTACAATGCGCATAAAGTGCACGGATGGTCAGTTAGCTGCGTTGTCGTTAGTATTTATTATAATTATAAGCTACGGTAGCCTAAGGGTTCAGGCATGCAGCTGGCATACGGCGGTCGTGGGTTTGAATTGAATCCCGGCTCGTACCAATGAGTTTTTCGGAACTTATGTACGGAATGACATTTGATATTTACCGTTAGCTTTTCGGTGAAGGAGAAACATCGTTAGGAAACCTGCATACGTCCACGAAGAAATTCAAAGGTGTATGTGAAGTCCCCAACCCGCACTGGGCCAGCGTGGGGACTACTGCCCGTTCCCTCTCATCCGTGAGAGGAGGCCTGTACCCAGCAGTGGGAAGTACATAGGCTGATTTATTTATTATTTATTATTATTATTAAAACTGCTCACATGTGTATATCCGAATTTATTTCGTTTTTCAAATTCAGCTAGTTTAAGCAGTAAATTATGCGGAGTCCCCTTTACCGTCGTCGTTTGGAATATTATTTGTTTTCATTTGTAACGTATCGACGTTAAGAGTCCGCAGTAAGCTCGATTCTCCATACAAACGTAGTTACGCTCTCATTTTAAAACTACGTGTTGGATTGTAACGAAACTTTGCATAGTACAATGACACGAGGTATATCTATGTCTGTAATTAGTTTATGTAGCTTCAGATACCATAGTAAAAAATACAGCGAATTTAAGTTTTTCATAAAAAAAACTTGTTTTTGCTGTATTTCGTTTATTTTATAAACTGGAACCATAATATAAGCTAATTACAGACATAGATATACCTCATGTCATAAGTTTCGTTACAATCCAACACGTAGTTTTAAAATGAGAGCGTAACTACGTTTGTATGGGAAGGTGAAATTCGGCCGAGCTTACTGCGGACTCTTAATATCCGAATGTATTTACTTTCTGTCTCTCAAGTAAGTACATACCATATAAGCCTTTGAAAAATGTCATAACTTTCCAATTGATGCCCTCAACAACAGTGCCTAGTTGAATATCTGGATAGTCGCGGGACTTGCAGGCTTGTAGTGCTCTCGAGACGAGTGCCCTCGCTGCTAACGAACTCATTGTCTGTTCTGTTTTAGTCATAGTCATAGCCATAGTCATAGCATTTATGTGCTGTGTCGTATCGTCGCACAGTCAGCAGCAGAGATAACTAGGCGGAAAATATCAAAATCATCGGCAGTTTGTACATTTTACCAATCGCTATAGAAATTATCCTGAATAATCCTAAAATGTGCACTGATTTGAATTTTAAATTCTACGATCTGTGGCCCGTTTGACGAAGCTACTATCTTTACCCAAATCCATACTAAGTAATATTACAAATGCGAAAGTGTGTTCGTCTGTCCATCTGTGACCTCTTCACGCTTAAACCGCTAAACCGATTTAGGTGGAAATCCATGTCCAATCCAAATGAGTTCCATCCGGACGGAGTCGCGGGCAGGAGCTAGTGTACCTTCATAAATGAGAAAGTGTCTGTCTGCCATTTATCTGTCTGTTACATTTAACGCTTAAACCACTGAACCGATTGAGGTGAAATTTTGTATGGAGATAGTTTGAATCCCGGGGAAGGACATAGGGTAGTTTTAGGGTAGTCGGAAATCATACCTCGAGGGCCCGAGGGGGTGAGATGGGGGATGAGAGTTTGTAAGGACCTACGAAATAAACAAGTTCCATGAGATAACTTAAAATAATTCAAGAAAAGATTCTATTGACAATGTGCAGTATAGTTCTTCAGCGACTATAGTGAAATTTTGGCAATCTATAACCTTACGCCAGATATTGACTACTAGCTTCTGCCCACGACTCCGCCCGCGTGGAACTCGTTTATATATCGTAGCTCCATGCAAACCTTCATCCCCCATTTCACCCCTGAGGGGATGATTTCCGGGTTTTTTTTTTATGATATAGGAGGCAAACGAGCAGTCGAATCACCTGATGGTAAGCGATAATCGACGCCCATGGACACTTACAACACCAGAAGAGAAAACAAAAAAAAACAATTCTATGTCCTTCCCCGGCACTCAAACTATTTCTGTGCCAAATGTTATCAAAATTGTTGCTCAAAAATAGTTCCCCGTATAAACTTTGCAGCCTTATTTAACCCGCTTATGGGTGGGTTTTTCTAAAACCCTAAAATTACTCTTCTTGTATTATAATAAGGAGACCATACACAAAGTTTCAAGTCCCTCACTTAAAATTTGAATCCATACCCATACAAAAATTCAATTCCCTTTTCACCCCCTTGAGGGTGGAATTTTCAAAAATCCCTTAGTGGTTACTTACGTTATATAAACTACCTATTGTGAAAAAAACAGCTTTTTACTTTCAACGGTTTGGGCTGCGCGTTTATTTAGGTAAGTCAGTCAGTCAGTCAGGACTTTTACGTGTATATTATATACATTTAGAAAGGCGGGTCGAATGGACCTTTACGCCCCAACTACGGCGCATAAGGAATTTGATTGGTTTTTTTGCCCCTACTACGGGTGTACTAGGGGCAAAAAACCAATCAAATTGTTTGGCGTTGTATAGTTATTTAAAAAACTGGGTTAATTGAAATTAGGCGTGTTATAAACTCAGCTATTTCTTTTAAAAAGACCACAAATAGGTATCTACTGGACGTTTGCCAAAAAAAGTGTACATAACTTTTCTTTTTTCAATTACCAACTTTTTCGATTCTTGACACTCAGTATCGTTAATACTGACGATCCTCATACAAGAAAAAAAGTGTCCTAAATATTCCATTCCTAATAAATAGTACTACGAACTATTTTTTGATTGCAGTTCTTTAATTCACACGTACTAAAACCACTGCTGGTCGACTAAGGGAACAGGGTTGAAGTGTGTTGTGGGCGATGGGCTAGCAACTTGTCACTGCGATATCACATTTTGTCGATCTTTTATACCCACATTTATGCTAAAAGTGGTTAGGTACTGGAACACAAGTTTCATGTGCTCTGCCCTTTTAGGGATAAAGGTGTGAATGTATGTATGTATGTTGTACTAAAACTTAAACAAGAGCGTCTCAGAATGGCTTGCACCAAACCGTCCGTAATTGTAAGCGGTGTTCGTTAAAATCTGAATGTATAGAAAGTTTGACAAGTTTCTATGGAATGACAGCTGCCGACGCCATATTTAACGTTGATCGGCCAGCACGGCTAGCCCGCGACGGCGCGCGAGCTCTCTCGATTTTTCTCGCACTATCCGTCTCTCTCCTATTAGAACACTTAAAAGAAGAGGTATAGTGCGATAAAAATCGAGAGTATGTCGCGGCCGTCGCGTGCTAGACGTGCTGTAATCGTAAGTTGGTGCAACTCGCCCTTAGTGAGCATTCTAGCGAAACGAGCCGAACTATTTTGTTACGCGACCGTCAAGTCGTCATCTCCGTGAAGAATACATTTTTTGACGAGCATTTACTAGTATTCAATGCAATGACGCGTAGTTAACAGTTTCCAGGAGGCAACCGGGTGGCTCGCGGTATTTGAGCTCCCGAAGTGTTGTGGAACCGCCGTGTGCAACCCGAACTGAGCCAACTTGGACTGGGGCAGAAATCGAAAAATAATATGATAACCTTTTTTTTTGTCGCGGGGCAGCCGATTGAAACGGCGTTTTCCTGAAAGTGTGTACGCTGTTTATATAATGAAATGCTGTTTCAATCGAATAACTGGCGACATTTTTTTTTTACACCCAATACCTTCTTTTTTGTTTCAGTTTTTTTTTAATAAAATTCCAATTATTACAAACGCTGCTCTAGCCAAAAGCAAATCACCACCGTCCATGATCGCTGGTGAAAACGCAACTCCGCCAGCGAACAGAGGCTCTAGTATAAGTTTTACCGAAACAAAACGTAACGGCCGCGTTCGCGTTTAGCTGTCAAATCCCCCATACAAATTAAGGGTATAACGCAAACGCGATCGTAAAGTTTTGTTTCGGTAAAACTTATACTAGAGCAGAGGCTCTAGTATAAGTTTTACCGAAACCGGATCAGAGGATCCGTATGATTTTTTGTTCTAAACAATTTGTTTCCTCATTAAATGAAAACAGACGTATGCTATTTTGAACGAGCAGCAGAGCGATCGGCAGAACAGCAAACATTTGCTCAATACAAAATGTATTCAGACACGGCTTTAGAATGAAAACAGGTGTTTACTGTTACTGAGCGAACTTATGTACTGAAAAAAAATTTGCTCAGAACTACAGTTTAAAAAATTATAATTAAAAAATCATCATCATCATATCAGCCGAAAGACGTCCACTGCTCCCCCAAAGAGTGCCCATTGACGTGAGCGAATGGACTATGATTCCCGCGCAGACTCGTTAAGTCATAAATATTTCATTTACTATTTAGTCAGTAGGTTTTAAGGTAAAATTAATGACGAATAATGAAATACCATTATAAATATTGCATATATTTCATATTTAAATCTAACATTCAAACTTATATACAGAACACATTCTGAAGACGCCTACCACTGTGATGACACAGTGATTTAATATTTTAAAATATATAATAACTAGTTGCCCGCGCGGCTTCCCTCGTGTATTGCAAAGAACGCAGGCAAACCCGCGGGACAAAATATAGCCTTAACCGTCCAGAAAGTCTATTCTACACGCAGGTGTTTTTTTTATTTTCAGAGAAGCTGTTCCAGAGATTACCCTTTACATACAAACTTACAAAGCTGCAATCTCACAGACTTTTCCTCTTTATAATATTAGAGAGAAGATATGTAGCTGCCTTCCCTGGGGTAAAACTACCATCAGAAGTATTATACCACAAAAATTAAAATAAACCGGCCAAGTGCATGTTGGACTAACGCACGAAGGGTTCCGTACCATTATCTATAAAAACGGCAAAAAAATCACGTTTGTCGTATGGGAGTATTTTATTCTGTTTTATTAGTGTTTGTTGTTATAGCGGCAACCGAAATACATCATCTGTGAAAATTTCAACTGTCTAACAATCACGGTTCATGAGATACAGCCTGGTGACAGACGGACAGACGGACGGACGGACGGACAGCGGAGCCTTAGTGATAGGGTCCCGTTTTTAATCTTTGGGTACGGAACCCTAAAATCGATGTTCGTGTACCTCCATCTCTATCGGTCCAATACTCCAATTAGAAATGTTTAATTGACAAAAATATGGACAGTTCGAACTACCCGCAAGCATGGGCTGTAACGACCAGTGAAAATGCGCCCTTGCGCAGACCTCATACCGGTATATAAGAGATTATTTCTAGTTGACCGAAACGAATCAAAGCAGTTCTTTCAAAAACCAACTACCGTCCAAGGTAGATTCAGTCATTGGAATTGTCCAATGACATTTTGTAAAAAAATCGGCCACATTAAAATAATTTCAACCATACAGCAAAGGCTTCACAACACGTTCGCGACACCGGCGTGCCCGAGTGACGACTGACGACACAGGGCATACATTCGGACATCGACGCGCGCCGCCAGTACCCCGCTTTGAAACGCCGTTCTGACTAGATTAAGAGTCCGCAGTAAGCTCGGCCGAATTGCACCTTCCCATACAAACGTAGTTACGCTCTCATTTTAAAACTACGTGTTGGATTGTGACGAAACTTTGCATATACAATGACACGAGGTAAATCTATGTCTGTAATTAGTTTATATTGGTTCCAGTTTATAAAACAAACGAAATACAGCAAAAACAGGTTTTGTATGAAAAACTTAAATTCACTGTTTTTTTTACTATGGCATTTGTAGCTACATAAACTAATTACAGACATAGATATACCTCATGTAATTGTATATGCAAAGTTTCGTTACAATCCAACACGTAGTTTTAAAATGAGAGCGTAACTACGTTTGTATGGAGAATCGAGCTTACTGCGGACTCTAAACGTAGAAGTTTGGTTTTTTTCAGTTTCAAGGGACTGTACCTGAGTAGGTATATGGTTTTAATATCCACTTGATACCTCCACGCGTTCCCGATATTCATGTTAAGACCCTTCAGGGTCTTGACAGACAGACAGACAATAAAGTGATCCTATAAGGATTCCTTTTTATCTTTTCTGGCACGGAACTGGTTCCTAAATACAGAATCCTTGTAATGACAAGCTGTTGGGATAAGCTACAGTATTAATTAATATAAATAATAAATGAATGACTAAATATAACTAACAGACTAAGTTTAGTCCTCCCCGGCGGGCACAGCGTCTTCCAGCCTCTTGATGTATTTGACGCGCAGCTCGGTCACCGGGTCACCCTTCAATTGATCCTGAAAATAGATTCTGTATTTGTAAATTTATGAAAGGAATGAACAATATCTTTGATATTTCCAGAGTATTGGCGATTTTTGCGGATCTATAAAGTTGCAGTCTCTCGATAGATAAATAAAATAATGTGTGTTTCATTCGCGAAACTAGAGTAATTGCGATCAAGGCAACTATAAAAAGTGATTTAAACTGCGTGAGGGTATGCGGCGGGTACTCGCTCGCGAACAGATTCTGCCGCGACCGCGCCGATGCGCATGGCGGGGTGGCTCTGTTTATACGTGAAGGCATACGATATAAAAAACGGAATGACCTGTATAGCCTCTGCGTGCCATATCACATCGAATTTGCTGCTATTGAAATATCATGTTTACATCTAATTATAATTGTATTATATAGGACATGTAATGGTGAATTTGACATTTATTTAGAACATCTTGAATTATTATTAAGTAAGCTAACTGACGAAAATAAAAAGTTTCTCATAGTTGGCGATCAAAATGTGGATTATTTATCGGACAATAGTTTGAGACGGCGGGTCGACGACTTACTCAGTTGCTATGGCTGTGAGAACACTGTAACTTTTCCCACTCGCGTAACAGCTGACTCTGCGTCATCGATTGATTGCGGCATAGCGAACTATGCCCGCGACCTTATCAGTGTAGCACCAGTGGACACTGCCATGACTGATCACAACGCGCAGCGGTTTGTGTTGACTGTTGAGCAGGTTTCCCACAAAACAAAAGCGAATAGGATAGTTGAGCGTCGGACATTTAATAGCGAATCCATGCATTTATTTTATTGTGACATCTCTAATTATAATTTTAATTTTATACATGACGAAAATATAAACATTGACTGCAAATTTGATAAATTATTTAACATACTGACATATTATATGAATATTCATTTTCCAATTAAACAGCTACGGTTAAAAAATAAATCGAACATTCCATGGGCAACTGACGAGCTGTTTGGATATATGCAAAAGCACAGAGATCTCCATAAAATAAGACGTCAATATCCACACAACCGCCTTATATCGGATTGCATTGAGCATTATTCTAATCTCATAAAATCCGAGACACTGAGAGCTCGACAGTCGTACATTGAGAATAGGCTCAAGGAAAGTAAAAATCCTTCCAAGGAAATATGGCGTGTTTTAAATGATGAGATAGGATCCAAAACAAAGTCTCAAAATATATCTTTGAAAAAACAAGATTCAATCAACTACATATCCTCCGAATCAGTTCCAAATGCATTTAATACACATTTCCTGAATATCACTGCTCAGTACACACTACAGAGCGACGAGTCACGATCCAAACAGTGCGTAAGTAGGTACCTAGGTGGCTCCGATATCCCAACATTCACACTTCCTATAGTTACAAGTGAACTAATGGATAAAACTATTAAATGCCATTCCGAAATTGGTGGAGTCCATTCTCTCATCTTCTCTAATGACCCACTTAGAAACAAACGATTTGCTCACGGACCACCAATACGCCTACAGACAAAATAGATCCACCACAACGGCGGCACTCAAAATCATTGATTGTGTTATGACTGGTCTGGATGATAGGTGCAAAATGGCTGGCATACTGTGTGACTTATCGAAAGCATTCGATGTTATAGATCACAAATTGCTCATGACAAAGTTAAGTCTTTATGGTATCGTAAATCCTGCCCACAAATTGTTGACATCATTCCTGTCTGATCGCAAACAGGTAGTGAAAATTTCTAACGACGGCAAAATGCTCACTTCTGATACTGGGTCTATACACTTGTGTATTCCACAAGGATCGGCAATTGGCAATACGTTATTTTTATTATTTGTTAATGATCTTCCATCGGCAATCACAAGTGGCCTTTCTGTATTATTCGCAGACGACACAACTGTCGTAGTTAGCGCGAGGACTCATGAGCAGCTTGCTGAAAGGATCTGCGAAGCATGTTGCCAACTGCAGACGTGGTTTTGCTCAAATGGCTTGCTCTTGAATGTCGCTAAATCGAATATCATGCTTTTCTCAGGTCGTAAATCTGCAGCGCCCCTGTGCATTGCTGATGGTCCGATGCCATTATGTAACGAGTGTAAATTTCTGGGCTTTACACTTGATTCAAACCTTAACTGGAAGGGTCATGTCGACCGGCTGTGTGGTAGACTGAGCAGTGCCGTATTTGCTCTAAAAAAGCTGAAGCCTCTAATATCCGGAAAGTCGTTGCGGTCCGTATATTTTGCACATTTCCACTCATTAATATCATACGGTATAGTGATATGGGGCAATTCTACGGACGCAAAGCGAGTATTCATACTCCAAAAACGCGCTATCCGAATACTGGCTGGAGTAAAACACAGACATCCGTGTAAGAAACTTTTTGAAAGTAACGGCCTCATGACACACTACTCACTGTACATATATGAGGTATTGATGTTCGTGAGAAAGAATTTGCCTATGTTCAAACGTGTTGAGGTCACGGGCAAACAACTCCGATCAACAGGGAGACTCAGCACGGTCCCGCGTCGCATGGCACTTTCACGTAGGAATCCTCGAGTGATAGGCCCAACCTATTACGAACGACTACCCGCCGAATTGCGAACAGAGTCATCTGACGAAACATTTGAACGCAAACTGAGAAACTTTTTATTGAAAAACGCATTATATTCGGTAAAGCAATTTATGGACATTAAACATTAATATTATCACTGTTTTTGACATCGTAAATTATATCGTTATTTGTATTTTTATTTTTACTTTTCGTTTATTAATGTATACTCTGTTATCTGACGATCTTTATGTGATATCTTCGTAACTTATTTACTGTGGTTATAATTTGAATTTTATTGTCATTTTATTATAATTCTTAATTCTCTTTGACGATCATAATATAAATTCATATAGATTAAGCTAGCTTTAATTTATATTGTAAATTGTATATTATGAAATAAATAAATCTAAATCTAAATATATACCCCCGGGGCGACTATCCGGGTTTTACCCTAATAAGCTGCCAATTGAGTTTAAAAATTGTTGATGAATAGTAAAGTTTCTAATGCAAGGCTCGAGCAATTTCTTCTGAAAAGGTCGTATTATTCTGTAACAGCGTTTATAGCTGATGACTGAATTGTTGAAGGTATTTTATAGCTGAATTGTTAATTGGATTATATAAGATTACTTAATAGGGAAATATTGTATTGACATTTGAATTTATTGTATGGACATTAATATTTGGATTTTTATTGTATTATTATCATATTTACTGTAATATTCTTCACAATATGGGTGTAGACTCAAACATTATTATTACTCGAAAAGAAAGAAGGCAAAAAAATATGCCTAGTGACGAAAATCCCATTCATATATTTCAAAGAATTACGAAGCTACAACCGTTTTAATATTGCTTGTTAGAGAGAGAAAACGCAAACAGTGTGTGACGTCACATTACACGAGGCTGCCAGGGGGCCGCGTCGACGGCGGCGCCGCACCGTCACAATCTGCAAGCGTTATCGTTTCATATGAAGTTGCGTTTTGCGAAAAAGGGACAGAACATACCCCTTCTTTAAACTTTGGACACTTATAACTTCGTGATTTTTAACCTTTTGCATTGATTTTTTCTCGATTTGACTACTTACATTTTTAATCCTTTTTCGAGAAAATATGTCATTATTGATTATTTTATTTAGTGTCTACGCCCCTATTTCTTTGTTATGAATAAATGAAAAAGAATCATCATAATCATCATGATGACTCACTGATGACTCACTGATGACACACGGATGAGAGGGAATGGGCAGTTGTCCCCATACATTAAGTTTATTAAAATATAAAATTCCACACTAGTCATAATTATCCCACATAAATTATATAGCAAATCAATAAAGGGTAGGCACTACGCGTCTTTGTTTCTGCTTACCATCAGGCAATCTGTATGCTAGTTTGACACCATTACGGTATGAAAAAAAGAATAATTAATGGACTATAACTAGCTAGACCAGTATTAACTCCTTGGGATGTATCATATGCTGTTGACACTACAAATCCTCAAACCGATATACAGCCGAAAACGCGCCTGGGATTTTATGCTAGAGTCACAAGAGTCCATATGCTACGGTGTCTGGTACTGGTGCTTACCATCACGCAGGTTTTATGCTTGCTCGCCACCATTGTGTAACAACAAATGGACGGAGAAATATGAAGAGCGAATTACCTGCACAAACCAACACTGCACCTCCAGCTGCACCATCTGCAGCGCGCCCCTGATGGCGCCCGGGATCAGCATGCAGTACTTCAGCCCGTTGTTGGGCATCTCCACCCACTCGCTCAGCGGACACTGCTCCCAGACCAGGGAGAACTCGTCGCCGGAACTGCTCCAGCTGGTCACGGTCGGTTGCATGTTGAGGTATAGCCTGGAATGTTGGAAAATTTATCATCATTCATTACACACTGAGATGAGAAAATAGACCACTTCAATGACTTGTTAAATTGGTGCCTGCAGAGTCATTGTCGGTAATGTTTGTGACATTTTATACTGCTTCTGGCCTCAGGATCACAATAGATCAGCAATGGTCGCAGTGATACCACAGAATAGATAATAGTACAAGTACAGAAGGCACACTCATTTGATCTTTACAAAAGCCGCTTTTTTCTCAGCCAAAACATTATGATTTATGGCCCTCTGACGTCGTCGACTGCAGCGCAAGCCAAACGGAACGTTAAGGCTGTGTACGAACGGTAAAAATGAATTGGTTCACTCGCTGCGTCGCTGATAATAGTGAGGGCTGAGGACTAAAAATAAAATAATAATGTATTGCCCATTTATTTCTTGCATTCAATATAGAGAGCAATAAATGTATATTCTTCATACATTATATACATTATTTATGTCTACAATACACAATTTGGACGAATTGAAGACCGCCAGGCCACATTTTATTGGCTTTGCTGCAACCCACAGTAATGCAAAATGTTGTTGCTTTATTTTTAAATATTTTAATATGTATAGTAAAATAAAATACCAAACTAAAAACTGCGTCGGTGCATTTTTGCCGTTCATTTCATAGTCTTTGCTCACTTCAATTTTATTTATTTAATGAATTACACCATTTCGATTTGGGTTATTACCTAATTCATTTATATATTTTATATACCTATGAAACTAAACAACAACAATTCAACAATCATTTAAAAAATTTAATGATTGTTGAAGTGATGAATAAAAATCATCACTGATAATTTTACAAAGGTGAAATCTAATATTATAAGAACCTCTATGACTATGACGTACCCTTTATAGGCATACGAAATTGTTGGTTTAGTAAGTAGGTATACTTTACTACACTAGAATTTAATATATCAGCAAATAATCAATTCAAATTTACCTATGGCTAAAACCAAATAAAAATTGTTCTGAGTATTACTTGATTCATACAGTGTTATATATGGAAGTAGGTATACATATAATATCTCTTTTATTATTATTCAGTAACTACTTATTATCTATTATGTTCATTTTCTTTTCGGCATCCTTTGGGCGTGCCGGGCGAATTGTTTTTGCAACCCGCTGTGATACAATATCTTTTAGGTCTTATTATTTTATTCATTTCAACAGAAACAATGCAACACACAAACAGACGAATGCGGCACGTTCACTTGCTATATATTTACGATTTACGTAAGCGTGTGCGCGCCAAGTATCGCGCGCGTGCGATCCGATGCACAGCGTGGCAGCCACTGAATAGTCCCCATCAGATGAGGAACCGGCATGTACTTGTAGTGATGAACGTAAATCGCGGAGTGAGCCGCGACTGGTGATACCCTTGCTCCTTTGGAATCGACCTGCCCAGCTAGCACAATATGTTTTATCGTTGTGTTTTACGTGTCGTTTCAGTACATATTTTCCGTAAAACGTGATGATAAAACCTATCGTGCTAGGACCTCTGGGGCACTGTTTATGATCATCAGCAGCCATTCTACATTTTGTAGAATATTTGGAGTGTGTTAATGTTAGTTTAGAAAATATCAATCAGAATATGGTTATCACTACATAGTATAAAACAATGTCGCTTGCCGCTGTCTGTCCCTATGTATGCTTAGATCTTTAAAACTACGCAACTTTTTTTTTACGCAATTTTACGCAATTTCACTATGAAAACAGTAATTTGCTTGTTTTTCCATACAATGGTAAATACACAGGTTTGTAAGTTGGAGCTTGGCAGAGCTTTAAGGCATCAAGCCTCAAGGCTAACGCGTTTCTACTCAGTACTGTATAATGCTAGTCTTAGGCTGGTGCTGCACCAGTGGAGTGATCGGCTACACAATAAATAAATATTAGGGGACAATCTTACTCAAATCGACCCAGTCCCAAACTAAGCAAAGCTTGTACTATGGGTACTAGACGACGATACACATACTTATATAGATAAATAAACTCAGGAACAAATATTCGTGCTCATCACACAAATAAATGCCCTTACCGGGATTCGAACCCAGGACCTCTTACTTCGTAGGCAGGCTCACTACCAACTAGGCTAAAGCGGTCGTCAAAAACAATGGTGATTTCAATAGAACTTCGGAGACTTGAAGTACTGAGATCACCACCGCATCGCCAGTGCGGCCTTAGCTGTAACTGCTTGTGTCTTACAGAATGAACTAAAAAACATTTATTCATGGCACAATAAACACAAGAAAATTCATCAATACACAAACATGCCATGAAATGGTCCCGACTCAGCATGGTGCTGACGTAATTGGCCAGTGCTGGTCTTCCGTCATGGCCAACTGGTGACGTCCATGACTGGTGAAGTGCTAAATCACTACACTAGGTTATAGGTTACTAGGTGTACGCGGGCTGGGTTTCCGCAACTCGACGTCATATCTGCGCCTATTTTGCGTGTGTATCTAATCTAAATCACTACACTATTACTAAAGGACTAAGGATTGTGATGTCACATTTAGCTCTGTCAATTAGTATGAACTGTTTTCTACCAGTAATAGCCACTATCTGACTATAGACTCCCATTTTGGTCTAATTGTAGCCAACTTCATCCCATGTAAACATTTGATCCACTAAAACTGGTTTGATTGGGATCATACAAACAATTTGGTAACTAGCCTGTTACCTAAATGCCTGCTGGATTTTATCAGCCGTTTCTCTCATCTCCAAACAGCGAGTGGACGTCGTGCGAGCTAGGAAGTCTTCAATAAGACGCACACCCATATTGTATCCGATTCTTTCGAGCTGCTTATTTACATCATCTGTGTTGTCAATTTCCTTCAACATTTGCGACACCAACGCGCCGTAAGTGAGTGTCAACAGCTCAGAGTTCTGTAAATTTAAACAAATAGAACAATACACTGATATTTTGCAAGCCACGACTATAAGGTACGGTACAGTGAACAGCGAATCATACTTACAACTTTTTTAGCGTCCAGCCTGGAAGTTTGGCGAGACATTTTTGCGGCTGCTTAGTGTGATGTAACAAAATATTTATTATTGTATTTAGATATATATTTGTTGATATATCTATTTTATTTTAGCAATATATAGTCTGAGGTAAAATCTAAAAAACCTCCCACAACACACACACACAAATGTCAAAACAATTGACAACTGACAACTTTACAAATTGTCAATCTACGGTCTACGGTATTAACGGTGCTGCCAGGGTTAAAAAGTAAACTGCGTCTTTAAGGATTACTCGAACAACTTTTACTTCATTTGGCAACACCAGAGTTACGTAATGTTGCCAATGCATCATTTTTACAGCTTTTTCTGGATTTGTTGGGCATCAATACCCAATACCAAGATAAAAATCACATTTAACCAAAATAAAAAGAGAAGAAAAGCTTTTCCTTGATTTCTCCTCTAGTCTTAGAGACTAATCGCATTACTTTCGTACTTCTTAAGGCACGCAAGATTACATGAGAAGTGATTAATCGAAAGAAATATTCGACTACAGCGATTATAGGACGGTTGGATATAAGTGGAGTATAATCTGGCAACATTTGTTGAAGGCTTGCATTGTTTTGTTTATCGAAGATGTCATGTTTTTGAAAAACCGTTTACTTTACGACTTCCTGAGTAAATTGCGATGGTTTCGTTGTTTGATAAATTCGGTTCGAAACTACGTTTCCGAAAGTATTTATTGGAATAATGGAACAAGATGCTACTAGCGGCAATAACGCGGGATTACTAAAATCATTAGACGATTCGGACGAAAGACCACGGTCTGCTGTGAACTCAGTGATTCTCGATTATTATAAAAAGTTTGGACGAAAAAGAGATTTGGAGCAGTATTTTTCTCTTTCAACGGCACAGAGCGATATAAGGGACCCGAGGAGCTTGTTCTGGCGAAGAATGAAAGAACAAAGCGATACGTCGGATTCAGGTGAAAAGAAGAGTGAATCTTCGAACGAGATTTGTAGAATTTCTATTAGATGTTCTATGCCGGAGACATCTCTAGCAGAGGTATGGTTATATCCTATTAGGTCTTGTTTCCTTTTAATAATTTACTAGTTTTGACCTGTGGTAAGTATTTCATACAACAAAACTATAACTCCACATGCAAGGTTCCGAGCCACGGGTGGTTTATACCTTTGATTTACTCACAAATTTAAATCACATGGTCTTGGTAGGTATAGTTGCTCTTCCTATCTTAACAAGCAGTTTACCAACTTACCTGCTAAATTCATTAAACTATGTTCTGCATGTGACTTGGTTCTTGTATATCCTACTAATATTATAAATGCGAAAGTTTGGATGTTTAGATGTTTGGATGTTTGTTACTCAATCACGCTTAAACGGCTCAACCGATTTGGATGAAATTTAGCATGAAGATAGTTTATAGCCTGGTTTAAAATATAGGATGGTTTTTATCCTGGGTCCATGCAGATGAAGTCGCGGGCGGAAGCTAGTAATAAATAAATAAATACTCTTTATTGGACCACAACAAGAGAAAACATCTTACAAAAACTTAGAGCATTGTATGTTCTGAAAGAAGGATGGAGTAATACAAGAATAGGGAAATTGAGCATCTTGCTCTAGTGCATGGGTCGGCAAGTAGTTTTTAAGTGGGGTCCGGATATTGTTAAAAAGTTTTATTGAGGTCTAGAAAAAGAACTGATAATGATTGATTAGGTATATGTAATATTTTTTATTATTCTTTCAAATTTAGTTATCGTATTACATATGTACCTATATTGAGCTAGTTTTTTATAATTCGGTTCACGAGGGGAACAGCAAATGCAAAGTGTGTCTTCAAGATGGGCGTCCGTTAGTCTTGAACAATATTTGTTCATCACAAAATTCATGTTTGAGAAATATGACTCGCATAAATATGTCGAGCCAAACATAGTGGACAGATTGACAGCTAATTTCTTGTAATTGCCATACTTTTCATAAACATGTTTACCTTAAAATTCTTCAGTTGATGCAGTTTTATAAATTCGAAAGGAAATATCTTCTTGCAAGTCAATTCTATAAATCTAGTCTAAATGTTTGGCGTGTGTGTATGCCACATAAGCATAACTAATCGAATCACATCGTCATATGTACTTACTTGTAAAATAGGTACTTGACTAGGTAATTAGAATTGTACAGGGCGTGCTTGGCCTTCGCACACGTACCGCGTGTGTGGAGGATGGTAAAAGTAACCTATCTACCCAAACCAGGTAAGGCGGATTACAGTGAAGCCAAATCGTATAGGCCGATAAGTCTATCGTCGTTTTTCCTCAAAACACTGGAGAAATTGGTAGATAGACACATAAGGGATGGCCCATTAAGGAGACATCCGCTGCACGAACTGCAATGTGCATACCAGCCAGGGAAGTCAACGGAAACCGCACTCCACCTGGTAACAACCAAGGCTGAGCAGGCTATAGAGAATAAAGAACTATGTCTGGCAGCTTTCTTAGACGTGGAGGGAGCGTTTGATCGCACCACGTATAAAGCTATCAGCGAAGCAGCTGCAAAACATGGTGTAGAGCCGACCATTTGTAAATGGATAGGCAACATGCTAAATGGCAGACTAATAAAGTCATCTCTCTTGGGGGATGAGATAACGGCCACGGCCACAAAGGGATGTCCGCAAGGTGGGGTACTCTCACCAACTCTCTGGAGTTTGGTGGTGAACTCACTCCTGGTGGAACTCAATAAAGGTCCCACCCACACGGTAGGATATGCTGATGATTTAGTAATACTGGTGAGTGGGAAGTTCCCAGGCACGGTATCAGAAATCATGAACAAGGCACTGAAGACAGTGGAGAGATGGTGCGACCGGCACCAATTATCCATTAATCCAGGCAAAACTGTAGTAATACCCTTTACTAGGAAAAGGACCCTTCGCGGCGTACAGCAGTTAAAACTGTACGGGAGGGTACTAGAACTGTCCAACGATGTGAAATATCTAGGTGTCACTCTGGATAAGGAACTGAATTGGAAGAAGCATACAGATCTCACCATTACAAAGGCACTCAGGGTATTTGGAATGTGTAGATCAGCGTATGGCAAAACATGGGGACTGAACCCAAAGGTACTGAAGTGGATCTATACCATGATGGTGAGGCCCATATTATTGTACGGTAGCCTGGTGTGGTGGCCAAGGACTTTAATGAGCACATGCAGAGATGCCCTGACCAAAGTACAGAGATCGGCATGCATGGCTATAACAGGGGCGTTTCGAACCACGCCTACAGCGGCGCTAGAAGTCCTACTGGACCTACCGCCACTTCACATGGTGATTAAGTCAGAGGCGCGCAAATCGCTCTATAGACTAAGAACTCTTGGACTGTGGAGCGACAGCAAGCCAAAGACTAAGCACACAAACATGGAGACTGACAGTCTCTTAGACAGAATAACAAACATGGGATGTGACAAAATGCTACCCAAGTATGTATTCCATAGGAACTACACAACAAAAGTTCCATCCAGGGCCGAATGGGCCGAAGGTCTAGAACCACCGAGGTCTGGTGTCGAAGACAGTATATGGTACACGGACGGATCTAAAATGGGATCCGGTACGGGAGCAGGCATTTATGCGATTGACTACAGTAGTAGTGTAAGCATGGGTAGTTTGGCAACCGTCTTCCAGGCGGAGACATACGCCATAATTGCCTGTGCACAGGAGAATATAGACAGGCAAACCAGAGGGCAGACCATCTATATCCTCAGCGACAGTCAAGCGGCCCTTAAAGCGCTTACGGCGCCGAAAGTGGATTCTAGACTAGTCTATAATGGCGTCCAGGCACTGAACAAGCTTGGGAAGCACAATAAGGTGCAACTAGTTTGGATACCGGGGCACGAGGGCTACATCGGCAACGAAAGAGCGGATGAGCTTGCAAGAGGGGGGTCTACAAATCACTTTGTAGGTCCAGAACCATTTGTGGGACTCTCGCAGAGAACCATAACTTCGGCCTTTAAAGCCTACGCCAAAACCAAACACCAACACGAGTGGAGGAATGAGGCGGGCTTAAGGCACTCTAAGCTCTTCATAGAAGGAGTGGACTCGGGCTGGACTAACAAGCTCTGGAAATCCAGCAGGAAGCAACTCAGAATCATATCTGGGGTGTTCACAGGTCACTTCGGAGTCAAGGATCTCTTGGCCAAGATGGGACTGTCGGACAGCTTAGTCTGTAGAATGTGTGGCGAGGAGGATGAGACCATGGAACACTTACTGTGTGAATGTCATGCCCTTGCCAGACAAAGAATGAATTACTTTGGTAGCGACTATCCGCAACCAAGGGAGTTCAAGGTGCTCCCGCTGAGCTGCATCATCCGCTTTGTGGAAACGATGGAGCGAGCTTGGGAGTAGGCATAAAGGAGAGGGCAAATGCACAAAAGATCCCGCTGGGTCGAAGTGCATCCGAAAGGGCCCTCATCTAGATAAGATAAGATAAGATAAGGTAATTAGAATAATTACTAAGGCTCGTTACACACCTACCGCCGTATAAAGACCGGCGACTGGCGTGTGTGTGGTGATCATCCGGTTTCTTTTCTGTGCTTATAAGGAAGGAACGGACCGAACCGGAACGGTAGGTGCGTGCTGAGTCTTAGAGCTAGTTAAATCAAAATATTATATAAAAATATTTTAATTAAGTGAATATGCCGTAGGTATTTAACAATATTTGGCGGTTCGTGTGTTGCTGCATCTCTTACACTAGTGTATAACTACCATGTTCATGGACAGTCAGTGATCTGCATATTATAGACAAAACGTAACAGAATAGGAGTCATTGCTTAAACACCAATGTTTGTAAACATGTTACAAAGGTTTAAAAACAAGTTTGGAACATTTTTTATGTTTACTTTTATAGAACTTATTGCATTTCAGAAAAGAGATACACTATCTAAGGACTCAGAGTCTCCACCCATCATCACAGATATAGTACCAGCACAATCACCGTCTGGTGATGAATCAATGGATGATAATCATTCCCAAAAGTGTAAGTAGTACCTAATGAAGCCTCCCAAAATATAACATTTTATTTTAGTACAACAATGAATAGGTACATCTGGATTTCCATGCTGACTTAATACTACTTAATTCAGGTTGACTTTTAGTTTCTAAGCATTATGTAGATTGGATGACAATGCAATGATAAAGTTTTGATAATTGTATACCGAGGCAGAGCGTCAGGGTAAAATTCAACTTATGTCCAACCAAAAGCCCCATCATACAGACTGGTGAAAGGATTTTTGAAATAGGATGAGCAGTTTTGGATTTTACCCCCTACATACAAACATACAAAGCGAAGACTTCAAAAACACTTTAAACCAAAATTTCCTCATTATAATATTACATAGATCCTTGTATTCAGGACGGACTTTTTACAAGAAACTTTATATTCAAAGAATAAAAGTACCTAAGGGAGTTGTTCAAGATTTTTTAATCATATTGTACTTTTTGTTAACCTGTTTGGGTTTCTTGCTTGGCAAAAGCCTCTCTTTTCCTGGACTCAATGTATTTTACCGAATTGTTTCCTTCGTTTTTACCTACTATATTCAAACACTATGTCAATTTCAGCTGCAGATGCAACTTTAGATACATCCATAAACAAGCCATTATCACCAACAAGTAGTATAACATCGCAACGGAAACTGGAGTGGGATTCATTGGCAGATGTTGGCTATGGCAATGAAAGTGATAGGAAAACTTCAGCGTCTAGCCTGAGTACACTGGAGAGAGAAGTTCTAGCTCAAAAACAGCAGTACACCATTGATTATAAACAAAATAGTGATTTGGGAGTGCCTACTGCTCATTCCACCCCAGTAGACCCAAATGACAGCAAACCTAAAAGCAAAAAAGGACAAGGTAAAAAAACAATATCAATTTCAAGGAAAGATGTTGATTTCGTTGAAGTCAATGTACCTCATAATATGGAAAATGTTCAACCAATCAATGTGAACCTGACAAAACAATTTTCTGTTAACTTACAAAAAGATGGTGGCATGACTATTGACAATTTCAAGAAGGATATTACTGTGTCACCAGAAAAAAATGTTGCTGAAGTTGACCTAAGTACAGGAGTAAAATTTGATAAAGAAGTACAAACATCATTATTGAGATCAAAAGAAAAAGACCAAACTCCTGTGAATAATAATGAAAAAGCATCAACATCTGCACAGAAAAACCCAATTTTGATAGGTTTAAATACACTGAAGCGAAAGCAAACGCGGAAGAAGATTAGGAAATCAAAAATAAAACTAAAGAGTAAAAGGAACAACATGACTAGGAATAAAATCATAGCCGATAAAGATAAAAGTGCTGAGCAAGTATCAGAAGCTGAAAGTTTTGAATACATGCCAGGACATATGTATAATCAGAATAAATTAAAATCACAAGATCAGAATAGATCTAACAACAACAATAATATTGTGGGCAATAAATCAAGCCTTGAATCAAGTGCAGCACATACTACAGATTCCAGTAAACAATCAAAATACTCTTTCAATAAAGACCTTGACAAGACATTAAATGTTCTCAAATCCACATTAAAAGAAAAATATGATTCCAATTTGAAAAAAAAACTTATTAAAGAAATAATTCAGAGACTTCTAAAATCCAACTATGGGGAGGGTGAAACTACTCCTGATTTTCTATCTGTTTTGAGTTTGACTAGTAAGAAAACTCCAACAACTAGTACATCAGAAGCAGATACTACTCAAGAAAAATTTGCACATTCGAAACCCAAAAAATCTATACTTAGGGTTAACAAATTTGACCCTATGAATATAGCTTCAACCTCTCAAAGTGCACCTAATTTACCATCGGCAGCAAATAGCGACAAACCTGTTATGTCCCATTTATCCAAAATAACATCCTCATCTACTACAGAAACGGATATGTCTAACAATTCAGCAAAAGATTCAGCAACATCTTCTGACACATTAGCTAAAACATCATCAGAAGAGCTCTATAAGAAGTACATTGACGCTCTTAAAAAAGAAGAAGCATACAAACAGCACTTGAAAGACAAAGAATTGTTTTTAAAACAGAAACTTGTTAGATCAGGTAATGTAAAGAAAGTGCCTTTGCAGCTTGATCTATGTAGGAATACCAAATTAAAGGAGTTAATGAAAGACCTAACTAGAAACAATTATGATGATGGTTCAGGAGATGCAAGTAAATTAGAAGGAGGATCCAGCTCCAATTTCGACATCATAGGACAAAGAGTACCCAGGAAACACAGAAGTCACTCCGTTTTTACTTTATCCTCTGGAAATTCTGAAGTAACAAATCAAAGGTGTAATGCGAAAAATATATTACAGAAGAAAAAGGTGAATTCACCAAGAGCAGGACCTAGTAACTGGGATAGAAATTTGGCTGGTTCTTGTAACAAGCCTACTGTCACAGATAGTTCAGTGCAAGTTAATATTAACACTCAAGATAAACCATGGTTGTGTAGTCCACCTAATCTACCTGAAGTGGCAAAGTATATTTGCTTATGCTCTGAAAAAACACAGAGGTGCCCTTTTAGTCTTGATGAAATGAAGGCGTATAAATGCGCTAACCAAAAGCCAACAACCGTGTCTAAGACCTATTCTGTTGTCAACCAACCTACGTGCGGCATGCATCCGGCTGGTTCACAGCCTAGAATTGATAAACCCATAATTGAATGCACAAGATGTCTACAAACTAAAATTAGCATTCATCCCAAAATTTCCGACCCTTCGGTATCAGATGTAAACATAATTCATAGTGCAGAATGCGTAAAACTAATAGAAGAGTTATATAATAAAGTTTCCCGAACTAGTTCTGAATGTCAATGTTCCAACGAAAAAGATAACTGCAATTCATACACATGCAAATCGTCGAAAGACAATATGCGTCGCAACGAAGATAGAGAACGAGATAATCTTATTGAGGATGAGAACGAATTGGCGCCATTGACAGATCAACCACCAATAGAACAAAATGTCATTCAAAGTTGCGTTGGTTGCCACAAAACATTCACAAATCAGCCAGAAAGCATTTCAGATAACATAGTCATTCCTATACATGGAACTAATATGATGCTTAAGTTGAGTATTGGTGGAAAGTCAATGAAAGTCAATGACAAACAAATACCAAAAGAAATGACGGGTCACATAAATACTTTGGATAGAGATACTGAAACAGATAAAATAAAAACCATTCTAAAAGGTACTTCTATTTTAGATGACTTCTCTAAATCTGCGCAAGTAAGAAGTTCATCCAGTAATGTAAACATGGCTGCCTTAGCCTCTCGCAGTCATGAAACAAACCAAGAAAAGGATTTCTCGCCACGAAAACCTGTACGTTGCGGCCAGAATAATGAAAAAGTAGAAGAAATTAATGCCAATAGAGATAATTATGCATCTGTACCTGATACTATGCACTCGGTAGGTCGTAATACATACCCAAAGAAAGTTCAAACAAGTGAGAAAAAACCTCTTTTTCGTTCTAACACTGATACGGGAAATCTTGGAGCAAGTATTCAGACGGATACCATTTATACCAAGGATAAAGAAACTTTACCTTGTTTCCGTGCAGAATTTGACCAAGCTTTGGTGCCTAAGAACCAACCAAAATCGAAGGTTGCCTGTGGATCACAATCAAAATCGAATAAAGAAACCCCCAGTGAACATAGCATTTCCGGAAGCTCAAAATCCAGCACGGATGAAAAATTCCAAAGCTTTCATAGTTTTAAAAATAAAAAGTCAGCTGAGTGGCACAATTCAAAGGAGAACAAGGTCTATGAAGATATTACAGATGAAGGGCAACCTAAAGATCTTATTTTAGATGTAATAAAGGATATAACTAGACGATATTCCAAAAGGGATACAGACAAACGTAGTAAAAAGAAATGTTTCAAAGAAATTATGACCGCTCTGAGTTATCTTTTGGATACAGATGACAGTGGAGATGGAGACCAAGAGCTTTCAAAAAAATCACAGAACTTTAAGAAAGTTCAGTATACAAGAGAACAAAGTTCAGAGTCTGAACTCATTTCTGATCATCTAAATGAAACTCAGAGAAACAAGGCTGCGTCGAGTCGTAGAAATAGTAACAACCGAACTACATCTACAAATATACCCCATGAAAACATCACAGAAACTTCTGAGAGAAATACAAAAATGGAGTCTCCCAAGAAAGTAGATTCGAGAGGTTTCGAAACTGTAAAATCTAATATGGGAAGTGGCCGCAGTGGCATTAAGTCTCTGAGGTCTGAAAACCAAGAAACAAGGTCAAATGAAAAGACTTGTGAATGTGGCTGTGGTGTACCTGATTGCAAAGAATGCATGGCATCCCTTTCTTCAGAGGCCGGTAGAACTGACAAAGAATCATGCGGTATAGAAGAACCATCTAAACAAACATCTGTTAAGAATAAAATGCATGACAAAGAATCTTTAAAACCTGGCACTAGTTACAATCCACCAAATAAAATTGATACTTGTGATATTGGCTGTGGATGCGACGGTTCTTCAGAATGCAAGAATTGTGTAGAACAAGATTATGCTGAATATGGAACTGGTACAAGTGGCAAAGAATCTGCCAGATCTAATAAACAAGAATCTAGATGCAAATCGCCCAAGGAATCAAATCCTACTTGCGATAAAGGCTGTGGTTGTGATGGATCCTCAGTATGTAAAGAATGTGGAGATATCTCTTCTCCGAAATACAGAACTGGTACCTGTAATGAAGAATCTGCAAGATCTAATAAACAGGAATCTAGATGTCAATCGCCCAAGGCAACAAAACCTACCTGCGAGAAAGGTTGTGGTTGTGACGGTTCCACAGAATGCAAGGATTGTAATGTGGAGTCTCTCCAATACAAAATCCGCAGATATGACAAAGAAACTACGAAATTTAAAAACCAAAAAGTAGGGTGTAATCCACCCAAGACAACAACCAATTCAACTAACAAAAAAAATACGTGTGACCAAGGTTCTGGATGTGATGGTTCATCGGAGTACAATGAATGTGGTGAACCTCAATCTCCAAAACCCGGAACAGGAAAATGTAGGAAAGATTCCGTAAGGCCTAAAACACAAGAGAGATGCACTTCGCCCAAAAAACACAAAACATGTGACAAAGGTTGTGGATGTGATGGTTCATCAGAGTGCAATGAATGTGGTGAGCCTCATCCTCCAAGAACCGGAACAGGAAAATGTGGCAAAGATTCCATGAAGTCTAAAAAACAAAACAGATGCAGTTCACCTAAGAAGACAAAAAAGACTTGCGATAAAGGCTGTGGATGTGATGGTTCATCAGGGTGCAATGAATGTAGTGAGCACCATTCTTCAAAATATGGATCAGGAAAATGCGGCAAGGATTCTATGAGGTCTGAAAAACAAGACAGGAGCAATTCACCTAAGAGACCCCAAACCTGTGACAGGGGGTGTGGTTGTGATGGTTCATCAGAGTGCAGTGAATGTGTTGAACCACCCTCTCCAAAATATGGAACTGGTAGATGCGCCAAGGAATCTGTGAGACCTAATCTAGATAGGTGCAATTCACCAAAGATTATAAAAACGACCTGCGATAAATCTTGTGGTTGCTATGGTGTTGCAGAATGCAGAGTTTGTAATCATAAAACTGGTAGATGTAGCAAAGAAATGAGATGCAAAAGACAAGATGCCAAGAAATTCGTCAATAAGTGTGTTCAATCTACTGTAAAACGAGTTAAATCTTTATACTCTCACTGCGACGAATCTTCAGATATGCCCGTTTCTACCGATCCACCTTGTTGCTCTACTGACTCTCCTACGTCTAAACTTGTACATAAAATAAAGAAGGAATGCGAAAAATATCAAAAGCGCAAATTTTGCAAAAAGTGTGAGGCATCCAGCAGCACAACGGTAAGTTGCGATCATTGTAGGCGCGCAGATAAATACAAATGTAGACATCATAAATGCAGATGTCATAGGAGTAGATCCACGGAAAAAACTAAAAAGAAATGCGTCGCATACAATTTGATTGTTCAAACCTCAGATAGCTTGATAAGTGAGGAAGCAGTTTTTGATCAATGTCGGAAATTACAGAATGTTGTTATAAGAGTTCCGAAATGCAGACAAGCGAACATACCTTTTAAAGAAGCGTGTGCCAAAATAGAGCAGAAACTGCCCTACTGCGATACGCGCTTTGAGCCTAAAGGTCGATCTCAAAGTTGGCCCAATGACTGTGCAGTCTCTAGTACAGATGACGTTAAAATAGCAAATGCGTGTACAGTCAGGGAGTACTTGGAAAGAAATCGGCCTGACTTCGTCGACAGATGCGCTACTCGCCAAAATTGTATCAGGATGATAAGCGAGTCCAGGTATGTTAATGAGTACTGTATATTCAATTTGAATCTGTTTAAGAACTTACCAATATTTCTTACTCCAGAAATGAAGCCCCCCCGCCTGTTCCCAATCGTATGGATATGGTTATAGTTCACACCCCAAATTGCACGGGTTGTACAGGACAAGCGGACATGTATTGTGAAGGTATTTGAGTCATGAGATTTTTCCGTTAGGTTTAAAAATAACATAACGTTGATAATTTTAGTTTGAGTAGCAGTCATTTTATCGATGAGTGCATGTCTATACAAATACAAATCGTCTATACGCAGTAATATGGTTACAAAGGTCTTAAATTACATTATAGTGGATCTACATAATTACACCTTTTCTTGGCGTGCGAATTTTAATAAATGCTTAATATCTCAAATTCACGATTACATTAAATCTATCATGCTGCTAACCTAACTAATGTCTATGTTACACAATATCTTCTTTATAAGTAAAGAATTCATTCACCGAGTAAAATAAATACTCTATGAGTGAGTCATTTATGGAGTTCAGTTTTAAATATTTTTAAGGGCAAGTTACGCAGATTTGTAGGCAGTTTATTAAAAACTTTGATGGCCATCATAACATAAGCATTTCTTCTGCAGTAATACAGTTTAGTTTTTGGTAACACTTATTTACCTTCGTTAACTGTTCGTTGCGTCCTATTATCTCTAACTTTAGTAAATTGTTCTGGATTTGCTTTCACAAATATTCCTAATTGTTTGATATACAGACATGGCAGAGTAAGCAGCTTTAATTTTAGAAATAGTCGTTTGCATGAATCTGTTATATTTACATGCACCACAAATAGCTCTAACATATTTTTTTGTAGAATAAACAGCTTATACACAATAGCAATCGGTATTGAAGAACGGACGAAATGTAACCGTGATATGCGGTGACACTCGTTTCATCAGATGCCATTTGTCTTAAGTGCCGAAGTGCAAATACGAAACTACTAAACTTTTTACAAACGCTATCTATATGTAATTTCCAGTCACAGTGACTATCAAGAATTATTCCAAGAAAGTTGGTATGAGTGGCTTCTCATATCGGTTCGTCTTTATAATGAATATTAAATTCAATAGAAGATGCTTTCAGAACTCATAGACTTAGTTTCGGAGAGATTTGCCTTTAGGTTATTTTTCTCCAGCCAGTCAATTACTATATTTATGGTTAAGTTAACGACGCTTTGCAGTGTATCTCGGTCCTTTTGCTTTGATAACGATTGTCGTATCAATAATACAACAATCATGTGGTATGATATCTGGGAGATCGTTAATATATGTGAGGAAAAAAAGGGGTCCTAAGACACTACCTTGTGGAACCCCATATCTATTGAATTTCAACTGTGATTTAAAACACTTAAGGTGCTTATCAGCTTGAAGTTGGGTTATTTCGGTATATTGAACACGGTCTCTTAAATAACTATTAATCCATTTTTCGGCAACTCCGCGAACGCCATATTTATTTAACTTATTTATTAGCCTATCATGATGTACAAAGTCGATAGCTTTAAAGAAAAGAACCACGACCATTTCACCCGTATCCCATATGACGTTGACGTGTTTTTTCGGAAACCATTTTGCTCGTGTTTTATCACGTTTTTCTGATCAAAAAGCTATAGGTGCCCCCTTGGGGGTAACAAAATAATATGCCATGTTTGCATTGAGTCATTAAGAGTCCGCTGTAAGCTCGATTCTCCATACAAACGTAGTTACGCTTTCATTTTAAAACTACGTGTTGGATTGTAACGAAACTTTGCATGTACAATGACATGAGATGAGATATATCCAGGGGACCGATTTTTAACTTTCGAGCGCTCGACTCTTTCACTCGAAAACTGACAAATATTATGAAATGCTATTTTTAAATGACGATAGACAATTTAAAAACGTGCGGTATTGACGCTCGTATTCAATTCTATCGGTAGAAAGTAAGTGCCTATGATTATGTGTGACACTACAATAGGGAAGATGCAGCTATACATACTATTTACCAATATTTTGTGGCCAAAATGTTGAAAAAACATTAAATAATAGCCACTGAAACGTTTTTACTTTAGTTTATACTAATTTCAAACAATAATTACGATTTGAAGTAATGTGAAACGGAACGTGTTTAAATCCAACAATCGGCATCTGGTGACGTCACTCCTGTCAAAAGTCAGAACTTGGGCAACTCTATGACATAGGGACGAACCACGGCCAAACAGATACGGCGAGTGACACACATGAGTTAGGTCACAGGTACTGTAGATCCGTTTTGGCGCGAAAGTTTAAATTGTCAGTTTGTAATTTTTGACTATAAACTATAGTAAATGATTTTTTTAATACTTTCGTGGTCTATTCTACATGCGATTCTTTCAAATGAAAACGAAAATGAAAATATTGCATCTTCCCTATAGCATTTACTTTTATTTAATTTTTGAGCGCTCGAATGTCAAAAATCGGCCCCCTGGTTTGTAATTAGTTTATGTAGCTTCAGATACCATAGTAAAAAAAATACACCGAATTTAAGTTTTTAATAAGATAAGATAATTCTTTATTAACGCCACAATAAACGATTACACAAAACATATCAATGCAACAACAAGCGACGCTAAAAGGAGCCCCACTCAGCATATTGCCACGACAAGCCGTGGCGCTGATTTTCAGTAGGGCCCTAGCTAAAAACTACTATACTATAATTAAATCTAAAACTAGACGGATGACGAATCAACTAAACGATTAACCAAACTTTTCAAACATACCGTCATGTTGCTAGTTTCCGACCGCTACCCAAATAATTACACGGGAAGAAAAGGATCAAAAAAGTACAAAGGAAATATATATAAAATGGAAATATATACAAAACTTGTTTTGCTGTATTTCGTTTGTTTTATAAACTGGAACCATAGAAACTAATTACAGACAGATACTTATACCTCATGTCATTGTATATGCAGTATCGTCACAATCCAACACGTAGTTTTAAAATGAGAACGAAACTCCGTTCGTTTGGGAAGGTGAAATTCGACCGAGCTTACTGCGGACTCTTAATGTCATCGGGCTGTACGCAGCTGTGGGACAATAATAATATAATCAAGCCTAATATTTGACATACTTACAACTTATATAAGATTAAATGACAAATTGTTTCAATTAGTTAAGTTAAGCAGTTTTTATTTCGAGCATTATAAACCGAGTAACAAATATTGGTAAGTTCTCGCCATTCCTTTTTAATGTCCCCTAACTTTTCTAGAAGAAAGGACAAGGACGTTCACTTACTTATTGACAAAATTGTAATCGAATCTATAAAAAAAAACAGTTCTAACCGCTCATTACGCGTTACACTACGATTTTCTTTAAGTTGTTCTCCGGTGTTATATTAATCTTCATCTGCATTTTCAGAGCGAGGGAACGGTCAGAACTGCGAGAACAATTGGTGGGACTGGGGTCCTTGCCGTCATTGAGTAATGAAGAATTAGAATATCTAGCAAAGCAACTCGGTAATGGCTATAGACGGAATCGACGTAAGTTGATATTATAACGATCAAATCTTGAGAGCGGGTTTAAACCTTTTCCATTGGACAGATTAACTTGAATTTTGTGTGATTCTGTAGATCTGACGATGTTGCAAAAAGGACTGAGCAAAAAGCTTACATTCAATGAGCTGGTCAACTATTTATTTTTGTTGTAAAAGCCAGGAGTCACTATAAGAGTTTCTTAGAAATAAATTAACACGTGGATTTCTAACGTCCTTAAAAGAATGTTCATCAAAAAGCGGTTTAAATACCAACAAAACCCTACATTTGCCGGATTTAAAACCTGTTAAAGACGTAACCATGCCAACTGGCGACAGAAAAAAGTTGATTAACCCGAATATATTTTTGGGTCCGAGCATGTTATGCCAAAGCTATAAATAATTTGGCAACACCATCCATAAAATGTCATATTACTTTGGAAATTTGGTGGTTGAGGTGTCGCCAAATATGCTTAATGTTAACTAGAGTTCTTCAATGTGAACTCTAGTTTTGATGGATTCCTACCCTGACGCCATACATTATTTTATTCAGCACTGCAACAGAAAATTATGAGTGAACGGGAAATGAAGAAACATTCTGAGAATATATACAAATCACTACCCGAGGTAATACAAAAGAAAGAACATGCGAAGAAGGAGAGTATTAAGAAGACCAATCTGCTGATGGCTAACATTTTTAAGAAGGTAAATATTAGTGTCGAAAATAACGAACATGGAAGCAATATAATATAATATGCCTTTATTCATTGTGTCACTTTATTTCAGAATTTACAAAAGAAAGCATTGAGCGGTGACGTAAACATATCGAACTACAGCCAAGTAGTAAAGATTTGACACATTCAAAGTAAGATTTTCATATTTACATTATTCCACAAACGGAGTGAAGTGGACAGTGAAATATATTTGACGTTTTTATTGCGTGTATTTTATACTCTGCGTTGACTTCATTCTATTTTTGAAGTTTTAAAATTAAACTTATTTAACTATAATAATTGTTTGAATTACTAGCTCGTATTGTTTACGTGCAAACATCATAGAGAAACTGGTCTAATTCCCAACAAGGACTATACTTTTCCCTCAGAGTGGGAAGGTCAGACTGCAGTCCCTTTCGTAAAGCTTTGGCACTCTTTGAGGGAGGCCTATGTCCAGCTAATAATGACAACCGAACGCGTCCACACGCGTTCGGTTGTCATTATGATGGTGATGATGATGATTGTTTAGGTTCAACTCTAACGACCTGCTTTGACGTCGTTATCGATCGTCGATACGAAGTATCATTTGATATTTAAAAGTGGCTTTTCGGTGAAGGATAGTATCGTGAACAAAACGGTCTTATCCCAACAAGGTCAAATTTTCTTCGTTGGAAGGTCAGATGGCGATCGCTTTCGTAAAACTAGTGCCTACTCTAAATCTTGGGATTGGGCGCCAAAGCGAATTCCGGGCTTGTTTAGGGCACTACCGGGAAAAGGATGATTATTTAAATAAAAAATAGATTATATTAAATGCAAAATATATTTTTATTACTCTGATACATTCACGCCTTTATTCCCAAAAGGGGTAGGCAGAGCACATGAAACTTATGTTCCAGCGCCACTTTTAGCATAACTGTGGGTATAAAAGATCGACAAAATGTTATATTGTGATTCTGATTCTAACACTGAATATTGTATGAAATATTGGAATCACTTGCATGCTACCTAACTCATCCCCATTTTTAGGGCTCCGTACCTCAAAAGGAAAAAACGGAACCCTTATAGGATCACTTTGTTGTCCGTCCGTCCGTCTGTCAAGACCCTTTTTCTTAGGAACGCGTGGAGGTATAAAGCTAAAATTTATACCAAATGCTCAGGTCTACTGTTCCTTAGAGCTATGAAAAATACAAACTTCTTAGCCAACGCAATCAAATGAAACAGCCGTCTATGCCGAAAATTTCCGCAAATTTTCGAAAAAAATATACTAAATGCTCAGGTCTACTGTCCCTTGGAGCTGTGAAAAAATCAAACTTCTAAGCCAAGGCAATCAAAAGATACAGCCGTTTATGCCGCAAATTTTCGAAACTCGCAAGGGTATCAAAACCTACAGGGTACTTCCCGTGAACTCAGAATCTTGAAATTTGGTACGAAGCAACGTCTTATAGCACAGATAAAGGAAAAATTGCAAAAACCGTAAATTTTACGGAAACCTCGGTGCGCAAGTCCGACTCGCACTTGGCCGGTTTTTTTAACTCATTCCCAGTCCTAACTCATCTCAATTCCCAGTTATGCGCAGGCCTGGCCCTCCATTCCCGAGTTGCCACCAATCCCAAGTAGAACCTATTCCAAACTCGTTGCCATTGCCAACTCGTCCACATTTATAGTTGTTGCATTTCACGAAGGCGAGTGGGGAAATTCCTATTATTATGACGTTAAAGTCTGATTTCGTCAAATACCTACTACTCTACACCAACCCCCCGACACAAAAATAAACTCGAAAACTAACAAATAATATTTTAAACCTATTATCGCCTCAGTCGCCCGACGGTCCCCCGACGCGACAACACTTGAAAAATAAAGATATTTGAACTCACATAATATATGTGACGATAATAATTATAATAGGTTTAAAATATTATTTGTTCGTTTTTAGAGTTCATTTTTGTGTCGGGGTGGTATTCAAATTTTTAAATTTTACTTTTATTTTGTCCTTTTTAAAGTGATGATCTTCAAACGGCTGATCAGGTCATGGTTACCTTACCATATACTTTCGATATCATTGAAGTAACACGGTACCAAATTTCAAATCGATCGGACATAAGGAAGTTAGTCAAATCCCCTCATCAACTAGATCAAAGTACAATATCTCAAAAACGGCTGAGAAGAATACTCGGGATAAAATTATCTATGACACAAAAAAACTAAACGAAATCGGTTAATCCGTTTGGGAGCTACGATACCACAGACAGATACACAGACACGTTAAACTTATAACACCCCTCTCTTTGCGTCGGGGGTTAAAAAAATACGTATGTTACTTATTTACAATTAATTAATCTAACGTATGATTTGTATATGTTCTTGTAATCTTCATTTAAAACTTCATATCTATGCCAGATTTAATTGAATTGGAGAAATAAACGTGCAGATTCTGAACTAAATATTTATTATTTAATGTTCGGCTTGTTTTTTAATAGCAATCTCCTTAAGTTTTCTTCGGTCGATCTTTGTCAATGGTGTCTGAGGGATTGCGTCCAAGAAAATGACGCCTCCCCGTAGCTGTTTACTGTCTCCCAAATTATCTGTAAACGATAAAAAAAATGTGTTTGATGAGATACTTATTAGAGAAAAGTTACACCCGACAGCACCGAGGCAAATAGTTTTATAAAAGAATGTCTGGATATTTGCGATCTGTGTTTTTATCCGGCTGGGTGGCCGACGTGGAGTTTTATGGGGTAGAAATACCACATAACCCAGCCTTCCCCCGAAAGCTGGGTACGTGGCTCGCAGGTTTTCTCAACGGAAAAAAGCTACCTTGATGATTCCGTTGGCTCACCAATTCTGATTGGTCTTCCCGCTATTAAGAGCGTTCGCACATTACAGCCATTGGTGGTCGTCAGCCACTAAATGCGACCACTCTACTAGCCACTAGTGCCGAAATTATTAGGGAGCACGGGTTACTGCAGCTTGTGGTTCGAACGCGGCCACTAAGCGCCCGGTGTGCGCCGATGCTGTACAAAATGTATGAAAAATCTCGTCCGCAGCTTGTGGCGGCCGCCATTAGTGGCACATTGGTGCGACGGCTCTTAATCGAGTACCTTTCACGAGTTTCTTGATTTCGGTAGCACCAACATCATGGCCCGGACGCCTCACGACGCAAGCGGCCGGTAGCTCCCCACTCTTAGGGTCCGGTATACCGGTAACAGCCACGTCTAGCACCCCCGGGTGCTGCCCAATTATGGCCTCTAGCTCTACCGGGGAAATCTGTTGATCAACAATCGCGTTAAGAAATAGAAAAATAGTTTTATGCTATGCTGGAAGAAAAATTTTGCACCCCGCATTACAAAAAAAGCTACATGTTTTTCAAGTTAATATCATCCTTACTTTATAGACGTTTAAACCGCTGTCTCCACACTTATAAAATTTAAGCAGCAGTTTAATTCGGTCCACGAAAAAGAAGTTGTAGTGGTCATCCCTGTAGAAAATGTCGCCGGTTTTGAACCAACGGTCTTCAGTAAACGCCTCTGCGGTCGCTTCAGGGTTTCTATAGTAGCTCTTAATCACGCCAGGCCCTTTTATCCATAATTCTCCACTAATATTTGGTTCGTGGATGTCTTCTTGGGTCTGTTCATCTATTAACTGCAATCGAAAAGCGGATGTTTGTTTCTTTAAAAGCAAAGCATTTGTTCCCTGAAGCCATGATGATGTTGATATGCACCAAACTATACCTCATTCCATATAAGATTAGAAAAATTGTGCGTTAATCGTCAAGCAATTTCATGGCTAGGGTGTTATAGGACATCGATGTATGGGAACCAATATTTTCTTCATTAAAGCATGAGCCTTGGCACACTTGATACTTAAGTGGACTAGAGTCGAAAACGCCCGGGAGCCAAGCGTGGAAGCCCCGTGGGAGGAGGGGAAGTTTCGTTCCGCCGCGCGTTCTTTCGGTCCTCCTATCGTCTTATTTATAGCGACTAAGGGCATGTTTGGTATCGTTTTCGGATAAATTGAGGATGGCCGATCATTTTCTGGGACATTTATAACATATTTTCTTGGAAAAAAAAAGAATCGTAAGCAAAATTCAAAAACTCACCGATATTTTTTTTTCTTTCTGCAACGATTACGTGAAAACGAGCAACGATTTGACGACAACAAACTTTTCCACAATCGCCATTGCATCTCCAATTTGTTCACGAAAATGGAAAATATTCCACCAACGAATGCTGCACTGCACCAGCATTTCCTGCGGGCAGTTATTCAAGCAGTTCATGTATGGGGTCAAATGTCACCGATCCAGAACAAGTCCAGCTGATTGGGGATGGACGAAAGTGAATGAGAGATGGGAAGGAACCTACATGGACTAGCTTGCCAGTAGCTGCCGAAGCCTGCATCGAAATGATTAGGTGCAGATGCAAAAAGAAATGCGCTGCTAGATGCAGGTGTTGTCAACAAAAATTGAAGTGCACCGAGGTGTGTGCTTGTGATGGAACATGTTACACATAAATATATGTACGAATTTCAATATATATAATCAGATCTGTACTTGTTAGTTTTATTTAGAACCAGTCAATTGAGATCATCAAACGGTTAGATTATTCCCAATTTTACATATAACACACATGCTAACAAACGTAAACCCAGCTACAAACTACGTAATATACAATTAAGCTAGTAGTTACATTACAAAATCAATCAATTATAAAATTTGATTTTGAAGTCCTCATTGAAGTAAAATTTTGACGAGTCTGCTGTTCTAAACTATTTTTTACGTAGTTTTTTTTTTCTAATTGTTCTAATATATTATATGTTTTTGGAATCCACATATTTTTAATGCCCAACTCGTTGCTTGTTTTCATTATATCGTTGCAGAAAGAAAAAAAAATATCAGTGATTTTTTGAATTTTGCCTGTGATTCTTTTTTTCTATGAATACATGTTATGAATGTCCAAGAAAATAATCGGCCATCCTCAATTTATCCGAAAACGATACCAAACATGCCCTAGTCGCTATAAATATTTTGAGGTCCTCATATTATGAAGTAAAATTTTGACGAGTCTGCTGTTCTAAATTTCTTTTTACGTAGTTGCGTTTCAAATTGTTCTAATATATTATATGTTTTTGGGATTTACTTAAAGGTAGCTTTATAATCATATTTTTAGTGTCCAAGTCGTTGCTTGTTTTCGCGTAATCGTTGCAGAAAGAGAAAAAAATCGGTGATTCTTTTCTTCTATCAAAACATGTTATAAATGTCCTAGAAAATGATCGGCAATCCTCAATTTATCCGGAAACGATACCAAACATGCCCTAGTCGCTATAAATAAAACGATAGGAGGACCGAAAGAACGCGCGGCGGAACTAAATTTCCCCCCCTCCCACCCCCACCAGCGGGGCTTCCGCGCTTGGCTCCCGGGCGTTTACGACTCTAGTCCACCTAATCAAGTGTGCCAAGGCTCATGTTTTAATGAAGAAAATATTGGTGTTGCCCTATAACGCCCTAGCTATCAAGGAAAACAATTTTCAAACGCAAATCATTAGTAGGTATTTTGTTATTTTCGAGAAGTACTTAACTATCGAAATAAGTAAAATAAGTATACGATATCCGTGAGAAACGACGAGACGTTAACGAATTTGTGCGTGAAAGTTTTAATTGTATAGTTAGAGCTATAAGTATAATATAATGACCTAAGTATAAGTACCTACCTTATACTCGCATCGGCACTCATATTATCGGCGACTAAACATTTATACTAAAGAAGCATATAAAAACTTATGTTCCAAAACTAGAATTAACCAATGGTCAAGTAATTTTGTTCAGACTCGTGGACGAAAACGGCCTTTTATTCTCAATGGTGTGGTGGACTTACCCTGTATTGGAAGCACCCCATAGGTTTTCCAACGGACGCGGAGTGAGGGTTCGCTCCCTCATTTACGAATATCAGACCGAATACTTCGCTCATCCCATATACAATCAGTACCTCTGCCTTGGGTGCCACTTTCTAAAACATACCTTACAATTAACCGCAAAGTGTGGTAGTCTTTGACATATCGACGGGTAAACTCCCTGTTTCTACAAGAACAGTGCTCAATAATTTACTTTAAAAACAAAGTTTTAACCGACTTCAATTGAAGTAGTACTCCGCCAAGCCACGAGAACATTTCCACATTTCTTTTCCAATTTACCACATGAACTGATTTCCGAGAGCAAATGCGTTGATTATTAGAGAAAAAAACCCAATCGCTGTATGTGACCCGATAATATTTGAGGACTTCCGTCGATTCCACAAGGATCACCTTTGGCACTTCATTAGTTGCTATTTCAACGGAATCTTATCAGAATCTGTGATATACTTTTGTACTTTTAAGTACATAATTGAGGAGTTCCATACGTCATCTGTGGTCTTCATCATCAATTCCACTCCACCAAATTTATGATTTCCGGGTGTAAATACACGAGTTATAATAGAAAATACCAAAATCACTACACGCGTGCCTAATATAATTGAGGAGTTCCCTCAATTACTCATGGATCCCATCATCCAATTGAATTTTTGAAAAAATGGGACCCTTCTCGAAGCATATGCTTACAAACAAAAAAAAATTACGAATCGGCTCATCAATGACGGAGTACTGAGGTAACAAACATTGAAAAAAAAATTACAACCGAATTGAGAACCTCCTCCTTTTTTTTGAAGTCGGTTAAAAAGGACATTATACATCCAGATGTACATTACTAATATTACTATAGAAGCCGGGAAGTAAGGGGGTTGCCGGCCGAGTACATATAGGCGCCGAGCGTAGCGAGGTCGGATAGTTATGAGGCCGCACAGATAACCTCCAATAGATAGAGCCTATAAGCGATTTAGTTCGATGCAAAGGTCACCACAGTTAGCGGTAGGTGCGGGTTGCGGAGAGGTCAGTGACGGCGCTGCGATTGGCTATTTCGAAACTAGCGCGCTTTTTCACATCATGGCGCCAGAAGCGTAGTGATGGGACGCGTTGTTCGCTAACGGTTTTTAGCGGTGCCGCAATTAATTGTTAGTAGAATATTTTACATGGCGTAGGTACGGTACCCGTTAAAATGGTTTAAATTTTTGAACGGCTGTCACTGTTATATTATTATCATGTTTCGTTCATCGACTGTTTTGATTACCACGTAACATAAAAAAGTATGTTAATCACATCGAGTAGTTATTTCTAGGCATTTTACAACATAGTAAATGCATTATCGTGCTTATGTCGGACAAGAAGCCTTTGTCCCGTTAGTATTTACATACTTACTAGGAAAGGACGAATGCGATTTTTATTCGACATTGACGCGAATGTGCTAGCTAGCCTTATGTATGTTATGTTATTTTAATATTGGTATAGCTAAGGAAGACAAATAAAAACGATGTCATAAAAAAATTCATATATTTATTCAATGTGGTATAATTATATCGTTGATGATAGATAATCCTCATCATCATTTAAGAGGGCGTGATCACTAGCGCTATTGGTAAATAATTGTGATTATTGAAATTTTACGATAGGTATTTAAAAAAAGAGGCCACTACACACTGTATTCTGTATTTAAGTACCTTGTGAATACATCCAACAAGTTTTTAGGGTTCCGTACCTCAAAAGGAAAAAACGGAACCCTTATAGGATCTCTTTGTTGTCCGCCCGTCCGTCCGTCTGTCAAGACCCCTTTTCTCAGGAACGCGTGGAGGTATCAAGCTAAAATGTATACCAAATACTCAGGTCTACTGTCCCTTGAAGCTTTGAAATCAAACTTCTAAGCCAACGCAATCAAAAGATACAGCCGTAAAATAAAAAATTGTTACACCCCGTCCTGGTTGCAAGCTGCGTACATCCAGGAGTCTTAAACTCTCTGTCTTATTTCACTTAAGGTTCACAATCCTGACAAATTGCATAGGAATACAAATAATATTTTAGCAAAAAGGGTCATAAATAAAAGAACGCGACCGTACTACAATAATATATTCCGTTCATTAGCTCTGGAAGCTATAAAATAGAGCGAGACAGTAATTTACTAAGTCTCCCTCTACCTCATAGCTAGCTTGTAAGACGGTTGCCGCCACGTTGCCTTCTTGGTGCAGTTTAAACCTACATCGTATACATATTCTATGATTTCTAACAAAAGAATTTCGACAATGCAATGTCATGGATTTAAATATAATATTTGGTGAACTTTCGTATTATAAAATAGTACACGAAAGCACAGATGAATGAACGTATTGTTTCCTTAAATGAATCTGAATCGGTAAAATTCGAAAGCATCACTAGCCCAACACTAGAGTGTCACGTGCTTTCGTGAGAAAGGAACAGTATATTGTCATTCCCATTTGATGAAAAGGGTCATGCATACTTCACTACTTCTTATGGACCAGTGTAAAATGAACTCCGCGTGACAGAATGAAATTTACATTTATATTATAAATTTAATTTACCTGTGAAATGTTATTCCGTTGTTTGTGTAATTAGAAGTTCGGGAGATTTTCCCACACCACTTCACACAGCAAGAACTATTTTTTATAGCGCAAAATCAATTTTAATTTGTTGGTTGTTTGACGCACGTACAGATCGCGTACCTGGTCGATACTGATAATATGGCGCGGGGTAGTGGGGGGTTATCAGTACAAAAACATATATGCGTGGTGACCGGACGTCGCCCTATAGGCTCTATCTATTGGAGGTTATCTGTGTGAGGCCGGCAACCCCTTTTCACGCCGAGGTACCTATGTATATAGTGCTTTTCTCAAACATGCAATGAAATAAATGAATAAAACTCCAAGAAATCAAACTTTAATTTTCATGGCTGAACGCCGTGATCCTGTGCCACAAACAGTGAAATGGAAATGAAAAAGACCATCTTGCCGGCCTAGGCCTCCAATTTTGTATGAAATGCCATTACGGGTATCTCGTCTCGCTGCGCCCGAAACTTGACACTTCGAAGCCCATTATGAACAACACAACGTCAATATTTCATTGCATGTTTGAGAAAATGATAATAAACAAGGTAAACTCCGAAGAAATGTCGAGAATAGGTTGTTGAAGTTCGATGATCGCGAGATTCGCGAGCCACGCAAGTTGGTGGACATTGGTGTTTGGTTAGGGGATATCCGCCTTGGATCCGCTAGCGATCATACAAGCCAAACGTCTAGGTAAAACCTAAATGCGAACTTGCAGGATACAGTAAGTACGGCATTTACCTTGACCTGGTGTATCAATTCAGCAGTAACAGCGCTGCCTCCCACATAAAACGTCTCAAAGCAGGTGAAGTCGCACTTCTCGCGCCCCTCTGGTGTTATTAGCATAGGCAAAAACGAAGGACTAATCATAATTTGGGTTGGCTGAAACAAAATATTGAGGTACTCATGTGAATTGTGAATACTTCGGGTACAGCTAGGAAAATTTTCGTTCATTTTGGTCTAAACCCATTAAGTACCTACTTTGTAGGTGTTGATGAGCTCATACAAGTGTTGCTGAGTTAAGGCTGTGATGTCTGCAGCCTAGTATATCGCAGTATTGGAGACATCACGAAGTTTATGAGAGCAGTCACCCACTGCAGCGGCGATACAATCAATTTCATCTTTGTTGGATTTGGGAACCGAGTATGCCGAATGCTGGAAAAATATCAAATAAAATGAGAGGGGCAAAGCAGAATGTAAATTTTGGAGCAGCCCAACTGGGATAGTTAAGTACTCGACCTTACAGTAGCCCGCAGAGATAATAACATGAATAACACCACTACTCGCTCTGTTTAAGTGGTGTTGTGTTCCTGGTTGTAAGTAAGGTCGCCAGAGCTCCCTAAAGACTACAGGCAGTCTAGCAATTATGGGGTCAGGGAGCTGGCGCCAACGAAAAGAAAGAAAGAGAACATTTCTTCCGTGCAAAAAACACATATTAAACAAAATGTAGACACATACGCACATACATTTTGGGTTTTGACGATTATTATGATTGTCTATTATGTAAATAATGTATATTAATTCAATTTAACATTGTATAGTTATTCTAATTTATGTTTTCTCTTTGTCAATTTAATTTCCACATGCATATTTGCACGCTTGCATGCAAGCTAGATACACATCATGATCGTAATATATTTAAACATCCCTGTACTGTGTCTATGCAAATAAATAATTTCATTTTATTTTTACACACTTGCCACGAAATGGTCACAACTCAGCGTAATGCTGGCAGGGCCAGCGCTGGGGACCGATTTTTGACTTTCGAGCGCTCGAAATCAAAAGCGAGCGGTAGAAAATATTCGCACACGAAAATTTGCCACTATTATTTTCGCATGAACCCTATAATACTCGTAGCTATTTTTGAAATCATCACTCGAAAGCTAGTGATTGGCTATCGATACTTTTGCGTTTCGTTGTATGCAAAAAGTAGAAAATTACCGGTTTTTCAAATTTGAGTTTTCAACATACTTACCTAATATAGAGAATAGTACTTTATTGGAAGTTGTGTAGGTACCTAAGTGAAGTGTAAAAAAAAAACCCATAGAATGGAATGCATGTATTCAATACCACTCGTTTTTCAATTTTCTATCGCTCGTATCGTATTTCAAAAATAGCATTTCATCGTTTTTGACCGTTTTCGAGTGAAAGAGTCGAGCGCTCGAAAGTCAAAAATCGGTCCCCGTCCCCAGGTCCCTATTTCACCAAATCGACAATTGTCGCCTGACAATGACAATTCGCTTTACATGGATGTGTCGATAGGTTAAGTTGGTTGCTTTACAGCTTTTTGACCCAGCAATGTACGTGGAATTGTCATTGTCAGGTGACAATTGTCAAGGTGGTGAAATAGGGCCCTGGTCTTCCGTTGTGGCCATTAGGTGAAGCACGAAAAACACACAGACGACTATTTCCAAGTTCCGACATGAGGTTAGATATATGGATTCTCGGTGTAGAAGGGGAAGAAAGCAAGCGCACGAGTCCGAGCGAGTTGTTCACAGTTAACATAACTTACAAAAAAGATGGCCCGTTGATCGAGATATTCGTATGTGTAGCAGCAGCGCTTTTGGGTACCCCGGTGGTTCCGCTCGTGGCGATCAGCAGAGCGATGGTGGTTTCGGGATCAAAATCTGTTGGCCTGGAAGATTTACATGAGTTAGCTAAGCTTTTGTAGTGGCTATAACTAGACAATGTTATTATCTAGCCGCCAAAAGGCCTATTAAAAGGTATCTTCCTCTTCAACGGAATTTATATCATTCTAATTCTAAATTGGAAGTTTGAAACAGTGCAATTTATTGCATTCTAATTTAAAACAAAACAAACTGTACTCTATTTCCTGCTACTTTTGGTTCTAATTCAATTGCCAATCCTTGTAGTTATGCTGGGCCGCAAGAGAGTAAGGCGACTTTGAGAGACGACTTTCGCCCCGGTTGAGGGTATAGTGCACACGCAGAATCTAGGAACTCATAACTAGCCGAATGGAGCAGCGCCGCATCGAAAACGGTCCATGAATCTCAAAACTGTAGCATAAAGCATGTGCTACACGGTTTACGATTGCGGTTTCTACCACGTGACCTTGGTAGAAAAACAGCCGTTGTAAACCATGTAGCCAGTGGTTGCAAACCAAATTTCGCATGACCTTGGTTGGCAGGCGCGCTCGGCAAACCATTTGGCAGAAACGGTGATTTAGAACCATGTAGCCGCTGGTATTAAACACGCGAACGACAGTCGCACGCCGCATGCACCGAGTGTAGACGTGTCGCGCAGGTTTAGGTTCAAAATGGCGTCGGCGAACCAACGAGAGGTGGTTCCGGAACTAATTGAACTGTATAGAGACCTTCCGTGTCTGTGGGGAAGTGAAGAACTAGTGAGGAATAAAAGGAACCTAGCCAAAAAAAAATTACAGTACATATGGTGCTACTTTCCCGCACTAGTGCGGAAAAGAGCACTTTTCGTGCATATGTCGAAACTTTAAAGAGCCATATGTACAGTAAAACGTTGTAAGATACACGTGCGAATAGGTAATTCGCAACTCATGTCGATTTATGTCCCTTCGGTCGTGTTTTAATTTATCACCACTCGTTGCGAATTTCCTATTTTTGGCACTTGTATCGTAAATAACTACCTATTTTTGTTTTTGTTCATCAATTGCACACAAAAGTGCAAAACAAACTCCGACCTTTTGAAATTTCGACAAGGAAGGGGCCATGGCATCTCAGTAGGTGTTCCGCGCACGTTTTCCCCGCAGAAGCGTTTCAAACACACTGAAATTTGGGGCCGTTGAAGCCGTGTAGACAGCAGAGCCTCTACCTCGCTTCTACCAAGGTCACGTGGCAGAAACCGCGGTTGTAAACCGTGTAGCACATGCTTCAAACAAAGGCCCGTTGGCTAGCCAATTAGCCATCCGAATGGAATGATCGTGTATAATGTCTTTCAATGTAAGAATTCATTTTAAATGTATAATTAAACAGATGGACCTTTTGGATACATCCATTTGACGACATGCATCATTTTCAACGCAGAGAGGAATAGCAAATAAAGTATTACGCCACCTACAGGTGAACACAATTTGGGGTACCTATTTTGGGAAAGGTGTATTTTGTGACTAGTTCTCAATGGTTCTCGTGTAAATTGAGAATGAGCCTTTTTGGAAATATGGTGTTATGAGAAGAGGGGCTTTCGAAATTAGAGTGTATTGACTAAATAGTGAGTTTTGGGACTACTGCATTCGCCACCGGAAAGGTCGAAACAAACGACCACAACCTAGTGACAGCTAGGTACAGTCAGCGTCATATAGTTAGTAGCAGCCAAGGTAGCCAAATATTTCGGTACACGTCTTTATTACTGTAAGAATAAAGGTGTGTTACGAAATATTTGGCTACTCTGGCTGCTACTAACTATATGACGCTGACTGTACGTGGCGCGATGTACCCACCCGGTTCCAGCTAAGATTAGAAAATTCGTGCGTTAGGTAATCTTCATACGATTTCAAGGAAAACCATTTTAAAACGCAAAAACACTAGTATTGGTTATGTTTGAAAAGTACTAGTTTGATGAATGTAATATGTACCCAAATAAAACTAGTAGATACAATATGTTTCATATTCTATACAGGGTGACTGGTAATTCGACCTTGAAAATGTATCACTTTTGTTTGTGTTATTTGTTTTCCCTCAGTATGTTATCTTCCGAGGGTCTAGGTCAGGACAGGTTGCCATCGGTAAATATTCCGACGGTTAGGTTACCTAGTTATCAATAAATGAAAGTATTGATAATAAAGCACATCTAACCAGAAACCGGTGTGCTTGTGTTAAAAAACTCAAAACCCCTTGGAACCCCTTTCAAGGAATGGGTCCAATTAGGTACCTGACTGGTACGGTACCTAATATAACCCTTGTATAAACGAAGAAAAGAAGACGAATTTCGTTTAAACGTCTAATGTTGCATAGAATGAGGTATAGGGTAAAGGTCCAGCCTCCTAATATCTTTTGAACCAACAAAAAAGAAAAACTTGGCGGAAATTTCCTCCTGTTATTGTTTTTGAAAAGTCGAAACCATGCCGATGTTTTATTTTATCAGGGCTTCTTAAGAGTCCGCAGTAAGCTCGACTCTCCATACAAACGTAGTTACGCTCTCATTTTAAAACTACGTGTTGGATTGTAACGAAACTTTGCATATACCTACAATGACATGAGGTATATCTGTGTCTGTAATTAGTTTGTATAGCTTCAGATACCATAGTAAAAAAATACAGCGATTTTAAGTTTTCATACATAACTTGTTTTTGCTGTATTTCGTTTGTTTTATAAACTGGAACCATATAAACTAATTACAGACATAGATATACCTCATGTCATTGTATATTCAGTTTCGTCACAATCCAACACGTAGTTTTAAAATGCGAGACTGCGTTTGTATGGGAAGGTGAAATTCGGCCGAGCTTACTGCGGACGTGCTGGACGTGTGGTCCATGGACCCCTTAGGGGTCCGTGACATGATTGCTAGGGGTCCACGGCTATACTTCGTTCATTCTTAACGTAGGTATAGACACATGAAACATTAGATTTTTTTTTCAAAAGGGGTCCTTGGTATTTTTGAAATTCTGAAAGTGGTCCATGCCTAACAAAAGTTTGAGAACCCCTAATTTAAATAGACATGTACATACAAAATATGCAGTACACATACACATAAGTTCAATCTCTTGAGATTACTACCTCACTTTAACACGTACCTATACACGTACTTACACACACAATGCGCACATTTATTTATTTATTTATTCACACTAAATAAAAATGCGTTGCACACGATGTGAGGTCCTGGCAGAATACTAGCGACGTGGCTGGCCACGTCATTATGCTGAGCCAGCGCCTTTTCTATGCCACGACACATGGTTTTTTATTTAAATTTAGTTCTAAGCTACGTCTCTTTTTGCTTTTTTTTTTACTATTTTTGTGTTTTCTACAATCTATGTTGTGGAAAAGAATGATCTATCTATCTATGTAATATAATTTCTAAGTTCAAAGTCTTCTAAATCGGTCATACATAGGCCAATTAGATAGATAACATCGTTATCGCCTGTGGAGAATTTATTAACCCTTTCACCGCCACAGTCGGCCATAGCCGACAACGCAAAATCGTGACTACGACGCCACAGACGGCGCTGGCCGACAATTTTTTTTTGATGAATACCTATTGAAAAAAAGCCTACTTTTCTGGTGGCGTTATTTCTTTACCCATTTTAATTTTACCCCCGTGGCGTCAGTGGCACAGCGTATTGCTTCGCCGTCGGGCGGTGAAAAGGTTAATCTCATTTAGTAGGCGAATTTAAAATGATATGATAAGACAACATCACAATCCTATCCTACTAAGTAATACCTATTATAAATGCGATAGCTTAGATATTTGGATCAACCGTTTGGATGAAATTTTACACCGAGATAGTTTATAGCCTAGCCTGGCCTTATCCCGGGTCCACGCAGGCGAAGCTAGTATCTAAAATATTCAAATAAAACTGAAAAAGGGAACTGTTTCTCAGTAGCCAGCCTCCTGAGACCCTAAAATCAGCCTTTTGATACCCAGTGGTGAGCCGCTCCGTCAGAAGCGGGCGCGGCGGCTGACTATTGGCACAGTAAGGTAAAAGTACGTTTCACCGGACGCTTAAGACCTGGATGTACGTTTATTTTTTTAATAAGGTCCACGAGTTTCATAGGGCTATGAACTAAAGTTCAATTGCAAGTTAGATAAATTTGTCATCATTTAAACGTATCTAGAAATGAATAACATACTTATAGATATGCTAAAAATATTTTTAAAGATTTTTGGGTCGGTTTCCGTGGTTTGTACCATTTACCGGACTAAGAAAGCTGATTTGCACATAATACCGAATCGGCGCGCCGTTTCACCGGACCAGGGAAGAAATGTATGGGATTTGAGCGCTGCGTGGTGCTCACTTTAGTTGGTAAACTGTTAATTGAGATTATTTTTCAAACTAATTGCGCTAGGTTTGTGACTTAGCGGGATGTTAAACTTGGAAATAAGATTTTAGTTCAGATAACACATGTTATATCTTTTTACAATAATAAGGTCATAACAATATTTTTAATTAATTCGCGTTTGTGAGTTGTAGACATTTAACAAAAAAAGGCGGACTAATTTAATATTTTATAATCATGGATTTTATAATAGGTATCGGCTCATTCGTCTACTTATTTTCTCATCGTGAAATGATTACATACCTTTAGAATGTTTCGGTGATATGTTTGTGACATTTGTTAACGCATTCACTGCCGGCAACGCATATACATGTGTTAACAAACGTTTATTTGACATTTGTTATACATTTTGATAACATCACTTGTTGAGTTAAGCGGTAAAATGTCAAACTATTCATGCAAAATGAAAATTCCAAATGTTATAATAAAGTTTTATTCATGGGTTCTATGAATTTTGTAATTTTCGCTTAAGTTATTATGTACTGAAATAACTATATAAAACAAAAATAGCATGAGATTGCTTTGTAATTTCTTGTCAGAATGTTTGTGCGGAAAGTGGTCAATACTCTTATCTTATTGTCATGCTTAATTTATAAATAGTGACATCTAAGACGTAATCAGTAACACCTGTTTACCACTGTTTTTAAGGGGTCACTCAGTAAATGGGAGTTTATGGGTCATATTATCTAGTAATCATGACACTTATGAAAAAAAGGTTAAATCAAGGTCACCTCATCTCTTGACATGTTTAAGTACCTACATGACATGCTAAGGTGTTCAAATTACTGTTAATAATTTTAAAATCATTAAAGATATGCCAACTTTGTTACATAAACTTTATTTTACTGCCATTCAGAGGACTGAATGGCTGATGTAGGAACATCGCGTCTTGTTATTTCTAACATACGACTCGCATTTCACCTTAAAATGTAACAATCTTTGAGAAACATTTTCATTACTTTGGTAATAGGTTGTAATTATAGCATTTAATGTTAAATGATTAATTATAAGCTATTTCTAGCATTAATTGTTTTAAAAACGAAATAAACAATAAAAAAATCAACAAATTCTAATGAAATTACAAATCTTACAAGTCACTTAAGAAATTAGAAAGTAAACAGAAATTTTTAAGATTTTTCAAGAGAATATAACAGTTAAGTAGGAAAAAAATGCATTTTAGTTTTTAAATTTCAAATTGGCGCTAAAACGCTTTTCAGTGTCATGGCGTCCTGAGTGACGTCACGTTTGTATGAACAGAACACAGACCTTTGACGTTTGCTACCTAGATCGCTCAATTGCTCATTGAATGAACATAAATTCAAAAGTTTACAAGTCTTGCGCGGCCGTGCGAGCGAGAAAGCGGGACAATGACGTATGAAGATCTGACAGATAACATAGTTCTATCCCTGTCTTACTATTCGATCTGTACGTAAGTTTTCTCTGTAATCTGTGGTAATGGCCGTTATTGGTATTTGTTGATACAAACGTGACGTCATGCGCTCTGATTGGTATTTAACATATCGTGGCGGGCGTACGTATTTTTCAGTTTAATTTTATCAAAATAAATAATAATCTCTTACTTAATAAAAAAATATGAGCATTTTTCGGATTCTATGATTAAAATTTCACCAAGAAAATACGATATTTTAGTGATTTTCAATTACTGTCATCATGCCTATTGTATGCTTGCTCTACTATCATAGACTATATGAATCATAGGTTGTTATTACACTGTCATAGGTTTATCAAATTAATATGAGTCCTATGTCTATGATCATGTTTCTATGATAGTCTAATATCGGCCTTAGAACCATCTCGATCACGTTAGCTTTCGGACAAAAAAAACCGCATTAAAATCGATCCATTAATTCAGGGGATACGATACCACAGGCAGACACACAGATACACAACCACACAGGCAGATACGTCAAACTTATAACAACCTCTTTTTGCGTCGGGGGTTAAATATTTAGGATTTGAATGTAATTCATAAATATGGGAAATGTATAAAAAAAACAGTTATAACGGAATATAATAAGCATCAAACTAACAATAATTAATCACATTGTTATTGGTACTAAAGACATTGTTTCAAAATAAAATAAAAAAACCGTCCATAATTTGTATCGTACAAGTTTATTCCAAGCTCCGTAGCTGGACGTCAAATGTTTGGAACCGCTGGCCTTTACAAGAACGTTCGAAAAATAATACACATTAATATCGACCTAGTTCGTAACGAAATAAGGTTAATATTTCAGTAAAATACTAAATAATAGCATGACTGTGGCAAACGTGGATTCGGCAGCAGGTACTATGGGTACGTTTCACCGGACGCCCGTCCGGTGAATTGGACAAGCAAATTATGTGGAACCTATCACGCGAACATAATTTAAGAAATAGTGTTTATATCGTATTAATTATCTTATAATTACGAACCTTACATTTTTACAAGGAATTAAAACTTATTGCGAAACCATAAATACATAAGGCTCTTGATACTATTGATGTAAAATAAGTGTAATGTTTTTTTTTTATCGCCTTGCCAAATGCTTATTTTAACGACAAAAAGTCTTGAAAATGATTCATTTCAAACACAGTTTAACATAAATTTATCTAGATTATCAATGTTCGGTAAATGCTCATAAAATTTGCTATACTTTTAGTTATTTGAAAAGCGAAATAGTTTGTTCATCCTATAAAAAAATAATTAAAAAAGCATACAGTTTCCCTGATTCCGGACGCTGTTCGGAGAAACCTTCAAGTCAAAACGAGGGTCGACCATCACCGAATCCACGTTTTAGTTAAATTCTTCAAATATGACTGCACTAAATGAACTTGTTTGCACAAACAACTAAAACCAACTAAATAATGACTCCGCTAAACCCAATACCCATTCATAAATTTGCCTTTTAAACGGTCTATGGCCTTAAGAAGTTCACTCAATTTCTTACCGATTTTCGTAAGGAGTCCCATAGAAAACGGCGATCGACCGGCTCGATCAATTATCGCGGCTCGACTGAGGTCCGAAACGGCCGTTTCTGCAGCGGAGGGGAAGGCATAGGTATCTAGCTAGCGGGGAAAAATATCACAACGTAATATAAGCGGTAACTACTCGACTTATAGCTTAAAATAGAGGAAATCCGGCGATACGGCAGATCTGGTGAAGGGTACTTTTACCTTATAGAAGAATAATACAGTAGGTAATCTGAGGCCGTTTAGGAGCGTTCGTTACCTACTTTCGCTCGATGCGCAGGGCTGTGTCAAGTTTGTGGCTTGGCATACCTATAATACTAATTTTGCTTTTAAGTATTATTTTGAAAATACCCGATCAACAACAAGCAAAATCTTGCTAAATTATTGCTGAACACATGCAGAAATATCAAATTCCTTGAATTCCGACCTTTGACCTTTTTATGACAATATAAGAACCACAAGGAATCAATGGACACTATACAGTATTTTTTCGAGGATACGTTACAAGATCTGTGTACGGAACTATAATTATCGTCTGACGGAACACTTACATGGAAAGTTAATTATCTACTTTTAACGATACTTCGAGTACGCCAGCCGCGACTTCAGCGCGTCCGGCTGGAAACACATCGAAAAAGAAGAAACTTGCTGCGCCCCCCGACCCCCGACACGACGGAGCCCTGACAGCGACGTCAAACTGAAAGATCTTTTTATTTGTTGTGTTGATAATTTGTGTTTACATTTAAAATTCAGTGTACCTATGTTATGATTACCAATGCGCATGCCGACAGCCAGCGGAGCAGCTGTAACCTAGCCGTGTCGTTGGATGAATATATTCAATGCCCCCATTGTCCGGCCCCAAAACTTTTAAAAGGACGCCGAGGCCTGCACATTCATCTAGGCAAGTGCCATAAACTCTCATCTAGCCAAAACATCCCTGTTTCTCACACCTCATCAGCAGCCAGACACACAGCATCCATTCATACAGACCTATCAGCCAAACTAAGCTCTCTAAAAAATTCTTAACCAATTATTAAACGCATCCCAAGAGTCGCGAGGATCTCCGTCGCAACCCATCTTACAAAGGCAATAGATAACTGTATTTCTTATAATTCTATCACAAGCTGGGAATACCTTTTTTCTTTCGCTTGTAACATCCTACATGTCGATAAAACCGACACTAATAAATCTTTAACCTCCAAAATCAAGATAAATTGCTCTCGACCCTACAACATCGACATAAGAAACCCAACATGTCTTATCAAACCTAGTAAAATCCATAACATTGTAAAATCCAAAATCAACGATGGGGATCTCAAAGGTGCTGCTCAACTTCTTTTTTCCAGCGATACGTCAGCCCCGGACACTCCAGAAACTTTGATTGCTTTACAAAGCAAACACCCAACGGCGCCCTCTGTACCTGATCTTCCGGACCCACCCAGCTCGGCTTTACCATACATGCAATGCTCGGAAGACGCAGTCCAGTTGGCCATTGCTTCCTTTAAAAATGGCTCCGCAGGCGGTCTTGATGGTTTGACACCTCAACATTTAAAAGATCTGACCACAGGCATGCCTGGAGGCCAGAACGTTAGTCTAGTATCCAGCATTACCCGTCTGGCCAATCTAATGCTTGCGGGCAAAGTAAATTCTTCGGTCGTACCCACTCTCTACGGCGCACATCTATGTGCTTTAAAAAAAAAAGATGGCGGAATGCGACCCATAGCTGTGGGTTCTACATTTCGCCGTCTAGTCTCAAAAATTTGTTGTAAATATATAATCTCGGACTTGGAAACTAAATTTCAACCAACTCAACTCGGATTCGGCAGTAAAGGTGGATGTGAAGCAGCCGTCCACGCATGCCGAACGTTCCTGCATAGCCCGGAAGGTCAGGTACTGCTTAAGGTGGACGTGAAAAACGCCTTTAATTCCGTCGATAGAAGTGCACTGTTGACAGAAATCCAAAACAGTAGCCCTGGAATATATCCTTACATCAACCAATGTTATGGCGCTTCCACAAACTTAGTCTACAGAAAAAACAACATCTTGTCTTCTGTCGGCTGTCAACAGGGTGACCCTCTGGGGCCGGCTATGTTTAGCCTCGCTATCCATCCAATTATTTCGACACTAAATTCAAAATTTAACGTTTGGTACCTCGACGACGGAAGTTTGGGTGGTGATGCTAGTTCAGTCATGAACGACCTTTCGACAATAGTAAGTAAATTTAAATTAATTGGTTTGGAATTAAATACAAACATGTGTGAACTTTTCATCAACGCTGACACACCAAACCAATCACAAATTCAACAAAATTTCGAGAATATCTGCCCGGCATCAAAGTTCTGCAAAAGAACTCACTTCACCTCCTAGGTGCACCTGTATTCGAAGAATCAATTCCTGATTTCATTAACTCCAAAATTAATCGTTTCTCCGAATTTTCAGACCGTTTACTTGAAATTAATGCCCATATGGCCATTTGCATCCTCCGATTCTGCATGTTTGTTCCGAAATTTACCTATGCTATGCGCTGCAGCCCCCTTTGGAAATTTAAAAATTATTCCGAATCCATAGACTCCATGCTTCATCTGCAGCTCCAAAATATCATTAACGTCAAAATCAACGATAGGCAATTCCTACACGCCACTCTACCAATCAGATTTGGAGGTCTTGGTATCCGTCAAATTTCCAGCGTTGCCCTGCCCGCGTTCCTCTCCTCGGCACATAGTACGCTCACTCTCGTAGGTAAAATCCTTAGACCATCACTACGTGATTTCGAGGTGACGTACTTGTCCGAGGCAGTGGAAGATGGCTTGGCCGGGTGTCGACTTGCCAAATAACAAACATATTCAAAAGATCTGGGACCAACCTATTTGTAAGCAAATCCACTCCCATCTGTTGGACTCCTGCTCCACCAGCCAGGAAAAAGCAAGACTACTGGCTGTGTCGGAAAGGGAGGCCGGCTCATGGCTCTTCCCTCTACAAACTACGGTACACTCTTTGACTGCAACACCTTGAGATTGGCTGTCGGTCTACGCCTTGGGGCCGACATTGTTTCTCCACATCGTTGCCCCTGCGGAACCTTGGTGGGAAGCCTGGGGCACCATGGCCTATCTTGCGCAAAGGGTGCTGGTCGCTTGTCTCGCCACGCCTGCCTCAATGATATCATCCGTCGGGCCTTCGTCAGCGCCAACGTGCCGGCCGTACTGGAACCGCCGGGGTTGGCGCGGGACGACGGCAAGAGGCCAGACGGTATGACCCTAGTGCCTTGGAAACTGCGACGGCCCCTTATTTGGGATGCCACATGCGTAGACACCCTGGCGCCGTCCCACCTTAGCACTACATCTTTGAGAGCAGGTGGGGCAGCTGCAGCGGCCGAGGCAGCAAAGTGCCGCAAATACATCGGCCTCACAGACCGGCATGTTTTTGCGGCTTTTGCTGTTGAAACGCTCGGACCTTGGAGCCCAGGCGCACACTAATTATTCGGCCAAATCTCAAAAAAATTGGTCAGAGTATCCGGAGACCATAGGGCTGGCTCGTTTCTTGCCCAACGGATCGGCATAGCTATCCAAAGGGGGAACGCAGTCAGTCTTATGGGAACCCTTCCGCAGGGGTCCGACCTTGGGGACCTTCTTTAAATTAATTTTATTTTATTAATTTTAGGTTACTTTTAGTCTATTTATATCTTATGTAATTTTACCTATATAAGATCAACATAATATATCAAATCTCTTTTAAGTATGCAAAGTATTTCTGTTACAGTTTAATAGACAATATTGTATACACAAAGTAATAATATTATAGATAGTTATAGGTATGTGTTTTTAGTTTCCCACTTCATCGAATATTTTAATTTTAAATTAAATATCTTTCTTTTCAGACAACTTTAGGCCCATAGCTTGTTAGTAAACAAAAGATCTTAACTAGTGTTATAAATTAAAGAAACTATTATGCCTTCGAGCATTGCTATCGAGGCACTCTCACAGCGTGCATAGTGCTGTGTATCTCGTTAAACCTAGCTAGCACAGCACTATCCAGCCTACCTGCGACAACCTGCATGAGAATGTTGGGGCTTCCCCTCACTCTATTCATAAGAGATGTGACCTTGTGACGAAAGTCGTCAGTGTGCGCATCGGCAAACATGCCCGAGGCACTGCAGTGACGGGGAAGCCCCACCATTGCCCGGAACAGGTTGTTGTACAATATACGCAGTGTTGTACGATTTTTGGGTGTAGCTAGTCCATAGACTACTGGTGTAAAAAGTTTGGCAGTATGCCCTGAACAGCGTGATCTTAACATCAATAACTTAATTAATACCACTATACTATGCCTAAAATATTTTCTAGTAAGTATAATACTTAGTTGCTAAACTGCACTAGGTTGGTAGGTGCTTAGTTACAAGCCTATTCGGCTCCTTATGATATCGTGGCACTGGCGGCTCGCTGTCTTCATACCTACGAGGCGGTTTCCTTTGACGTAGCGAGTGAGAACGAGCGAACACCGCAACGGCGCGGCCCCGATTGAAGCAGTCTCCATCATTCCCGAAGGCTATGTGTGTGTGCGTACCGAACACGCGCGCATGTGTGCAGCCGTGCGATGTACCTTTGTTCGAAGTTTATCTACTGTTCCTATACTGTGCTATTGGGGTCTCAGTTCTACGATCTCAAAACTGACCCAGTATTCAACGACCGCTTCAAAAAAATACTAAAGAGGCTGACTATTGTGTCTATGTGATATTTGTATTAGACGATGTTATGTACCAATACAAGATTCATGGCTGCTGGGAAGCTAGAAAATAATAAATTCGACGGTAACAAATACGGTACGGAAATTAAAATATCCCAGTGCCCGGCCGGGTGTATTCGTGGTCGACCACTGGATTTTGTGCAATAATGTGTCCCCAGTAGTCAGCCTCCTCAAAACTATTAATTCATTTTATTACATAATTTGATGGAACACATATTAGATAAAAAACTAACAAAAAATATGTAAGAAAAAAAAACTGTAGGTATGGCTGCTTACATCGCAAAGACACCTTTATTATTGTACATACTCACTGGTGAGATTTTTTTTCATATGAAAATTTTATCTTTGTTAGTGAAATATCACTGAATTAAACTGACAAATTATTTCTGGCGAATATAAAAGATTGTGTTAGTTATTGTCAAAAAAGGTCAAAAAGGCTGACCACTGGTTCCTGGAGGGTTTGCAATCCGGATATCTGCCAAACTTCAGATCCGGATCTGACAGGCTCCTAGATCCGGATTTTAAAATTTAAAATACTACCATGAAAACCGAAAATACGGCTACAGAATGAAGTTTGTACCGAGTCTACGCTAAAAACGGAATGGTATAATGTAGATCATTCTCGATCACTGTTTTTATTCGCCACTTCTTTATCCCAGACCAGATTAAATTGTGTTTTTAATTTATTAGTCACAACATTGCAGAATTTGATGACGAAAGTTGGCGTTGGTATGCCTAATCTAACGTTAGGCACTAAGTAATTATATAAATCCTACTTACTAAAGACTTAGTTTAGATATACCTAAAGAAATATTTAAGAAATATATTTGACACGTTGTAGTCTTTAATTTGGTGTCCTGCCGTTTGAACAAAAGTCGTTTGGCAAAATTACACTTGACAAACAACGTTTTGCAAAAAAATGTTTCGCCAATTGATCATTTTACTACTAGTCATTTTACAAATGACTCACTTTTCCAAATGATCAACAGTTAAATTTACATTTTATAAATAATTATTTGACTAAATGAACATTTAGCAATTGAGTTATCAGACAAAACTACTATTGGTCTAAAAACGTTTGGTACAATGTATTATTTGACAAGTGGTTCGTTTATTAATAAATCTCATAATAGATATGGTCTGGGTCAAATTAATACACATTATTTGGAAAATTTGGTTTCTTTAAACCAATACGCAATTGTTTTGCTATCTTCGTCAGTCAGGGATACAAAGTGTTTTTCAAAATATTGCGGAATGTCTGTCTACCTAGGTCTCCGTTAGGTACGACGACGAGCGAAGCGAGGAGGAGTGTTAGGTTGAACTGCGAACTTATAGCGCGTGAGCCGAGCGAGCGAAGCGAGCGTGCCGTGGCAGCGGCCGACGAAGCGCCAGAACCGACTATTTTTAAAGAAGTTCTTTTTATGAAATAACATTTTGTCAAATGACATTTGGACAAATGCTTAATTTGCGAATCATATTATTTGCTGAAATGAAAAAAGGTCAATTGACATTTTATTATTTAACCCATTTACCAAGTGTAGTGTTTGCTAAGTGAGTTTTTGTAAGATGATACTTTTGTCAAATGTCTCGTTTGCCAAATGATCATTTGGTGAAACGTTGTTTGTCAAATTACCATTTGTCAATAATTTTTTGGTCAAACATTAGTGAACCCTTTAATTTGACACAGGAAGTAAAAAGTAAATGCAGCAACAATACCTGCGTTTAGAATTATAATTTTTTTTAGTATTATGGTCTTGACTTATGATATGATCATTTAAAATAAGAATTATAGTGCGTTATATAGTCCACCGTTTTTGCCATATATAGACAATAAGTCCCTGTTCCCACTTCTCTGTATTTCTAGTCGCTCACTTAGTAATGTAGGCGCACGGATAGAATTTTAATATCTGGAATTCAAGTTTATTCGTCTTTTCGTGGTAAAGTTTTCGTGATAGAGATTTTTCGTGATAAAGTCTATTCGTGATATAGTGTTTTCGTGGGTAAAGTTTTCGTGATTAAGTTTTCATGATATGGTCTTTTCGTGATAGTTTTTCGTGATAAAGTCGTTCGTGAAAAAGTTTTCGTGATTTAGTACTGACGCGCCTTGGGAATGCGTATCTATTTAAAATCTTTCAGGTATATAAGTACGGTAGTATAGCCGTTTTTAGTTTTTTCTTAGTTTGGCCTTACAATTCCTACTTTATTATACCAAAAAAAAACCTTGTGGATCCGTTTTTATCCGAAAAATCCGGATATCCGGATCTGTCCAATTTAAATATCCGAAATATTGGCGGATCTTGCAAACCCTATATGCATACAGGCTTATTAAGTGGTAAAATACTTATAATAATAATAACAGATATATATATCACTTCGTAAAGATAGGCCCTATGGGCACGAGTAATTCGTCCAATGCGGTGGCCCGACACTGGCTATTTCGGGCCACCGTGCCTTAGTCTGTGTCAGGACGACCGACCGTACTGTTCAGCTGTCACAGTGTGTCACAGTATGTTAAGCGAATATTGTTCGGACAGGCGTATCTTTATTTTCGATATCATTGAATAATAATAATAAATACTCTTTATTGCATCACGACAAGAGAGAAACATCTTACAAAAAATTTGCTTAATAAATAATGGTAACAAAACAACAGTCGGTCTTATCGTTTTAAGCAATATCTTCCAGACAACCTTTGTATATCAATCTACTACTTATACTACTTAGCTAGTTATCTATAAATTTTTAAAGTAAAATATTTACAGTCAAGTTAGTTAAAATGGCAACAATAAGAACTAGTTTTATTAAGCCAACTGACTAACGGCCATTCCCAATAATCAATCCACGGATAGTTTTCCTTACCAGCACGGCTAACACGCGACGGCGCGGGCGCGCGAGCTCTTGATTTTTCTCGCACCATCCATCTCTCTCTTATTAGAACACTTAGAACAAGAGGTATAGTGCGAGAAGAATCGAGAGTATGTCGCGGCCGTCCCATGATAGACGTGCAGCAGTTACATTTTGACACATTTTCTGCTGGTAAGGAAAACTATCCGTGGATTGGTTATTGGCAATGACCGTAAGTGTAATATATTATTGCAGCTTGTAGACAAACACCTCTAGAATTATTCGGCATTCGAAGTATTTGAACCGAATAATTCGGCCGAATGACGAACATTGAAAAATAATTATACCGAATTAGTGACTCACTTGAACTCCTCGAGAGGACTTTTGTCCCCATACATCTCTAAGAAATCTGAGAAGCAGCAGACATCGCCTTTATCGAAGGTGACTATAAAGCCATCCGATTTGGTTTCCTTCAAAGCTAGTCGCACGTCCTGGGCGCGTTAGCTCTGGCAGAAGACTACCTTGGGCCTGGACACCGCAAAGGTGGCTTGAAGTTCAACTACAAAAACAATTTTAGACATTAATTACAATTACACTCTGACAACACCTTAATGGGCATAACTTGAACAGTATTTTAACAACAACTATTTCATTTGGCAAAGCGGGGAAAGTATATTTTAAATTCATTATATTTGAAAATATCTATTCGATAAATAATTTTCTTTCAAAACAAAGTTTTAACCGACTTCGATTTACTGTACTCCGCCAAGCCACGTGAAAATTTCAACATTTCTTTTTCAATTTACCAACTGATTTCCGAGAGCAAATGTGTTAATTATTCGAGAAAAAAAACAAATCGCTATTCGACCGATAATATTTGAGGACTTTCGTCGATTCCTCGAGGATCACCTTTGGCACTTCCTTAGTTGCTATTTCAACGGAATCATATCAGAATCTGTGACGTACTTTTTTAGTTTTAAACTCATGGATCCGATCATCCAACTGGATTTTTGAAAAAAATGGGACTAACCTGGACGCAAATAGGTACTTACAACAAAAAAAAATTGTAGGTACGGATCGACTCAAAAATGACCGAGTTCTGAGGTTACCAACATTAGAAAAAAAAAACAACCGAATTGAGAACCTACTCCTAGTGTTTTTGATGTCGGTTAAAAAGTGAAGCTAAGTACGTCTATATTTAATAATAGTTACCAACAGTTACCTACTACAGGGTGGGCCACAAATATTTGCGAATTTGAAAAAAATATTATTAAAAAAACTAACAATTCACATACAAATTTTTCTTTCAATTAAAATAGACTTCTGGGAAATTTATTTCTTAAAAATAAAATGATCCAGGTGTGCACCATCGCGCTGCGATCACGCTCATACTAAAAGGTATGCCGATTTATATTATACTTGTCAGTCCCAGGTCCGGGCAATGTTTTCGACAGTCTTTAACACAAGCGAAGCGATAACGAAAGTATCAGAAAGTTGTATCATGTAGCCGTGGTCATCAGCTGCGGCACCGTTGGAGGGTGGTGGGTGTACCTCCCATTCCCATGTTTACACACAATATTTTGAAAGTGAAAGAAAATAAGAAAAAAAACCGTCAGCTAACTACCTATAATGTGGCGGATAGGTTGTTAGGGTACAACCGGGACACCGCTTAATGGATGATTGCGTTGTTGTAGCAATCATTTCGATACTCACTAACACGCAAACTCTTGACAATAGCGAACACCATCACTCCCAGGTAGAGTGCTGCGTAGAACGGGATGGCCAGGTCGATATGGTTTGGCGCCATGAGGATTATGACGTCACCACGCTTCAGACCCAGCTGCCTGAGAGCAATGGCGCAGCGTACCGACCTCTCGAGGACTGAACCGTTGGTTTCTGATTGACCGGTCGCTCCATCTATCTAAAAATAACATGGACTTGGTTGTTTGACCCTGCGGCCCGTTTCTCAAAGTTACAAGGCTCCGTCCACGTACTGCAAGGAACTGAGGCAAAACCGTGGAAAACAATATATATTTTCTCAAACATGCTCGGAAATGTATGCGTTTATATCACGAAATGAAGACATGAAGTTTCTTGTTTAAGGCTCCCTACATTTCTTCTGGGCCTTGCGCCAAAAAGAAATGTATGAAAACCCTAAGTAAAACTATTATTGTCCGCTTCTCTAACTTTTTAAATTTGCTTACTAATATTAAACTGGCAAAGGAAAAATTACATACTGCCAACCACCACTAGACTGTGAGCATACTTGCGGCATAAAAAAACAAAATCTGATGGTACCTACTATACTTATGTGCGGTTAAACATGGTGCTCGAACGGCTTGTTCAAATGGCATGTTTAAAAAAGAAAAAAGGCGGCAAATTACCTATTATTTAATTGATTACCTTGTATTTATTTTAATTTATATATTTCCTCACATCGTTTGAGAAAAGCACTACCTATACAATCCTCGGCCGGAACAGGGATTGCTGGACTCGTTGTGTCTACTCCAAACTCATCCAGCAATCCCTTACTTCACGGCCTCTGCAGTAATGTACTATTACTGCAGAGGCCGTGAAGTAAGGTACTCTGGCAGTCGTTTTTTCCTTGCGTTCGTTAGACACAATTTACTCTTATGCCGGCACCCCACTGCGCTATGCGCTATTCGTTATTCGGCTTATGCGCCTGTATTCGACGCAGTGTGGATGGTTTATTCGTCTATGTTTGCCTTATTCGCACGCATAACGCATAAGCACGAATAGCGAATACGCGTATTCGTCGACTTGACGGTTTTTTTGGTACACATCAAAGGCGAATAAGCCGAATAGCGCATTGACTGCCCACACTTCGTTCACTCACTAATTTGCTCGCTTACTAGCGGCGGTCGTGTCTGTCGACAGGTTCGGTTTGAATAATGGAGTGGACAAATGAAAATATCTAGAATAAAAAATAATAAGTTGCTGCTGTCAACTCGTCCATCGCCGCTTTTGACATTTGCGACGCAAACAACACACATATTTGGCATGTTCGGTACACCGGCACGCAGTGTGGTGGGCATGTTTGTTTGTTCGCACACATAACAAATATTTTCGCAAATACGGCGCAGTCACATAACGAATAGCGCATAGCGCAGTGGGATGCCGGCATTACAGGTCCGAATAGTTAGAATATACAAAGTCAATAAAGAAAATGCCTGTAAAACGAAATCTGGATCATCTTTGAAGCTCCGCAGCAAGATTTTCCCGAGATGGTAGCGGTCGGTGGGTATCCCGGACTCGGCCACGACGCGGGAGGTGAGCTCGCTGGTGAACCAGTGTACGGCGTCGTTTACTCTCCTGGATGGATACATTCTACGGCAACAAGCATAAAAAAAAGTGTATCCCACTACGGGAACTAAATGAAAAAAGTGGGTTTTCTATCATACATTAGGTAGCCTCTAGCCTACACCCGGAGCTTCATTTCGAATCGGTTGACCGTGGGCCCACTCCTAATACACCTACTTACGTCACATGACAATATGATAAAATAGGCTATTCTACGATTTTTTTAAATATATTTTAAAATGTTCCTATAGATTCGATAGTCAACTGGTATTTTTATTTCCTCAAAATAATATCGCTTTAAGCAAATAAATAATGGTTGAAATTTGAACATTATATATTCGGACCAAAAAGGCAGCCGCCATTATTGTGACGTCATAACTGTAATAACAAACCACAGACTACTAAGAAGATACACGTCAAATGTGCATGTACTTCTATTACTTACAAATCTTTTTTTTTTTCTCTCTTTATTTAAGGAGCTTGTCACACAGGTGGTCATGTCGGTCCGTTATAATCAACATAACATATTTTTCTTAATTTTGAATTATTCTATTGTTAACACATTTTCGAGCTAACTGCAAGTGTTGTGGCCGCGTCTGACAACGGGGTAGCCAGAGCACTATTGCAGGTCCCGACATCATAGCTGGTGTTAACTGCCAGACATCTTCTGACAGCTTCGTTTCGGACATATTCCATTATAACATGGTATACATCTTCTGGAACATCCATTCATCACAATTCGGAGATCCCACTTTTCCCATCAAATGACCAAACTTGTTTAATGGTATATGTCCGGATCGCAGTCTCATCATCAATACTAAGTCGCGTCTACTTAACGGACAATCTATCCAAGAATACCAAATGCCTTTTTCTTTTGATCTCTTATCAAAGTATTCTTTCCATAACGAATATGTTTGCCGTTTTACTAAAGTAATACAGTCAGAATAAAAAGGTAATATGTTACACTCAACACCCTCACAACAAGCTTGCCTGGCCAGGGTGTCCACGGCTTCATTTCTATTTCCGCTAATACCCACATGAGATGCGATCCATTGCAGCACTATGTGCTTACCCTCTGATTGTGATTTGCTGATAAGTTTTAAAATGGTGTAGGCAATCGGGAGACCTGGAAAATTCGAGGTGCACCGAGCCACGTGTTGGAGCGCACTCATGGAGTCCGATAATATAACAAACTTATCGCAATCTATTGATTGAATGTAAGACAGGGCCTCGGCACTTATAAATCTTATCATCGGAAATATACAATATTATATTGTTCTAATATAGTTTCAGAAAATGAAACAGAATATACTTACAAAGCTGTTTTAATATTTCTGCATTCAGCAGAAAAGAAATCTGTATTATACGCAAAGAACTTTCTAATCATTACTGCGTCTATTTTCAGTAGATTTGTATTGTCAGCTGTTACAAATCCAACCTCCATCGTAGATGGCGTAAAATAGCGTAGCAAATTTTAAATAAATACAATTTGAGTCCACAATATAAATATTTTTTAACTTTTTTTTGTTGTTTACACCGAAAACTTGTTTTTGTACTGTTGTTCTGACGTCACTCACAGAAGACAAAATGGCAGTCAGCGTTTTTGGTCACGTGACATACAGATAATAAATATACGATTTAAATTTTGAAATTAAAAATCTTTCTTATGTTTTTATAACAAAATAGTATTATATTCGTATTTCCTAAAGTCAAAACTATACAAATAACATACTTTCATAATTTAATTGTGATAGACGAAAATAGCCTATTGTAGTTGTTGGCAACTTTGACGCCGTCTGCCGAGTACTTCCGGCCATTTTAAGACTGACAGACTTAGGTTTAATTACTCTACGATTAAAGGGCTAAATTTATGATGCCACATGTCTTGTACTGTTGTCACATGACGTAAGTATACCCCATACAATTATTTACTGGAAGTGAAGGATTTTTTAGTCAACAAGGAACCCTTATAGTTTTGCCATGTCCGTCCGTCTTGTCTGTCTGTCTGTCCGTCTTCGGCTTAACTCAGTAACCCTTACAACTAGAAAACTGCAATTCGGCGTGGGTATATAAACCAATCACCCCGACAAAACAGTAGAATAAAATCCTGAAAAAAAATTTTTTTTAGGGCACCTCCCCTACATTTAAATGGTGATGTATTTTTTTTCTCATTAAACCTATAGTGTAGGGTATCGTTGGATAGCTTGTTCAAAAATATTATGTGTTTTCTCAAACTATTTTTCAACTCGGTTATGCGTTTGCGAGATAATGGGATTTAAAGCCCTAATTTTTGTTCGAGTCACGACGGGCAACTACGGAACCCTACCCTGCGCGTGGCCCGACACGCACTTGGCCGCTTTTTTTTTTCTTGCTGCCATGCATTTTGTCATGTTGTCATGTGACGTAGATGTATACGGAGTGCGCCCACGGTCTAGATAGATATCATTCATCAAAGGCGGTTCATTCTCTTAAAAGTTAGGGTGGTAAATACAAACATGAGGCTGCTTAAGCCTAAAATCGTATTCCATCCTTTCGGTCCTGCCGTAAGTAAGTATGGCATAAAAAGAAGAAATGGTTGACTCTGGTGTTCATTTAGCTCTAGGCCGAGCCTTGAAGACTCAAGCCTTGAAGACTCGAGCCTTGAAGACTCGAGTCTTGAAGACACGAGCCGTTGAAGCTAAGACTAGTGTTATGCAGTACTTGTGTTCGTCTCCCTCCGGCCCGTGCCACGAAGTCACAAGTTACAAATTGAAAAATGTACATGTCTAAAATGGAAACAAGTCATGAAGCCCGTCGTTCACTAACACACTTCACTTAGACACTTTTAAGCGCCCCAGTGACCTCAGTGTAGCCAGCTTAGAATTTGAAAAATAAAACTGTTGATACTACAGGAAAAGATGGAAAATTACGTACCTTTTACCGGCTTATTAATACGCGCGTTAAATAAAAAAATACACGGACGCTAACTACTTATATAGAGTATACAATCGATTTCGTTGTTTATTACACACATTATTACACAAGTTTGGATTAGGTAGGTATACAGGGTGTCCTACGGCTATGCGACATTATGGGGCAGCTAGTTTAAAACCCTGTACAGTCCGCATCATAAACATGCAATTTTCTACAATCTCCTAGAAGTATGCATTATGTTCTAGGTAGAACATAATGTATAGTTTTTACTCCATTTTATTTTCTAAAGTATATACAAGATGATAACTAACATTAACTTAATTAAATTAAAACTAAGTTTCATAATTGGTACAAGCTTTTATCGCCGACTGTACTTTTCTGTATACCGTCATCAACTACTCATTGAGACGATTCGTCGATTCTAACGAGCCCAAACTCGATGGGGTTATGTGGTTTTGTTACGGAGCTCCATCATCAGATCAGCTCCACGTTATCATAATATTGCATTGTCACGCGATTTGCATATTCGTGCAAAATTTCAACTCAATCGGAAACCGGAAAGTGGGTCAAATTTAACTTGCAAAATCCCATTACTGACAACGGGACAGGTGAAACTAAATAAAAGCTTGTGTAAACTGTGGTTGTAATAATACAGCAAAGAACCCCAATTTGTGTATATAGCTCTATTAAATCAATAATTCATAATTTGCTAATAAAACGAGATCAATTTGAATATAAAGTAACTCTAGTTGCCAAGTGATGTTCCCGTGTCGAGTGCCCATTTAAAAGTCGTCGCTCGCCGCCCGGTACGTCGGTTTTGTTCATCGAAGTGGCGCCCTCTGTCGACCGGAAACCAGAGTTCGCCCGCAAGGAGTAGCGCGCACCGGATGTTGCCAACACGGCCATGCTGCACGGTGTCAGCCTCTGACACCATACATGCCAATAATATGATCCTGAAACATATTATGGAATGTCATTAATGATAGTACTTTATTTAAATAATCAATCACTGGATGTTATATGTATATTACTTTGCGCCTTCGTCATATGATGTCACAGCGACCAACCAAACCCTCGCACCCAAAGAGCGAACGCTTCACTTGAGAGACCGAGTTGATTCAGTTGCGTCACTATGGCTTTTGTTACATTTGAAGTCACTCACACTTAAAGAGCGAACCGCTTCACTTAAGCGTTCCAGTATACCTTCAAACATACAGTGTTCATCGACATGTACGCAAAACCAACATACACGTAACAATATGTATAGGTACATATAATCTAGTATGTAAAGAATGCAATATAGATTTTATAGATAACTGTGTAATCATGAATATCCTGAATAAAGACATATTTAACAACGTTAACTATTATTTTGATTGCAATATTTATATTACTTATGTGATAAAATAAGGATTATGCATATTAATTTTCCTCTTTGCCAACACGGAATACTCACAATATAACTATTCAGAAGACCAATCATCGATTTTAATCCATGGCTTCATATTTTCGGCTGCTGCAGTGCCCACATAGTTTTTGTTACTACGTTCAGAACCTCTTAAATCCGTCACCTCATATCGATCATTTCCTAATACGCGTTTGATTTGAAATGGGCCTTTAAAAATCGGCATCAGTTTTGTGCTTTGACCGTCGTTATTTTTGCTTTGGATCTTAATCAGGACTAGGTCACCAACTGAGTATTCTCTTGCCTTCATCCGAGAATGATCAAACCTCTTTTTTTGACAAATTGCATTGGCTTTAATATTATGATCAACATTCTTACGCAAATCAGTCACGTCTATTAACTCCCCGTTATCAAGTCCTGATCCCATAATATTATCTGCATCCATTCTCAAGCGATAACCAAAGAAAACTTCGCTTGGGATTGCTTTCGTGGTTTTATGAATGGTACTATTAAGTCCTTGTTGTAATATTGTAACGTACTGATCCCAACAATCCTCATCGCTATTAGCACCTAAAGTTCTCATGGCTTCTAGGATAGTTTTATTAAATCTTTCAGCCTGACCGTTAGAGCGAGGCATGCCGGTTGCAACTGTATGCAAACGAATGTTTTTATTGATACAGTACTGGGTAAAATCTTTGGAAGTGAACACGGAGCCAGCGTCACTTATTATGCGCCTAGGGTTACCAAAAGTTTTATACACCTGATCTAACTCCGATATTACTTCAGCCGAATTGGTAGTCTTTACTGCCGAGATAAATACGAATTTTGTAAAAGAGTCCACCATAACTAACAGATACTTATTACCGTATTTTGATTTTACAAATGGTCCCAAATGATCCACGTGGAGCGTATGGAACGGTTGGGCATATTTCGGTAACGGATACAATTCGCCCTCTTTTGGGCCACCTTTCGTTTTATAATATATACAATTAATGCAGTTCTTGATATACTTTTTTACTGTATGTCGTACTCTTCGAAACCAGTATGTATGTTCTATACGCTCTACAGTTTTATCTACTGAAAAATGACCCAAATCGTCGTGGTTACTTTTTATGACCTGCCAGATACATTTTTTTGGTACCACCCAACGACGACCTTGGGTTGTTCTTCGATAAACTTTATTTCCTAGAAGCTCGTATTTACTAAAAATATTACTATTTTCATCGGCTTGTCCTGACTAATATTTCCCTGATTCTAACTATCTCCGGGTCCTGTAATTGCACTGTCATCAACCAATCAGCCTCAGTTATGGATAGAATTACCTCCGATTCCGATCTTTCCCCGGATGGCACGGGGTTTCGACTCAAAGCGTCTACGTGCTGCATACGCGAGCCGTCTCTATGATAAACATCAAAAGCAAACTCTTGTGTTGAAAGTACCCATCGTGCTATTCGGGGAATTATTTCTTTTTTTGTCAGAGCATATCGTACAGCGTTACAGTCTGTTATGATTTTAAATGGTGAGTCCAGTAAGTACAGTCTAAACTTCTGTAACGACGAAACAATAGCCACTAGTTCCAATTCGAAAGAATGGTAACGTTTTTCGTCATCGGTCGTTTGTCTACTATAATAGTGAATAGGTTTTTCACCCTCGTCAGTCACTTGCATGAGGATGCCAGCTATGCCTTCCCGACTAGCATCCGTGTACAAAACTTTATCTTTGGACGGATCAAAGATGGACAGAACACTACTAGAAATTAATTTTTCTTTCAACGTCATAAATGCTTGATTCTGTACATATCCCCACATGAAAGCTGAATCTTTTTTTAGTAATTTCGTAAGCGGTGTCGATAACATTGCACAGTTTCTGATAAACTTTCGGAAATAACTGATCAGCCCTAAGAACTGGCGAAGTTGATGTACATTTTTGGGTGCCGGAAAACATATTACTGCCTCTAATTTAACATCGTTTGGCATAACCACGTTTGGCTTAATTTTGTAACCAAGAAAATCGATTTCACTTTTGAAGAAGTGACATTTTTTTAAGTTTAACGTCAGTCCGTTATTTCTGAAGATTTCCAGTACTTGATCCAGTAATTTAAGGTTTTCCTCAACCGTCTTAGTAACCAAATATACGTCATCTAAATAAACAATCACATTCCCAAATCGCAGATTTCCTAACACTTTATTCATCATTTCCTGAAAGCATGCTGGACCGTTAACTAATCCGAACGGGAGTCTTAAAAATTCGAAATGACCTTCCTCTGTACTGAATGCCGTCTTGGGTATTGATTCGGGACTCATTAGTATCTGATAGTAACCACTTTTTAGATCAAGGCTTGTAAAGCACTCATTTCCCTGTAACCTATCCACCAAATCTTCTATGCGTGGCATAGGATATTTGTTCTTTACTGTCACTTTGTTTAACGCGCGATAGTCTATGCAAAGTCGCTTTTCACCATTTTTCTTATTGACTAAAAGCGCGGGGCTAGCATATGGCGAATCACTATGTCGCACGATATCGTTGGCTAATAACTCATCGACAATCTCTCGAATAGCTTTTTTGTCTGCAGGAGACGACCTAAATGGTCGTCGTTGAATTGGACTGGAGTCTGTGACTTTAATTTGCATTTCATGATTATTTACTTTGCCTAATTCCTTTACATTAGTAGCTACACAGTCCCTATATTTCCTAAACAAAGTTATTAATTCCGCGTGATGCGAATCAGCATCAAGTTCAGCCTCGCCAATACTATTGCAAAAGTCATTCAACGTTTCAGCATAATCAAACTTTAAAACTTCACCTATTCGAGAATAAATCAAGTCGGGGCGTTCCGTCACGTTCCGTCCAATTAAAATGTCACATCCTACCAAATCGTCGATCACGTAAAGATCCACATTGTTTATCTCCACCGAATCAAGCTTCAAATTTACGCTTAACGCTGTGGTGACAACTTTTGATGATTGTTTTGAAAACCCTTGTAAAGTTACTGGGCAAGGTAGTTCGGTTGATTGTAAACAATGTTTATTTACCAATGACTGTGATATAATTGAACAACTACTTCCGGTATCTATAAATGCATCATGCTCAAAAATGTTGTTCATAATTACCTTTTTGACAAATTTATTCCGCGAGTTCGAAGATGAGACAAACTTGGTCTCAGGTGTTTCCGGCTTTTGTTCTACTTTAAGTTTTTTTTTTCTATTACATGTTGACTCAACGTGACCTCTAATACCCCAATAATCGCATTTTATATCGCATTGCATTCTTTTATGATTTCCACCGCACAGAAAACATTTAATCATTTTACGCGTCTGTAGATTACTCTCATTGACACCGCTAGAACTTGACGGAGCGACTCGATTGGCTGTCGTAGACGAGGTTACATTACTATTACTAGTAAGGGCGGGCAACTGAATTTGATTTGCTTTGGATTGTGAATAGTTTGTCTGTTTTTTAATTTTGTACGTCCGGCTATGTAAATAACTTGCAAACTGATCACACGAACTAAACGAATTCGCTTCTATGTTTCCGTCGCCAATATTCCCGAGTACTATTGAAATAACGTCCTGATCAGAGAAATGCAAACTTAACCGGTCGATTTTACATTTTTGATCGAAATAGAATTCGTATAACGACTGGTTTTCCACTGGTTTTCGTTCTATTATTTCTTTCAAAAGTTCAAACATGTTCCTCTGAATTTGAAAGCTAACAGATAGCTTACTATGCCAGTCCGACCATTTCCACGATGGCCATTGTTGATCAGTGCGCAACAACGAATCATACCACACCTTAGCAGAACCTTTCAGCTTATTTAATGCTTGATAACGGGTTGTCTCGTCTGACCAAGAAAACGTATTTGCGTATGATTGAATGATCCTAAGCCATGCATTAATGTCATCTTTTAGAGGGTCAAATTCCGGTATAATGTTATTCAATGTAAGTGAATTAAAATGACTTACAGTTTCGGCTCCATTTGTGTGTAAAGGCTTACTTGACACGTCTGATCTCTTGCTCTTCTTGCGTTTCGGCGGCGGAGGTGACGGGGTTCGGGCACTCTCACTGTCGGAACTTAAACTGCTACTAGAACTACTGCTGGGTGATCGAGCACGTTTACTATTACGGCTTTTCTTTTTCTTATATCTCCCCATGACACGCGGGTGAACACTTCTGATGTAAACTGTGGTTGTAATAATACAGCAAAGAACCCCAATTTGTGTATATAGCTTTATTAAATCAATAATTCATAATTTGCTAATAAAACGAGATCAATTTGAATATAAAGTAACTCTAGTTGCCAAGTGATGTTCCCGTGTCGAGTGCCCATTTAAAAGTCGTCGCGCGCCGCCCGGTACGTCGGTTTTGTTCATCGAAGTGGCGCCCTCTGTCGACCGGAAACCAGAGTTCGCCCGCAAGGAGTAGCGCGCACCGGATGTTGCCAACACTTGTAAAAAAGACCCTCGAGGCATTGTACCGAGGATGCTGGCGGCATTTCCTCGCTGAATTGCAATGCTGATGCGTTGCGGGAGAAAGCCGCCAGCTCTTCGGTCACCACAGGTACGTCAACCAGACTTCGCGATTTCCGCAAATAACTTTTGCGCCCACTTCTTTTAACTAGTTAGGGCGTTATAGGACATCGATGTATGGGAACCAATATTTTCTTCATTAAAGCATGAGCCTTGGCACACTTGATACTTAGGTGGACTAGAGTCGAAAACGCCCGGGAGCCAAGCGCGGAAGCCCCGCTGGTGGGGGGAGGGAGGGGGGAAGTTTTGTTCCGCCGCGGGTTCTTTCGGTCCTCCTATCGTCTTATTTATAGCGACTAGGGCATGTGGTATCGTTTTCGGATAAATTGAGGATGGCCGATCATTTTCTGCGACATTCATAACGTTGTCATAGAAAATAATAATTGAAATTAATTAATAGTTTGAAAAACACTAGAAAAACATGTTTTTTTAAATGCTCGTAAAAACAAAAAAAATATCGATCATTCAAGTTGTCTCTATTTCTGGGCTGAAGTGTAAGCTATGTGCTTTTAATTATAATATTTGATTGTAAATTGTGGTGCGCTGGAACAGGACTGTTTTTTAAACTATTAATTTATTTTGTACTTTTTAGTCTAGTCAATATATAGTAGGTTTGTTATAACCTTGAAACCTTTATTTCGTGACCTTTCTCACAAGTGCAAACACGACTATGATACGATACTCCATCATGGAATGCCAGTGCCTATCTTCCGGTTTCATCATCAGACCTTGAAACCTAATCGTGGTCAAAGTTCATTACAACTATTACAAGACTTTTCTAACAAATCCAAACGATGTTCCATCATGAAGTTCCAGTTCATATCTTCCGGCTCCATCATCAACTCAGTTCGACAGTAGGTACTATATTATTGTATTGTCGTCGGAACTACATACAGCTGCCAATTTTCATGACGCTGCGATCCTTGGAAGATAGTTAAAAAATTAGTTACCTTAGATTCCATTACATAGTTAGTTACATACAGGTCGAATAGGTAGACCTAATAAAAGCGTGTTAAAAAGCTACTTTGTCTCACGGAGTGAGCAAAATTGCTCTTTTCTAGGCTCATCTTTCCTGGCCAGACTCACAACCACAACTCATGAAATACAAAATAGAATGGGTCAACCTGTATAAATTAAACTAAATTATATTATCTTATCAACTGGATGATAATAGTACATTGTGATACAAGTGAGGTATGTTGATAATTACATCAGAGGCGAAATTATCACGCGAGCCGCAGGTGAGCGTGATAAGAGGGCCGAGGATGTAATTATCAAAGCTCACGCGTTTCATACGACGTTTTTCAACACATTTTGCGAGGAAAAAATCCTTTTCATAAGATGAAAATTTTATAGGCCTGCCAAGTTATTTTCTTTACTTATTGATGACAACAGGTTTTTACTCACATGTTGTATACATCGCCAAGAATTTCCAAGTGCGTCCATTCTTTTTCACACTTTTCTAGTCACCACGAGTCAACATTTTTGTTAATAACCAAACACGCATTAACAATGTTTACAAATATCTGTGAAATAACCTATCATGGCGCGCAACAGTTTTTTTTGTGAAGTTTGCGCAGTGCGCGCGCATTAAGTAGATGAAATCTAAACAGCCAATACAAAATAAAATAAATATTTTCGTTTTAAAATGTTATCTTTATTAATTAATGTAAAATGTTATCAAAAATGAATAGTTTTACTAAATTAACTGTTTCTATATCATATCCAAAAAGAAATAGTCAATTAATTAACAAAAAGTATTTAATTTGTTTAGTCGAGTAAGAATCCATTTGCCGAGAATTAAAAAAAAGCTGTACATTCTGTACAACCCGGTTAGTTTAAGAATGCACCGTGTGCATGCATACATCTTGCTGCAAGGTGCCAACGTGACTTAATCGGGATATAACCATAACACACAAGTATCGTAATGTTATTAAACACGCGTGTTTAATATCCAGGATTATGAGCCTAAAAGCGACACAATAAGAGGTACGTTACGAGCAATTGTGTTGAAAAGTTGTTTAAGCTATAAGAAGACTAGGTATGTAGGTAGGTAGGTTTATTGAATTTAAAATGACTCATCATCATCATCATGACTAGGTACCTACAAAGAAAAACAACTGTCTGTCAACACGTCTTTCTCCCAATAAATGTCCCGTATAATAGAGAAAATTAATCATTGCTCGCAACAAGTACACGAGTCGTTATTGCAGCTCTACAACTGTGGGTGGCTTTTAAGAAGCCCCCGAGCAGCTGTTGTTGGCACTCAGACTCAGACATCAACAAGAATTTGACGCATTTGTCTGGAAAGCCATTTTTGGCGTGCCGAACGTAACCAATGGCGACCCTAATTTTCCGTGGTCTATTCCACATTCCACAATGTTAGTTTACAGAGTTTTAGGTAAACTTAAGTGTTAGTTGTTAAGTAATGAGAATAAAACTTAATTTTTGACCCTGTAGGGAACCGCAAAATGAATGAAGAGAAGACGACTTAATTACATACTTATGTTGCTTTTTATAATTTGCATCTTCTGTGCAATGTGCAAATTATAAAGAGAGTCATGTAAGTACTTTATATGTCTATTGGAGTTATTTTAGGCGAAATGTAATTATCGCTATCCCAAACACACTTCTACCATCTTAAGGGATGATTTTCGAGAAAAAACTATCCTAAATCCTTCCAAGGGTCTCAAATTATCTATATGCCAATGTTTATGTAATTCCGTTCTGGGTTTAGGCGTAAAAGGTTTAAATTGCTGAACCTAAATTGAAATGTCCGTGTTTAAAATATACATATTTTAAGGATTATCACACGTTTCTAACTACTTAAATTGTTTGTTTTTCATAATGTATTAAAGGATTTTTTTATGTGTACTAAGCTACATTGCCTACTGTTTTTTTTTTGCCTAAAACCGTTTAGTAGTTTTAATTACGTTAGTCCGGGCTGCCTGTATAGTTTTGAAAGTAAAATTATCATGTGCCAAACGACGTAGAACTTTCAATTTCCGTCCCCAGTCTCCATTTAATGGTGTTTCTTAAATTAACAAAATGATCCGATCCGCAGTTTTAATCGAGATTTACAAAGCCTGTGTTTAATTACAGGCCAACACGGGCTCCGCGACAAGATAAGGTGTTAATTACTGACCACCCTTCAATAACTGCCCATGATATACTAAATTGAATTCTGTTTGAGGGGAACAGAGTTAATTTTTAGTATGAGGGGCCAGTAGGTAATTGGCGATTTACCCTAGGTAACTTAAGAGTAATTATATTAAAAGTTGATTAAAAGGGTTATTATTAAAAAAAAGACCGGGTTGCACTCCGGGAGTAACTGGCGATTTTTTTAAAAACAACTGCCCTCTCTTCTGAGCCCCGACCTGACGCACATACCTACGTAGGAGAGGTTTTTTTTATTAAATTTTGAAAATATATTTCCATAAATCCTTTGTGGGAAATATATGTCCGTTCGTGGCAGTCGTTAGGCTAGCATGATGATAAGTTTAAGTTCGAATGACCCATATCATTTGTCTTCGGCTGGAAACAGTGCTCGACCGACGGTACGTCCTGACCGTCAGCGCTGATCGTCGGTTGCGAAAATGCATTCAGTGCAACGCTGACGGCGAACTGCGCCGCGTGTGTGAAGTATGTACCTATACGGTCGGTCGCTCCGTCAGCGAAGCACTGAACGCATCCATACAATCTCAATAGCTCGTCGGTCGACAGACTACGCGCGACCGACGAGCTCGACCGACGGTCGCGGTACGCGCGACGTAGCTCTGTACGCGCGTAGCAGTTTATCAGCGCTGCACTGTATTTCGTCATACATTTTCATTGATATAGCTACGTCCAACCGATGTCAGCGCTCACCGTCGGTCGAGCACTGTTTCTAGCCTTACAGTTGCGTGGAGGACTACATCATGTACCTGATCTTCGAGACGCTGGCGGTGCCGGCGGACCGTGCGTACGTGGAGACCATCTTCCATTTGGAGGCCATCAACACCAAGTTCGGAATATACACGCTTACTAACCCCGCGTAAGTTAATTTTAAATCTGAGCAGATTAAGCGTTAAAGTGCGGTAAACTGTCACAAGTAGTTACATCAAATAACATACATACATACGTACATACCGTGAGCATTTACAATTGCATTCGGGTCTATATTTCTCTCTCGCTTGGCTCTTATTTTGGCATAAGAAACCCATTGTTATGCCAAAATAAAAGATTTCACCCGAACCGAGCTCTTGGACTATAGAGTGTAGGTACTTATCATCTTTTGTCGCGTCCCATTGGTTTTCGGTTTCAATATTCGCCTCATTCACTAAGTTACAAATAGGTATACCTATCATCTGAAATTTGGTCTAACACCTTTATAAAGCCTGAGTCCACTAATTATTGCCGTTTCATTGCAGAAAACTTCACCCGTACAGACAGAGTAAGAACGAGTAGGTGATATCATATCAAGCAAAACATCTCAGAATACTTTTATATAATGTAGTTATAATAGTAATTGTTTTGAAATGTAGAAAAAATTTAACCTTTTAATACACACTTGACTTTAAGTTTTTATCATCTTTATACGTTTTGTGAGTAGAAAACTAATTATACAGTCCACATCACTTACACCGGACGTAGTATATAAATTAATAAATTACTTCTATACTCATTAGAACTTTCACGATTTTCTATATTTTTTTAACCGACTTCAAAAAAAAGGAGGAGGTTCTCAATTCGGTTGTATTTTTTCGGTTTTTTTTTTTTGCTTTTTTTTTTTTGCTTTTTTTTTTTTTTCAATGTTTGTTACCTCAGAACTCCGTCATTGATGAGCCGATTCATAACATTTTTTTTTGTTTGTAAGTATATGCTTCCAGGTGGGTCCCATTTTTTTGAAAATTCAATTGGATGATGGGATCCATAAGGAATTGAGGGAACTCCTCAATTATATTAGGCACGCGTGTAGTGATTTTGGTATTTTCTATTATAACTCGTGTATTTACATCCGGAAATCATAAATTGGTGGAGTGGAATTGATGATGAAGACCACAGATGACTTATGGAATTCCTCAATTATGTACTTAAAAGTACAAAAGTATATCACAGATTCTGATAAGATTCCGTTGAAATAAGCAACTAATGAAGTGCCAAGGGTGATCATTGTGGAATCGACGAAAGTCCTCAAATATTATCGGGTCACATACAGCGATTGGGTTTTTTTCTATAATAATCAACGCATTTGCTCTCGGAAATCAGTTCATGAGGTAAATTGGAAAATAAATGTTCTCGTGGCTTGGCGGAGTAGGTACTAAATTGAAGTCGGTTAAAACTTTGTTTTTAAAGTAAATTATTTATTACTCTACTTCTTCTTGGTCTGAGACGTGACATCTCTTTCGAACACTGCTCTCCAGGCCGTCCGATCTTGAGCCTTTTGTATGGATTACATCTGTACCTCTACCTCTGCACCTGTGTCCTGGGCGCACAACCTCAGCTCCTCCTTCCATCAACAATCTAAGCTCCCAGTAATTATACGCGTCACGTGATCGTGTGTCGAAAGAATTTGAGTTTTTCAGTACAAATGATGCCTTAATAGTTATGTAGCTCCTTTAGGATATGCTCGTTTGTGCGACGTTCAGTAGGGTTATATCGGGAGCATTCTACACCAGTACCATATCTCGAACGCGTCTATCTTTCTATGGATCCGGGCTTTCAGTATCCAAGCCACGGAAGCGTACATGATTATAAGATAAGGCTACGCACGAGCTTTATATTTGTTGCGGTTAATTACTCCGTTCCTCCAAATCTTCTCAGTCTGAAGAGACTACTGCTGTTGTTGATTACTAAACGCAACATAATTAAGAGTCTTCTCGCTACCAAGGATGTTACAACACGGCCGAAACGTGGTTGTAAATGGAATATTTAGTACCGTATAGTAAAAATTACTTAGGTTCTGCCATACTAACAATCCGCACAATAACTGGAGCAACCCGCTTATACCTAATTCGATCATTCTCATGCGTTTTTACATGCCTCTTCAAATCCCACTTCTGAACGCACGCGTATTCACATAACTCACATTTAAACCTCTTATCTCCCGTGTGCCTCTGAATATGTCTATCTAAATGACTCTTCGTAGCCGCCTTGTAGTCACACCACATACATTTAAAAGCCTTAACTCCCTTATGCAAATTGTTGAAATGTTTGCTTAATGAACCGACCTCCGTAAAATTCTTCCCACAGACGTTGCATTGGTACGGGCGCTCTTTTGTATGTATCCGTATATGTGACACAAGTCTGCTTTTAGTAGCACATTTGTAGCCGCATGTTGCACATATGACTAGTTTATTTGTGTGTCTCTTCATGTGGTATAGTAGATTCTTTCTGGTGTACGTCTTGTATTCGCACTCGGAACAAGAAATACTTTCCTCTGAAGTTTGTTTTTGGGAAGGTTTTGCGAGCGGTTTACAGTGAACTTCACTGTTTTTGCTACATGATGGCGTCTTAAGCCTTCTATTGTCTACGCTACATTTTGTCAAGTATGCGTCTATTTCTGTTTTCTTTTCAAGTTTTACTGGTTCTTCGATAACTTTACCGTCTTTTGAAGCACATACTTTCTGAATATCTTTTTGTACATTGTTTTTATTGTCCAATATTTCGTTATATTCAGTTTGTTCCATTTCTACGTCAATTTGAACTAAACCTTTATCCGAAGCTGCTGAGACATTTGAAGTTTCATCAATTTCACTATCAACTTCGGTCTTCACTTGTGTTAGTAATTTTCCCGTGACAATTTTGATATACGGCGACTCTTTTAGTTGTATAGTTTCTGTAAAAATCTTGTTATTTGATGGTTCTATGGTATGAACACTCTCCGCTTGCTCTGGGAAATCTGTAATTTAATTAATCTGTAAGTTAAATGAACAATATTTTATATTTTTGATAAATAGTATAATCATAGTATATCGACGTCTAGCATCCATAGTACAGTCGACGGCAAATATGTGTTTTCATTTTTCGCCGTATTACAATTATCTTTGACGTCGAGGTATGTTTTACGTACAATCGCATACTACTTGCCTGCCATATTTTCTTGAGTCTGCGTGTCAAACGGCTCTATCTTGACCATGATATTTTCCGACCCCTCAGCCAGCCCCTCACTGGCTCTCATGGGCACCAGCTGTGCGAAGGTGGGAAGGAAGTCGTTTAATTTGAGTTGCAGCCGATCTATCGACTTGACAGCGTCTTCAGTTAGCTGTAACATATGAGGTTTAGTTTCTAAATTCATTTGTCCATATGTTCCGTGACCTATGCTATGGATTGCTGCACGGCTAGCACGCGACGGCGCGCGAGCTCTCTCGATTTTTCTCGCACTATCCGTCTCTCTCTTATTAGAACACTTAGAAGAAGAGGTATAGTGCGATAAAAATCGAGAGTATGTCGCGGCCGTCGTGTGCTAGACGTGCTGGTCGTCCGTCCGTCTTCGGCTTAGCTCAGTAACCATTACTACTAGAAAACTGTAATTCGGCATGGGTATGTAAATCAATCACGCCGACAAAACAGTAGGATTGCTGGACGAGTCTGGAGTAGACGGCCTAGTCGTAGACGAGGCCGGATACAACGACTCCAGCAAAGTAATCCCTGTTCCGGCCGAGGATTGTATAGTGCTTTTCTCAAACGATGTGAGGAAATATTTAAATTAAAATAAATACTAGATAATCAATTCAATAATGGGTAATTTGCCGCCTTTTTATTTTTTAAACATGCCATTTGAACAAGCCGTTCGAGCACCATGTTTAACCGCACATAAATATAGTACCATAGTTTTTTTTATGTCGCAAGTATGATTACGAGTTTATTATGAGTCTAGTGGTGGTTGGCAGTATGTAATTTTTCCTTTGTTAGTTTAATATTAGTAAGCAAATTTAAAAAGTTAGAGTAGCGGACAATAATGGTTTTACTTAGGGTTTTCATACATTTCTTGGCGTAATGCCAAGAAGAAGCGAAGTCCTTGCACATTGGTAGGAATGGCGAGAAATTAGACCGCCTTCCTTCGGGAACTCGTGCGTTCTGGTCTCTTGCCAAAGCTATCCAGGGGAATTTCTGTACGCCATCTTTTCCACCTTTGCACATAGGTAACGATTCCTTGGCCCACGACGCTAAAGATAAAGCCGATTTTCTTGGCAAACTCTTTGCGTCCAACTCGACTTTGGATGACGGAGGAAACGCGCCGCCGATCATCCCGCGGTGTGAGAGTTCTATGCCGGATGTCCGGTTCTGCCAAACCTCAGTGCGTAGAGCTCTTCTTTCCCTCGACATTCATAAGTCGAGTGGGCCTGATGGAATCCCCGCGATTGTGCTAAAGATGTGTGCTCCTGAATTAACACCGGTCCTAACGCAACTTTTTCGGCTCTCATATTCTTCTGGCGTAGTCCCGACTTCGTGGAAGTCAGCTTTGGTGCACCCGATCCCTAAAATAGGCGACCGCTCAAATCCGTCCAACTACAGGCCAATAGCTATAACCTCCCTTTTCTCCAAGATAATGGAGGCCATTATCAATCGCCAGCTGCTTCGGTACCTAGAGGACCACCAGCTGCTCTGTGACCGACAGTACGGTTTCCGTGGGGGTCGCTCGGCTGGTGATCTTCTAGTTTACCTGACACATCGGTGGGCGCAGGCAATCGAGACAAAGGGTGAGGCATTGGCAGTTAGTTTGGACATAGCGAAGGCCTTTGATCGAGTTTGGCACAAAGCACTTCTAGCAAAACTTTCATCCTATGGGCTCCCAGAGAAATTATGCGAGTGGGTGCTGACCCAGACGAAACACGAAGCTTTTTAGCAGACAGAAGCATAAAAGTCGTAGTCGACGGTGAATGCTCTGACTCCATGTCTGTAAATGCTGGTGTCCCCCAAGGCTGTGTGCTATCACCCACGCTGTTCCTCCTGCATATTAATGACATGTTGCAAATCAGCGGCATTCATTGTTATGCGGATGATAGTACGGGTGATGCCTTTTACACCAGCCGTGCCAATATTTCTCGGGAAAACGTCATTGAGAGTCGAAACAAACTTGTGTCTGAAATTGAGTCTTCCCTAAAAGAAGTCTCAGAATGGGGCCGACTTAATCTAGTCCGTTTTAACCCCACGAAGACATAAGTTTGTGCATTCACCGCAAAAAAGTTAGCGTTTCCGGCATCTCCACGATTTGAGAGCACTCCCCTAGCAGCCACAGCCAGCATCGGAATCCTTGGCGTCGACATTTCGAAAGAAGTCCAGTTCCGCGGCCACTTGGAGGGTAAGGCCAAATTAGCCTCGATGAAGCTCGGTGTGCTCAACAGATCGAGACAGTATTTCACGCCGGCTCACCGCCTACAGCTCTATAAGGCGCAGGTCCGTCCACATATGGAATACTGTTGTCATCTGTGGGCAGGGGCTCCTCAGTACCAACTCCTCCCTCTAGACCGCATTCAACGGAGAGCGATTCGAATTGTCGGCTGCCAGCGTGTTTCCGATCGGCTTGATCCCTTAGCACTGCGTAGAGATGTAGCCTCGCTTTGCATTTTCTACCGCATGTACAATGGGGAGTGTGTGTTCCGATGAATTGTTCGGATTAATCCCCGCCGCTTCCTTCCGCCATCGCCCTACGCGACAGTTTTTCCATTCTCACCACGTAGATGGTTGGCAGTCCTCAACTGTGCGTTTCTCCCGAAACTTTCTGCCTCGCACAGCCAAACTCTGGAATGAACTGTCGCCTGCGGTATTTCCGGACCGTTATAACCTTCAAGCCTTCAAGAAAAGAGCGTACTCCCATCTTAAAGGCCGGCAACGCACCTACAACTCTTCTGGTGTTGTAAGTGTCCATGGGCGTCGATTATCGCTTACCATCAGGTGATTCGACTGCTCGTTTGCCTCCTATATCATAAAAAAAAAACGAAATGTAGGGAGCTTTAAACAAGAAACTTCATGTCTTCATTTCGTGATATTTCCGAACATGTTTGAGAAAACCATTTTAAATGAAAAAATGCACTTGCTCTGAAAGTGCGCCTTTATATGGGTCAACAGAAACACGGGAAGCCCTCCATGCCTGCACGGCGGGCCGTGCCGGGGGGCGGCCGTGCGGGAATGGATTTCGGGCCAATATTCCTACACAGGTGCGAGAATGAGATTTCAGGACAATTCAAATTTCGCCTTTCATGTATAATTCATATGTATAGTTCAAAAACACTCCCTGACGATCGTGTTTTTGGTCATCGTCACTCGTTGGGAATTACCTACTTTCCGCACTTGTATCATAAATAACTATTTCAATTTAGCGATTCGTTTGCGAGATATTGGGCTTTAAAGCCCTAATTTTTGTTCCAGTCATGTGTGTGTGTGTCCCCTGCGGCTAAATAGCTACTACTGGGGATGTAAAAAAAATCGTGGCAGTAGTACATAATGAATTAAAAACGAAATCTATCACGGCTAAGTAGACGTAACTAGTTACCGATTAATAGTCGACCAACTTAAAATGTACTTAGTAAGGCCAATTTTCGTACAAATTCGGCCGACGCAACCGCACCATTTAGTTGGAGCGCGCGTGTCGATATAAATAAGACAGACAGGCAACTACGGAACCCTGCACTGCGCGTGGCCCGACACACACTTGTCCGATTTTTTTAAAATTCTCATTTTATGCTTAGTCGTAAACGAAATTGGCAATGTCGACAGGAGAGACTCGTACCTAAATCTCTGTATGACCCATCTAAAGGAGGACATCCGCGTGACCCACGCACAGGAATAGAACGGCGGACAGGCGTTACGGGCGATGTGTAAGTTGGGACGCCCCAAATTACACATCGCCCGTAACGCCTGCCTAGCTCTCCATTTCCACGAGCACTTAGGTATAGGTATATGGCTTGGAAAGCCGTGGTCAGTTTTAATGTTCGGTCGCACTGTTGACTGGCCTCTGTCATTAAAAGTCTTCCTACAGTACGCAGAGCAGCCTAGCTAGCATGCTCAGACCAAGAAAAAAATACAGACGGAGCGTTACGAACAGTCAAGTGAAGCCAAATCCCAGCCAAACAAAACCAAGCTACACCAAGTTTAGCACGCGCTCGCGCACACATACCTTAGACAAACAAAATTGCACAAAACTCTTCAGCACGTGTCGCAATGCTGTCAAGATCATCTATTTCGAGTTTTGTTCGATTTAATTTGTTTAGCGTGTGCTAAACTTGTGGGGCTTGGTTGAAAACCGGTTGGCTTCACTAGACTGTTCGTAACGCTCCGTCTGTATTTTTTTCTTGGTCTGAGCTAGCATGATCATGTTTGCGACGAACATAAAGCATTCCCCCTCTCACACTTGCTATTTTAGTAAACTCATCAGAAGGATTTGTAACCGTCATCCATCATCCAAAGAGGACTAGATCGGCTATAATACAGCGAACCAATAAACTATAGAATGCGAGCTAATTACAAATTTCTACCCAAAGTGCCCAAACACGTGCCCAAAACCCGGTATGCGCATGTTCGAAGTCAAGGCTTGTACTTACTGCTGCCTCCAAACTTCACTACTGGCGCTGACTTATGTTGTTTACCTGATTCTGCTGTAGTAGCCTTGTCAAAAGTCCCTCGGAGACTGCGGATTTTTCTCGCAGTCTGCAACATTTGTCCAGAGTCTCCAAACAGGGGGCACATAACGCGTGCGGCTTGCTGGCTTCTGCAACCTGTAATGTGAGTTTGTGTATTTGAGAACATTTTCGTACGATGCGAAAACACACCAAACCGGTACAAATAACCAGAAGACCAAGTTAATAAACTAGAAACTTAGGAAATGGGGTCTCAAACTAGGGTTAAATTATGAGCGTCTACTCAAAAATAATAGCAAAATATGGAGAAGATACCTAATGGCCGCTCCACACAATGGGCTATACTGACCCATCATACAGGACGCAACTATGCGTTAAAGGGAGTAAGACATATTTATGTCTCGTTCTACCGAATAGCCGCGTCCTGTATGATGGGTCAGGATGGCCCATTGTGTGGAGCGGCCATAATGTGTTTTCCGTAGGTATGGCCTTATCAATCTTATCATGCAGGGCTTAGAATAAAACGCGCTCAAAAGAAAATAAAAAATTGGCCCTTGTACGTGTTAAGGGGGTGAATTGGAAATTATCGCATGCTTTGAAACGCCGTTCTGACTAGATTAAGAAACAATAAGGCCTTATTTGCAGATATATGATTCTTGACTATATGACTGTTTATCCGATTTAATCGATACATGATTGCCTAAAATTTCCGCGATAGAAAGAATATCCAAAGTTGGGTCTTTATTTTCCTTTTTTTACTCAGCGTACTCAAACAATACATTATTTTACGACACAATCAAGTTAATACTGTAGTATTTTATCTCATCTAAAATCTCACTTAATAATAATAATATAATAATAATAATAAAGTTCTTTATTTAGATAACCAGGATCCACATATTGTTAGTTACATATTTTATGTTTAATGAAATATAAATAAAACTTCACTAAGTTAGGTAAGTATTTATTGGTCCAACAAAGCCATTCCCGAAGAGTGTTACATCTCTTTTTCTCGTGCGCGGAATGCATAAGCGTGTGTCTGTCAAGGGGGCGTGGTCGACTCGAATCAAGGCATCCCCTTAAGGTTGAAACCCGACCGCAGACAGCAGCAGCAGACGACGTGTGTCGCTAGTGTCGCCACTACGAAAGGTATTTCATAGAACATGGATACCAGTTGTCGCCGCGACACGTCGTCTGAGCTTATAACCACGAACTTCGAAAGTCGAAGTTCGGGTATTTCCATCTCTATCGCACTCACATTACTCGAGTGACAGGGATGCATGTACACGAACTTCGAGTTTCGATTTTCGTGGTAGCGCCGCTGGTGCTGCTGTCTGCGGTCTAGGCCCAAATGATTATTGTTTATGCGAGATTTTTTTTAGGTTGCTACGAAGATGCTATCTAGCCACCCCAAATTTAAATAATTGGCTATTTACCTCATTTTCACGATGCCATTCGATTTCGAAACTAGACCTCTACCTACGATAAGTTACACTACAGTTATATTTGTGGGTCGCTTAAAACAAGTTACAGAATAGAGAGGCTGAGGCACGTACACTTTGCGTATGAGATCGCCAGATAGCGAGATTGAACTTTCCATAAGATATATTTGATTGAACTTTAAATGCTCTTTCTTAGCATGACAAGTTTCATCTGACTGCATAACAAATTAAGACCTAAAGTATTATTATTTGAATATAAATGTATTACTAGTTCCCCGTTTCAGCTTGAGCAAAATGCTTTCGTATGTCCTTTCGGCTGACCGGCTGTCCTCGTGAAATTTTGTGAGGTGGTGCGATAATTATTATATACTTAGATTATATTTGGCGGGTTTGGGGTTCGATCGAACCCCGGCGCGTAACACTGGGTATTTTCAAAAAACTTATGTACGAAATAGATATCATTCTATACCTATTTAACAGTGACTTTTCGGCGAAGGAAAATTTAACATTGTGACGATTCCTCCGTCACTGAGGAAACCGGTCTAATCCCAATAAGGTCTTGTTTTCCCTCTGGGTTGGAATCTTGGGATAAGGTGCCAAAGCGGGCCCCGTACTAGTTTTAGCACTACCGAGAACAAACGCTAGGAGCATGAAGGGGGATGATTTTATTTGACGTTTCAGTTTTTTAAATATGTTTTTTTTATTGACTTATTCATGACGTCATTAATGAATTGGAATTGTATGCATAGCATTTGCATACGTTATCAGTCGAAACGTGATTATATTCTCTTTGGTGGAAACCACCCAATCTCGAGTGATCTCGTAGATTTTGAAATCTCTCGAGTCTGAATTTGCGTGGTCTCTGTTAGGGCAAAAATCTCGCGAGATTGCATTCCCTATATGGGACTAACTACAATTACAGCACGTAAAAACACAAAAATGAGAGTCAAAGGGGGACCCTCGCTGGCGACAGCCGAAACGGATCATACTATTTATTTGACATAGTATTATGACGTCACAACATTATATTCGTAATTCGTACACTAAGACTAACCGTTGTACGGAATTTGGTCGTGAAATACTGCGTAGTTGTGACTTGTGATTTGTGATACAATATATTTATTAAGAATGATAGTGAATGGTCTATGCATTACTGTGTTCATGAATGGTTGTTTGCTTTTGCGCATGACAACACCTAAGCTGTTAATGCTTTATCTCCTTTCCTTTCTGCACCAGCCCGTGGTCGTGGATAGATGTCTCTTCTAATATAAGTTATAATAGCCTGTGCGTATCCTAGTAATCTTTCTTAATAACTAGATGCCTAATACTTGTAACCACTCGTGTGTCACATAATATAACGTGAAGATATATATGCTGTTTCCTTTCTTCGTTCCACGCTGCTCTCAATAGTAGGCACCACGTGCAACTCTGCAGCTGCATACAATAGCAGCTCTATTAGGTTACGGCCCCAGATTTGGAGACAGGAACAGTGGAGACCACGCCTACGACAAGTAAGAGAATCCATTTTATAACCTGTAAATTCAACAATGGTTGAGACGCCCGAGGCACATGGATTGCCGGTCGCAAGTATGCCGGCGAGCTCATCACACGTATCTATCGAAAAGCTTGAAGGCGCCAGGAATTACTACGCCTGGAAGTTCGCCATGAGGATGTCATTAATGCACGACGGCTTATACGACACGATAATATCAGGTACGGAGGAGAGTGACGCACGTGGTCAGCGAGCACTCGCCAGGATTTGTTTGAGCTTAAAGAGCAGTTTATATCAATACGTTCGGTCTGCGAAAACAGCCAAGGAGGCATGGAAGAGCCTGGCTGATGTTTTCGAAAATGCAGGTCTTGTCAGACGTGTGCTGTTACTCAGGCAGTTGCACAGAATAGAACACGACGCATATAGTTCTATGTCTGAGTATATCGAAGCAGTGATGACCCTTGTTCAGCAATTGGCTGACATTGGTAAGACAATTGATGACACTGAAGTAGCGGAAATTCTTCTCAGCGGTTTACCCTCCGAGTATGATTCTCTTGTATCAAATTTGGAGACTGCTAGCATGACCAATGCGTTATCTAGCGAAGTGGTCAGAGCGCGGCTTATACAAGAAGAAACAAGGAAGGCTGATACTGTATCCAGCACCGCATTTATGTCAAGAAGCAAGACACCGTTCCGGGGAAAGTGTCATTACAGCAAGAAGCAAGGACACATGAAGGCACAATGTTACAAATTTAAGAAGACCAAGACACCTAAGGAGGACCAGGCCATGGTGGCTATGCTAGTGGCACACCAGAAGCAGCAGTGGCTGATAGACTCCGGCTGCACATCCCATATGACAAATGATAGAGACTTGTTAGTTAGTTTTAAAAAACAAAACGTCAAAGTGACAATTGCAAACAATGACGAATTAGTATGTGTAGGTATTGGTGATGTTTTTATTATGCTCAATGGTGTTAAACGTAAATTAAAAGATGTTTTATATGTACCTGATTTATCCACGAATTTGATATCAGTCAGTAAACTTATCAGTAATGGATACAGTTTAAAATTCGACAGGCGGGGTTGTACAATTGTAGACGGGAAAGACTGTAAAGTGGGGTCTGCATCTTTAGAAAACGGGGTATATAGGTTGCACACAGGTGAGCTTTTGCGCAATGGGGAGAGCTGCAATCTTTCGCCAGGGCGAGAGATGGCAAGCTCCGCAGTCGCTACTCAGGTGCCCATTGAAATTTTGCACCAAAGGCTAGGGCACATAAACTATAGAGATTTACATGCGATTAGGGATAGGTTTCCTAAAAATTGTATGTTACAGGACAGCAACCACAAACAGGATGGGCAGTGTATTCCATGCCTGGAAGGAAAACTGTCTATGAAGCCTTTCCCGAGAGCAAGCAAAACACCGGCTGGCGACAAGCTGTCGCTGATCCATAGTGATGTGTGCGGTCCCTTGCCGAGTAGCTGGGGTGGCGCAAGATACGTACTCACCTTCACAGACAACAGCACTAGGAAATCTTTTGCTTACCTACTTAAGCGAAAATCTGAGGTATGTGACCGTTTTATAGAGTTCGTTAACATGGTAGAAAAGCAGACTGGTCTTCCTGTCAAATGTCTACGCAGCGATGGAGGAGGTGAATACTCCAGCAAGCAACTTTCACGGTTTCTTAAGGATAAAGGTATTTTGCATCAGGTGACAGTTCCATATTGCCCACCGCAGAATGCTGTCTCAGAACGTCTTTTTAGGACATTAATGAATAAAGTTAGATGTGTACTGCAGCATTCAGGACTCGACAGGAGATTCTGGGGCGAGGCAGTGATGGCGGCCGTTTATTTAAAAAATAGGTCCCCCACAGCAGCCTTAGGTGGCAGGATCCCTGAGGAGCTATGGACGGGATCAAAGCTTGATCTCAGTCACCTCCGAGTCTTTGGCTGTCTAGCATATGCGAAGGTGCCAAGTCCTAAGAGAACGAAATTGGATGCAAAATGTAAACCGTTTGTATTTGTGGGTTATTCAGAAACAACCAAAGGGTATAGGTTGGCTGATTATTCTGACCCCAGGAAAGTTGTTTTATCAAGAGACGTAGAGTTTTTAGAAAGGGATTTTTTAAATTTTGGACATGTGAATAATAATGATAATCATTTTAATTATGAATTTTTAAATAATTTTATTGATAATGATTTTATTATAGACATGAATGGTATTAGTGTGAATGAGAATAACACTAGGATAAATGACATGAATGAGAGTAATGTGATTTCATACGAACAGTGTGTGAATGATAGTAACACAGGCAGCTGTAGGAATGAGATTACTACAAGCAGCACGGTACAAAGTGTGAATGAGAGTAACACGGTAGAAAGCTGTAGGAATGAGAGTACTACTAGCAACATTATACAAGATGTGAAAGAAAGTAGCATGGTAGGGAGCTGTAGGAATGACAGTACTACATGCACTGATGTAAGTGTGAATGACAGTAACACTATTTGCGGCAGCGGCAGGAATGACATTACTGCAAACATGGATGAGAGTAATGACTCTAATGGTGTGAATGATATTAGCATCATCATGGATAGTGTTAGAAATTATCATAATTATTCTATGAATTTTTCAGGATCTGGTGACGATGACCGGTACTGTTCAGCCAGCGACAGCAACTCACTTCATGGTGGTTCAGCCGCGGAGGCTGAGTGGTGTCCGGGTGCAGAGTGCCCTTCAGGGGAAGTCCTGGTAGATCTGCATGTTCAACCGTCATCGCCCGTAGAACGTCCAGCACGTAGTACACGTTCAATTCCACCAAAGAGGTATGGTGACTATGACATGTCTCTAATGGCTAGCAGTTGTACACTTGAACCATCTACGTATGAAGAAGCTATTTACAGCGTAAATGCTGATGATTGGCGGGACGCTATGCGTCAAGAGTACGACTCGCTAATCAGTAATCAAGTTTGGACTATTGTTGATCGGCCGAAGAATGTAAATGTAGTCAAAAGTAAGTGGGTTTATAAAATAAAGAATGACGCTTCAGGAAATTTTATATGCCATAAGGCGCGACTAGTCGCTAGAGGGTTTTCTCAGCAGGAGGGCATAGATTTCAATGATACATACTCACCTGTTGTTCGTCATTCAACCATGAGATTATTGTTTTGTTTAGCAAATGAATATGATATGAACATAGATCATATAGACGTCACGACTGCTTTTCTTAATGGAAACTTAAATGAAACAATTTACATGGAACAACCTAAAGGTTTCAATTATGACAAAAATAAAGTATGTTTACTTAAGAAAAGCATTTATGGCTTGAAACAGTCTAGTCGCATGTGGAACCTACGAATCCATAATGTCTTATGTGACATTGGTTTTGTTCAGAGCAAAAGTGAACCTTGTGTGTACTACTTAAGGGCTAAATCTGATTTTGCAATTTTAGCATTGTATGTGGATGATATATTCTTGTTTTACTCTAAACATAGTTTATGTAAAAGTAAATTGTTGCAAGCACTAGAGAAAGATTTTCAAGTTAAAGATCTGGGTCCCATACAAAGTTATTTGGGTATACGTGTAACTAGAGATAGACAGAATGGAACTTTATCTTTGGATCAATCTGTGTACATAAAAAGCATTTTGAAGAAGTATAACATGTGTCGTCCCTCCTATACTATGTATGTGAAGTTCTCACGGCACATATATGTAACTCAGGTATATACTGACGACATAGGGTTCATAAAATACACATTTATCATCATGAGAGTGGAAAGATGAGTCGACCCGTTATTCTACTGATGATACTTGTATGTGTATACGGATAAGGTGAGGTCTGGCCTCTCTCGTGTGGCTGTGCCACTCACAATGCATTATTCGGTTTTACCGAGTGCCTTGCCATACTCTAATTCCCTCTTTCGTGGTTGCATTCCCACGTATGCTATAGAGGGACCTCATGAATATTATTTCCTTATGGCTATGCACCTCTAATATCTCATTTGGGCATCGGTCGACTTGCTCCGGTCTTGACAGGGTATACCCCTGGTGACTCTGTTCATGTTTGCTTGTTAGTCACTAAGCCGGATAGGGGGCCTATGGCCCCCCAGAGGTCTCCACCATCCCCATAACCTCGCCACGGTTGCTCCAGCTCAGTCGACCGTGCCAGTGTGTTTCCGGACACACTACCAATATATGGGAGCTCCAGGCTTCCCTGTCCAATTCTAAGTGTGTTGTGCACTGCATGATTGGACTACTAAAGTAATGGAAAGGATGTCATATTATTCATATTACAACAGTCCTCTCATCTTTCCACTGATCATGCAATTATAAGTCGACATAAAGATATGCAAAGTAAACACTCACCGGGGTCTTGCAGATGGACCTCCTAGGAGCTCGAGGCTCCTAACTTCCTGGTGCTTTTCCCTTTATTCACCCACCTTGCCAATGGTGAGTCCGGCCTCCATATTCGTTCCCGCCATCTTTATTGCACAGTACCAACTTAAAGGTTAGTCAAATCCAAGCATGGTGTTACCATACTACAAAATATAGTTTGACATTACTAATGGTTGATACATACCGATTGTTGTATGGCGAATCGCGCTGGGCGCGACACTCCCACAGACAAGAAGAGTGTTATTGCAGTAGTGTGAACAGGTGACGCGTCCACTCCAGGATTTTCTCTCTGGCCCGAATAGCAGCGTCCCTTGTTGTCCTTGTCCCTGGTTGCATACAGTCAGGGTCGATAGTAGTTTCCTCTGATCTTGATGTCTCAGTATTCATCATAGATTCTTGCATTGGCACTACTTCCTTTGTGGCGATTACCTCATTGTCATTGTTCTTAGATGCTGGATCGGTTGCTAATGGTGGTTGCGTGTTGTCCACTGGACTAATGGCTTCACCCAGATCCAAGAATTCGATTGGCGCATCCAAAGGTGGCGTCGTCACTTCCTTCTCAATTGGTTCGGATAGCAAAGTAATGTCTTGTTCAGTCTCTAGCGGGTATAGATGACCAACAGACCTAGTCATTATAGAGTCACCAATTTTGACCTTAGCAACTCTACACTTCCCATCTTTACTCTTTATAAGTTCAGCTATTTTCCCGACCTTCCACAACTCACGGTTCTTCAGGTCTGACCTTATCTGTATGATGTCTCCTATTTTTGGTACACAATCAGATACAACTCTCGGCTGTTTAGGAGAGTTCCGGTACCTCTCTCGCAGACTAGTCAGATACTGTGACGTGAACATTTTCTTGAATTCGTCAAGAATCATCAGTCCTCTCTTCCAGCTTTCTATCAAATTGAGCTTAAGTTTGGAACCGTCCACGGCATAAATATTGTCTGTGGCTGGGGTCAAGGTTAGGCATTTTCCCAGGGTCAGAAAATCTGTTGGTCTTAATATATGGATGACTTCAGTTCCAACCTTTGTAAGTGGTCTTGAGTTGACAACAGCTTCTACCTCTTTCAACACTGTCAATAGTTTGCTGTCTCCAAGTAGGTGCCTTTCGAGAGTGCGTTTTAGAGAATGTTTTACTATACCTATCAGCCGTTCGTAAAATCCGCCATGCCAAGGGGCGAGCTGCGGTATGAATCTCCATTCGATGCCTCTCTCAATACAGTAGGGTTTACTGACCACTTCGGATGTTAGTTTGAAACAAGTAGCGTTGTCGGAATAGAGTCGTTTTGGTGTATTTCTGATAGCAGCAAATCTTCTCAGCGCTAGAAGACATTCTTCTGCTGTCAAGTCGTGTACTATTTCCAAATGAATAGCTCGCACAGCAAGACACGTGAAAAGAGCTACCCATCTCTTTTGTTTTCCATTTGATGTGTTCACATATAATGGGCCGAAATAATCTACTCCACAGTATGTGAAGGGTGTGCTATAGTTCACTCTTTCATTGGGTAGATCAGGTGCTGCTGGTAAACGATAAGGACCACCTCCATGTTTGACACACTGCTGACATCTTGAAATCACTCTTTCTACCTGACGTTTTCCTTGTGGTATCCAGTACTTTTCTCTGACGAGGCTAAGTGTATGTGTAGCACCAACATGGTAGTTCCTTTCATGAATATCCTTGATAATCTTGTTTGTAAATTCGCAATCTCTGGGCAATAATATAGGATGTTTCATGTCGTAATTCCATGTGGTGTTTACCATTCGTCCTTGGCATCTTAGTACACCATCCACATCTAGAAATAGACCGAGGTTTCTAGTCAGGTGCGTCCTCTTCCCTGCAATTTCATCAGCAAAATGGTGTTTTTGCAGTTCTATAATTCTTGCCAAGCTGTCAGCTGTTGTGTTGGATGAAGGTAAATCTTGCCGTATTGGTTCGATTTCCATGATGTCATCGTTCCCATTCTCATTTGTTGGGATGTCAATTTCCATTTGTTGGGTGTCGATTAGATTTCCTGGACCATTTTCTGCTTCTAGAGTCTTCTTGTCAATGCTTTGGTCCAGGCCCTCCCCAACAGAAAGAACTGTCATGTGGTTCATATAATACCTATCTGCAGGCCATGCTGACTCATCCTCTTTTAGGAATGCGGGACCGTTGAACCAAAGTTCTCTGGATTGACTCCATGTTTCAGGTCTGGTTGCAACATCAGCCGGGTTCATCTTTGTGTTAATATAGTGTATTTCAGCTTGCATCTGGTTTTTTTTGATTTCTTCTACTCTATTCGCTACAAAGGGTGGTAGTAATTTGTTTGAACGCATCCATCCATGTACTACCAAACTATCCGTCCACAGTGATTCCTTGCATATTGGTAACGATATGTTTTCTCTAACATATTTTAAAAGTCTACTGGCTATTAACAGACCCATTAACTCCAGTTTCGGTATATGAAGTTCGCTTGTCCCTTCATCTTTAGCTATTCTTGACTTTCCCATTAAGAATGAAACCGATGTTCCTTGTGGACTTTGTGATGTCAAATATATAACGGCAGCATAACCAACCTTTGAGGCATCAGAGAAACAATTTAATTGGTATGTTGTGTCATATTCTGGTACAGCAATTGTTATGCATCTTGGCAGTTCTATATGCGCAGCTGTTTCTATTATATCCAGGATTTCCTGCATAGACTGTATCAGATTCTCAGGCAAGATGGCATCCCATTTATGTTTTTGTTCACAAATGGTCCGAAACAAGATCTTCAATGGCAGTGTTAATGGGCAAATAAACCCACACGGGTCATAGATCCGGGCTAGAGCACGAAGGACTTTCCTTTTAGTATTGGCCGGGGCATCTTTGTTGAAGTGTTGGTCTGTTATTTTCAATTTTAACGTGTCCTTTTTCACGTTCCACGTCAGCCCAAGAATTTTTGCAGTGCCTTCATGCTTTGCTTGTTGCTCGGCAGGTACAAGATCAATAAATTCCTTTTCATTAGACATCCAGTCCCTTATGTTCATAGAGATTTGTTCAAAGGATTCCCTTGTTTTCATATATATTTCTTGAGCTTCTTGAACTGAGTTGGCTCCTGTCACTAAATTGTCCACATAGCAGTTATTGGCTACATCCTTTAGTAATTTTACATTAGTTTGTGTCATGTGATACCTAATAGTTGCAGTCAGAAGGAACGGAGATGAAATTATACCAAAGGCTACACGACAGAATCTGAGATATAACAGATTATCCTCCGTTGGGTCCTTTGTGATGTCTTTTACCCATAGGAATCTTGTCACATCACGGTCCCCCTCCTGGAGTCCCACTTGCAAGAACGCCTTCTCTACATCGGCTACGATTGCTATCTTCTTAGTTCTGAACTTCAGGAGAAGAGCCGTGAGATCCTCTATCATGGACGGGCCACTGTAAAGACATTCGTTCAAGCTTTTCTTACCCACCGCTTTGGCCGAGGCGTCGTATACAATTCTACCGCGTTTCCCTTCATTTTTCACAATATGATGTGGCAAGTAGTGTACAGGATGTTCCGTGTCAGTACAATGTGGTCCTACAATTTCCACTACATTGTCCTTTAATTGCTCCTTAAGAATATCATCATATTCATTTAATGTTGATATATCCAGCCTGTTGATTAAACTCTTCAGTCTTCCTAGTGCCATGCCAAAGTTAACTGGGAGTTGAGGTGGGTACTCAATCCATGGCCATGTTACTTCATAACGCCCGTTGTTGTATTGTACAGTGTCATTAAAATGTTTGACTGCTTCGTCTTGCCTAGTAGCTTTAGGAGAATCTTTTATGCCAATGGACTCCAGTGACCATAAAAACTTGATGTCAATATTTTTGAGAGGTAAGTCAGGTTCGGTAAAATAAGGGCAGCTTGAATTGTGACAGTGGCAGTAAGTCGTCACAGTTAATATATTTTTCTGATCCACACCCTTATCTTGGACTACATTTCCAGATAACAGCCAACCGAAGTCAGAATCCACCACATACAAATTATTTTGTATCTTCTCCTTCGTTTCCCGCATGAAGCTTGCAAAATAATCATTCCCAATTAACAAGTCCACATTCTCACCAGTGGAATCATCGTCTGCCATTATGTCAACCATGGAACACTCCAATTCAGCTACTGGCAACCTATCTGTTATATGTGGAACTATATTTACCCTTACTTGCTTCTGGATGCCACGCTTGGTTTCTAACATAATATCTACAGATGGGCTTGACATTTCCTTTGGGTCAGTTTCTCCAAATGTATATACTAAGAGTCGGTCTTCATTATCAGGAGTGAGTTGTAGTCTGGATGCAGCCTTAGTGCTTATGTAACTCCGTTGTGAACCACTGTCCAAGACAAGTCTGCACTTATGCCCTTTTGTTAAATTGCCGGGGTTTCTGACCAGTGCTACTGCTGTCCCTTGGTTTGGGACACAGCATTTGGAGATGTCCTTCACCGCAACGGTAACAAGTTATTTTCCTATGGCACTGGTCAGTTGTGTGATTTTTCTTCAAACATTTGTGACATCTGTCTGTCAGCTGCTTTTGTCGAGACTCAATGTCATTATATTTTTTGCAATCGGTACTATTATGATTGCTCAATTTGCAGAAAATGCAAGGTAGTCTGCTCCGCTTTCGATGTGCTTGATTGTCGGTAACTGCTTTTCGCTTTAAATTTAGCCTCCTCGGGTTACTGTTGATTGTGTTCCTCACTGCATATTCACATTTTATTTTTGACTTTGTTTGAAGCACTTCAGTGGTCATTCCTATTTCCGGTCGTGGGACTAATCCCGTTGGTATTGACTGAGCCTTCTCCATCGCCAGCACAATATCTAGCAGTGTTTGTCTAATGTTCGTTGTAGAATTGTCACTAGTCTGACGAGGCATCAAATGGTACTGATGCAAGACTTGCTCAGGGAATTTGCTTAAGATGATAGCACGCAGATGATTGCCCTTAACATCTTCACCTAATTTCTCCAGGACCCTTAGGTGCCTTTCAATTTCATCCAGTGTCCGTCTGCAGCTAGTTGCTGTATATTCAGCTCGTTCTAAATTGGCAAGTGCTGTGTAGTGTACATCAATCACGGTATCATTTGATCCATACCTAGATTTTAAGGCTTCTAAGGCGATGGTGTAGTTGTGATTGGTGATGGATAATCCGGCAACTGCTTCGAAAGCTTTCCCTTCCAGGCTGCTAATCAAATATGTCAGTTTATCAGCCTCTGACATGGCTTGGCTGTCTATATTAGATTGGAACCGGTCCCAAAATTCGAACCATTTAAGGCACTCTCCATCGAATTTTGGCAGTTCCAATTTAGGAAGCCGAACGCCTAACTGAACTTGGTGACCGCTATGTTGATTGCCAGTAAGGCTTTATGACTGAGCCACAGTCGCTTCCACCGAGGACTCCAAGATCGAAAGGAAATCCTCACTCTTAAGCTGCAGCTCCATAGTCTCCGTAACTACAACTAGCTGAGGGCTTGTTGAGGTGGTCGTATAGTGCCTCGTTTGCTCTTGTAAATGGTTTATTAAACCTTTTAATTTTGACACAGTGTTGGTCGCGGTACTGAGTGTCATCGCCCCTGATTCGTAATCATTTTGTGCTCGCTCCAGGTATCCTTCTAGTTTGTCCTTCCGCATTTGCAACAATTTGACGAGGCTCGCTTCCATCGTCCTACACACTACGCGTCCAACCTTGTATGCAATATCTTGTATCTTGTATGCTTGGGGTTGGTCTTACTCGCTATGAACTCTATTTCACCTGATTGTAGTTTAATTACAACACACCAGCACCTAAAAACGTCCAAAATGTATCACCTGGAACTTGTTTCACTATTTTGCAGGTTTATTTTTCATTTAAAAACTTTTCTTTACTCCGATAACAAAGCAAAACAATAACACAGTACCCTCGAAAAAACGGAACAATATCCATCGACTTATAGACCGAACCGGCAGAAACGGCGGCAATTGGACTTGAGTTCTCCTTCGAGTATGTATTCTATAGAGAAGGCATACGCGTCCCATCGTAAGAAACGGAAAGACTCCTATACGACTAGATTCTATACAACCGTCTCATTCACTCGTTGTATTGTAATCACCGGGCGAGTCTATGAAAAGTTCGTCGATGGACTCGACACAATGCTACCAACTGCAGCCCGTAGTGATGTCACGGAGAACACGAATTGCCGATATTATGCAGGTTGCTACAATTTGCTGTAAGAGGTTTTACACAACACCACTTATATCAGTAACATAATAACCTTGTAGTATTTTACAATATTACTGCTAATGCTAAAATAAAAATATCGTTAGGTGATAATTATTCCAATCTAAAATACCACTTATAGCTATCGAATTGATTAATACCGATTACTTTAGTGTAACACTAGACCATAGACCTTTATTTAAATGCACTATACACAAGACGACCATTCACGCCAACCTGCCGCAGTCCGAATGAAAGGTGAGTACATCCTACTCATTCTAACCTCAACAGGCTGCAACAAATCGCAAGGCCTGTACTTAACCTTACAACATACAAAACGAATTAATACATTTTGCAAAACGAATAAATATATTTTCCAACTTATTACATAAAATTCACTAGAAAAAATAAATGTAATCAGGTCTAACATTTCGTTATTTCTATATATGCCACTTATATTTAAAGTACAATGTATCTGCTAAGACAAAGAAATATTGTATCTTTGTTCAAGCTGTTTTGAGGGATTTTTGACAAAAATAAGTCATGCTTATTTCGCCTGTAAGTAACAAAATCCCAGCACGCTCCACCAAAATGTCGTCCCTCCTATACTATGTATGTGAAGTTCTCACGGCACATATATGTAACTCAGGTATATACTGACGACATAGGGTTCATAAAATACACATTTATCATCATGAGAGTGGAAAGATGAGTCGACCCGTTATTCTACTGATGATACTTGTATGTGTATACGGATAAGGTGAGGTCTGGCCTCTCTCGTGTGGCTGTGCCACTCACAATGCATTATTCGGTTTTACCGAGTGCCTTGCCATACTCTAATTCCCTCTTTCGTGGTTGCATTCCCACGTATGCTATAGAGGGACCTCATGAATATTATTTCCTTATGGCTATGCACCTCTAATATCTCATTTGGGCATCGGTCGACTTGCTCCGGTCTTGACAGGGTATACCCCTGGTGACTCTGTTCATGTTTGCTTGTTAGTCACTAAGCCGGATAGGGGGCCTATGGCCCCCCAGAGGTCTCCACCATCCCCATAACCTCGCCACGGTTGCTCCAGCTCAGTCGACCGTGCCAGTGTGTTTCCGGACACACTACCAATATATGGGAGCTCCAGGCTTCCCTGTCCAATTCTAAGTGTGTTGTGCACTGCATGATTGGACTACTAAAGTAATGGAAAGGATGTCATATTATTCATATTACAACAGTCCTCTCATCTTTCCACTGATCATGCAATTATAAGTCGACATAAAGATATGCAAAGTAAACACTCACCGGGGTCTTGCAGATGGACCTCCTAGGAGCTCGAGGCTCCTAACTTCCTGGTGCTTTTCCCTTTATTCACCCACCTTGCCAATGGTGAGTCCGGCCTCCATATTCGTTCCCGCCATCTTTATTGCACAGTACCAACTTAAAGGTTAGTCAAATCCAAGCATGGTGTTACCATACTACAAAATATAGTTTGACATTACTAATGGTTGATACATACCGATTGTTGTATGGCGAATCGCGCTGGGCGCGACAACATGGATGATTGTAAACCAGTGTCCACACCTATGCTTCCGGGGACTCAATTGGTGAAAGATAATGAGTGTTTAAATGATGATACATATAAGTACAGACAGCTAATTGGCATGCTGATGTATCTCTGTGTTTCGACTCGTCCTGATATCTCTTTCACCTGCAGTCAACTTAGCCAGTTTAACAACTGTTTTGGTAAATCTCATTGGCTTGCTGCTAAGCGTTTGTTAAGGTATTTGGCGGGCACAATTAATTACGGTTTATTTTATATAAAAAGTAAGGAATTGTTATTGAATGCATATACCGATGCTGACTGGGCCAATGACTGTCTTGATAGAAAATCATATACTGGTTACATCATTAAGTTTGGAAACAATACAGTAAATTGGGAATCCAGGAAGCAACGGTCAATTTCACTCAGTTCTTGTGAAGCTGAATACGTTGCTATAGCTGATGTATCTAAGGATTTATGTTTTATTAAACAGCTGATGTCAGAGATACTGCCAGAAACCAAAGTAAACGTAATTGTATACAATGATAATCAGAGTGCACTTAAACTTGTTGAAATGAAATGAAATGAAATGAAATGAATTTATTTCCAGCCAAAATAACACCACATCATAATTTCGTTCTTAATTAGAAAACACAATATATAAAAAGAAACTTAATAAATACCAGCTTAAACTAAAAATAACGTGTACGTAAAGAAGTCTGGTGGTGCTGCTATAGTGGCCGCAAGTGGACACCACTCAGCATATGCTCTGACATTAAACAATGCCACAGCGCTGGTCTTCCGTGGAGCCCAGGGCTGTAAGGTAGTTCTGAACAGCAAAAAGTGGAAAACGTGGTACTAAAACCTACATTTAGGGATTAAAATGATGAATCAACGTTTACATATCCAGTATATACCTACATTAATTTTATTTAAGAATATAATATTGAATTACTTATAAGAAGAGTTAGGAGTAGGTTTGTACGTGGCAAGTTGCATGCATATTAAGTACTACGCGTATTTAGGAAACTGACTATATAACAGAATATTGGATAATAATTATATGGGATAAATTATGAGGATTTTCGAGACTAACGTGACGCTATACAGCTATATACGACTAACAAAAAAAATATATATATATATATATATATGAAATAGTTAACGACACGGGCTAGGAGAGTTGTAGGGTAAATAGATATTTTTTGAAGTGGAGCTTAAAAGTGCCTACAGTTAACGAATTACGAATAGGCGGAGGGATGTTGTTCCAGCATTTCGTGGCTGAGTAGCGAAAACTGCCACGAAATGCTGCCGATTTACCGTGTCTTGGGCATACAAGACGGATCGCACCTCTGGTCGGCCGGGCAGTGAAGGTCAGCTTCTCGTATAGATACTGAGGCTGACGATCGTACACTACACCGAAAAGCAGAGTGGCAAAATGAAGAGAACGACGGGCCTCCATTTTTAACATCCCGCCTTGGTTAAGATAGGGTGTGACGTGAGTGCGTGGTGGGATAGGGAAACAGAAACGGGCACAGGCATTCTGGATCCGTTGAATAAGCGTTCTTGAGCGAGCTAGAAGGCATCCGTTAATTACCGTTGACAAAAAGGAAATGTGTCATAAACGCACTAAACATATAGATGTTCGATATCACTTTATTAAAGATTTGGTTGAAAAAGGATTCATGGCAGTTAAGTATTTATGCTCAGAAAATATGATTGCGGATGCTTTAACTAAAGTGTTAAATAGTAAGAAAAATTGCTCGTTCATGGATGCAATGTGTTTAAAGCCTTGTTAAATTTGAGTAAATTTTTGAGCATACTATGTTTGTATTATAGTCATATTTTGAATGTGAATGTAGAGACTTGCCTTTGTGTAAATGTAGAGTCTCATTTCAATGAAATATAGAGTCACATTTCTATGAAATGTAGAGTCATATTTGAATGATTATAAAGCCATGTTTGGTTGATATGTAGAGTCACATTTAAATTAACTGTAGAGTTATTGTGCATATGTTAGCATGGTTTTAGCATGAGATTGTAATGCATAAGGGGAAGTATTAAGAATGATAGTGAATGGTCTATGCATTACTGTGTTCATGAATGGTTGTTTGCTTTTGCGCATGACAACACCTAAGCTGTTAATGCTTTATCTCCTTTCCTTTCTGCACCAGCCCGTGGTCGTGGATAGATGTCTCTTCTAATATAAGTTATAATAGCCTGTGCGTATCCTAGTAATCTTTCTTAATAACTAGATGCCTAATACTTGTAACCACTCGTGTGTCACATAATATAACGTGAAGATATATATGCTGTTTCCTTTCTTCGTTCCACGCTGCTCTCAATAGTAGGCACCACGTGCAACTCTGCAGCTGCATACAATAGCAGCTCTATTAATATTTTTACTTAATGTGTACTTAATTCTATTGGTACCTAGCTTACAAATTACATATTTTTGGCACTTACAAATCTGATATTTTTATGATTTTAATTACTTATTAAGCATTGCATGCATTTCTAAGTAGTTATATTTACTTTCTTTGTATTATTCTGAAAGTATGACTTTTATATGAACCAAGGTTTACCTACTATTGGTTAGGCTATAGGTACGCATACCCATGCAAATCCTGATATAAGTAGGTATAGGTACCTATTGGGATGTGTATGGTATAGTTATCTGCAAAAGTATCTACTCTTCCTAATTCAAACGTAGTAGCGCAAGTACTACTTTCCTATATAAAGCTTAAAATAAAACGAATTGGATTACATACCGAAATAGAAGTGATTCTCTCCAATACACCTTGATATCGCGTGTGTAATATGTCGTACACAGGTACATTGTACGCCAAACAAGCCCTACATATGAGCCATTCCGGCATATTGCTGATTAAAAACCAAATATTTTTCTTTTGAATTCTGCGTTACGCTCAGAGCAAGGCAATACTTCCAACTGCCGTTCTCGAATCGAATAGGAAAACGACCCCCGCATTAGCGCCCGCATGCTTGCCTCGCCCGCATGTTTTGCTGCATCCTTATCTCTCACATATCTCTTATCGCATTCATTTATTGCTGTCTCGCTTTAGCATGCGGGCGTTATCGACTGTGACAGCTATTCCCCTTCGGTTATTGTCGGTCTGCGTCGGAAATACGAATGTGTTACCGCTGTACGTATATAGAGGTGCTACAACGCGAAATACAAAAAAAAAACGACAACACGTAAGTGTATGAATTATAATGAACATAGTTTTTCTTTTTCAAAACTTGGATGATATAAACAAATCATTTAGGTACTCTGCACCAATTTTAAGTGTCTCTTGGCTAAAGCCAAGAGACACTTAAAATTGGTGGCATAAATGGTTGACTGGTGGAGAATGCCATTTGGCATAAGTCCGCCATTTGTACAGTATTTTGGTTTGTGTAATAAAGTTAAAATAAATAAAATCAAACAAATTAATCATCAAAATAATCAAAATTTGTTTTTACAGCTTTGTATTGATTTCACTATGGTATTGCACATTATTCAAGACCAAGTATATATTCAGGCTCTGAAGAAGCTTCTGTGTCCGAAGTTTTCAAGTCATTGACAAATTCATCGGAAAAATAAAAAATATCTGATTGAGATTCAATTGATTGTCTATTATTGACATTCTTCGGGCTTTCCGATATTATTGTGTTCGACGCGTTACAGTTGCTTGCATCTATTGCCTTTATTAACTTAGATATAGTTGGTCTGGAGATCCCAGTGGCCTTGGCGACGCGTTCTTGGACTTTATTAAAATATCCATTTTCACATTTTATAAATTTATCCCTTTCAATAGTTATATAACCATACACATTGCATATTATTTCACGTGCCTGCCTTTTTATCGTGTTTTCATGAATTTTCTTTTGCTGTAGAGCTTCGCCAGGTGAAATAATATTATTATCGCGTTTTCCTGTGTTTTCTTCACATTGGGAAGAATTAAGTCTATCCCTCTCATTAAGCAGGTTTTTTAAAGTACCTCTAGAAACACCAGTGGCGTCAACAACCCTTTGTTGCACTTTGTTGAAGTATCCACAGTAAGCTCGCTTGAATGTCAACGCTTCTGTTACAAAATAACGATAGACTTTGCATACAATAACACGCGACTCTGGAGTTATAGGTATGCCTTTTCCCAATGTTGGCTTCATTCTGCAAAAAGCAAATGTTATTGTGAGAGACTTTTTTTTATACTTAGATGCCGATGCTGGCAAATAAACATACGGCTTGCCTGGTAGAAAGCAGATAATAAGCTATCATCGCCATCATGATTATATTTATCCTATACTATTAAACGAGCAATAATTGTATATTGTACTATTTAATAAAATTGGTTAACTAAACTTGTATTTAAATTACTAGCATTCTGTCTACATAAACATTATATAGAAGTAATGTTTGTGAGTTTGTATGTGTATGCGAATATGTATTTGTATGTAATTTTTCTAAATAAGGAACCAAATTTAAATAGTTTCCTAGTAAAAAGTGAAGTATCACTATCTCTAGGTCGTAATATTCGTGGTGCCTCGAGCGATAGTGGCACTCCTATTAATTTCAACTCTTTTTTGCCAGATTATATATATTTGCAACCACGTTCTCGGAAACGGCTCTAACAATTTCAATGAGATTTAGGGTATTGGGGTTTACGGGGGCGAGAAATCGATCTAACTGGGTATAAGCTAAGTAAATAAGGCTAAGCTAGTATTACATACATTGAAATTGGCATGATAATCTTGGATGGCGTGTTGTTTTATAATTAGTATTAATGATTTCGTTTACTGAAATTAATTTGTATTATTAGTTTCTTTTTGTATTTTTATTTTTAACATGTAGACTAGTACCTTATTTTCATGAATACTCAGTTTGATATTCTTAAAGTAAACGCAAGATAGCAAACAACCAATTCCCGAAATACGAGAAACAGGTCCCTAAATTAAATTAAATTTTAAAAAATGACGTACGTATGAAATAGGATGATGTGAAGTATATAATGTACAAGTCAGTCAGCTCCTACTTCCATGAGATTCTAGCTCCAATGCGGCCAACTGATTGCAAGATAATATCTTGACAATGGTGGGTGACATAGTAAGGTAGGTATATAAAGGACAGCAGCGGCTAGATTAACGGCCGTATTCATAAACGTACTACAAGCCTGTTTTAACTAAAATGGCGTTAAAATTCGTTTGTCCTTATCTGTCACTTTGACATTTGTGTTCGTAAGAAAGGGACAAAGCACATTTTATTTAGCAGGGGCATTTTAAGTTTTATGAATAAGGCGGTAAGTATTTAATTTCTGGCTGAAAAGGATTTCAAATTATAAATTTGTGTCTTGAAAATGTATCCAGTTACTTAGTCTATAGGAACTAGCTACTAGAAAAACAGGTACGAGTATAATCAACCCAAGTAATACCGATGTTTATACAGGGTGAAACCTACGTCGTAAACAGTAATTTTTCTATCGCAGTATTTTAAAGCAACTCTAGAAGCAAACAATTAAACTTTATTGATAATAATTTTAAATAGTTAAAACACCAACCTTATGGTCACCCTATTCGACAAGACTTGAGGGGCTACAGCGAAACGAAAACGAAGTTCGTTCGTTTATCTCCGTCTCTGTTGCTCGAATAAGCAAGTGGGACATAGAGGGAGACACACGAACGAAGCGTTTCGCGGTCTGTAGCTTAAAGTGACAGTTTAACGTAACAATTAGGGGGTTATTAGGGTGATTATGACTCAGTTTTTTTTAAATTAACGAATTAAGAAAACGTTTACAGATTTTGCCTGTTGTCACGTCCAGATGTTTAAACTAAAGTTAAACAGTAAGAAACACATATTTCTGTTCACGACAGGATTCACCGTGTATAGTAATATTAATGATATAAGATATAAACTTAAAAAGTACATATTTTTCTGAATCATAACTCAATCGGACACATTCTAAGTAAAGCAATAAAAGCGATAAATAAACGAAGATAAAAAAACCTAGGTTAACCTTAAAATACCTAGGTTATGGCCACTCTCTATAGATATTAACCTATCGATGTGGCTTGACCCTTCGATGTTTCACTTTCAATGAGTACTTAAACCATCCAATACCCTAATCTTAAACCTGCAGATAGCCAAATAATACCTATATCGATCTTATGCTATAAAATATCGTCGTGTAATGAATGATTCATCCAAATCTTTCTTGTATTTTTGTTTATATACTATTCCACACAACACTGACATGACACTAGTAACTGTGTTGCCAGCATGGCCATAGAGTATAATGAATAATGAGCATGGCTATCACGAGACAGCGCGCGAGCTCTCTCAATTTTCTCGCACTATCGGTCTCTCTCTTATTAGAAAACTAAGAAATTAGAGACATATAGTGCGAGAAAAATCGAGAGAGCCCGCGCCGTCTTGTGATAGCCGTGCAGATTTAAAAATGCTGTGCATCATTTCAATTACTTTTACAAACTGCTTTTTCTCTATTGATTTATATTGTTTGTCCTGTTTTGTTTTGATTACATTTGGACGAGTATTATGTGAAGATTTTTTGTAAGGAAAACAATTCCAAAAACTGCATTTTTTGTTTTATTACTACTGGAAACTTAGGGTTACCATTCGACATCAATGGTTTCTTCCAGGATGGCGCCATACTGGAGCAATGATTGCTCCATTTTGAGCAATATTCGAATTGCTTGAAATGGCCGTGACGTCAAAATTACCCCGAATTTCCGGCAATTCGGCAATTTTTATCGCCCGTGTAAAAGAACCTTTAAATTTATACAACGGCAACCCTAAATACATTGGGGCTACCACCACTGATTTTGTGATTTTTACCCATTTTTGAGTTACCCATATTAGGTTTGAAACGTAGGATACTTTTATTTAATGAAAGCTTTAATTGTATTTTGAGAATTTATAAAATAACAAGGCATATTTTTGAATGAACGTCGATTTTAATTCGTTGAAGTAAAAATACAAAATGTGTTCTCAGAAAAATATTTGTAGCTAAATTTTTATTTCGATTACAATATAAATTTATAACAATGTTTTAATGACATTTAGTTTTTAAATAAATTTTTAAAATAGTTTCATTTTATATTCGGTAGTTAACAATTATGTTACTGAGAACACTGATGATGTGTTTCTTTTGTTTGAGTGTGTGACGTCTCCGCCATTGGAACTCATTTAACACGTTCCCTGTGCAGCGGGAAATTCAAAATTTACTCCTACGTGCAAATTTTTTTTCGTATCTTTTTGGTATTGATATAAAATACCCACATTATGAGCAATGAAATCATTCTGGAAACCCATTTTCCCATTTTCTAATTTTTTCACAGTGTAGCACATGTGTTACACGCACGTACGAGCTCCTTGCCTCGTGCTATACATGTGATTCACACACGTACTAGTTCTTGGTTGCATGATGCATATATGTAGCACGCACGTTGACAGCTGTTTTGACAAGTATCTTAATCGGTTATCTGTGGAGTTTATGACGTAAAAAGTTATAAAAAGTTTGTAAATATCGTTTCGTGCTTCCAATGTGTCTAGTATTTGAGTGTTAAGTTGTTAAGTGTTTGAAAAACTATTTATTTATCATGAAACGCTCAAAACCTCGAGGTAAACCGATTTCTCAGTATAAACCGGAAGAAATATGGGCAATTTTAGAAGAAAGTGACGGCGAGGATCAGATAATGGAAGAGTTGGATGATTCAGACATATCCGGTGAGTTTTCACCACCTCATGGTACGGAGATAGCTTAAGAGAATTTGTCAATAACAATTTTTTTTAAGAACCTGCCGCATATACTGAAGTTACCGACTCGGTTGTTTTTGAACAATCTAGAATGTCATCACCTGAACCAGGTTTGCCGCCACTATTCGAATTCGAGGACCCAGTGTTGCCAATGCGAAGAACAGTGCCAGTGTTTCAACAGTCTACGGTGTTCCCACAGCTAAGCGATGCGTTAGACAGTCAGCAGTGTTGCCAACTCGAGGGGTTGAAGAAAGTGCTATACGGCGGTCCACACTTGAACTAAGGGGTCAAGCGCGAAGAACATTGCGAGCGGTTCGACAGTCTGCGGCGTTGCCACAGCCAAGCAATGCGTTAGGGACCCCCAATTAATCCCAATAAAAAAATGTCTATGCTGATAGGCTATGAAATTATTATCACTTGACTTCTGGGCATTGAAAATGCCTTGCCTTCGGTTGATGCAATCACTCGATCTAATATTATATTATAAATATTATGATTATGGTGTATGTTTTCGACAATATTGATTTGATTATTGATTTTTTAAAATAATATTTGACAGAAATGCGAGCCAAACATTTTTTTTATAAAAACTACTAAGTGTAAATTGTATTTTATTTTGACGGTCCAACCTGGCAACATTACTTAAAATCTCCTCCGGTCACTCGTGCTTCTTGTTATACATCTCTATATTACATTACTCTTTGTATACATCTCATTGGCTATACGTGCAAGCAAATAGTATTGGTCTAGCTCATACGTGCAAATTTTGATCAAGCGTTAAGTTTATACGGGGTCGTGCGGCACATATGAAGCACTCACGTATCGTTGATACCTCGAAGTGTAACATATATGTCGCATGCACATTGCACAGGGAACGTGTTAAGCCGAGAACTGAAATAGGTTATACCTTTCGTATATCGGCCAAAATCTTTACAATCTTCCTTTCTATACTTGTAATATTTAGTCATATTCCGTGCACAAACATTCTGTCCGATGGCAGACAGAGACACAGATGAGTTAAACATCGACAATGTCATAAAAAAATTACTAAAAGGTAATGTTGATATACCAGGAAATAAATTAAGCCGTCAGTGTTTTTCGTAAATACAGTGATAAATAAACAAATTATGTGAAATTGTTTAACGGACTGTGTGTGAAAGTGCAGTGTATTGTGTGTTATTTGGTTAAAATGGTCCGGTGTATATTTGGTTATTGTTTTCAGTCCGAGGCGAGAAGCCTGGGATGAATGTACAGTTAACGGAAATCGAGATCAAAGGGCTATGTTTAAAATCGCGGGAAATATTCTTGTCACAGCCCATATTACTTGAATTGGAAGCTCCTTTAAAAATATGCGGTGAGTACTGAGTAAAGCGTTTTTCATAATCAAAACCGAGTATTGTTAGCAATCGAGTTTCAACTGTGCTTTCCCAATGGCTGTTTAAAGATAATCTTTAGACGCTAGTCAGGGTTTCACCGAGAAAACAACTAACTTTTTACTGTATACTTAAGTGAAAATTTGTGGGTACTTATGTCTCTTAAATCAGAAGTCTGTTACAGGATGTGAATTATTGACTTCATTCTGGTGAAAGCGTACAGAATTCGTAATATTGAATCACTTTTCTGTCATTGAAAGAAATTAGCAAGATTTCATGGCTAAAATGATTGTTTAGGTATATGTTTTCATGAAAACATTCTTACATTTCAGTAAATTGTTGTAAAATTTATTGGTGAATACATATTTATCTCTGTTAAATATATTATATTTAAAGACTGTATACCTATTTATTTTTATGATTATGAAATTATGATACTTCCTTCCTACTCATATTTCCTTGTTGTCAAAACTGATATTTTGCATGTTGACAACTTGTGATTATTAATCTTAATATTCTTTTCAATGTAAAATATGATATAATTGTATTCGTAAACTAATTTTGTATTCTCACTGCCAGTGTTTGCAACATTAAAAATTGAATGGCTTATTTTTAACATCACCTAAAAGTCATTAAGTACTCCAGGCAAAATACGGTTTTGAAAAACATTAATTTATAATAGCGTTTTTTTTGTTGATTTCATTTGAAAATGTTATTCTAAGATGATATATTCAAGAATCCGACAAACTTTCCACCCGGAAGTAATTATGTAGATTTCAATGAAGCATGCATTGTCTTTTTTTATACGATTTATCTTGAATATTACAGAGCAAATGTAAATAAACCAAAATAAAGACAAAAATATTTATTAATATTTTTTCTGACTTTTCAGAAGTTAGTTAATTTATCATTTTTTTGATGTCTGAAATTTTGTCGGATTTTGTCGCTGGGTAACTATTTAATTGATAATATATCCGTTACACATAAAAAGTAAGCTATTATAAATTATTTCCAAAATTGACATTTTTTCCATACGAGTTGTCAGTTCATTTACTGGACTAAAGTCATTCATTACTAAACATGTGTATCTCTTCGTGCAAAAATGCCATTGTGACAGAAATTCTCCAATGCTGTTTGTGATCATGACCATATTAAGGCTGCAGTACTGAGTTACAAGGTTATTGCACACTATTGTCCATTCTAAACGAGAAACTCTCAACAGGTGACATCCATGGTCAGTACTACGACCTGCTCCGGCTGTTTGAGTACGGAGGCTTCCCGCCAGAGTCCAACTACCTGTTCCTGGGAGACTATGTGGACCGCGGGAAGCAGTCGCTGGAGACCATCTGCCTCCTGCTAGCATACAAGATCAAATATCCAGAGAAAATTTTCTTATTACGAGGGAACCATGAGTGTGCCAGCATTAATAGGATTTATGGGTAAGTGTAACTTTCATTTTGCATTATGATTTTAGTTCCTATACAGATTGGGTAAAATTGGCCTAAAAACAATGTATTTTAATCGGTTTATTCTATTTAAGAAGCTTATTCAACTTAATCCCTTCCTTTGAAAATTAAGACAGGTGTGGCCAAAATTTGATTACTTGTTCATTGTGCCTGCATTAATGCTACTTTAAAGTATCCACTTTCATCATCATCATATCAGCCGAGCGACATCCACTACTGGACATAACCCTTCCCCAAAGAGGACCAACCAACTTAACCACTTTATACTTGTACAGTACAATATTAGTACCAGACTAGTGTGCTTCCAACGTCTGAACACACTAACGTCTTGACAATTGTCTTGGAATGACTTAAGTCTTACAAAAATCTTACACGCAATAAGGACAATTGTCAAGACGTTAGTGAGTACAGATGTTTTAAGCACACCAGTCTGGTACTAATATTCTGAGTAGCTCATCTTGATGTTGTCGGCATATTTGATAAAGTGAAAATATTAAAAGTCTATGTGTTGCTTCCTGGTTATAATAAACTGTACGTCTAGCCTAAATACTAGGCTGGTTGGTTGGAATGGTGATTTAAATTTATAACATATGTATATCATTTGATATAATAATTACTTCAACCTGTATAAATTGACAGATATCCAATTCCTAAGCTTAAGGCACTGGTCCCACCGCCGGCTAGTAAGCTACAAAAGTTGGGCGAATAGCATTACATTGCGGATATGTAAAGGTCGATTGATCACACTGTGCCTGGTCAGCACGCAATGAACCGTTACTCGCCCAATGTTTCTAGCTTACTAGCCGGCGGTGGGACCAGTGCCTAATACACCTGGGTAAATTTAAATACATTCTTCGTCCTTGGTTGGATTTTTCATGAACACATAATAACTGCGCGCATTGACTGAAGTAGTCGTAGTTGTCGAATATAGCTTGTACCTAATGTGTTCGTTTTATTTATCCTTTCCTGAATCAATAGTCCATATATGTTATATGTTTAGGTATAAGTTCAATATAATAATATATAAAGTTCAATATAATAATAGATAAAAGTTCAATATGATAATGGTTATAGGGCGTTGCTGGGGCTGCCCCGCTTCTGCAGCGCATCACAAATGTTCGCGGAGGCGCGCACGGACGGCTTTCACGCCATACTGCGCAAGAGAGCGGCCTCACTCGTGCACTGAATGCGGGCCAGCGCCAACAACATCCTAAAGATGTTTGCAGATAAGCCCGACTCCCCATTATATGTACACATCAACCAATGAATGGTAAGGGGACACTGTACAGCGTAGTTTAATTAGATTCTAGATTTAAAATATGTAATTTGTGTACCTTCTAATAATAGACATATAAGGATGTAATACTAACAACTTGGATCTCAGTTATCTGAATAAAGAATTTATATTATTATTATTATAAGTCTGCTGTCTTATTGGAACCTGTTTCAATAATCAGCTCCATCTATTGTAGTGCCCTTGCAGGGCGTTACATGAATACCTTGTTAATTTACCTACCATTTATTTTTTGTAATGTGATACGCAATAAATAAATTGATTGATTGATTGTGTTAATATTTGCACGCCTATAGACAGGCTGTATAAATGAGACTAATCAATACGTACATCGGTGTAAACTGTATTCTTAGCAAATAAACTATTTGAATGTCTAGTTTCTTATTGTATAACTTCCTTGTCCACAGATTCTACGACGAGTGCAAACGGAGGTATAACATCAAGCTATGGAAAACATTCACAGACTGCTTTAACTGCTTACCCGTCGCGGCGATAGGTATGTACCTATATTATGCATATGTGGACATTATCAGACACCGCGCATCGATTTACTGCAAACTGTTATTTCCTAGTAGATGCCCGTAGAACTAGTTAAGAGTCCGCAGTAAGCTCGATTCCCCATACAAACGTAGTTACGCTCTCATTTTAAAACTAAGTGTCGGATTGTAACGAAACTTTGCATGTACAATGACATGAGGTATATCTATGTCTGTAATTAGTTTATGTAGCTTCAGATACCATAGTAAAAAAATACGGCGAATTTAAGTTTTTCATATAAAACTTGTTTTTGCTGTATTTAGTTTGTTTTATAAACTGGAACCATATAAACTAATTACAGTCATAGATATACCTCATGTCATTGTATATGCAAAGTTTCGTTACAATCCAATACGTAGTTTTAAAATGAGAGCGTAACTACGTTTGTATGGGAAGGTGAAATTCGGCCGAGCTTACTGCGGACTCTTAACGCGAGTTAAACCTTGTTTGCGGCTTATTACACTAATAGAGCATTAAAAATGTGTAGATGTAAAGATTTCAAAATTTCAACTTCTTAAGGGTTGATTTTTCGGCATACAAATTATCGCATGTCCTCTAAGACTCAAATGTAAATCAACGGAGATACGTAGAGTTACACTTTGGCAATTAGTAAATGATTAGCAATGTCTTAAAGAAAGATATGTCGTCTCGCATGTCTAAAAGCGATTAAAATGCCTGTTAAGTGGTTTATATAATAAATAATAAATAAATATTAGGGGACAATCTTACACAGATCGATCTAGTCCCAAACTAAGCAAAGCTTGTACTATGGGTACTAGACGACGATAAACATACTTATATAGATAAATAAATACTTAAATACATAGAAAACATCCATGACTCAGGAACAAATATTCGTGCTCATCACACAAATAAATGCCCTTACCGGGATTCGAACCCGGGACCTCTTGCTTCGTAGGCAGGGTCACTACCAACTAGGCTAAAGCGGTCGTCAAAAAATCGGTTTAAATCGTAATATGCCTAATCACTTTACGACTGAACCAATGTCACGTCTTAAGGACTAATTTATATATAAGCGCCCACGTGCCGTGTTAACAAATAAACATCGAACGGTGTAATAAGAAATTGCGTCGAAATTTTATCTCACAAAATCCTCTAATTGTCGTCCAAAAATAACGAGTCAGCGATTTACATTTACCTACATAGCCAGATTAGCAAGTTTATGCAAATTAGGGGTGAGGGGCGGGTCGGTCGCGATCTCAGTTTCACTGTCTGACGGTACAATAGGTAAGGAAATCTCAACATATTTCGACGTGACCGTGACACACGCGGACAATGATAGGCACTGATCTGAATAAGTTGATAAAATTGAAAACTTAAATAAGGAAAACTAGCAGTCCCTAGACAGAGTCAGATGGAGGGAGCTACACCGACACGAGTCTAACTTTAAATTTATGATGATGAAGGAAATGCGAATTTGAACTTTTTTGCCTTCTTGGTTTCCATCCAAAAAACAGCCTTTAGGTTGTAAATGAAACCACTTTCAGGCTGGGAGACAGACTTGGCGAAACTATATATGTCTTCCCTTTTGCTATTTTGAGTACGGACTCCTAAAGGGGTATAGCCCTGTATGTATGAGGTATCGGCCCCAGACGCGAAATTGGTTGCTGTTATGCCGATTTATTTGCCACCATCCACCAAATATGAGCCCTTAAATGCTACAAGTTTCCGAGAAAAAAGAAAACAAGGAAATTGGTCTTTATTTTATTTTATCCAAACTACCGAACCGATTTTTTGTGAGTTACACACATTGTGTATTATGTAGTTAATGTTTTTTAAATAATGAAATTTTCACTTTGAATATATATTTTTTTATATCGTAAGTTTGTTTTATTTTTTCTGTTTTGATCCCAGTAAATGGTTCTGAAAAAAATATATGATATAGTATATTAGTTGCTTTATAAAATTGGTGAATGTCGCTATCTTGAAAGTAATGTGTATAAGTTACAAATAATTCGGTTCGCGGTAGTTTAGATAAAATAAAATAAAAAGCATTTTTTTTTATCGGAAACTTGCAGCATTTTAGGCTTCATATTTGGAAATATCATCTTACATCTGGGCAAATAAATCGCCAAAACAGCAACCAATTTGGCGTCTGGGGCTGATGCCCCATACAGGGCCCTTTTAAAGTTAAATTGAATTTCAGCGCTAAACTGGATTTAGTGTTCAGGGCCATTAGGTTATTCAGCTAATTGTATTGCATAGCAAATATTTGGGAGGAAAAAACTCTAGAGACACATACTACACTAGACAGACACTACAGACTCTCATTCCATTAGGCTAATAAGACTAGGTATGTCTAGATATGGCAAAAACGGTGAACTATAAATAGCGCACTTACATGATCATATTACAAGTCAAGACCATAAAACTAAAAATTTATTAAAATTATAAGAAGTAGGTATTGTTGCTGTATTTACTTTTTACTTCCTGTGTCAAATCAAAGACTACAATGTGTCAAATATACTTCTTAAATATTTCTTTAGGTACATCTAAACTAACTCTTTAGTAAGTTGGTAGGTACATATAGTCTAAGTAATATTGGACTTATATAATTACATAGTGCCTACGGTGGATTAGTGCATTTAAACCAACTTTCGACATCACATTCCGCAATGTGCTGACTAATAAATTAAAAACAAAAATAATCTGATCTGGGATGAAGAAGTGGCGAATAAAAACAGAGATTGAGAATGATCTACATTATATCATTCCGTTTTTAGCGTGGACTCGGTACAAACTTCATTTTGTAGCGGTATTTTCGGTTTTCATGGTTGTAGGTATTTTAAGGGTCCGTAATATCCGAAAAATCCGAATCCAGGAGCCTGTCAGATCCGAATCTGAAATTTGGCGGATATCCGGATATTTTGGATTGCAAACCCTAATTACGCCTGTACATCTCCAAACATTTCGCCGAATCATCCTTGCGTTGTTGTTTTTGCTCGTCTGTCAACAGACGCGGCACCCAACGAGCACAAAGCTTGTTCATTTCTAAATGTTGGTGCAAAATATTGAAAACACGTTCTTTTGAACGTCTGCTATTTCCAGCAATTTCACACGACGATCATCCAATACAATTTTTTTAATTTTATTGATCATTTCTGGAGTCGATACCTCATTGGGCCGTCCGCTGCGGGGAGCATCTGTACAGCTCTGTCGACCGCGTCTGAAGTCCATAACCGAAATATGAATATTTAGGTCGAACTTTATTATTACATGCTCGCGAATGGTGCCGACGACCTTGCGAAGGAAGCTTTCATGTACATAAGAGTAATTATTAGAATATGACCCAATAACTAAAATAGTTGCGTGAATCAGGATTAATATAATTATACTAGTAGACTGAATTTTCTCCTGGCCTGGTTTTAAATACTGGCTACGAGGCAGAAGATACCAGCCTTTTCTGCCAGATCGCTGGGTGATGAATTTTCTAAAGTTTTTATTCTAGATATTTAGTCTGAGTTTAGTTTAGTTTATTTCATTTCATTGAACATATTTCACATGATACAGTATATTAGATATACATTATAATTACTTATCGTAAAGCGATCGACGAGGTATGCAATAATAATGAAAAATTAAAATTTATATAATAAGGTATATACAATTAATGTATAAAACTACAATTCAAATGAAATCAATATAAAATAAAATGTCAGGTCAAATACAATTCATGCAATATACAATAATCTGTCAGATTATTCCTGTGTATAATCAAATCACAATGTAAAGAGAAGTATATGTCAATAATCTACAGTAGTAAATACGATAGAAATAAGGTACCAAATAGTACCAATCAAATAATATAAGAAATCTAATATTTATAAAACAATGTCAATCAAATCCAAATACTAATGGATAACTGATACAAAAAAAAAACTATTGAAAATAATCTATTGTTGTACAATTTCAGTATATTCATTGACTGAGTAAAATGACTTTCAATAAAAGGTTCTTCAAATTACGCTTACACGTTTCAGAATAACAGTCATGGGATTCTACCCTTTCTTGGTTCTCGGTGAAGTCGTAGTCTAACCGATCGCGACCTGTCAGATGTCATCAAATATACTTTTTTGTCAACTGTCTTTCCTCCAGCACTAAACAATGTTCTCCTTCTATTCCAGTGGACGAGAAGATCTTCTGTTGCCATGGCGGTCTGTCCCCGGACCTGCAGGCCATGGAACAGATCCGGCGGATCATGCGGCCGACGGACGTGCCGGACCAGGGGCTGCTCTGCGACCTGTTGTGGTCCGACCCGGACAAGGACACCACCGGCTGGGGCGAGAACGACCGCGGCGTCAGCTTTACATTCGGCACAGAGGTACGTTAGCTTCCGATTCCAACATCATTTTACATTACCACGCATAATACAGCAGCCGGGCTTACTACTGGGCCTTGTAACTGGCATTTTTACGATTTGTCCAAAATGGCAAAGATGCCCTGGGAATACAGGACAGGATAGTTTTTATCACGGAAATAATAGCCGTCAGCGGTGATGAGACCCGTGGGAAGCTTAATAACATTTGCTATTATAACACTATATTAATCCATTGAGGCAATTATCGTGTATACGCGGACGAAGTCGCTCGCAAAAGCCATTAAATGTGTGGGGAATTTCGTTTAAAGTCGTCGTAGAATCGTTTTACCGCTGGGTTTGTTACGAGGGCCAATCAACTATTTTTCGTTGCTCGTTGCCATGGTTACGTGTCCTGGGCCACTCTGTAAAACTATGAGTTTATTTCATTTTCATTTATTTACTCGTATTCATAAAAACAATATAAATTGTGTCTGAATTATTACAACTTATCCTACATTTAATATTAATAATAAACACATTAATTAATTTAACATACTACAATTGATTAAGTACCACACACAATTTTTAAAACAACAGGAAAAAAAATAAAAAAAAATATATGTATATTAAATAAATAATCCTACATTTAAACAATACTATGTCTACATTGCAATGTCAAACAAAGTCAATATATTAAAAATACTATACATCATCATATCAGCCGAAAGACGTCCACTGCTGGACATAGGCCTCCCCCAAAGAGTGCCAAAGTGACCGGTCCTGCGCCACCCGCATCCAGCAAAATACTATACATTACAATGTTAATACAAATAGCCAGTGTCATTGTTCAATAAATATTCATCTACTGAGTAGAAACAATTATGGGATTTAAATCCACTAAACACATGTTTTTGAAATATTGGTAAACCCATTCCATGGTGGGGCATCTCCTAAGGATGCCAGGAGTACAATACTTAGTATTTTTTCTTTCTTAGAAACTCTGTGACTATTATCTCCTGGCTCACCTGGACAGAAAAACAACAACAAAACGTTGATTGACCCACGAAACATATGCGACCTTGACGCCCGGTTTTGTGACGACCCATAACTATCCGTTTCGCTCATAAATAAACGAAAACGCCCGTACGTGTGTGTGTACAGGTGGTGGGCAAGTTCCTGTCGAAGCACAAGTTCGACCTGATCTGCCGCGCGCACCAGGTCGTGGAAGACGGCTACGAGTTCTTCGCCAAGGGGCAGCTCGTCACGCTCTTCTCCGCGCCCAACTACTGCGGCGAGTTCAACAACGCCGGTCGGTACCTTCTTATTTCTTTACGTCACACCTGCCCATAAAGTAGCTATTAACCACACGTTGGGCGTGCGGAAAATCGCGCTTCCTGGCCGCGTAGAGACGTAAAATTTGTACTTACCACGGGGGTAAAGAAAGCCTCAGGTCGCATATTTATCGCCCTTGCCTTCAGCTCGGGCGTCAAATGCCTGTGATCTGAGACAATCTTTGTTTTACCGCCCTAGGTAAATAATGTACTATTTCGATATAGCCGAATACAAGACTGTTTCGAAACTTTAATTTTTGGTACAAGCTTTATAGTGCGGCGGTGGCGAACACGCATACGGCCTGCCTAATGGTAAGCCGACACCGTCGCCTGCGGACGCTAGCGACACCAGATGAATCAGAAGCGCCCTGCCGAACCTTTATTGATTTGAGGATACATTGTGTTGACAGCTAGAGACAAATGCAGGTCCCGCACTCAACACCTTCCTCGCCAAGCAGACCTCTCCTCTCACTCTAAAATATCTATTATCTCCCTTCTTGCACTATTTACTAATGAAAAATTTAATTAAAACCCTCTTTGGCATTTGATTGTGAACTGTTAGAATAAGCATTTTTTTGTGTCACATATTTTAATTATGTAATTTCTATTCGAACAATTTATGTATTTAGAGGTATTACGTTTTTTTACCTACCGTTCTTTGGGGGAGGCCTATGTCCAGCAGTGGACGTCCTGCATCTGATAAGATAATGATAACCTGTAAATCCGCACTGTGTCATATTAACATTACTCTCCTCACATTCCAGGTGCGCTAATGTCCGTGGACGAGACGCTGATGTGCTCGTTCCAGATCCTGAAGCCCGCAGACAAGCGCAAGCTGTACTCGGGGCTCAACATGGGCCGCCCCAACACACCGCCGCGCGCGCAGCCCAAGAACAAGAAGAAGTGAGTACACACAGACATACAAACAGAAACAGGCCACAGGCAACCAACCTACTGGGGTAGGTAGCGCCGAGTAAGCAAAGAGCTCTTCTAGATACACTGTGAACAAATGTAGATTCGCCGCGAAGTGAAAAAAATATCAAATCTGCTATTAGAGTGGGATTGCAGGTGTCAGTTTTGCCATACAAGGGTGGGTTGCACCAAAACGTCTGTAATCGTAAACGGTGTCCGTTAAACTCTGAATGTTCGGAAAATTGGACAAGTTTCTATGGAGTGACAGCTACCAGCGCCATATTTAACGTTGATCGGCCTGTAATCCTAAGTTGGTGCAACCCGCCCTAAATACGTCAGTTTCAAGTCAAAGAAGTGTATAGTCCATCCCATCCCAAATAAAAATGTTCTCACGGTTATTATTTTTAATTAAACAAAAGCGACCATATTATTAATTTAATGACAAAAAATATTGAAATATATACCTATTTAAATAATGTTATTAGTCATAAAAAGATAACTTTACTTTGTTGATTTTTTCAACTATCATGTGAATAGTGTAGTATAGTGAGTCAATATGTTAGCAGGGAACAAAGAGTCCGGTAAACCACCTAATAGTAAGAGCACTCTAGAAAAGTCGGATTTTGTTACTAACCTAACCTATTTCCATTTTCAGTGGGATAAAAAAGGCAAAGAATGAAGAGGAAAAAAAGAAGCTTAATCAACTTTTAGAGAAACTAAGGGAGAAATTGCCTGAGGGCTTTAAGATAGGAGCTGCTATAGGTGAAGGGGATTGTTTCTTTGATTCCATAGCTCAAGGATTGAACGAGCTAAAAGATAAAGGTCTGATTGCAGGTAGTAAAGGATTTAGTGTAAAGTCTTTGCGGGAAAATTGTAAGCAATATGCACAACAGGTTAATCAATCAAAAAAAGGTTCATGGTTGGGTAGTGCTTTAAAAGGAGAAGGTGAAAAACTTTGTGAATATATTCCGCGTATTGAATTTACTGCAGAAGACATTGAAAATACAAGCACTGATTCAGAAATAAAAAATCTAAAGTTGGAAAACGCTATATGGGGAAGACCTGAAGTTGAAGGAAAAATGATATGCGAAAAGTATGGCGTGAAAATTAGGACTATAGAATTAAGAGATCAAGAGATAGATGGATTACATGTGACTAAAGGTAAGGTAGGTACAGGTAATAATATTATTTACATAGTGAATTACAGGAACCATTTTGTACCACTTCTTAGTAATATTGAAAAAGATATAAAGAGAAGCATAAAATTTTCTAGAGAGGAAGCTTACGGTAATATGGTAGGTTCAAATTCAAACAATATTTCTCAATCTTACATTTCTACACCATTACAAGATATTGAAAATTCCTCACACGAGCAAAGCGACCATTCAAGGAGTACAGGTAAGGAAAATCATAAAACGAGTAGAAAACGAAAACGTTCTATTACAGACAAAGATGATATAGTATTAAAGAGGTCGCGTGTGGATGTACACAATATTAATGAAGAAATTAGATTTGCTAAAAGTGTTGCCGGTAAAGAAGGGACACCTAGATTTAATCAGTTCTTAGATTTTTTAATTGAAGGGGAAGGAAAAGAATGTCTAGAAGTTCTGAGAGGAAAAGGAATAAACCTATCCAGTATGTCCAGCCTTTTAAGTGGATCAGGAGCGGATGCTACAAAAGCTTTTAAAGGCTTATATGATCTGTGGTTTGATGAGCAAGGAAATAAAACACGATATTTAAAAACTCTAGAAAAAGAAAGAATAAATCTAGCTAGTGTTTCTAGTATTTTAAGTAAAGCAAGAGCTAATGCTGCAAAGACTTTTAAAGGCTTATATGATCTGTGGTTTGATGAGCAAGGAAATAAAACACGATATTTAAAAACTCTAGAAATAGAAAGAATAAATCTAGCTAGTGTTTCTAGTATCTTAGGAGGAACAGGAACTAGTGCTGCAAAAGCTTTTAAAGACTTATATGACCTATGGTTTGATGAAGAAGGAAATAAAACACGATATTTAAAAACTCTACAAAAAGAAGGAATAGGTCTAGCAAGTGTATCCAATATTTTGCATGGAGCAAGAGCTAATGCTGCAAAGACTTTTAAAGGCTTACATGATCTGTGGTTTGATGAGCAAGGAAATAAAACTCAATATTTAAAAACCCTGGGAAAAGAAAAAATAAATCTTACTAATGTATCCGGTATTTTAAGTAAAGCAGGAGCTAAAGCTCCCAAAGCGTTTAAAGACTTATATAATCTGTGGTTTGATGAAGAAGGAAATAAAACACAATATTTAAAAACCCTGGAAAAAGAAGAAATAAATCTTACTAATGTGTCTAGTATTTTAGGTGGAGCAGGAGCTAATGGTGCAAAAGCTTTTAAAGACTTATATGATCTGTGGTTTGATGAAAAAGGAAATAAAACACAATATTTAAAAACTCTAGAAGAAAGCGGAATGGGTCTTACTAATGTATCCAGTATTTTGCATAGAGTAGGAGCTAATGGTGCAAAAGCTTTTAAAGAGCTATATAATACTTTTCTTGATGAGCAAGGAAATAAAACACAATATTTGAGAACTCTAGAAAAAGAAGGAATAAGTCTTGCTAGTATATCCAGTATCTTGCATGGTGCAGGAGCTAATGCTGCAAAGGCTTTTAAAGACTTGTATGACTTGTGGTTTGATGAAGAAGGAAATAAAACACAATATTTAAAAACTTTAAAAGAAAGCGGAATAAATCTTACTAATGTATCCAGTATTCTGAATGGAGCAGGAGCTAATGGTGCAAAGGCTTTTAAAGACTTATATGATCTGTGGTTTGATAAGCAAGGAAATAAAACTCAATATTTAAAAACTCTAAAAAAAGAAAAAGTTAATGTAGCTGATGTGCCCGGTATTTTAAGTAAAGCAGGAGCTAAAGCTCCCAAAGCGTTTAAAGACTTATATGATCTATGGTTTGATAAGCAAGGAAACGAAACACAATACTTAAAAACCTTAAAAAAAGAAAAAATAAACCTAACTAATATGTCCAGTATTTTGCACGGAGTAGGAGCTAATGGTGCAAAGGCTTTTAAAGACTTGTATGACCTGTGGTTTGATAAACAAGGAAATAAAACACGATATTTAAAAACTCTAGAAGAAAGAGGAGTAAATCTTATTAATATGTCTAGTGTTTTATCTGGAGCAGGAGTTAACGCTACAAAAGCTTTTAAAGACTTATACGATCTGTGGTTTGATGAAAAAGGAAATAAAACACAATATTTAAAGACTCTAGAAAAGAAAGGAATAGATCTATCTAGCATATCTAGTATTTTGAATGGAGCAGGAGCCAATGGTGCAAAAGCTTTTAAAGACTCATATGATCTTTGGTTTAATGAAGAAGGAAATAAAACTCAATATTTGAGAACTATAGAAAAAGAAGGAGCAAGTTTTGCTAGCATGTCCAGTATCTTACATGGAACAGGAGCTAGTGCTGCAAAAGCTTTTAAAGACTTATACGATCTTTGGTTTGATGAAGAAGGAAATAAAACACAATATTTAAAAACTCTAAATAAAGAAGGAATAAGTTTACCTAATATGTCCAGTATTTTAAGTGGAGCAGGAGCGAATGCTATAAAAGCTTTTAAAGACTTATATCATCTTTGGTTTGATGTGCAAGGAAATAAAAAACAGTATTTAAAACATTTTACTGAAAAAAGGAATAACGAATGGAATTTTACTATAAGTAACTTGTCTGGTATTTTTAGTGGGGCAGGAGTTAAAGCTAGAAATGCTTTTAAAGAATTACATAACGTTTGTTTTAACGACAATGGAGAAGAGACAGAACTTTTAAATAATTTCTATGATGTAGGCTTTAAGCCAGGTAACTTATCCTCTATGTTATGTGGATCAGGATCTCATGCTTCTCATAGATTAAAACAATTTCATAATACTCTTTTTGACGATAAAGGAAAGGAAACAGGACTTTTAAGTGATTTTCGTAAGATAGGTTTTAATCCTCAGAGTCTGTGCAGTATATTAAGCGCATCAGTAAGTAGTTTAGGTCAGTTTCATGATTTTTGTTTCACTGAAAAAGCAAAAGCGTATTTAATCCATTTCTCACAGGCAGGTTTTACTATTAAAAAATTATCTACTATACTGCATGGAGCAAGGGCTAGCATTTGTTCTGCTCTGAAGGATTTTCACAATGTTTGTTTTGATGAGCAAGGGAACAATACGCAGCTTTTGAATGATTTCTATAGCGTAGGGTTTACGGCAAGTCCCTTATCCACAATATTAGGCATGTCAGGAAATAATTCAGCTTATATCTTAAAAAAATTCCACAAATCATGTTTTAATGAAAGGAATTATTTAAATCACTTCTTAGCCGAGAAAAAACTATTTACACCAAAAAATTTATCTAGGGTGTTACATAGAGTAGGACTTAGTATTTGTTCTGCCTTTGAAAAATTGCATGGTTTTTGTTTTGATAAAGCAGGAAGCAAAACGGATTATTTAAATAATCTTATCAAAAATAACTCACCGAATACGATACTTAATACACTATATAAAAAAGTAGAAAAAGTTAAAAAAGCTCCTTCTGCTTTCATAGATGAGCAGAATATTAGCGAAGAAGATAAAATAACCAATCCAGGTCTTACTTAACCCGAGTAGCGTATCCGGTAGAACGGAGCAAGAACAAAACTTGGGTAGTTTACAACAAGGTGATTCTAAAATTAAGAGAAAAATCCGGAAGGGTACCTTAAATCGGGGCGAAAACAGGCAAGAATCTACTGATGGAATAGATGATAACCCTGAAACTTATTTAATGATCCAACAGTGGACAAGCAGCTACAAGAATCATGTCAGACAATTTCTTCCTGAAATTGTTTTATTTCAGCTTTAGGAAGGCTGGTTGTTTAGGAGATGATATCAATAGAAACACCAGCCTTAAGTAGGTTTTTTGCAACTTCAATGTTCCTTTCTTTGCAACCTTCAGCTCTGCCTTTTTCATGACCGATTTGGATTGTATATTGAGTCAAAGTCGCAAGACTATAATGAGCTAGGAGTGATACTGTCAATTGGATTGATTGATAGAAATCGTAGGCATCTCAGTACACTCCTAGCTTTAAAAAATGAAGTACGAACGGTAGGGGGATCTAAAAGGTCGAATCACAGTCCTGTTACATTATTATTTGATTATATTTATAGGTACAAAAATGGCTAGAGCAGTTTTCATTGGTATTGATGTTTCAAAAGAAACACTTGATATCTCAATCAACAATAAACATCAGCGTATAGAAAATGTAGAGACAGCTATATCTGAGTTTATAAAGTCAAAAATGGCTAACGTATTTGTTAAGTTATGTGTAAACAGGTGGTTATGAAAAACTTGTCATAAAGTTGTTACGGGAACATAACAGCTGTTCACAGAGCTCACCCAAATCGGGTATATGCATTTGCAAAAGCCTGCAACCACTTTGCCAAAACAGATAAATTAGATGCAAAATTACTAGAAAAATATGCTGAATTTATTACTAAAAATGACGAGGTAGTAGAATACATAGTTTCACAAAAGCAAGAAGAACTAAAAGAGCTAAGAGCAGTTGAGCGCAATCTAAACGATGAAGTTCACGCAAATAAGTGTCGTTTGCATAAGGTTCCAGGAAAAACCAGGGAATATATAGAAAAACAGATAGAATTTGCAAAAAAAACAATTAGAGCAAATTAGGCAAGACATAAAAGATATAATAAACTGATCCTGATTTGAAGGAAAAAAGCAAACAGCTAACTAGCTATAAAGGTGTTGGACGGAAAACCGCAAGTATCCTACTCATAGAGGTACCTGAACTTGGCAGGTTAGATAATAAGGAAATAGCTTGTCTAGTTGGAGTTGCACCAAAAACTAGTGAAAGCGGAAGGAAAGTGAGCAAAGCCCAGATCATAGGTGGCAGATTTTATGCTCGAAAAGCATTATACATGTCTGCTGTGGTTGCAATGCGTCATAATAAAAAAATGAAAGCAGCGTTTAGTTGACTCTGGCAAAGCCGCTAAAGTCGCTTTAGTTGCTGTAATGAGAAAAATCATCATTTGTTTAAATGCTATGATAAAAAACAATAATTTTTATCTTGATGTTTAAGACGGTAGATGCCATTCCTATTACCTTATTTCCATTTTTATTTCATTTTCAAAGGAGGCTTTTATCTCACTTACCGATATCACTCACCATATCAATGAACTCGCTTCATCATGGGAGCAATTTAAATTAATAAATGATCGCAAACTAAAAGAAATTGAAAGCAAAGGGCGTGCTGATTCTGCAACAATTAAGCAGCTATGCAAGGTAAATAATGCCATTGATAGCTGCAAAGAGCGTTTAGACTTGATCGAAACTGCAGCTCAACGTCCAGAAGTAAATACAGATTTTAGCACAAGCGATAAATATTTTTCTGATTATATCCGCAAAGGAATGGAAAGCGGTTTATCACACAAAACCCTCAGTGGAGATGACAGTGATATCGGAGGGTATCTAGTTACTCCGCATATTGTAAAACGCATAAACAAGCGCGTAACTGATTCGTCCCCAATGCGACAAATATGCTCCAGTCAAAGAATCTCTACTGAAACATTGGATTACATTATAGAAGATTTTGACCGCGCCGGTGCAGGTTGGAGCAGTGAAACAGTAGATGATGAGGACGGTGGCAATAAGTCTTAAGTATGATTTTGAAAAAGATACGGACACGCCCAAAATCCAAAAGATTTCCGTCACAACTTACGAGTTATATGCTCAACCACAAATATCACAAAAGTTACTCGATGATGCGCTTGTCGATGTTGAGAGTTGGCTGGTGGAAAAGATTGCCGAGACTTTTAGTAAGGAAGAAAGCGAAGCCTTCATTAAGGGTGAGGGCACTTTTCAACCAAAATGAATTTTAGCTTATGAAAATGGAAACAGTTATAATAAAATAGAGCAAGTTAAAACTGAAAAATTAGATAGTGATTCAATAATGATGTATTACTCCCTGGACGAATATTATTCCAAAAATGCGTCATTTTTGATGAACAGGAGTACGTTGAAGGATATCAGGCTGCTAAAATCTCAAACAGGTCAGTATCTCTGGCAGCCAAGTCTGTCGCTTGAAGCTCCAGATACTTTAATGGGAGACATGGGAGTGCCAGTATACCAGTCTGCCGATATGCCACCAGCGCCAAACAATCAGCTACCAGTAATTGCGATGGCAGATTTCAAACAAGCTTATAAGATTGTAGATAAGATAACAGAGGAATGAGAATATTAAGAGAACCTTATACGAATAAACCTTATGTGAGGTTTTTTGTCACTAAGCGTGTCGGCGGAGAGGTTGTAAACACCAGTGCTATTAAATTGTTGAAAGTTGCGAGCAAGTACAAAACTTCCGCAGCATCATCTTTATAGCTGATCAAAGCAACACGTCATACCGCGATTCATTCCATAACTGTACGAACATTGTGATTTTGGCCCATCAGGAGGGTGTCATCCCAGTGCTTGACACATATAGCTAAACTGACTTAGATTTACCGACAGTTTGAAAAACAAAAATTCGTCATTCCGCTACTTGTTAGCGGAATCTATGCTGAGATATCGCGGCGGTATGACGTAGGAAAACCTTTCTTGGGTTAGCTATAGTTTGCTATATTATGTGATTTTATTTTTAGCGTTGCTTCTTATATTATGTAAAGTATTTTCCATAATGTATATTATGTAATTTTCTATGATATGAGTGATTCTCTTAATAATTACTTTTTAAATAGTTTGTTGGTTCATCAATTTCTTTAGGATTGATATCTACAATTATTTTTCAGTTTTTTAACAGAATAATCCGATCTGATATTTTTGTTAAAAGATCCAAATTGTGAGAAGCGATAATCATAGTAATACCCATATCTCTAACTGATTGTAGTAGTTCCACAACGTCGACTATTGTTGCTACATCTAAACCAGACGTTGGCTCATCGCATAATAGAATCCTTGGATTCATCATTAAGCTTCTGGCAAGCGCAACCCGCTGTTTTTGCCCATCGGCTAGATTACTTGGGTATCATTTTTTTAGAGGCAATACCCAAAGACTCAAGTAGTGAATCACTTTGACCCTGAGTTTCGTTTTTAAGTTTGGGAGCATATGTAAGATTTTCCCAGACAGTCATATGTGGGAAAAGTTGAAAATCCTGAAATACAAAACCAGTACTATCATTGCATTCAATGCTACCAGAATCTAAAACTTCGAGTTTTTGTATACAACGTAACAATGTTGATTTACCACTACCAGAAGGACCAGCAAGACCAACTATAGATTGTTCTATAATCAGGTTAATATTATTAAGTACTGGAATATTATTAAATAATTTACATATATTATGCATTTTTATCATATATACCTTTCTGTTCAATCTTTTTGCCTATACAGGGTGGCTCATTCAGAGCGGTCAGTATGGGAAAGTCTGAGACTATAAGATATACGAAGATCTGTTCTTAGGAACCATGTCATCGATTTTAATAACAAGAAAAACTACATTCATACATTTAAAAAAAACTTATACTCAGCTCGGAAATCGAACCCGGTCGTTTTGAAAAAAAAAACTAACACTAATTCTATTTAGATATCGATTGTGTAGGTCTTAAGCAGTAAATGTTTCTATGGAACATGATGTCTAAAATGAATAAAAGGCATTGTTTTCACATACTTTAATTTATTTTAGTAGGTGTTCGAAGTGACCACCATTACAATATTCAACAAGTTCAGGCATGTAAACTTGTCTCTATGGTTTTTTGTACCTCTTTGCTGGTGTCGCATACTATTACATACACCGCTTTACATATCATATGGCATTGGCATTGCATTAAAACCATTCCGGAAGTTTTGTTATCTGCGATAATATTATCTATTCATGACTGCAATTGCTTACTTCTATTAATCAAACACTAATAATAAATTGAAAAGCCCTCTACATATTTATTTTAAGTATGCAGATACAGAAACGTGATAAACCTTATTTGAAAATGGAACGTCTTCGTGTGACGAATAGCAATAAAAAAAAGAAAAAAACATTGGAGTGTCATTGTTTTGGCGGGAACTTAATTTTTATGTTAAATATATAGCGGAGAACAGCGCATTGGCAGTGCGTTACCAAAGATCAACTGCGAGGCTACTTACGTGGTGTGAAATAAAACGTTGAAATCAGCCCATGATGTGTTTTATTTTCTCAGAAATAAATCGCCAACATGTTTCGTCAATGATTTTTTAAAATCTATATCGGATGCACTTAGATTAATTAACATTATCAAACACAAGCTTTAAGAGCCATATTTTAGTTGCAGGGAGAACGAATGAAGTGAACGAGTGACAGATCGGTTCTTACGTCACTATCTATGGTTTTCCAATGTAGGGCGTACACACATGCTTTTTTTTAACACTCCTTACGCCTCACATTAGATTATATCAATCCTGAAACTGCAAACTGCAAATATGACTCTACTTTCATATAAATAAAATAATATTTAAACATGTAGAGCATAATAGAGACATAATATTACATGATATTAAACAATGCAGTCAAGCAAGTAGAGCATAAAAGGAACAATGCAAAAAGAACCTTAATGACATAACAATAAGAGCTAATTTATAATTCAACTATTTTAGATTCAATGCTTTTACAAAGTTATGTTTCTGAGCACACAATGGCTTCGTGAGTACATCTGCCACCATGTGGTCTGTCTGCAAATATCTCACACTTAGGTATTTCCTTTGAACTAGGTCTTTAATAAAATGGTATCTAAGATCTATATGCTTAGTTCTTTTGTGGGAGTGCTCTTTAACAAGAAGTAACTTTTGTGCAGACTGAGAATCGTTATACACAACTATATTACAATTTTTGTTTATAATTTCAGAAATGAAATTCTTAACAAAACAAATATCTTTGCATACTTCTGCGATAGAGACATATTCCGCCTCACAGCTTGATAGAGCTATACAACGTTGTTTCCTGGCCTCCCAGTTAATAACATTGTTGCCTAATTTTATGAAAAACCCAGTGTAAAACTTTCGGTCTGATATATCGTTTGCCCAATCCGCGTCACTATAAGCATTGATATCAAAATTATTGTTTTTTGTAAAATAGAGTTTATAATTAATTGTACCTGCTAGATAACGCAGAACCCGCTTTGCGGCGCGCCAGTGATTATCGCCAAAACAATTATTAAACATGCTTAACTGGCTGCATGCAAAAGAGATATCAGGCCTTGAACATACAGATAAATACATTAGGCTACCCAATAACTGTCTATATTTATAGGCGTCATCGCTTAGACATGCTTTATCAGATTTTTCAAACTTTGAATTGACAGGTAGTAGAGACAGGTTTACAATCAGACATATTATATTTTGCTAATAAACGCCTAATGTATGCAGATTGGTCTAGTGTTGTGACACCATTTTCTCTGTGAACATTCATGCCTAAACTGTTTTGTAATTTTCCTAAATTTTGTCTAAATATTAAAAAATTGCCTCAAAATTATCCGGTAACAATTTTAAAGCATTTTTGATACAATTGTTATGAAATATATAGAAATCGTCCACATACAGAGTAATAATTACATATTCCGGCTTGGTTTTCTTAGTATAAATGCATGGTTCACACTTGCTTTGTATATAACCATTCTGTGACAAAATTGTATGTATTTTTGCATTCCACATCCTACTTGCTTGTTTAAGACCATAGATGCTTTTATGAAGTAAACATACTTTGTAAATAATGATTAAAAACCTGGTGGCTGTTCCATAATTATTTTCTCATTTAGCTCACCATTGAGGAATGCGGTATCACTACGATCGATATGATCTATATCTAAATCTAGTTCGGTGGCTATGGAAAATAAAATTCTTAACGTGCTGTGCCTCACTACTGGTGAAAAAGTGTCCGTGTAGTCTATCCCCTCTTTCTGATTGAAACCACGGGCAACAAGTCTTGCCTTAAATTTAGGAGGCACCCCTAACCTATCGAATTTCTTTTTAAATACCCATTTACACTTTGTAATGTTTTCATTGTCCGGGCGATCAATCAAAGTCCATACCTTATTTTTGATCATAGAGTTATACTCACATTCCATTGCTTTGCGCCAATCGTCCTTTTCAGGAGACTGTATCGCTTCTTCGTAAGATGTAGGTTCGTCCAACGAACCATCAGCCATCATTGACAACATGGACAAATCATAACCTTTTAAACGCTCAGGAACAGTAACTCGGGTACTCCGTACGGGGCGTGAGTGAGATGTGTCGGCAGCAACCGACGACAGCGACTCATTATCAGGTGCAGACTCCGGCACAGAAGACACAGTGCCCAACGGGACACAAGCTCCATTACCTTCATCATTACTATCAAGTGATGACGTTGGAAGCGAAGACACAGCGCCCATTGGGACATCACCTTCATCACCATTCTCGTCATCATCACCTTCATCGCCAGTACAGTATCTTTCAGAAAGCGGCGGCCACGCAGGTGGCGTCGGCGACTCCGCATCTGAAACCGCAGAAGGACTAATAGAGCAAGATTTGTCAAAGTTGTCATTCTCATTATTAGTATTCGGCTGATCATTTAAATTAAGTTCATTATTAAAATTTGATTCATCATTGGAATTCAATTCATTATTTAAAATACATTTTTGACTAGATTGGTTTGAATTCAAATCCATTTCATTATTAATGTCAATATTGTAAAAATAAAAATCATCCCTGCAACTCGGCTTGCAACCGTCTAAACTGTCATAAAATTTATCCTCGATAAAGGTTACTGCCCTTGCATGTACCACCTTACGAGGGTTGGCAGGATCAATCAAACGATAGCCTCTAAAATTCTCACCATAACCAGTAAAAATATAGGCTTTAGCTTTAGGATCAAGCTTGCGGCGCTTTTGGCTGGGAATAAAAGCGTAAGCAAGACAGCCGAACACGCGTAAATGGCTAACATCTATTTCAGACCTAGACCACAAGCGTTCAGGAATGTCACCCTAAGGTAGATGGCGCACATTACGCTCTTTCCCCAGAAGCGATTACACAGGCCAGACTCCTGTAACATTGCCCTTGCTTTCTCAAAAATTGTTCTCCCAGCACGCTCCGCTAAACCATTCTGAGCCGCACAATAGGGCACAGTTGTTTGGTGGATAATACCATTTTTCTTTAGGTAGTTACCAAGGCTTTTATTTACATACTCAGGTCCATTATCTGTTCTAAGTATTCGAATTGACGACCCTGTTTGCTTTTCAACTAGGTTTTTAAAAGAAATAAAATGGGAACTTACCTCAGATTTATGCTTCATTAGGTAGCCCCAAGTTTTCCGGGTATGATCGTCAGTGAATGTCAACAAAAAGCGAGCTCCGCCCCAACTGTCGACTTGCATCGGGCCGACGACATCAGAATGTATGAGGTGTAGGACTTCAGTAGCGCGACTGGTGCCAACAGAAGGATAAGGTGCATTATGCATCTTCCCTGTCAGGCACGACACGCAGCTACCATGCATGCGTTCCTGTTCCTGAAACTGAAAGTTCATGCAATGTTTCCCATCACCCAATATTCGCATACCTTGTTTTGATAAATGGCCAAGACGCTTGTGCCACTTTTCCATGGATACAGTCGAAGCAGCATGAGCCTTCTCTGTCCCTTGCCTGTGTTGCAGGGGCTTGGAAAGCTCCTCCTCGAAGACGGGCTGCCCTTGCACCTTCACTTTATATAACCCTTTTTCTTTCCTAGCCGTTAATACTTTGTCCCCAACAATTTGACAGTTAGAATAAATTTGACAGTTGTCTTTATTAAATATGACAGTATATCCCCTTTCAGTAACTTGTCCTACGGACAATAAATTGCCAGTGAGGTCAGGCACGTGAAGAACATTATTTAGGCTTACATTAGGAGAGATAGAAACCCTACCGCTACTTTTACTAAGGAGTTTGTGACCATTAGCGACATATACTACAGAATTTTTACCTTTACTTTCGCGTAATAAGTCCTCCTGAGCACACATGTGCGAAGTACACCCACTATCTAGAATAAATTCTCGCTCCTCCTGTTCGTTGACAGCGTTAGCGTTGGCCGAAGCGAACATTGTATGAGAATCCTTGTTTTCTTCTCGCTTTTTCTTGAAGCAACGCTTGATTGTGTGTCCATTTCGCTAGCAGTAGGTACAGTACATTGAAGTCTTCTTCTTCCTGATGTGGTAAGCCATTGAACCTTCCTGGTCACCGTTCCGCCGATGCTCTTCTTGCACAAGGCGTGTCCGGACCAGCTCACTAGTCAGTGTACTTGTGAGACAGGCAGTCTCCAGGCCAGAGACCAGGTTGTCAAACTCCTGAGGAAGTCCACTGAGTAATATTTCGGCGACCTCATCGTCATCAATTGTTTTCCCGATGTCGGCCAGTTGCTGTACTAGACGCATTACATTTTCAATGTATTCTGCGATATAAACCTTTGGGCTCGAATATGTCGGCATGCTTCTTCCAAGCTTCTTTTGAAGTTTTTGCATCTCGCACATATTGGTATAGGTTGGGCTTGATCGCTAGACAAATACGGGCTAAAGCACGTTTGTCGCGTGTCGCGTCAGTGTCTGTGCCCTCCACGCAACTCCAGAGTCCGTCCAAAGTTAACAGCATTTGTAACGCGAACTTCCAATTGGCATAATTGGTGATGCCTTCGAGTTTTTCAACGGGGAAATTACTGTCAGTGTTCTTCGTTGTTGTAGTGCTCATCTTGAATGGCGTTTCTTCTTGTTTCAGGGCTGAATTTCACAATGGGTAACGGGCACGAGGGGATGAGTGCACGTTTTAACCTCAAAAGTTTCACACCGTGATTTCTTACCTTTCTTGGTATTTGAAAGTTTGCAGCAATCTTCGGCGTACAATACTGGGCCCATAACCTGTTAAATATATAGCGGAGAACAGCGCATTGGCAGTGCGTTACCAAAGATCAACTGCGAGGCTACTTACGTGGTGTGAAATAAAACGTTGAAATCAGCCCATGATGTGTTTTATTTTCTCAGAAATAAATCGCCAACATGTTTCGTCAATGATTTGTTAAAATCTATATCGGATGCACTTAGATTAATTAACATTATCGAACATAAGCTTTAAGAGCCATATTTTAGTTGCAGGGAGAAAGAATGAAGTGAACGAGTGACAGATCGGTTCTTACGTCACTGACATAGAGCTAAAGTAGATCATCTTTTATAGGCTGTGATTGTGGGACGACTATTTTGTGGTCAAGTCTTCGATCAATATCGAAGACTTGATGATAAAAACCATAACTGTAAGTATGTCTCTACTTTTGACATAAATTCAGCATTTTGGTCCATCCCTTTGAAAAAGTGCATTTGTAACACAGAAGGCCATTTCCAGTGGACGTGCCTCCCATTCGGATTAAGAACTGCTCCAGCAATTTTCCAAAGGCAAGCAATGTAATAAGAAAACACGAACTATCTAGTTTTGCAGTAAATTTTATAGACATTTTAATTTTTGCCAAGAACTTTGAAGAACAAACTACATATTGAAATATCGATCGGTTTAATAAGTGTAAATAGTAAATAAATTATTATTCTTTACAGAAACGCAATTACCTACGTCTTTGATTCATTTTTGAGATCATATAAAGAAAGAGTATGATATCATTATATAAATAAATGAATTTTATTCTGCAAGTAGGCCGCAATGGCACTTTTACAAGTCAACATTTTACCAGCGTTTCCGAAAAAGAAGACTACTGTTAATAAGAAACGCCGAAACAAACTCCTCAGTCAGTCATTCCAAAAAAAAAATTCCAAAAAAAGTTTATTACAATGATAGTACTTAACCTACTCAAAATAAGCAAAGAATACAAAGAAAAAAAAAAACATAATGGGTCTTTCTACAAGAAATCATGTCCGAAACTGTTGTTGGTGGTGAAATTGGGATTGAAGGAACTTTCATGTTTTTCAGTTGTGACAGATTTTTATGTGCAATTTCATAGGTCATGCAAATTGCAAAGTGTAGTGAGGGTCACATATTACATGTATTTCACGTATTTTAGGGTAGGGTCACGTATTTTATATTCGTAATTAAATAATAAATTATAACAATGTAAAACACACCTTCCTGTAACATATGTGAGCACACAACCTTGTACTTTGTACCTACGCATTTTCCATCGGTATTACTATAAAGGCCATGTATTTTCTCTAATAAAACAGTTATTACCCAAGTCGCGTGTTGTCTATCCTATATCTACCCTGAACGCCGCACACTTCAAAAGTATTGATTTGATTCTGTAAAATTTGATTAAAAATCAGCTGCCCGCGTATTACAAAGAACGCTGGCGAAACCAGAAGGTCCATTCTATATATAGGTGTTTTTTTTATGAGTAATCAGGGAATTACCCCGTACCTACACACAAATTCACAGAACTACAAATCAACTCGGTTATTGACGTTTGCGGCCTTTGCAATTATACCCCATTTCATTGTGGTTTGGCAGAAGAAAATGTTAATAGAATTAAGTTTACTTCGTGAATAAATAAATTATTAAAATTATTAATTATTATTAAATTATATAAATAACTATAGATTTTAAGAGGAAATACTAAGGTCAAGATAATTGAGAAATAGGTATTTGTGAAATGTATTGCTGTCGCGCCAACCACAAGCCTCCCGCCGCAGAGCGCGATAGAGACAACTGCAACTTGGACCGAAAATACCTATTAAAATTACATAAAATCAACGTTTCGTAGTCCCTTGATTTCTTCTCCAAAACTTGCCCTATTTAACCATTTTTTTATTAAAAATTAAAGAAAGGCTTTGGCCGTGTTCCTATGTTTACCTTTTTTTAAATAATCTAGTCAAAATTGTTACCTGGTTGTTAAAATAGCGGAAAATCTAGTATTTTTTTTAGGTTTTTGGAGGTTAATATCTCTTTTAAGAATAAATTTATGAAAAAAAGGAAAACAGGAACATGTCAATAGTAGCCATACATTTATGGAAAAAAAATTATTGCTCTACTGCCATTATCCAGGGAGAACAGGGGACTACGTTTCTATGGAAAAACGGCCGATGTGTTTCCTCTTAACGGAAAAAATTAAGTATGTTTCGATGAATGAATCTCCTAGTTTTACTTATTTCGATCATTAAGCGCAATTCAAACATAACAATACTCATTTTTTGCGTTATAAGATGGTGTTCCTTGAAACTGCATGACGACTTTTCTAATCTTATCTGGAATAGGGTATAGAGTCCTTTAATACTTTCAGTGACAGGAAAGGCTTATAGCACGAGTATATACAGGAGAAGGGGTTATAGAGGAGGTTGGTTGCACCTTCTTGGCCTACATAATGCATTATGCAAAAGTGCATCTAACAATTGAACGAGAACTCACGTATGATCCTCCAGAGTGAAGATGATGTCTATAGACCGCCTGTTGATCCCGCTGGAGCAGACGAACTGGTAGGCGTGCGAGTAGAGCTCCTGCGGGCGTCCGTCGAAGCGCAGCACCACGGAGTACCACGAGTCCGGGACAGAGGGCGCTCCGCAGTAGAACACGCCCTGGGTGCCCGGGGCGGCGGACGAGTGGAGGACGTTCTTCACTACCACCAGGTCTATGGCTAAAGATGCATGGAATTAATGTTAAATAAATAACATCCTTACACAAATCTAAACCAGCCCCATGGTAACAACATCATATAAGCCACGTGAGGTTAGGATAACAAAATATTTTTCCAGTCAGGGGTAAGGAGATCGAATGGTTTTATGCTACTTAGTGTTCCAGGATTAGGGCGAATGTTATAAAATTTGTCTCGCGCATCGAAACTTGCGAAATAGTACTGTTTTTCATTAAAGTATTTTGATTATTTTTCCAAAAGATCACTTATAGTTTAGATGCAGTAGCGAATTACAAGTTGAAAACAGCTAAAATAATCCGTTTTTATACATAGTATTTAGGAATCCATGTTTCAAAAAAATACTTCTTTATAAGTTATTTATAAGTTGCTATGATAAAGAGATGCAATAACTACAACTTAGAAAAGTCGAGAAACCCCCAACATTTTCATTTCAAAGTCCAATATCTCAAAAACGGCTGACCAGATTTTCATAAAACATGCTAAGAACACTCGGGATAAAATTATCTATGACACAAAAAAAAAACGAAAATCGGTTCATCCGTTTGGGAGCAACGATACAAGACACTCTCTTTGCGGCGGGGGTTAAAAATGAATTCCGACACAGGTCACATACCAGCATTAGCACTTTCATGTGTATGCTGCAGACATCTCTCGACTCTCTTCTCAGACTGCGCTTCGTCCGAGAACACAGTGGTAGCGCGCACGAACATCGGACTCGCAGCCACGTCGAAGTCCCATCGGAATTGAACCGTAGTCCAGTAAATGAACTGACAACTCGTATGGAAAAAATGTCAATTTTGGAAATAATTTATAATAGCTTACTTTTTATATGTAACGGATATATTATCAATTAAATAGTTACCCAGCGACAAAATCCGACAAAATTTCAGACATCAAAAAAATGATAAATTAACTAACTTCTGAAAAGTCAGAAAAAATATTAATAAATATTTTTGTCTTTATTTTGGTTTATTTACATTTGCTCTATAATATTCAAGATAAATCGTATAAAAAAAGACAATGCATGCTTCATTGAAATCTACATAATTTCTTCCGGGTGGAAAGTTTGTCGGATTCTTGAATATATCATCTTAGAATAACATTTTCAAATGAAATCAACAAAAAAAACGCTATTATAAATTAATGTTTTTCAAAACCGTATTTTGCCTGGAGTACCGCGAAATTCGTCTTTATGTCCACGTAGATACGGTTCAGATTGTAGCAGTACTGAAACGTGGATGGTGTAGTAAGTATAACATATACATATTATTGACATTCTTATTTTGTATATTCCATTTGTTGTTTTATGGTTTTTCCTACTATTGTTGCGCAATTGTGTCTGACGATCATTAATATCATTATACAATAAGTAGTATTTTTCAGTCTAATTGTTATATGATAATTGTGTAATCATCATCATATCAGCCGAAAGACGTCCACTGCTGGACATATGCCTCCCCCAAGGAGTGACACAATGACCGGTCCTGCGCCACCCGCATCCAGCTGACTCCCGCGACCTTTACCAGATCATCAGTCCACCTTGTGGGGGGCCTACCCACGCTGCGCCTTCCGGTACGTGGTCGCCACCCGAGAACCTTTCCGCCCCAATGGCCATCGGTTCTACGTGCAATGTGTAATTGTTATATGAGAATTGTGTAATGATATGAATAAAACTAAACTAAACTACCGGCCCCAGGGGGTATGTTAGCGCTACTGCGGCACGTACGCGTTATCGCTGCGCGTTGCATGCGATAGAAAGGGATGGCCGCGTTTAGGCTCGGTCGGCATACCTAATCAGGGGATTTATTAACAGAGAACCTTCTGTACGTAGTTCTATTATTTTATTATTTGTCCATACTTACGAGATACTTCTTCCTATTGGTGTCTGCAGCGGTGATTTCCACGGCGAAGTTGAGGCCGCCTGCGAACGACGTGCGAGCGGGCGGACCGCGCGGGGACACCTACGGACAACGGTATGTATCAAATAAGTTTCTATCAAAAATATAACTTTTTGTCCGAACTTTCGTTGCCAACGGTACTTTTCTGTATACAGTCATCAACTAAGTTTATACAAAAAAAAAAACTTATTTGAAAACGACTGTGACTTCCTCCACATGAACTCATTACTATCATCCCGCTATGGCCGCGCCGGACGGAAGCCGAATTCGTGGACGTCCTGTGCACATATGGCGGTGAACAGTCGACAGTGAGCTGCGAGCAGTGGGACTGAGCTGGAGCGACGCCAGGGACGCGGGACGTCGCTCAGGACAGGAAGGCGTGGCGCGAGCTTACGAAGGCCCTATGCACCTCTGGGGTGCCCTAGGACAACAATAAGCAAACTTTCACCTCCCCGTCCCTAAACCTCTAACATTATCACCTTGAAAGGTATAAAAAAAATTGTATGATTGTGGCTACAAGATCTTAAAAACAATAAATAATCCAACCTTAGGGATTAGTGGATCCTTCACCAGATAATTTTGATATTAAATTTTCAAACAAACAAAAACGAAAGGGAATACCTACTGTCAAATTCATCACATTGAGCAGATTTTCAACTTGAGACTTTTCATCACATGCTGATGGTTGCTGAGCGATGAGCGACTCAACGCGATTAATTTTTCAATCTCTTCCCTCTTCTTTCGCAAGCAGGCTTGCAGCGACATCTGCCGTCTACCACACATGAGAGTAGAAGCAGGGGACCACCTCCGTCCTCGCTGCCATAACAAACGTCATATAGGTTGCTACCGTACACGTATACATGCATATATTATATCCGAGGGTATCGTCTACTGACCAATCCAGAGATTACGCCTCCAGCGCAGGTACTGCCTGTCATGAGGGCGTTGCTCCCATGAGGTCCTCCATAAGCCTGCCGCCTATACCTGGCCCTGTTACTCCAACTCATAATCGACCGTACTACATGCCTTGCCAGTGTTGGCTTCAACACACTCCTGGGAAGCCTGACCGGGCGTTCCCTGTCCAAATCCCTTGTCTTTCAGAGGTACATACACCTCGAGATTGGACTACGTGAAACTACATTAACCAGCGACCGTTGGTTAACCCCCTGTTCCACTCTCATCATGTAGCTTGGAATGTCGATTATAGTACACAAATCATGCACGAGCACTGAACAGGATACTCTAGTTTACCTCGTGAAGACACACGCGCAATTTTCCTGTCCTGCGCGTCCCGTCGCCTTCATGGTCCATTCCATACTCATACCTTCTCGCCAGATGGCGCCGACTTAGCCTATGGCACCACCTCCCGCCATTTGCACTGTCATCTCACTGCCAGTGTTGCCACATGACAGAGTGCAAACAGTTACCTGACTCTTTCCGGTCCGAATCGCGCTCGGCGCGACAATAAGTATTTAGACAAAAACAACCATGTTGCTACGGCCTCACAGGATCCTTGAACCGGCCCAGCGGGCGCTCTCTGGTATCACTCTGTTGCTCGAATGAGTAAGTGCGACAGAGAGGGAGATACACGAATGAACTTCGTTTTCGTTTCGTGGCAGGGCCTCTGATTTGATTTACCTAAACCTCTATACACGGTGGAAACGATAAGTGAGCTCACTCCATTATTTACTAAACTGCTGTACTTACTAAATGTATGGAAGCTGGAAACATTGAATTTTCGGATAAATCCAGTTTATTCTGATTGATACCGTTTCATAGAGCTCGTGGATCACTTTCAGTATCAGTATACAGTTTTTCGATACCTTGTATAATTTAGAAATAATCGAGTGATCAGTGATCATTTATAGTTTCCACCCTGTATAAGAAAAGACCGACAAGCACGAAAATCAATTTAATTCGAAATCATTCCTTCATTTATTTTTTTGGATATGGTCTTTCTTTTGTATCTTTTGGTGCCTTTTGCTTTTGACTTATTTTCTTCATTGGCCAGATCCCGATAATCTCCGTAATTCATACCTTCAGCCTGTCACTGGTTTTTCGCCCTTTGCCTCTTCACAACTCTCGTAATACTCATTACTGCTGGTTTTGCTTTGTCTACTCTGGCTTTTTTAAAACGCTAAGGTTTCTTACTTGGAGGGCACGGCTCTTTATTCAGCACTGCTTGTTTTTCGTTTCCAGTATTCTTGCACTGACTTTTGTCTCCTTAGCAGAGTTATTGTTTCATTTCTTGGGTGGTTTGGTCGGCGCTGTATCATCTTTTGTCCCCTTAGCAGAGATGTCCTTACAAACTTTGGGTAATTCAGCTGATGCACAGGGATTAATACATTCCTTTAATGTGATTTTATCGTCTGGCTTTGAGTTTCCAGTGTTGGCTGATGCTGTACCACCTTTTGCTTCCATAGCACAAGTATTCTTAGATTTTTTGGGTGATGTTGTTTCATCTTTTGTGTCCTTGGGAGAAGTATTCTTATTTTTTTTTGATGGTTTGGCTGATGCTGAAGCATCTTTTGTCTCCTTAGCAGGGGTATCCTGACATATTATGCGTGATCGGGCTGATGTTGAGTCATCCTTATCACAGGGATTTACACATTCTTTTAATGTGATTTTTTCTTCGTTGGAATCTAAAGCGGGAGAGGATAATTTCTTGTTAGGATCCGGCATTTTTAATTTTGCTAGGTGTTGTATTTTGTACGAATATTAGCTTGTTGCTTCCATTGCTGTCAGATGGATTGACAATGTAAAATTAATTCAACCTTTCTGCCAATTTGATAGTTTTTTTTTAAATAATTTGTCCCTTCGTTCGGACAGGATATAGCCAGGGGCCTCACTATTTTTCTACATGTCTATATATGTAAGTACGTCTGAAAAAAATTGCACCCGTCTAGGTACATATTTTTTCTCAAAAATGCTATGTAATGTGCCCAAAACATCGCTAAAAAGACTAGGTACAGTAAGTGGAACATACCGAAGACTTATTAGAAGTGTCCAGTGTCCAGTAAAACGCGAGATTTTAAATTTGGAATCAATATTTGTCCAGTAAGTAAGTATGTAATTCCTATTACGTAAGTATCATGCGTTACCGACCTGTACAAACGCTAAGAATGTGAGGGCAATGAGGTTTTATATGAATTTAAAAAGATAATTAAGTACCTAATCATCTTGAACGCTGTTTTATTTCAAATATATTTTTGTATATAGGGTAAAAACGGGACCCTATTACGAAGACTTCGCTGTCTGTCCGTCTGCCTGTCACCAGGCTGTATCTCAAGAACCGCGATAGCTAGACAGTTGAAATTTTCACAAATTATGTATTTCTATTGCTGCTATAACAACAAATACTAAAAACAAAATATAATAATATTTTAATACTGTTTTTATAGATAATGGTACGGAACCCTTCGTGCGCGAGTCCGACTCGCACTTGGCCGGTTTTTAATATGCATACGACTAATTGTTTTCATTATAAGTCCACTTGCAATTTACAACAAAAACGAATTTACATTAATAAAAGGGCACTGTTGGCAGTATAAAGAAACTCATGATGCGTACTTGAAAAAAATATAAAAAGCGGCCAAGTGCGTGTCGGGCCACGCGCAGGGTAGGGTTCCGTAGTTGCCCGTCTATCTGTCACAGAATGCGGCCTTAAAAGGGGCTTTTGGGGTTTTTATTATAGGTTACCCTCGTAAATAATCGTAAATATGATTATTTTTATAACACACCAATGTATAGGGTCATTTCGCTGGTAGCGACCACCTAATTTCATGTGCCGGTTAGCGACCACTCAGCTTAGTTGGTGAACAGAATAATACGAACGACCTACTTAAAACAAATGAACAGATGCCAACTGCGAGGTTAGCCCAGCCTAGCAGCACTGATGCTGAGGCGCGACGCGAGACGAGAAAATATACTACTACTCATTTACTTTAAAATTCGAATTACTTAAGTAAATATAGCTTTTATGAAACAACTCAATTGAAATAACGAGGTCAGTAGGTACATTAAGTTTTTCAAACGATATGTAGGTAATTAGGTACACAACTTTAAAACTAATCGAACCGCAGATCGTAAACTTAGCAGCAACATGTTGAATAATTTACTTTAAAAACAAAGTTTTAACCGACTTCAATTTAGTACTCCGCCAAGCCACGAGAACATTTCTTTTCCAATTTACCTCATGAACTGATTTCCGAGAGCAAATGCGTTGATTGTTATAGAAAAAAACCCAATCGCTGTATGTGACCCGATAATATTTGAGGACTTCCGTCAATTCCACAAGGATCACCCTCGGCACTTCATTAGTTGCTATTTCAACGGAATCTTATCAGAATCTGTGATATACTTTTGTACTTTTAAGTACATAATTGAGGAATTCCATAAGTCATCTGTGGTCTTCATCATCAATTCCACTCCACCAATTTATGATTTCCGGATGTAAATACACGAGTTATAATAGAAAATACCAAAATCACTACACGCGTGCCTAATATAATTGAGGAGTTACCTCAATTCCTCATGGATCCCATCATCCAATTGAATTTAAAAAAAAATGGGACCCACCTGGAAGCACCAACAAAAAAAAAATTATGAATCGGCTCATCAATGACGGAGTTCTGAGGTAACAAACATTGAAAAAAAAAAAAAAAAACAACCGGGTTGAGAACCTCCTCCTTTTTTTGAAGTCGGTTAAAAAGCAACTCTACCGTCTCCGGTAAAAGGTTCAAATTCCAATGACAAATGCACCCGAAATTAAGTGCATTTCTCACCAGTTGAGTTATGTCTACTACTCGTTAACTAGTCATGTCTACGTAACTGTTTAACTACGTAATAGTTTTCCTTTTAAATTCATTATATTTACTACTGCCACGAATTTTTTCACGTCCCCAGTAGTAGTCATTTGGGGGGGGGGGGGGGGGGGCATGATGATGAAATTAAGGCTTTAAATCCCATTATCTCACAAACGCATAACTGAGTTGAAAACTAGTTTTAGAAAACCCATAATAATTTTAAACAAGCTATCCAACGATACCCCACACTATAGGTTTAACGAGAAAAAAAATACAACACCAATTTACATGTAGGGGAGGTACCCTAAAAAAAATGTTTTTTCAGTATTTTATTGTACTGTTTTGTCGGCGTGATTGGTTTATATACCCACGCCGAATTGCAGTTTCCTAGTTGTAAGGGCTACTGAGCTAAGCCGAAGACGGACATGGCGAAACTATAACTAGCCCTAATATAACTAACCCTAAAAAGTAGCCACAAAGTTATTAAATTAAATATGATTTATTTCGGACTCGAGGTCCATAATTTGTTAGTTACAGCTAATGTTAGTAACTGTTAGATATACGGTTAGGGGCGCTACGGGAGGGTACACGACCATCAAACAAGCGAGCTAGTTTAACACTGGTTTATTGTAACGGAGCGCACTCACACATGCATGTACATATATAACATCCCTCCCCCTTATAGCTAGAAACTAAACTATAACTAATAATATTCACTCGGTAGAAGGGCCTCTGTCCTGCCCTAGCGTAGGGGTGGCAAACTGAGGGCTGATCGCTTGGCGTCGCTTGTCGGTGGCGCTGCGAGGTGGCGTAGCCAGCTCTGAGGCCTGGCTTAGGCCTGGGGTCTCTAGCCCGTCTGCTACATCCACTCTCTCTCCCTCTCCTGGCTGCGGTGTTAGGTCCTCGCGAACAGCAGGTCCTGCTGCGGCAGTAGGCGTCGGCGCAGCCCCGCTTGCTGTAGCAGCATCGGCCGTCCTGGTGGTTCCCGACGATGGTAAGTCTGGCACGACGTCTGGATCCCATTGCGAACTGTCGCTTTGCATGGGAGATGGATGAGCTCTTAGTTGGTCAATGTGCCTTGTTGCCTCGCAGTGGTATGTAAATAAGATACATAACTTTCCCAATTTTCCTTTTGACGATGCCCTCGATCCAAGTGATTTTTTTATTAGAGTTTGTGTACTTAGTTAGCCACACGTTATCATTAAATTTATACTCCGGCCTTTGAACTCCTTTGTAATATTTAGCCTGTAAGAACTGTTGGTTTTCCACGGCTTTAGTGAGGGCTGTGGACGAAGGAGGCGTGAGTGGATTAATTAAATCCAACCTACAACGTAATTCCCGACCGTAAACTAATTCCGCGGGTGACTTACCGGTGGTACTATTTGGAGTTCCTGTAGTCAAATAAAAACTTAGAAATACTTAGTCCCCTGTAATAATTTATTATTGGTGCTGCTTAAAATTATTCCTTTAAGCCCTTTTTTTACTATCTTGACAAAAGATTCCGCTTGTCCATTACTGGATGGATGGTAGACAGGAGATAATACGTGCTTTATGCCGTTAACTTCGCAAAATAATTTAAATTCTTGTGATGTAAAAGAACTGCCGTTGTCGCTCACTAGAGTATGAGGTATACCAAACCGCGACATGAAATCGTATAACCGATCAATAACCGCTTTTGTACCATACGACGAAGTCATGCTGTAACATTCTACCCATTTAGTATTGCATCAACTATTATTAAAAATACGTGATTATTGAACGGTCCCAAAAAATCTATGTGAAGTCGATAAAACGGGTGCGGTGGTAGGGGCCAGCTCGCTAGCGGCGCGTGCGGCGGCGCGGGCGCAGCGCGGCGCACGCGGCGCACGCGCCTGCCAGCCGCTCCAGCGCGGCGTCCACCCCGGGAAACCAAAACCGCTTACGCGCCTCGGCTTTCATTTTTACTATGCCAAAATGCGAACTGTAATTCATTACATATGATATCCTTTAATGACAAGGGAATCACAACCTTGTGTCCTCGCATTAAGCATCCGAACTCGTACGATAGCTATGATTTACAATGATAAAATGGTTTAAAATTTTTATCTTTTGTCGTTTTAGGCCACCCGTGTATGACGTAATGCTTAACCGTACTAAGTACGTCATCGTCATTAGTTTCGCGCTGCAGGTCGGCCAGTGTCACAGGCAAATTACCTTCCACTACAAAATTAACGTAAGCGGTTATCACCTCGCATTCCGCATCCTCGGCATCTCCCGCGCCCCCTGCCCCTCCCCCGATCGGCACTGCCGGCAGGCACGCTCGCGATAGATAATCAGCACTATTTTGTTTACTACTTTGTACTCAATGGTGTAATTGTAGGCTGATAAAAATATAGCATAGCGTTGCAGTCTATTGGCGGATATCTCGGGGATGGGATGCCTTTATACGGACCGAAAATTGAGAGTAGTGGTTTATGGTCTGTTCGCAACACAAAGGGAATTGACCGACCGTATATAGGTACTGGTGGAATCGCTTAATCCCAAAAATTATAGCCGTAGCTTCCTTTTGGATTTGTGCATACCTTTTCTCCGCTGACGTAAGCGTTCGGGATGCATAAGATAAAGGCTTTTCTATCCCATTAGTACCTATTTGCGAAAGAATACATCCTAACCTGACTGGCGAAGCGTCTACTGTCAAAATTAAAGTAGCACTAGGGTCAAAATGGGCAAGGGTACTATCGGACCCAAGGATATTTTTTACCCTTAGAAACGCGTCATCATGAACAGATGTCCATTCCCATTTAACATTCTTTTTTAATAAATTGTACAACGGGCTTAAGATCGAAGACGCAGCTGGCACAAAATTACGATAGTAATTCGCAAGACCTAAAAACGATTGCAATTGAGACAAGTTTGCGGGTCTGGGCGCTTCCAGAATAGCCTTGACCTTGTCGGGTGATTTCCTAACCCCGTTTTTATCAATGACATGACCGAGATAAGAGATTTCGTCCTTGAAGAATTCGCACTTGCTCATTTCGACGGTTAATTGTGCATCTTCCAAACGTTGTAATACCGCGGCTAGTCTTTCTTTATGTTGTTCTTTGTTCGCGCCTGTGATTAGGATGTCGTCCAGCAAAAATATGATTCCTTCTATTCCCGCGAGCACGCACTCCATAGCGCTGGAACAAGGCTGGGGCACAGGATAATCCAAATACCAATAACCACTAAAATAAAGAGGCCACGATGTGTATTGATACACGTTAAGGGCTGCGACTTTTCTCCAAGGACAAATTGATTGTACGCCATTGATAAGTCTATCTTGCTAAATTGAACGCCCCCATGTAGTTTAGATAATAAATCGTTGACAGAAGGCATTGGATAATGGTCAATTATTAATTGCTTATTAATAGTGACTGAATAGTCAGCGCATAATGGTATGCTACCGTCTTTCTTCAAAACGGGTACTATCGGTGACGCATAGTCCGAGTGTTGAACGGGTTTCAAAATGCCTAACCCGATTAACCTATCCAACTCTTTATCAAATTTCTCCCTTAGGGCATAAGGGACCGACCTCGCTTTGAAGAAAATCGGCTTGCCGTCTGGTTTTAGGTGTAAATCAACAGTATATTTATTAAAGGTCCCTAGGTTGCCTGAAAAAACGTAAGGAAACTTTAAAGATAACTCTTTAATAATGTCTTGATCGCAATGGTGTTCCGTGCGCGCAGGCGCCGCGGACACCGCGAGCACGGCGGCGTGCGCGCCAGCTCCAGGTTAAATGCTCGAATAAAATTCCTACCGAGGATCGGTGGACCACCATTGCACACCACATAGACAGATAGGTTAATAAATGAGTTTCTTCGATATACGTAATAGGCACGTTCATTATTAAATTAAATTAAAATTAAAAATCATTTATTTCAGACTAAGGTCCATAAATGGTTAGTAAACAATAAAATCTTATTACTAGTGTTAGTATGTCATACAGACTTAACTAAACAATGACTGCATGCAGTCTCTGCCAGCGGGTAAACATGGGGCCATTTTCGCGCTCCGAAAACACGCTCAGAATGCTGTTGGGGCTGCCGCGCAGGCGACGCATCAGTGAGGCGCATTATCGCCGCAAAGCTGTCAGTTTGTGCCTCTGCAAACATACCAGAGGCACTACAAAATCGCGGCAACCCCATCAACACCCGGAACGCGTTATTATATTGAACACGTAGGCCGTTGTATGCCTTCTGCGTGAAGTTGGTCCACAGGCTGCATGTATAGAACGACTGACAGTACGCTTTGAAAAGTGTAGTCTTCACTTGTACAGTACATCTCGCGAACCTGCGGGCCGACATGTTGCATCGGACAGCCAACGACCTACGCTCCCGCTCAATGTCTAAATTGTCACTTAGGTCGTCTGTTACCCAGTGACCCAGGTACTTGAACTTAGTGACAAAGTTTAAAGGGACGTCGTAGAGTGTCACTAACGGTACAGTCGGATAATTTTTCCTGCCAGCTTTAAAAATCATCACTTCGCTCTTCTTCACGTTGTACCTGAGTCCATGGGCAGCAGCATACGACTCGCATATTTTTGTCAACCTCCTCATTGCGTCGATCGAAGGGCCGAGCAGCACCATGTCGTCAGCATAACTAAAATTGTACCCATTGTTATAATACTTTCGCCCGTATAACTTAATAGCTTCTTACTTGTGGCCGACAATGGCAGAGCTCTAAAATATGTATTATAAGTTTCCCTCGAAATAACGCTTACCGCCGACCCGCTATCAATTTCGAACTCCAAAAACAGGTCACCAATTTGGACACGCTCCGACATAGGCTTGCCCTTTACACACCGAATGTTATAAAAATGCTTACCATCGTCTCCTTCGTCCTCATTACCTTCTTCCATGTAATCTTCCATCTCTAACCGAACACATCCTACGCAAATGTCCTTTTCTATTGCATTTTTTGCAATTTATAGTTTTTGTAACCGCATTGATCGGAGCTATGATTGGTAAATCCGCACACAGTGCACTTTTCTTTTTTGGAGATGTTGAACACGGAGTCCAGGGCCGCCGCGTCAGCGCCGGCGCCCGCTGCGCTCGCCCCCGGGGCCTGCGCGGCGGCGCGCCGCGCACACCGCACGCTCTCTGCCAAGTCTATTGCCATGGCCAGGGTCAGGTCCTGTGCAAACAGCTTATCCTTTTCGTGTCCTGCCGCCATGCCCATTATAAATCTATCCAGCAAGGCTTCTTCCAAATTTTTGAATCCGCAATGTGCTGCCAATCCTCTAATCCTGCATGGCTGCCCACTGTGAGTGACCTTCACCTGGCCGCTGCGTAGCCGAATAAAAGGTAGATTTCTCCGCGAACCCGAATCGTTTCGGTGTAAAGTGGTCGTCGAGGAGTTCTGTTATCCGAGTGTATTCCAATTCTTCTACCTTGTTAGTTAAGGCCAGGTCACTAGCTAACTTGAATGTCCCTTCGTTCAGTGCGCTTAACAAAATCGCCCTTCGCTTGACCGCGGACTTGTCGGTCTGCTCGTTGACGTCGTTGGCGATAAACCACTGATTTAGTCGCGACTTGTAGCTGTTCCAGTCATGCGAAGTGTGATCGAAAGTCGAAATAACAGCGAAGGATACTCCCGTGGCCATTGTTAATAGAAACGCGAGTCCGAACGTCGCCACGTGTTAGTTATACGGTTAGGGGCGCTACGGGAGGGTACACTACCATCAAACAAGCGAGCTAGTTTAACACTGGTTTATTGTAACGGAGCGCACTCACACATGCATGTACATACACATATATAACAGTAACATAGGTATTCACAACTAAAATCGACGGGGGGAGGCAACTACTGGAGCGTACGCCTGGTCCCAATGTCGCATAATCGGGCAATCCACCCGTTCAGCAAATGCTAGTAGGATGCTGTTGGTGCTGCTCTTCACTCTCGTCATCATGTACGCTATTCTGTTGCGTAAGATTGCGTGCAATCCCGGCACGTCCGCCGCCGCGAACATGCCGGACGCACTACAATGGCGAAGGAGCCCCATCAGCATCCTGAACACATTGTTGTACTGCACCCTAAGTACGTTGACGGCCCGCTGCGTATTGCTAACCCATAGTGCACACGAGTAGAAAGATTGGCAGAATGCCTTAAACAGGGTAACTTTCACACTCTCACTACATCGTGCGAACCTACGAGCCAGCATATTACCGCGGACCGCCAACGCTCGGCGCTCCCTCTCTACATCCAGATCATCACATAGCGTGTCTGCTTCCCAGTGCCCCAAGTACTTAAAAGAGACTCTTTTTAGTGTTGTGCCCGCAGGAAATGCTGATGCCATATTCCACCAACGAATGCTGCACTGCACCAGCATTTCCTGCGGGCAGTTCATGTATGGGGTCAAATGTCACCGATCCAGAACATTCCAAGTCCAGCTGATTGAGGACGAAAGTGAATGAGAGATGGGAACCTACATGGACTAGCTTGCCAGTAGCTGCCGAAGCCTGCATGGAAATGATTAGGTGCAGATGCAAAAAGAAATGCGTTTTCAACGAAAATTGAAGTGCACCGAGTTGTGTGATTGTGATGGAACATGTTACACATAAATATATGTACGAATTTCAATATATATATAATCAGATTAACAAGAATATATAATCAGATCTGTATTGTTAGTTTTATTTTGAACCAGTCAATTGAGATGATCAAACGGTTAGATTATTCCCAATTTTACATATAACACACATGCTAACAAACTTAAACCCAGCTACAAACTACGTAATATACAATTAAGCTAGTAGTTACATTACAAAATCAATCAATTATAAAATTTGCTTTTGAGGTCCTCATTGAAGTAAAATTTTGACGAGTCTGCTGTTCTAAACTTTTTTTTACGTAGTTTTGTTTCAAACTGTTGTAATATATTATATGTTTTTGGAATCAACATAAATGTAGCTTTATAATCATATTTTTTAGTGCCCAAATCGTTGCTTGTTTTCACGTAATCGTTGCAGAAAAAAAAAAAAATATCGGTGTTTTTTGAATTTTGCCTGTTATTCATTTTTTCTATGAAAACATGTTATGAATGTCACAGAAAATGATCGGTCATCTACAATTTATCCGAAAACGATACCGAACATGTCCTAGTCGCTATAAATAAGACGATAGGAGGACCGAAAGAAACCGCGGCGGAACGAAACTCCACTTATTTTACTTTTCCAATTTGTTTCCAATAATATCTTCAGCGAATCTATCAAAACTGATGCTGCGACGCTATGCGTTGAGTTGCGGGCGTCGCGACTTGACAGCAAATTGTGCTAGACATGGGTAGGTACTCCACATAATTTTATTTTCAGTAATAGTACATTACTTACCTAGGGCGGTAAAACAAAGAATGACTCATATCGCAGTTATCTGACTCTTGAGCCGGGCGATAAATATGCGACTTAAGACTTTCTTTATTACCGCCCGTGGTGAGTACACAATTGTACGTCTCTCCCTGGCTAGGTTAGGTTTGTTTCATAGCGTACGCCTAATGAACTAGCTAGATCGACCCAGCTGACGCGTTGATTTAAATAATAGCATATAAACTGTCATCTGTCAAAATTTCAGTCGAGGGTAAATTACTAAAAAGGTTTTTTTACGTGTTTGTGTGACCAGCTGACGGGTTTTCCACCACGTGTTTTTCGTGTTAATATTGGAATCATTTGATGATAAAATAAATCGGGGGTAATTGCCAATGTTTTTTTACGTGCCACCCAAGCTGCTGCTGGTTAACCCACGAACGGATACGATACGACGACGATATGGTTGCCGAATTGTTGAGGGTTTGCGGAAACAGTTCTTTGAAATACCATATCAAACACCCCTGTAACCGGTTTCGGTTTGTATAACATGAATGTATAACTAATTATATGAAGAGACCGTCACGGGATTCTACGTGGAAATTAAATAAAACAGGATCTGCCCAAACACGTGAATATAATGTTTATTACATCGTTAGTAAAAGCATTGTTACAACTAAACATAATATGTATTTGAATCATTAGATTGCAATAAGGGTTCAGTATATATTGCCCATTATAATTGACACTAATGTTGCGGGTGAATTCAACATAAGATGTAAAATATTGGAGTGATCATACAATTCAAGTCAATGATGTTTTGATAATACGAGGGCATATGACAACAGTTTTCTAATAAACTTTAGAGAAACTTAGAAAACCTAACAACAAGATCCGAGGAGTTTATTTTTACTATATTTATTACAAATTGCGCCTTATACATGAATACGTACGTTATAATCGAAGTAAATAAGCCCTATTGAGAGATGAAGATGGCGCTATGATCCATTCACCGCCAATTTGTATTAAATAATGTAAGACGTCTGCTACCCCTTTCGCACCGGCGAAAAAACCGCAATAACCCACAATGAAGATTGACATGTTTTTGATTGGCAATTAAACGTAATCAACCCCCACCATTGTGGGGCCGGGTCGGAAAAGAGATACTACACGACTGGCAAACCAAAAGGAGTGCTGTTTTTTACGTGAAATAGGCGGTGAAGGATTCATACATTTGCCTATTGTATAAATAATACAGTAGCACGGATAAGCAATCAGTCAACTATATAAAAAAAAAAACGAAAATCTCATCGCATCAACAAAACAAAATAAAGGCGTGTTTCAATAGATATTTACTTTGTTGGTTGAAAGTAAGCAGGTTGAACGATTGAAAAATCCTATAAAGTAATTGAACTTGCACATTGTTGGTTTTGCGATGGATTGTGCCAAGTGCGTTTCAACATACATGGAAAGGTCGCTCGGATCAGGCAAAACTGATCATGTATGGCAGGCTTTATACTGCACATACATAGCATGTTGTTTCAACGAATTGGAGTATCGAGTGGGCGTGTAATATTCAACCTAACACCGTACACCAGAGGGTTGTGTTTGCAATGGCTTGGTGGTGAGTACTGAACCTAGCGGCGGGTGACGGGCTGCCAGTCGTCGCCGTCGGGGTCGCGGTCGCGGTCGCGCGCTGGAACAACAAGGTTTACTTCACTAACGACAATGATAAGGCGGCTGAATCTCAACGTCGCAGCCACCATGCTGAAACGCTATAAATCTTTGCTCGCACGTAACTTTTTGTTTTTTTTCTTCTCCATGCAAATAACTAATCCTATTTCATATCAAATTTAAACTCATTTGTCACACTCAAAAAGCTAGGAAGTAATGGATCAAAGATTTATAGATATCTGCCGCTTTTATAATAGGACTAACTCTATAATAGGATAAATCCTATGCATCGTTCATAGGCAAACGGTATATAATAGCGTTGTCGGTTGTCAATGAGATCGTTTTTAATTTCATATTTATGCCACTATCTTTTTTTTACTATGACATATAACTAAGCTGCGTATAGTATAGTATACTTACGTTTCTCCTCGCGGCGTGGCGGCGGCGGGCGTCTGTCGTCGCGTCGCGGCCCGTCTTTATCGTCACGCTTCGGGCCGTCGCGATCGTCGCGACGTGGGCCGTCACGATCGTCCCGACGTGGACCGTCGCGGTCATCGCGTCTCGGACCGTCGCGATCATCGCGTCTCGGACCGTCGCGATCATCGCGTCTCGGACCGTCGCGATCATCGCGTCTCGGACCGTCGCGGTCATCGCGCCTGGGCCCGTCGCGGTCGTCGCGGCGCGGCGGGAAGCGGTCGCTGCCACGGTCGCGGAAGCCATCGCGGTCACCGCGCGGCCCGTCACGGTCTCCGCGCGGTCCGTCGCGGAAGCGGTCTTCGCGCGGCGGTGCGTCCTTGGTACGCCAGGCAGATGAACGTTCCTGTCACAAAACAATAGCATATTGCTAAAATACAAAGACAATAGCGGAAAATGTTTAAGTTTTTTCAATTCTGTCCTGCGTAGAAAACTTTGGAACGTCACATTTTTCAACATTAAACACCAACATCTTTATTTCACGTGCGTTCTCTGGGTTTCTTTTCAAAACCTCTTATTCGCATGACACTTTTAGACCGCGGAATATTGAGTAATAATTTACATGGAAATATCAGACAAATCTAAATAGAGCGGCCTCAAGTTATAGCCACTACACCCCGCCACCCGCCACCCGCCGCGGCCACAGGTGGCTGGATGCGGCCACTAGTGGCTAGAATAGTTACGTTAGAAGCCGGCGTGTGTGCGAGTCGACCGACAAAACGCTGCCACCAGTACCAAGCCCGGGCCACTCCCGCAGCTTGTGTGCGGCCCCTCCGAGGTCATTGAAGTCCCTCGAATGTATGTACTGTTGTGCGTCGCCCCGCTGTCTGCTGGTCTTAGTGTGTGGCCCGAGCGCTCGCGCCGCTATGAGCGGGGCGTGCGGCGTGCATGAGGTGAGGACTGGGGCGACTGACCTCATTCGAACGTCTAACACTTCACATTATAAAACGAATGCAATTTATTTGGATGCCCCACGCCCCGCTCGTAGCGGAGCGTGCACTCAGGCCTTATGGTCGGAGATCCTTTGAAGAAATGCATACCCTCATCTGTTATTTAATAATGACTAATATTACATGTTTGATAATATATGGATTAATAAATCGCACATGGATTGCCTAGCGAAATCCAGGACCAAAACAGTTAAATAAGATAAATACTAAGTAACTTTTTTGGGTCAACTACCCTCGTGCATTTGTTGATAGAATATGACACAAGGAACAGGAAAAATAGGGGTTGCCTACTCTCAGTTTGGACTGCTATGAGGTTGCCTGGTTTAACTATCACATGTGGGTAGTCGACCCAAAAAAGTTACCTAGTATTTATTTTATTTAACAGCTTCAGTCCTTGATTTCGCTAGGCAACTCCTGTGCGAATTATCTGACGAGTAATATTGGTCATTATGAAGTAACAGATGAGGATATAAATTTGTCCAAGGGTATGTATGGTGTTCGTAGTGAGCAGTGCGAGTAGGTGTGGGTACTCACGGCGGGCGCGGGCGGGGGCTCCGCGGGCCCGCGGCGCCAGCTGCCGCCGCCGCCGCCGCCGCCGCCGCCGCCGTCCGGCCCGCTCGAGCGCCCGCCGTATCGGGGCCTGCGGGTGCATAATTACTCGTTACATTTTTAAATTACCAGTGCCATTAGTAAATTCAATGATTAACCGTTAGCATTCGATAATTATAATTAAGACACAGTCCAAGTAAAAGATAACTATTTTTGTTAAAAGGAACTTGTTTTGAAACATTGGTCAAGGAACACGTCATTGAATAATAATTGTGGAAATTCAAAGGTATATAGACCCGAGTTAACCCATGCCCCCACATGAGGACACCAGCTGCAGCGTGAGAAGTATGTATTATCTTTGGCTAGGAGGATTTCATTAGATGAAACGCTAATACCTTTTCATTGGGTTAGGAAGGTAGAATGTACATTAGGAAAAGTTCCGCATTCAAATAGTACATTACTTATATACCAAGGGCTGTAAAAGAAAGAAAATCGCAAGTATTAACTGTAAATATGCAATAGAGGGCTTTTTTATTTACTGCCCGTGGTGAGTACACAATTTTACGTCACACCTGGCCATAATGTGAGCCCTTGGTATGTAATGTGTATGTATGTGGCGGTAATACTAAATTACGTACCTAGAGCGGTGAATTCGTGAATGGCCAAGATCGCAGGTGTTTGTGTTTGTCCGAAGGTGAGAGCCATAAATATGCGATCTGGGGCTTTACGAATTACCGCCCGTGGTGAGTATACAATTTTACGTCTTCACCTGGCCACAACGCGAGTTTTACCTTACGCGCAGCGTGCAGTAAAACTCGCATTATGGCCAGGTGTGACGTAAACATTATTATCCAAAAATACGGCACGCGCCAATTACATAATGATATTGTTTAACTTAAATGGGATGAAAAATAAAATGTTATAAATTTACACCTATAGACTGATGATGATTAACATACCTGTCTCTTTCTGATTCGCGGGTGTCACGAGCGTCGCGCGAATCGCGCGCGTCGCGTGAGTCACGAGCGTCACGTGTGTCACGTGCGTCGCGAGTGTCACGAGCGTCGCGCGGAGCGCGCCATGCCCCTTCGTCGCGCGGCGGCCCGCGTTCTTCGCGTCTGTGAAGGAGACAATCCTTAGTGTAATGTGATAGTGATAATAATAGGGTATATCGATTGAATCAGGTTTTGTTGGGTACTTATATTGTAATAACCTGTCACTGTGTTGAGTATGGCAACACTCTCTTGCACAACCGCCATTTGTTTATTAGCAAATAAACCGTAATGAATTAATTTAGTGTTTTATTTAGCTCAAAATATAATATATATTCTGATATTTTTCGAGAGAGATTATCATATTCCTAGGCAGGGAAGTTTAAACTTTTTAAATATGCCGGAAAAGCGCCATAATAACCGGTCCTGTCCCACCCGCATCCGGCGGACTCTTGCGTCGTTTACCAGGTCATCGGTCCAGCTCGTAACCACCTATACTATATAAGTGAATGGAAGTAAGATACCTGTCGTCTCGTGTGGGCGGCGGGCGCTCTTCGCGGCGGCGCTCCGGCGAGCGCGGGCGCTCCTCGCGCGCGCCCGCTCCCGCGCCCGCTCCCGCCGCCGGAGTCGCGCCGGCCTCGCGCGCGCGCGCTGGAACAACACACCACTCATTAGTACTGAATGGCCGGTTAGGCTGTGGACTGGCAACCAGCGGGCAGCGAGACGACAAGCTGCAGTTCATACATTTGATCGAGTTCAATCTATGAATGCGCTGCCCGCTGACGTTCAGACTGCGGCCTGAAAGCGAAGGATGATCGCTCCAAAACGAGACGGTAGTACCCGTTTCGTGGCGTACAACGTGAACGCGTGCAGAACCACTCGTTTGAGCAGGAGAATGCGGATCGCGGCTACAGTGGCGAGTTCCTCAAAATATGGTCGCCGTATTCGAAGGTATTGCCACTGAAGCATAGCCTCGGTAAAAAGCCCATGCCCAGTCGTCTACCAGAAGCTTCGAGCGGCTACTTGTCTCATTAACCCGGCCGCCACGACTCCATCTTCTTGTTCTTCTTATTTTCCCTCCAAGCGCTCTCCTCTCGCTCTGTCCTTGTGTCCTCACTACCGGCTACATGGATGATATATGAAGCTACGTCACTTGTCTCCAGTTCACTAACCTGGTCGCCACGGCTCCGCTTTCTTGTCGTCCTTATCCTTGCTTCGCCAGGCGCTCTCCTCCCGCTCCGGCTTGGGTTCCCTGTCCCTGGTGTCCCTAGCGTCCCTGTCCCCGGGGCGCGGGTCCCCTCGTCGCCAGGAGCTGGACACGGTCGTCTTCTGTTCCTCCAGTCGACGTTGGACTTCGGCATCCTTGGCGCGCGCCTTGGCTTCCACTCGGGCTAGGTATTCTTGATGTTCCCTGAGAAAAATGGAATAGAATTTAAATTTATACATCTTTAATCCCTGCAATAATACATTGTTGTAAAGGCTAGATAGAAACTGCGGGAACTGTGATTGTTCGAATCTCTGTTCAAACTGGACTACAAAAACATTGTTGGACAGTTTGAACTCATAGATGGCCTGTTCGTGCGACGTCCAACTAACCCCACCTTTGAAGCCTGAATTCTAACCATATTTGCCACATTAGCCGTGTCTACAGCGAACGAGCGGCTCGCCCGAACACCGTTCGCCCAAACGTGCTCGCCCGGTGTGGACGTGATTGGGGCAAACGGTGGCTCGCCCGAGCCGTTCGGGCGAGCCCCCGAATGCTTGCCCGAACGGTTTGCCCGAGCCGCGAGCGGCTCAGCCTATGTGGACGGTGGTTTTGTTCGGCCGAACGACAGAAGGCGAGCGTATTATTATTCTAACACATAGTACCACAGTTAACAGTATAAGGTCGTAAGACATATTTCGTAAATGCAAATTCCATTTTGTTTTCACATCACACTTTTATATTTTGCTGTTAGCCGATTCGACTTCATTCAAAACTGAACGCTATTCGTAAGAGTATAAAGCCGTTAAACACTTTTTGCAATTGCATAGAATATGCAATAAAGTAATTTTGTCCACGCGTCCTTTACCGTTTTGCTATTGAGCTAATTCGAATAGTTCGAATTTGGACGTTATTCCTAAAGAGATAAAGCTTTGAAAAATATTTGGACATGGCAAAAACAAATTGGTATTTTATTTCTTCGTCTCCTTCAGCAATTTTTTTATCAAGGTAACTTATTAAAGTTCATTCGAAGTCGCTGCGTTGGAAAAGGTCAAAACTAGCTTGACCCCTGAATACCTACATTACATATTGATATTGGGAAATTAGGGATCAAGTTATACCTACTGGCGGTTGGTAACTTGGTAGTGAGACGAGTTGAGGCGGATTTGGGAATTGCGTAACTGAGTTCGACACGCATGGGTTTGTTTGTCAGCTGGAAGGATTGGTAGATTGAGTAGTACCTACTTAGTAGGAATTTCAATAGGTAGGCGTCTTCGCTCTGATCATAACACAATTGATCAAATAATTTTATCCCGGCCTCTTTTCGGTTCTCAAAAATTTTGCGCATCCACATTTTGCGGCTTTTTTTTAAAATACATTTCTTTCGATTTTCAAGCAAAAACAAAATTAACGTTGTCGCAGTGACAGCTGTGCGCACGTGCGGCTTCATCGTGATCGTGAGCTCAACGATCAGTAGGTAAATTCGCCCGAGCTGACCTGGCTCGGGCGAGCCGCGCGCGTTTGCCCGAACGCCCGTCCACACCGACCGAGCGCTTGCGGCCGACCCTTTTGACGGCTCGCCCGAGCCTTCTGACGGCTCGCCCGAACCGTTCGGGCGAGCGTTTTTGATGGCTCGGGCGAGCCGTTCGGACGAACCGCTCGGCCGGTGTGGACACGGCTATTTCCGAGCAGTGGCGTGAAAAGGTAATTTTTTTTCGAATAAATATATAAATTAATTTGAGAGGTTATAAAACTTATAAATCAGTGAAAAAAACTGCTCGGAATGTGGCAAAAGATGGTCAGAAAACAGGCTTCAAAGCTGGGGTTAGTTGGACATCGCACGAACAGGTCAACTATGAGTTCAAACTGTCCAACAATGTTATTGTCGGACAGTTTGAACAGCGATTCGCTCAATCACAGCTCCCCCGCCCCCGCCCCCGCCCCGCCCCGCTCGCGTGTCGGGGGGCGCCGCGCGGGGCGGCCGGCGCGGCGCCCCCCGACACGCGAGCGGCCGCGCTACTTATTAATCCTGGGATTAAGTGCCAAAGCAGATCTCTCCATACTGCTCCCGGTTGTACCATTCCGGGTGCCACCGGTAAAACGCTAGAAGGGTGAGGATGAATCGAGTCTTATATGCAGGTCAAGTCAAGTATAAATAAATAAAATAGATGACCTGTCTTCCTTCTCCTTCTGCTCCCTGGCGGCGGCCTGCTCCTCCTGCAGCTTCCGCTCCCTCTCCTCGCGCTCCTTGCGCTCCTCCTCCTCCTTGATGCGCCGCACCTCCTCCGCGGCGCGTTCCTCGGCGAGACGCTTCTCCTCCAGCCACTAAACACAGAGACAAGTACACTAGTTGAGTGAATTGATTTAGTGAATAAAGTTAACTAATCTGAGAAGGGACACTGAGACGGGACGCTGAGACGGGACACGAACTACACAGACAGGTGACTGACCTCCTGGCGGCGGTCCTCTGCCCGCTGCTGCGCGCGCTCCTGGCGCCTGCGCGTGCGCTCGGCGGCGAGCTTGTCCGCGAACGCCTTGAGGCGCTGCTGGTGCGCCGCGCCGCGCTCGGCGCTGAGACGGGACACGAACTACACAGACAGGTGACTGACCTCCTGGCGGCGGTCCTCTGCCCGCTGCTGCGCGCGCTCCTGGCGCCTGCGCGTGCGCTCGGCGGCGAGCTTGTCCGCGAACGCCTTGAGGCGCTGCTGGTGCGCCGCGCCGCGCTCGGCGCTGAGACGGGACACGAACTACACAGACAGGTGACTGACCTCCTGGCGGCGGTCCTCTGCCCGCTGCTGCGCGCGCTCCTGGCGCCTGCGCGTGCGCTCGGCGGCGAGCTTGTCCGCGAACGCCTTGAGGCGCTGCTGGTGCGCCGCGCCGCGCTCGGCGCTGAGACGGGACACGAACTACACAGACAGGTGACTGACCTCCTGGCGGCGGTCCTCTGCCCGCTGCTGCGCGCGCTCCTGGCGCCTGCGCGTGCGCTCGGCGGCGAGCTTGTCCGCGAACGCCTTGAGGCGCTGCTGGTGCGCCGCGCCGCGCTCGGCGCTGAGACGGGACACGAACTACACAGACAGGTGACTGACCTCCTGGCGGCGGTCCTCTGCCCGCTGCTGCGCGCGCTCCTGGCGCCTGCGCGTGCGCTCGGCGGCGAGCTTGTCCGCGAACGCCTTGAGGCGCTGCTGGTGCGCCGCGCCGCGCTCGGCGCTGAGACGGGACACGAACTACACAGACAGGTGACTGACCTCCTGGCGGCGGTCCTCTGCCCGCTGCTGCGCGCGCTCCTGGCGCCTGCGCGTGCGCTCGGCGGCGAGCTTGTCCGCGAACGCCTTGAGGCGCTGCTGGTGCGCCGCGCCGCGCTCGGCGCTGAGACGGGACACGAACTACACAGACAGGTGACTGACCTCCTGGCGGCGGTCCTCTGCCCGCTGCTGCGCGCGCTCCTGGCGCCTGCGCGTGCGCTCGGCGGCGAGCTTGTCCGCGAACGCCTTGAGGCGCTGCTGGTGCGCCGCGCCGCGCTCGGCGCTGAGACGGGACACGAACTCGTCGCGGTGCGCGTGCATGCGCACGAGACGCTCGGCGGTGGCTACGTCGCGGGTGCGCGCCTCTGTTGACAAAACACGAGGTCAAGGCTGGATCGTACGTCTAGGGACCATAGTCTAGTTCATTGCCAACGGTTTCGTAACGTTACGCTCGTAGTCGACTACAAGCGAAAAACCGTATGTAGGAGAAAACCTGCTCACAGGGCAGAGCGTAACGGGTTCCTGGCCAAGAATAAGTTATTTTTCATCACACTTGCTCGAAACGGGCTTCATAATGCGCAGACATACAGAGCTGTAATAGCCTATGTTACGCCCACGGGCGTAATGGTTTTTTCTTAAATTTTACCTGTCACTCATGCGGCAGTTACAAAGCAAAGAGGTTTTATATCAAATACGATGTCTGAAAACCTATTTATAAATAAATTTAAACTTAAAAATACTACTAAAACATGTTTAACAGAACTATTTACAGATTTAATATGTAGTTATTTAGTGTCTATGTAAAATGTTTTTAAGTGTTTTCAAATCGTGGCTGTATACCGAAGGGTCTTTGCCATACGCGCCTCACGTCAAATTCAACAAAATGGACAACTGATATGTCGAAGTTTTTATTACGATTTGCATTAATTTCATCGAAAATGTATTTGTTTCCTCGCAAATGTGATGAAAAACATTGTGTATATAACACGGGCGTAAGAATATTGCAAACTCGAGTCATCAAAAGCCTTCTGATAGACTCTTACTTACACTTACGCCCCTCGTTAAACAATGTACTATTACGTCACACCTGGCCATAATGCGAGTTTTACTGCACGCTGCGCGTACCGTGGCGGCCAGATGAAGACGTAAAATTGTGTACTTACCACGGGCGGTAATTCATAAAGCACCAGATCGCATATTTATGGCCCTCACCTTCGGTTCGGGCCACAAACACCTGTTCATTCACGAATTCACCGCCCTAGGTACGTACTATGTACTATTGCGTATCTTAGGCGTATCTTTGGCGCTGGTTTTCGATAAACATCAAGCGCTGCTGACCAAGTTTTTGAGTAACTCGTCAAATTATAATTTCAACAGCACTTTCAGTGTTTTTAGGGTTCCGTATCTAAAGGGTAAAAACGGGATACTATTACTAAGGCTCCGCTGTCTGTCTGTCTGTCCGTCTGTCACCAGGCTGTATCTCATGAACCGTGATAGTTAGACAGTTGAAATTTTCAGAGATGATGTATTTCTGTTGCCGCTATAACAACAAATACTACAAAAACCGGACAAGTGCGAGTCGGTGGGGCTCCCATACAACAGACATGATTTTTTTGCCGTTTTTATAGATATTGGTACGGAACCCTTCGTGCGCGAGCCCGACTCACACTTGGGCGGTTTTTTTAACTACATAAAATCATAAAAAGACGTGGCTCGATCATTGCATACAGTAAAGTAGCGAATCGTACAGAAATTTCATTAAAAATATGCCGAAAACATTGTTTCACAATAACTACTTACGTAAAAAGATGTGAATAATAAATTTAAACCTTAACAAAAGACTGCTGAATTCTGTATAATTTTAATTTGTATATGTGTGTTTTTATCTTCTTGTACAAAAGACAACACTATTAACTGACCATCCTGTGTTTATATAGAACCCTATTACAATGCATTTAAGGTGCACCGATGGTCAGTTAGCTGTGTTGTCGATAGTACCTATGAGCCTCTGTGACGCATTAATTTAATTTAAAAAGTCAATACATTTCAGTAATGATGTCTTGTGGGTTTGATCCTTTTCGTTAAACTACATATAATTATTATACTTGTGCAAATGTGCTGGCGTAAATTAACACAGAACGCTAAAAAGTGCCCTGTCGCGTCTAGCCGACCAAATGCTGTCCCTCCAAGGCCTACCATTGTGTAACAACTGCAACATTACCAATGGGATTTATTTCGGAGGCAATAACAACAAAATACCCTGTGTGTTAGTAGTAGCCAAAGTTGCCAAATATATCGCAACACGTCTTTATTACCTGCACGTCCGAGAGGAGTAGCGCTTTGTCCTGTGAGAAGCCCTCTATATTGATAGAGATGACAGTCAAAGCTGGCTCTGTGAAGTGCCGTCGCTGATCGCATGTATTTTTGGTGGAACCATCATGTTGAAAGGATTAGCCGCTCGGCAGTTGGTACCGAGCGTTGCCCAGGGTGCGCCCAATCAAATTGGGAAAAAACTTCGGATACGTCGTACGGGGAGGCTCCTTCCATGCACCCCCAAACCATGGTGCACCTGATGGCGCGCCCCACATGCCCACACTCCTGGCTCGGAACACGACCTGAGAGACGCGACTGCCAGAGCTGTCCACACCGCTGCCCATTGGGCATCTCATATTTGAGGAACCTCGACACGAAGAAGAAGAAGAAGACCTGCACGTCTAGCATGCGACGGCCGCGACATACTCTCGATTCTTATCGCACTATATCTCTTGTTCTAAGTGTGCTTTGATAGTGGGAGAAAAATCGAGAGAGCTCGCGCGCCGACGCACGATAGCCGTGCTGAGGTGTAAGGCGATTGTTACGATATATTTGTGTACTTTGGCTGCTCCTAACTATATGATGCTGACTGTACCACCCCCTTCCTCTCGTGAGTGTTGTAAGAGGGGTTACACACGGCAACTATTTGCCGTGATACAATCGCGCATTTCACTAACGCGCCACTTGCCATAGATCATCTGTCAATAACTACAACTTGGAAAAGTTGAAAAACCCCCGACATTTTCATTTCAAAGTCCAACATCTCAAAAACGGCTGAACAGATTTTGGTGAAACATTGCTAAGAACACTCGGGATCACATCAGCTTTCGAATAAAAAAAACCACATTCAAATCGGTCTATCCGTTTGGGAGCTACGATACCACAGACAGATACACAGACACGTTAAACTTATAACACCCCTCTCTTTGCGCCGGGGGTTAAAAAAAAAACACGTGTATCGCGTTTGTAGCGCTGCAAAAAGTCGCCGTGCGTGACAGCTGTAAGGGCCCATGCAGACTGCGTTTTTTTCACGCGCCGTCGACGTTCCTTTACTTTCACGGAGACCTTCACGAAGGAGGAGTTCTGGCCGAAGGGTGTAGTTTTCCGGCGATTTCGAGGCCGGTTATTTGCCACGCAGAACATGCGCCGCGCGTCGCCGTCTTAACGTGATATTGTGCTGCTTATAATATGTTTTATATATTGATATGTATGTTAGTCTGTAAGGTATCTGTAAATATGGGGCACGTTGCCTGAGATAAATAATACTCAGGCAACGTGCTAATTGACTACCTAGCGGATGGTAGTAGGGCAACGCGCGTCGACAGCGCGTGAAAAAAACGCAGTCTACATTATCTGCATATCTAAGAGATAACCATGGGAAGAACCCTATCACTACAATATCACATTTTCTCCTACTTTAAACCGGAAATTGCTAGAAGTTGCACTAAAAAGTTGTTAAAGTAAACGAAGATCCGTGAGCTAGTGTCTATACGTACAGATATGTAGGTATGCATGTATAGGTGAGTTCAGTTGCGAGTTACCGCCGTTGCATATGTCGTGTTAAATCATTGCTCTGTTTAGATATAAATAAAATGGTGATTAATAGTACTCAAAACGAGTGTTTTTCTATATGCTTTAAAAAAAAGTGATGTTGTGGGTCAATAAACTATTTTTTGTTGTTATTCTGGTATTATTCGTTAGCGAGAGGACAATGTGATAGTTTCTTTGAAAAAAATATTACAACATGGACTTCTATTACCTACGTACTTGGAAGATGGCCCATATAAAAAGAGGTTTCAAATGTCACATTCCTTCATTTGCTGGATTGTGATTATATCACAGTTTTAATCCATCCATAGAAATCACAGTTTTAAAAAGTTTTTGGTACCATAACCCTGGCAACTAAGGACAGAAGGAGTTGACTCACCTATGCATCCATTAAAACAAAACAGATATTTGAAGTTATAATTATAAACCATATAGACCATATAGTAATAGAAACACGTTTTCCTAAAAATGCAAATGCATGGTTAATTGTCGCACCACGTGAGTCAATAAGGCCAACCTTTTAGCTTTCATCTAAGTGTCGTGTATGAAGGAGGTTTTACTCACCGATGAGCTGCTGTATGCGTTCCTTCTCCTGCTGCTCCCAGAAGGCCTTGTCCTGGACTTGTTTTTCTTCTAGACTCTTCTGGAGGAGAGGGATTTCTTCCAGACGCTTGGCGCGCTCGAAGTAGTCCACCTGTGATACGGAAATTATATATATAATTTGGGGACAATCTTACACATCGATCTAGCCCTAAACTGGGCAAAGTACTATGGCAAATTGCGCATCAAGATTCGTACCCGGGACCGCCGGTTTAGCACTACCAACTAGGCTAAAGTCGTAGGCCAGATGAAAATCAATGTCATAAAATTGGACAGGGTGAAACTTTTCTCTTTCATTGAATGTATTTCAATAAAAATATAACTAACAAATAAAAACAAATGTGCAGGCATAAACTAACACAGAACGCTAAAAGACGTCCTGTCGTATCTAGCCGACATAATGCTGTGCCTCCGAGGCCTACCAGCTCGCAACAACGGTCACATTGCGAATGGGATTTATTTCGGAGGCTACATGACATGACTGACAGAAAATTGGCCATTCTGTTACGCACGACCTTTAGCTTATTTACTTATACCGTAAAGGCAGAAATCTTGAATACTACATTTCCTTTAGCATCCTACCGTTGCTTTCGTATTTATTATTGCTTTCGACAGGGGTCCTGTCTCTTGACCAAACAACTTTTAGCCAAATGTATCATTTGATCTAATGCATTTTTCGTCAAAACAGTGGTATTTTCGGGTATTCTTTGAATATCATCAAATAGAAGTCATTAGGTTAGGTTAGGTTTGTTTTATAACAATCCTATAAAGCTTTCTATTTAAGAAAAAAATGCATTAGGTCAAATGAAACTTTTGTCAAATGAAACATTTGGCCAAAAGTTGTTTGGTCTAACATTAGTGAACCCTTTCGACAATTAACTCTGTGACAGTACCGAAAAATAATAACTTCTTCAGCATTGTCAGTGTTGTAAAACGTTACAGAGTTTCTGGAGCCAGGTTTTGTATGCTACATTTATAATTTTATAAATAAGATATTATTTCTAGAATCGTAACTTGGTATGCCTTGTTACGAATCCTTTCGCAACGGTTCGAAACATACGTCTAAAACTTTAAGGTCATCATTTTAGCAACGAATTGTCAACCCTAGGGTTAACAGTAAAATTGTACTTAGTTACCTTTTTCTCCTGCGATTTGAGCCTGGCCTGCAGTTCACGACGCTCCTTCATCAGTTCCTCAGCCTCGCGCTGGGCGATGGCTTCGGCGTCCATTTTCTTCAGCACCTGAACAGAAATATCGTGTTTATCAAAAAACGATACCTGCCGGTGGAAGCCTATTGTCATTTGAGTAGCTTAACTTCCAACTCAGATAAATCCACTAACCATTTGGGAGATAATTGAAAGAGTGATAATAACGTTAATTCGGTGATTTGAAAGGCAGTATTTTTTATTATAATAGTTAAAGCATTAAAGAAAGCTATCCTGTTCGACAAATTCAGCATTAAAACCATCCAAACTTTACAAAAAAATAAATTTATATTGGGGTTACTTTCATGTGATATATATTTATTTCAATTTATCTATCTTTGTAAAAACTCAGTCTGGATTTGTATAATTTTGATTTAACAGACCTGGATTGGAAAAATACGATCGCAGAGTTTACGTCAACTGACAGCCATGTTGAATAATCTTCTTTTGCTGATTGGCTTGGATGGACTTACCTACATAAAAACCGTCGTAGGGATTTATCTGAATTTGATAAAATATTATGAATTTAACTGTATTTTTCTCAAAAACCACACGGAATTATACTTAACTCATAATATTGTTACAAAACTAGTTTTTTAACCTTTTATTTAATACCGAAATCTTTAAAACTATACAGGTTAGGGTAAATACCCGAGTTTGAAGTTAAGAAACTCATTTATGATAAATTAAATTCCTGAATTGATGTTGGTTATCCGGGTGAGGACTAAATTCCACCAAACCAAATTCTTGGCCAGTAGTTAGCTTGGTTAGGCGGTAGTTATCCATACAAACTGAAGTGAAAAAGTTCCGTTGTGACACAAAAAATAATCATAGAATTGTACCCGTGAATGTAAAATGCGCGGGTAGTATCTCAATTTTTTTTTAAAGAAAATTACAATCGTGGCTTCTCACCCACACTTTTTACGACATCAAACATGTTTACGAGTTACCACAATAACAATAAATGTTTATATTAATTAATCTTAAGAATGATGAGTATGACGACATGTAATATTTAGAATAACCTTCTAATATTATAAATGCCAAATTTTGTATGTTTGTTATTCAATCACGCTTAAACGGCTTAATCGAGTTGGATGAAATTTTGCACGAAGATAGTTTTTAGCCTAGATTTTTTTATATAGGATAGTTTTTATCCCTCGTCCACGCAGACGTGAGTTTTGGAAGTTAAAATGAAAGCATATCTTGTAAAGTGGTCTACCAGTAAGTGTAAGTATGTTTTCGTGGAGCGGGAGCTACCAAACCCACCAATAGTATCAATGGATATTATTTCAAAAGAAGTCGCGGGCGGAAGCTAGTTATTTAATAAATGACTTATGGTTAATGTTCGTGTCACAACGAAAAACTTTTGTAGAAAATTGAACTGAGCGAGTTAAGCCTGCCAAGAATTTGGCCCTTACCCATTTGACATAGTAAGTTACCTCCTCGTCCAGTTTGGACAGCACGCGCTTGCCCACGTCGCTCTGCGCGATGTGCGCGATCCTCTCGCGGAGATGCCTCTCGCGGACGGCGGCCTGCTCGGACGCGTGGCGCCGCCTCTCGCGCTCCTCGCGCTCGGCCTCCTGCCGGCGCGCCTCGGCCGCCGCCGCGACGCGGAGCTGCTCCTCTTGACGCCTGGACAAATACACCATTATTACACATTTTGAGCGCGGCGCCTACTACTTACGCCTGGGCCACGACTTTGGTCTTAAGCGACCTGCGGCAGCGGGATTTTCTAATTCATTGCGCGTGATCCCAACTAACCACAGTGCGTTGCGCGTCTCGACCGCGCAATGAACAGATAAAACGCTGCCGCAGGTCGCTTAAGACCATAGTTGTGGCCAAGGCGTTAGTGTACGATACTGTAGATAGAGATGTGCACATTTGCATTATATGTAGGTAGATTAAGACTCAATGTATATGGGTAGATGGATATATAGGAAAGGGGAGTTGGGCGTGAACCTGGCCACGCAACGCATCCTTGTAAAGAGCTAGAGATAGGAAAGTGGAAATACAGTTTTTATTTAAATTTTATGAAAGGCGTTTTCTTCTGCCATCACCCGCGCCCTTTCACTTAGTAGGTTTCTTTTCGAGTACGCAAAATATAAAGCCTATCCTTGCTGCGGATGCGATAGATGAATCTCTTTTGGAAAGAAGCTTAGAAGTCAGCTGTGTACAAAATTCCAACTCAATTGGACTGTGGAAAGTTGGTCAAATTTGACTCATAAGGTTTAATTATATAGACTGGAACAGGTATTACTTAATAAAAGTTATTAAAAACTTGAATGTTAACCGTTTTTGTTGTATGTTGTTGTCTGCCAGGTTTGATTGCAACAGTTAAATTCGAGGGCTAAGATGAGGAAAATTAAATATATTTGGTTGCCTGGCTATTCAGAGAAGACTAATTGTTGCCCTCAAAGGAGAGATCAAAGTCGTACCTTTGTTTTCCGATATTACCGTTAAATTAAAATTTAAAACCTTAACTCCTCGTCACGCTCAAGGTTCAATATACCGCCCTCGCCATAAATGTATAATTTTGCACCCTTGAGACACAATCTACTTTCAGTTACCTGAGCTCCTCCTCCTCGCGGACGGTGTTGAGCCGCTCGATGTACTCCTTGCGCTCCTCGATGATCTTGTGCCGCTGCAGCACGCGCTGGTGCTCGGCGTGCTTGTGCTCGTGGTAGTGCGCGACCATGTGCGCGCGCGCGCGCTCGCGCTCGGCGCGCCGGCGGGCCGGGAACAGGGTTTGCACGGCGCGGGACAGCACTTCCGCTGCGCGGACCAGTTGCGAGCGGACCTGGGGAAATTCATATTTTATTTATTACATTGTAAAGTAAGTTTCATAGCAAATTAGATAATATACAATTAGATATGTCAGATGCTGACTCTATGAAAGACACAAAACACTAACACGATCTGTCTGCTTTGTCCACAGGTTGACTGGAAGATAATGCTTCCCGCCTTTTGTACAATAAGTTCTTCTATTGTGCAATAAAAATTTAATAAATAACTTAGAAACTAAATCATTATGGGACAAATTTGCACTAAACTAGTTTCGCCGATGCATCGTAGACCACGCGCACCGTGGTATGCCACCAAGGAGTGCTCTATCTCCCTTCACAACAGCATGATGTGGAAAGTACACAGTAGCAGCTTTGTATTCAACTTCAGCTTATTTCATGAGACCCAACTCCAGAAGTAGTATTATTTAGGGTGGGTTGCACCAAACCGTGAAGACACACATAAGCGGTGTTCGTTAAAGTCTAAATGTATGTAAAATTTGACAAGTTTCTGTGGAACTGTATCTAGAGTTATTTTCAGGAGGCCGAGGCGTCCATGCCAGAATTTCTGTATGTTCTGTCCCTTTTCCGCAAAACGCGCCTTCATATGAAACGATTGTCATTTACCATGTCGCTCGCAGTTGGTGACGTCACAACTGCGAGCGTTTTCTCTATGAAGCAATATTAAAACGGTTGTAGCTTCGTAATTCCTTGTGATATGACAATGGGATTTTCGTCACAAGCCTTTTTTTTGCCTTCTTGTGGAGTAATAATAATTTTCGAGTGTACACCCGTACTGTAAGGGCATGGGCCTACCTCTTCAGCGGGCGTGGCCTGCAGGATGGCGCCTCCGCACGCCTCGTCGGCCGTCGAGCACCACTCGCCGCCGCCGGCCTCCACGCCAAAGTGCACGCATCTAATAACAATTACCCATTTCAAATGTTGTAGAAAAAAATAGGAAGGTTGACTGTAAAATCAGCCAGTACTAATGAAACGTTAAAATGTCCTGTCGGTATACTAAGTAAGTTGACGAAATTGCATCAAAAAAGTTCGTAAAAAAGCAACCGTACCGTCCAAGGTAAAATATTAAAATTCCAATAATAGTTTTAAAAAAATGACAGTCAGCGTGCATAATCTCACCTGAATATATGAAGTAGTATTTATGAGACGCCGCGTTCTTATTTCTCGCTCCCACTTATGCATAAATGGGGCTTATCTAAATAGTTTACTAAATGTTCATCCATATTCAAGATAAATAACAATTTGTAATGTTTTTGTGCAGACATAAATTAACACAGAACACAAACTGGTAATGAATCCTGTCGCGTCTAGTCTGCCAAATGCTGTTCCTCTGAGGCCTACCATTTCATAACAATGTGTGTATTAGAAATGGGATTTATTTCAGAGGCATACCAATAACAAGAGTGATCTTTATTTAGTCTAAGCCCAAACCATATGGTATGATTGAGCCTCCAATAAGTACCCCCATCATTTTCCTAGCGTTATTCCCGGCTGTGCCCCCAATTAGTGCCAATTCCAATTTTTGTACTTTATGTAATCACGCCCATTTCCTCCGGGCTCCCGGAGCGGTAAGCAAAGATCACGGAATTCGAATTGATATGAACTTGAAACCTTTTATTTTATTTACTTTATTTTGCTTTATTTACTTGCATGACATTCTTCATGCAAACTCGTTTGCGCAGTATTTATTGTCTATGCGAGGTCGATGGCCCGAAGCGTCCCTTCAGAATTCGCTCTCTACGGGAATCCGAAACCCGCAGGTCCCAACGGCGAGCCCAAGCGGACACCTAGGGTATTGTTCTGTAGGTATGTGTACTGACTTGTTGGCGTGGTCGACGCGTATCTGCATGTCGTTGTGCCGCACGCAGTCGACGAGCAGGCGCTCCAGATGGAACAGGTCGTCGGTGGCGGCCAGCTGCAGCAGCCGCGGGAACTGCACGCACGCGTACACCTGCGCCACCTGCCGCACGAGCCGCACCAGCGCCACGTCCTTCAGCGCCACGCAGTACTGCACCAGCGGGGACTCTGTGGTAGAACATACATTCATTCATATTACCAACAACCTTTCACAAATCGAGCTGACGTTCTGTCACCGGATATGTCTTACTTTTGGGGTGCAAGGGGTGGGCATGTATGCACTCAGGTGTGCAGCGCTGAGTTGCAAGGCACACTCACCTAAGTCCTTCTTACACGCCCACGTCGCCACTGACTCTGCCGCCGCAGATCAGTGGCGAGTCTGCTTCTTAAATGGAGTGGACCGTGCACCCTGGTAATGCTGGCGATCATAAGGGCGCTCCACTCTCACCGTCCACCCCAGATCGCTAGTAGCTAAGTAAGAAGGGCCATACCCGGCTGGAGCCCCACCAGCTGGGTAATCCTAAACTCCTATCCCGTGTTCCCAAACTCTCCTTCCCTCGCCCGCCACACCTCAAACAAGTTCCTCACAACTGCCCGAACCCCCTCCAAACTAGCGAGTTTGGAGGGGGTTCGGGCAGTTGTGCATCCAGCGGGACGCGGGTGGCGCAGGACCGGTCATTGAGGCACTCTTTGGAGGAGGCCTATGTCCAGCAGTGGACGTCTTTCGGCTGATATGATGATGATGATGATAATGAATTGTCAAGGTGGTAAAATAGGCCCCAGGTATCACCGGGCTGATAGCGTGCAAACGAATCTACGTCAGCTAAAAGCCAAAAACTAGAAGGATTTGGCGCAAGATCGGTGTAAGTGGCGTGCTCTCGCTTCGGAGGCTAAGGCCCGTTTTGGAACACTGAGCCAAACTAGATGGGTAAGACCCCACACAAGGTGAACTAGATGAACAGATGACCTGGTAAAGGTGCAATACTCAGATCGACCGGAGGACCCGGTCGGGAGTCCGCTGGATGCGGTGGCGCAGGACCGGTCATTGCGGCACTCCTGGGAGCAGGCTCATGTCCAGCAGTGGACGTCTTTCGGCTGGTGTGGTGGTTGAGCCAAGATGGTCAGTTACTTACTGGATTCCTCCTGCAATGCCTTGATGACTCCCTTGACGTTGTGGCAGATGCTGAGCGGGTCGAACTCCACCTCGAGCCACGCGTACAACTGCTGCAGCTGCGGGGACGCCAGCCCGACGACGTTGAGGCGGACCACGTCTGAAGACATTGAAATAAGAACATATTAAAACACAACATAACCTCACACTTGTATCCCCAAAAGGGATCTTTCCCGAATATAAGTGCATTTTTAACTAAGTATATTTAGTAAGTCAATTAAGTGAAACTTTCATGTTTTGAGATTCTGTAGAATTAATTAAGTATAAGTAAATTTATTAACCGGTCATTGTGGCACTCTTTGGGGGAGGCCTATGTCCAGCAGTGGACGTCTTTCGGCTGATATGATGATGAAATTTATTGAAAAATTGGGTGCTGTAGCGAGTGAAAATACGAGTCATTCTGCGGGAAAGGGGCACTTATCGAAACGGTAGGAGACATTGTTTCGAAAGATACAGGCTATTTTCCCAACACGATTTGTACCTTTAAGCAGGCTAGTGCGGGTTGGAGGCTGCGCAAGCCCGAGCAGCACGGCTAAACGCTGCGCCTTCTCCACGGGGCTCTTGTCGGTCTCCACGAAGCGGTCGAACTCCGGGTGGAGTGACGGCAGCGGGACGGAGAGCACGGCTACTAGCACGCGGCACGCCATTCTGTGGAGCGCGGGTTATGTTAGTAATGTGACAGGCTAACGACGGCCAGAAGGCCGTGTCGACGGAAACAGCGATAGTCAGTTTTGATGTCATTACCCTATCTTAGGATACTATAATTCATTCGCTTAATAGAAACGGCAATGCACCCTTTGTCATCGTGCGCCAGTCTCTGCTACCAACTGAGCTATCAAAACAAAGTGCTCGGCAGACAATCTCTCAATCAGCTCCTTCTTTGAACGCCTTAGAAATGTGTGTGGGGTGACGTGTCCGAATAGGCATTTTTTTATGTTATTGTCAGTCAATTTAAATATTTAATGTCTAGTCGAATACGTCACCACTAAATACAAGAAGGGCTTTACTTGAGTTTTTACCTATAGCGCTGTAGCGACATCTACTTCGAAGACAGGCTTTTTTAACTATATTGTTTTTTTTTATTTTATTGATTATGGTACTCACTTCTGCAGCTCCTCCTGTGTAATGTTCTTCTTCATCTCTCGGGACAGCTGGAATAGCTTGAGCAGCGCAGCGGCGTGGAACAGGCAATGCCCTGCCTTCCAGAACACGAGGGCCAGCTTCCCGTAGTAGTTGGCCATGGTCTTGGCCACGGGGGTCTTCTTGGACATGTTCATGAGGCTGTGGATGTCCTCGATGGCTTTGTAGGCTTCCTGTTAAAGTAATAAATAATGATGAAGCATCAAGTAAGTCAAAGCTGGCTGGATGGTTATAAAACAAACGTAAACTAACATTTTTGAAAGCTAAACAGATATAGGATATTCGGAGTATTAAACTTCGTCAAAGGTCACGTTCGTAAGAACAAAAATTCAGAAGATGTGTTCTTGATTTCTTCAGAATCCGACATATTTCGAAATCTTCCGCAGATCTTCTATAGGATGAGTGTTATAATGGCTGTATGGCCTCATGCACTCGTCGTGAACGACTACTGATGAGTACAAAACATGTCGCCCGAAGTGAAATTTATTTTAATACACGAGTTTAACTGTACAAGTATTAGTATAACTTCAAACCTCAACACGAGAGGTAAAATTCTAAAATATATATCTCTTTCAGTGTGTATATAATGAGAGAAACTCCTGGTGGCGTGGAAAAGCTTACCTGCCAAAGTTCCATCTGTATAGCGCTGTCTAGCTGGAACAGTCTGGTCTCCAAATTGAGCTGCTGGGTCTCTGGTTTGGAGATGCTCACATTGCCAGTTTGCACCTGGAATAATTACGATTATTTATAAAATCTTCTATTCTAGTTTTATATTTAGAAATCAAAACCATTATCTTCGGAAGGCTGGAAGTAGTATAAGTGAAGACCAGATTCGTCCAGAGGAGTAAATTTTAATTCGAACTAGAGTGCTCCGATTTAGGAAGCTACAATTGTCAATTGGCAACACTGAGGCACAAATTGTAACTAGTGGTAAAGTAAAATTGTGCAGGCATAAATTAAGACAGAACGCTAAAAGTCGCCCTGGCATATGTAGCCGACATGGTGCTGTGCCTCCGAGGCCTACCATCTCGCAACAACGGTAACATTGCGAATGGGATTTATTTCGGAGGCAATAGTGACTTTATGATACATTTAAATTTGACACCAGTATAATAATCAAAATCTAAATTATTTTTATTCAATATAGATTCATACAGAACACTTATTGAAGGTTAAAGTTCATTTAAAATTTACAATTACGCACATGTTAACTTACAAATATAAATGCTGTTTTCACAATGTCAAAAGATAAATATTATTAGAGCTAGGAGAAAAATATATGTCAGGATTATACATATAAAACAAATTCAAAACCAGAGTATGTCAGTACAGAGAGAAGAAAAAAATTGATATCATATGATATTTAAAGGCGTCTTTGTCATTTATAAAATCGTTTATCGTGTAGTAGGCCTTGCGAACTAAAAGGCTTTTTATAAACGACTTAAACTTATTGAATGACAAACCTTGTACATTTTTAGGAATTTTGTTATCATAAAACTTTTTTTAAAAAAGGGAACCAACTTCAAAAAACCAACCCACTGAAAAGCACAAAATATTTTTTATATACCCTATCCCTATCCTTATCCAGTCCCTATCCTCTCTCTATTATCTGGATATTTACTTAGTTTTTGAAGTCGGTGCCGCTGGTTTGGTACATTTGTAGTATGATTTTCTATTTGGTAGCATTTTTGTTTTTGTTGGTTTGGCACCAACTTCAAAAACTAAGTAAATATCCAGATAATAGAGAGAGGAGAGGGACTGGATAAGGATAGGGATAGGGTATATAAAAAATATTTTGTGCTTTTCAGTGGGTTTGTTTTTTGAAAACGGTTCCCTTTTTAAAAAAAAGTTTTATTTCATACTTTTTAGTGAAAAGTACTTTAGTTATTTTACTTCGAGATATACCCTATCCAATAAAAAATTAATTATCAAAATCGGACAACTCTGTAAAAAGTTATGCGTGGTCATACATTACAATCAGTGAGTGAACAATCAATCATCGCCTGTTTTCCTACCCTTAGGGTTGGTTTTTTTTTTCAAATTTATATGGGACCAACCTTGAGGTATACTCTTTCCATTAAAAAAAGAATTATCAAAATCGGACTACTCTTTAAAAAGTTATCCGCGGACATACATAAAAATATATATATATATATATATATATACAGTCGAATTGAGAAACCTCCTCCTTTTTGGAAGTCGGTTAAAAACGCACACAATTGCCCATAAAAGACAAACTCACTTTTTGCAGACGGTAACGAGGCACGGCAAGTTTATCCTTATTTCTAGTATTAAGCGAGTGACAGTCACTAGTTTAAATAAATGTAGATTTCGTTTTACATACATAACAATTTCAAAATATATTGAGAAGCAAATGTGAGGATATTGATTTGCTTGAATTTTTCTCTTAATGAAATGCGAGATCCTAACTGATAAATAGCGCGAATCGCTCTTTTTTGTAATACAAATATGATCTGTATATCAGCGGTAATAAAATAAGTTTATGTCAAAAAATATTATTTATTGCCAACTGTACTTTTCTGAATGTACTGTCATGAACTCATTGAGACATTCTAAAGAGCCCAAACTCAACCGGGTTACGTTGGTAAAATACTTAATTCCCATGGCCACCTACTGTCTCCATCATCATAGATCAGCTAGATGGTACCATAATATTGAATTATCATCCAAACTATACTTATTCCCAAAATTTAGGCTCGATTGGTTGAGGTTACCAGGTTCAAAATTCAGTTCCATGATTTGCCCCACACTAACAAACGAACAGATCAAATTAAAGAAATGCTGGTAAAAAGTAAACTCAAGTTTTATAGATTTTTTCCCCCTTTTCCTACAGGCCATCTTTCAAGCAGGGTTCGAAATTATTAAGATAATTACGCTTCTTGATAATTATCGGATAATTATCACCAGTATAAGAACCAATGACGCTCGAGTTCGCTCAACTTTGCATAATCCGAACTGAATTCTTCTTGTAGGGGGAATCCCCAAAGCGCGGCACGTCACGTTGACACTTCGTGCGTTCGGATAGACCCAAGTGCAGAAATACACGTTCGAATACAGTTCACATTAGCGAGCGCAATTTTTTGTCATTCATCATCATCATCATATCAGCCGAAAGACGTCCACTGCTGGACATAGGCCTCCCCCGAAGAGTGCCAAAGTGACCGGTCCTGCGCCACCCGCATCAATCGATAATTATCCATTTGTTATTATCACGATAATTAATTAATATCATCCTATTGAACCCTGCTTTCAAGCACTTACTTCCATGTTGCAATAATTGACAGAAAAACGACAAGAATAACTGGCTAACCCATCACAAAGCGAACAAGATAAAATCTTGGTCCACCTTCATGGTACCAACAAGGAACCAAGATACTCACTGTAGGCTTGCAGATATCCTCCAAATGCTTCCTCAGCTTGTCACACAGCTTCCGGAACTCAGTCTTGCGGGAGTACTTTAGGCAGAATTGGAAGGCCATGCGCGCGATGTCGTGGTACAGGGTCTCCACGTGGGCGTTGGTGCGGAGCAGCTCAAGGCATTGGCAGTAGGATTCCCAGAGGAATTTCACCTGGGGAAGGAGATGTAGTCAAATGGAGAGAACATTTTCTTATTACTCATACTCATAATATTTATTGCATATCACATTGTATCTTAACCTATACTTAGCATAGCATTGTGTACAACATGACACCCTGGAGGGCACAGCAAACAGTATATTCAAGAGGAGATCGAGTTTTTTGTACAACATGATATAAGTATTTTTCATTGTCTAATAGGTACTAAGGTATTAAGTGCAATTATTGGTCGTGAAAAAATTCGTTTAATGTATTTTTTGTGTGTGCTTAATGTAATAGGCTTTTTTAATGAGGTGATCTTTTAGTTTTTTAAAGAATTCACTGTCGGACTTGGTGTTTTTTATTTCGTTACAAATTTTATTGAATATTTTTATTGCCATTAAGTTAGGACTTTTTGAGTGTAGTTTTAGTTTTGAGGGGATAACCTGCACAAGCTTATTTTGAAACCTGCTAGCGTAACGTCGGGGTATGTCTGACTGTTTGGTATAACATTGAGGGTATTTTTTTACAAACTTACATGTTTCCAAAATGTATATTGATGTTAAAGTAAGTATTTTTAGATCGATGAAGTGGGTCCTACAACTTTCCGGTATATTTATGTTAGCCAAGATTTTATGCTAGATTAGAGATATTATGCTAGATTTACTTACAGATAAATCTGCGACATAATTTGTTGTACACTATGCGTATTTCTGTATACCTACCACACCGTTGCATTGTTTAGATTTCCCAGGATTCGTCTAATCGCGGCTCGACAGCTGTAGGAATGCTACAAAGGGCGAATCTCCTAGCCTTTGAACCGCTCGGTTTTAACGTCATTGTCGGCTCAAGATTATTTCATCGAAGGTAAAAGTACCGCAGAACCTTTAATCAAAAAAGATTCAGTACTGGTATTGGCTAACATCTTCATCAAAAGTAGACTCTGATACTCGTACCTTTTAATAGTATTTGCTGTCTATGACAATGACGAAAAAAAAACGCCTTAAAAACGCTGAATATTCGCCCTAAAAACGGATCGCGAACATAAAGAATTTCAGACAAGGACATATCTCCATTTGTCTCTGTTGCCCGCGCACAGTAGCCTAGATTGCCGACATTATAGATATTTAATTAAATTGTCCCAAAACAAAATTCCTGGCTCTATGAAATCCTTGAAAGTTTGTTGACCGAGAGCTAATCAAATAAAATCAAATTTACATTGATTTTCAAGCTAAAAAAGTATTTGTATTTGTGCAGACATAAATTAACACAGAATACCAACTGGTAATGTTTCCTGTCGCGTCATGTCCTAATAATGCTGTGCCTCTGAGGCCTACCATTTCATAACAATGTGGGTATTAGAAATGGGATTTATTTCAGAGGCGTACCACTAACAAGAGTGATCTTTATGTAGACCACACCACACCATCATTGACCATTGCAATACTAGCATTTTTGTTCAATACTCAGTAGGTATAGGTTGACAGTTGAGGTCGAGTCCTTAATTTTCTCTTCTTATACTGTGGCAACTTGCGAAATTTTAATAAAAAAACCAAATTATTGTTTCAATCACTTGCTGTTTAGAAGCAGTAGAATTCTTTAAGTTTAATACAGCCTTTTTTCAAGATTTCTTTTGAGTACTACTTATAAATCCACGGTTAAACTCACGTATACGTGGTCGTAGTAGTAGTAGTGCTTCAAGCGACATTACCGCGAAATACTCTCATCCTGAAGAACTCCCGAAGAGTTCGAAACATGTCGCCTGTCGTGACGTTTAACCGTGGATTTATTTGTTGTATTTAAGACATGTCTCACGAAAGTTTAAATTCGTTATTGTTGAGAATTCAATGTTCCACAAGATATTCAAGCAGATTAATAATGAAACAACAGTTTTTTTTTTCAGATTTAGGGACCAGTAGTAAACTTACCCATGGGGTCAGTATAGTCCTGTCGGATCTGTCCTGCGCATCCTCCCCGGAGACAGCACTCAGCAGTATGCTCTCCGGTGTGGCCAGGTTGTCCAGATCGTCTGTGTCTATGACAGCTTGTGTAGATTGCGCCCGGGCGGCCTCTGTTCTCTCTTCCGCCATTCGTAGATAACCCCTGTGGATGTCATTTTTTTAAATATATAATGTGCACTAATATACCTAAGCATGCATGTAGTAAATGAAGTGTAACAAAATAACTCAGCAAATAAAGGCTATCTTATCTTATCTTAATATACCTAAGTGGGTGCCAGATAATGGGTGATGCAGATGGGGCTGACATAGATGGTTCTGGTGGGACAATCTGGATATATTTATCAGCAATTGGGCAGAAGAAGCTCCTAGTAGGGACGCATGGAGATCACAGGGAGAGACATTTGCACAGCAGTGGGATAGTCAATTACCTCAGCCAAACTCAACCTTTTTTTCTATAAAGCAAAGACATTTTAGCTAAGAGGCCCTCAGCTGGCAAGGAAAATTGTTTGATTTTATATTAGGATCACATGGTGGATGGCGGGCCATTTGCCAAAGCTTGGTGGGCTGCGGGCTGATTATAGCTGAATTAGTGCTTTAAAAAATATATTCAGAACAATAGTATTACTATTCAGTACATTAAGTAAAATGTTAAAATGAATGGCTCCATATTCAGAAATGAAGTTGTTTATTTGAATAAACAAGTTGAGGATTTTTTACCTTATTAATCTCATATGTAATATTTACCAACAATAACTAAATATGATGCCATACAAATGATTGTAAATTAATATTCAGCATATATAATTCTGATTATATGATGCTTCAGTAAAGTTTACTAATTGAATTTATTATCTATTCATTGTTTATCATAAGTCCAGTATGACCATTGTAAAGGAAAACTTCTTACACACTTAAGTATTCAGTCACTGGATAAATCTATTTTCAACTGTTAAATTTAATAATAATATAATTTGGTAAAGAAAAAATAATATAGTTACTTAACTTTTTAGCGATAAGAGCCTGTTGTTTACCTCTACTTTTGTTCTGTATGTTGTTATTGTTCTGTATTAATTACATACATTGAGGTGACCAATATTCTTGTATTTGTGCTGTATTGTATAGTAATTACCTAATGACCAGCTCCAACGAGCCAACGTTCACCGACTGGAACATGTTCCGGTACTGGAACAGCCCCTCCTTGGCGATGTGGGACTTGCGAAGGTCCACGCACAACTCCAGGTACTTGAACATGATGGGCTCCAGCACCGATTCCGACCAGTTGTACGCCCATTTCTTGTTGCGGAACACCTCTTGCAAGGTGTCCAGCGCCCGGGCGGGCTTGTTCAGGTCCATAAACTCTGTTAGATAAGACGCCGACGAAAGACATTTTTAGTTTGGTTATGTTAAAAAATACTCAAGAATGCAGATGCACAATGCCGCAGATGAACAAGATAAATATCAGAGTTCGGATTTAGGGTAATCGTATAAAAAACGCATGGAAAATGCGAAGAGGGAGGGCCTGTTACGAAATAAAGGTCAGAGATATAACGTGCAACGTGGTAAGTTAGCATGAATTATTAACTCACCATTGGCCCGTTTGAGGGCATTTTCCGGTCTTTGACCGTATCTCGCCATCATGACACTGCACTTTTCACTTCATTAACACAAATTTGAGACGCTTCGTTTAGTTGAAAAGGAATAATTTGTAAATTATTACTTTCCCAATCACCGGCCTGACAGGCTACAGGACAAAATGGCTGAATGGACATGTCAGTTCCTCCGTTTTCACTAGACGCTTGGAACGTTTTTTCTACCAATCGTAAACAACGCTAATCGACTTCAGTTTTCTTCAACCAATAGAATTACAGGAAAAGCGAAAAAGCACACCAGCGCCGCGCGTCATTCGACACCAACATGTGTCGTAATTGGAAACAGAGTGACTTCCTTTTTACTTTCATCTATGGTCAAAGAATATAATATTGGGTTGTACTGTTTTAAAATGCGTTAGTTATTTTATAGTAATATTAAAACGTTTTATAAATTGTTTCGACTATATCAAAAAACTCCAAAATTTAAGGAATGCTGTTGATAACTTGATACCGTTGAGCGTGTATCCAGTCTCAAATTTATTCTATTCTGTCAGTGTCAATGTCACTAGTTTTTGACAGTCACGCGCGGAACTTCATTTCGTCTTTCTTTTCGTTCACGATTTCAAATCATAGTATGGCTTCTTGTTACTTTGCACATATATCGATAATTGTGTGAATAAATTCTCGTTTAGCTTAGCCCGGGTGCCTAGCCAGGCATTAAATATCAAGTACCCTTATCAAACTAAAAATATAACCTGCTCAAAATGCCATTAGTGGCCAAAATTCGCCTGTTTCGTAGTAATTATACAATTTGTTACATGTCTGAGGACTTATTCGTATTGCCGGATAAAAAGTATTATGATTCTGTTGGTGTAAAGCCCGGAGAATCGTGGGAAATCGACACAGAGAGATGCGATGGAGACCGCAATACCAGGTCTCTAAAACTGGTTGTAAATGCTCTATTTTTACAACCGTTTATGAGAGAGTGTCGGAATTCTGTAATATACAGGACTAACGTGGTGAAAAATTTGAATCACCGTTGTGGTAATCCTCAAAATGGAACAGCGTTTTTGAAATTGATTCTGGAACCCCCTGATAAGGAAATAGTGGATTATGCTTGGTAAGAACACAGTTTTTCGTTATTATTTGGTTTTAAGGGCATCTATGCGTTTGTACGAGGGATTGTTTAAGATGGGACTAAAATAAAGTGGAAAACTGAACCTTTTCATTCTACACTTCAATGAAATACATAGTCACCAGTGGTAGTTACGCCTATAGGGTGCAGAGGAGGCAAAATGCCACGAACCTCAGAGCCGTGGGGCCCCTAGAGGCCGTGAGCACATGAGGAACCTACCTAACAGTGAAGAAGAGGCCCCTATCCTATTATTTCCCACATGGTACAGTTATGCCGCTGCTAGTCAGTAGTGAAAAGAGTTCCTTTGGCTTGATTTGTTTTTAAAACTTTATTATACAATTTAAAAAAGAACAAAGGGCAGACTGTTTTTTTTATTCAAAAGTTCTCATTCTCAGGAATGACAGGATGCTCAAGCTAGTATGGAGTAGAGTGGAGATAGAGAATGCATTCTCTTGGCTGTCCACCCTGGGAGGTGCCTACTCAGCTCTTGGAGACTATTTTGAGGACTGTGTAAGTTGTCATAGTCTATACTAATATTATAAAGTGGAAAAGACTAAGTTTGTATGTTTTGGTTAATCTCCGGAATTGCTTATCCTATTGTGTAGATTGGACTTTCTGGATGGACTTTGCAATACGCGGACAAAGCCCGCAGACAGCGCAGCTCGTAATATAATAAAAGGAAAAGTCTGTGAGATTGTAACTTTGTATGCTTGTATGTACGGGTAATCATCAATTTCAAAAAATCTTTTAATAGAAATTGTCTAGCTAAACCCATTGACATACAATAAAGTAAATAGACTCACAATGCTGAACAAAAATGGCAAGAAATGTGCCCCTAAAGACAACTCTAGCTACATTTCAGTAGTTACTTGATTACGTTTACGTATAACCTGCATTAGGATTGTTTCATACAGAAGAGAACTTAATGTTTCAGGCTATAAGTGCCATATTAGCAAATAAGAATCAAACAGACTAAAAACTATTAAGTTTACTGTCATTTTATCATAATGTGACTCACATCAAAACTAAATAGCGAATGAATGGAGTTGCATTATAAAATTATTATAATAATTATTGTATTTATTTAAACACACCAACCAGTAATATTTATTTATACTAGCAGGGAATACCTAAACCCATTTTCAAAATTGTTCATAAGGGCACAACTAGTGAAAAGGGCATAAAAAGTTCTTCCTTTTAAGAAATAGATATGCAGATAATTTTATCGTGGTATAACTGCGGCCTACTTTGCACGTCGCTAAAGATTTCTTGGGAATCTTAAGAGCGAAATATAGCTAGCTCGCAACTGACAATAGGAACTTTTTATATGAAATCTCCATTTCGGGAGAAAACGTTTTCCACTAACTAAATCTTAACAAATCACTTTGATTTTGATGTCAAGCGCTTCAGCATAATAATATCTAGGTGTATAGGTTTCGCTTTAAAAAAATCCATAAATTTTAACTTTATTGCAAATTTTGAAAAAAGGAAATCCTAAACTTAGTCTTTCATTGTGTCAATAACATACTAAAAAATCATTGAGATTGGAAAATATTTCGAAGGAGAAATCGTTTTCTTTTTTGTATGGACGAGTACGTAGCGTTCCAAAGGTATACTTCCCTCTTAAATTGATAACTATTATCTACGTAAACCAACTACGACTCCATAAAAAAAAACTAATACCGACTCCTTAGATTTTTGTTCTGTGATAAGATAACCAGTCATAAGTACCAACGAAAATAATAGGGAAGATTAAATAGATAATAAGATTAATAATAGAAAAATAATGGTAAATAAGTATTATAGCTGCCATAATACTTATTTACCATTATTTTGTGACCAAAATGTTGAAAATACATAAAATAATAGCTACTGAAACGTTTATACTTTAGTTTATACTAATTTCAAACAATAATTACGATCTGAAGTAATGTGAAACGGAACGTGTTTTAATCCAACAATCAGCGTCTGGTGACGTCACTCCTGTTAAAAGTCAAAACTCAACAACTCTATGACATCGAGGGACGAACCAAGCAAAAATGAAAATATTGCATCTTCCCTATTATTGAAAACCATGAAATGACCATAACTTTACATACAATTATTTAAGCTATCAATAGAAATTAGTGAAAAAAAAAAATATCCTATCCTTTTTCTAAAAACTTTTTTCTATATTTGCTATAAAATCTTAACTTCTTTTAAAAAATTGCTACCATCTAAGTTGAGATGATTTCGCCAATTTCAAGTTTGCTTATAAAGCGACGTTGTTCGGTAGTTTGGTCAGTCGTCAATAACGCAATCAGCGTCAGAAGCTTCGCTTAAGAAGCAAGGCGTCCACCGCTGACCGCACCCCGACGAAAGACCTGCTATTAAATATTTTGTTCACAGAACATTTTTGTAATTTTTGACAACCGTCAAGTCTCTCGGTCGTAACCAGACTAAACGCAAATTAAATTAATGCCTAAATTAAGACATACAAAACAGAAACAGATCTACAAATAATATTCTCCACTCGTAGGTAAGAGAAAGAGACTAAATTAAGTACTAGTATATAGAATAAGCGTTCAGGTTAGACGTCCATACTAATATTATGTGTCTGTCTGTTAACTCTTTACGCTTAAACTGCTGAACCGATTTAGAAGAATTTTGGTTTAGTCATAGTTTGACTCCCGGGAAAGGATATAGGATTGTTTTTATCCCAAAAATCACCTCCTAACAGGGTTAAAAATTCTATGGAACTACGATATAAACGAGTTACACGCGAAGAGTCACGGGCAGAAGTTAGTAGGCTATATATTATCCCTTGGCTCTGCCTGGGTGCTCTATAAAGCGCGGGCGGAGCCACGCGAGCATCTATTAACTAATCCAAGCAATCTTAATATCTTTACAGGCTGAAGAAGCAGGCAGGATATCAATACGCCAATACAAGCTCTCGCAAATGCTGGGAGACGATGCCCTTGCAGCCCGAAGCAGGTTGTATTCAGCACTGTCATATGCTCAGAAAGGCAAACTGCAACTGTCCAGGCATATCGTGAGAAGTGTTCATTCGTTCGGTAGACAAACGCATGACAAGAGGTTGGTACGAATGTGCCAAGGCGTCTGGGCGAAGCTTAAGTATCTGAGGGTACTTAAAAATAATGGTAAAGCTTGTAATGGTATAATTGTGTAACATTGGAGTGTAATTATAAAACAGTGTTGATTCAGAGTTATGAGAACGTACCCTAGGATTGCCCTAATAGGGTTACATGATTAAATAAAAACGAATTTTTGTAACAACTACATATGTACAGTTGATGTCAACGTGATGTTTACTTTTTCGCCTTATTACAGCGGAATAAGATGCAAATGTGTAAACATGTCTTTGTCGACGAATTTCCATAAAAAATGTCAGTAAAGGGCTCTAATGTTGAGACAATTCAATTAGGTGACAAAAATGAGAGTCAACTGAGTAGCTTGCAGTGGCGGTGCGTGAAAATTTCGACAGGGAACAAAAAGTGATTAAAGAATAAGAGAGGTAACTAGAAGCTTAGACCGGTGGGAATTGACTTGTATGGGTGATCCGCGATTGGTATCTTGTACATTTTGTGGGATAGGGTGCTAGCGCACACACTGAATGATTTTAAATACTATTCGTTTGTGAATTGATTCGCACGAAGCGCTTTGCTCCCAGTTTTCTCGCGAGGACAGCCAAAGAGTGAAACTCACTTCCGGCAAACCTTTTCCCAGTTACATATAACTAGGATCTTTTCAAGACGAGAGTGAATAGGTACTATCTAGGTATGCATGTAACACCGTCGACCTCGTCATCACTTACCGTCAGGCGAGATGGTCAAATACGTAATAAAATAACTACAACTTAGAAAAGTTGAAAAACCCCCGACATTTTCATTTCAAAGTCCAATATCTCAAAAACGGCTCATCAGCTTTCGAATAAAAAAAAACGCATTCAAATCGGTCCATCCGTTTGGGAGCTACGATACCACAGACAGATACACAGACACGTTAAACTTATAACACCCCTCTTTGCGTCTGGGGTTAAAAAAAGAGTAATTCAAAAGGGGAGGGTGAAAGTCATATAAATAGCAACATGTTGCTTGCTCTCTCTCTCTACAAACAAAACCCAATGTACTACTTTATGTTGACCCCTTCCATAAAATATCCAGGAATTGGACCACTACGTTTTATCACTTATCGTTGTGGATAAGACATCTGCCAATCTCGCACTCGCATACTTGTCAGAACGTGACGGATTTCTTATCGCGATAAGTGATATAATGGAACCATGCTACCCCCGCTGGACTGGAGCAGCCGTCAATACTAACTCACTATACTGTTTATAAAAAAAAATGTGAACAGAACTTAACTATGAAGCGTTAAGTAAAATTTGAATGGATTGTACAAGTTAATGCAGTTAAAAAGAGCTTCGGGCGCCGTCGCCATGATTATAATTCGTATAAGAACTTTTTTTTTTTTTAATCTTTTATTTTAACGAGGCACGAACTTAGACGACAGAGCTCTCGCTACGTGCGATGACTTATACCTCTGCAGCTAACCTACAGGTTTTTATTGATTCTGGCATTTATGACTAATGGATTAGTGGCTCTGTAAGCTGTAGAATTTGCGACTCTTTTTTTACAAGCTTTTATTCCGTTTCACCTGTCCCCGTGTCTGTCATTACATCTTGCAAGTCCAATTTGACCATTTCCTGGTGACCGATTGAGCGGAAATTTTGGGTATGAGTTTAGTTTGGATGACAATTCAATATTATGGTACCATCAAGCTGATCTGATAACGGAGACAGAAGGTGGCCATGGGAATTCAGTACTCAACCGACGTAACCCCGTTGAGTTTGGGCTCGTTAGAATCGTCTCAATGAGTAGTGAATGAGGCAATAAAAGCTTGTACCAAAAAAAAATTGAATTACTGAATCGATAAAAAGTATTTACCTGCTAACAACATTTAACGAGAATTGGTTGAGAAATGCGACCAGTAGAGGAAAACAGCCGTACAGACGGACATCCGGACATTCGAAGCGTCCTCACCCTATGTTGTCTGCTTACCAAGTGCCAGGCCTTATGTGTGTGTGTGTGTGTTGCCGTCGGTATGGAAAAAAAGTTAGGCCAACCCAACTCTTTACCGAGTTGAAGATTCGCCGTGTTAACAGCTAAGTCTCACTCTCAGAGAGCTTTGGCACCTTTACTTACCACCAGGAACAACGACACGTATAGTGCGGATTCTTTTACTAGAGCGTATCTTATCTTAAGACCTATCGGTCCAACAAAGCCACAGTAGCCACGTGACACACGCAAGACTACTCGAATTGCGACTCTATTGTTTTGAATACAAAATGGTCTACATTGCTAAGTAGTGTATTTTATGTGCACAGGTCCTTTCCTTAGACGTAAAGCCGTTTTTTGGTTGAAAAAGCGTTGATGTCACTACTTTTATTTAACAGTATCAATTAGCTGTTTCTCGTAACAATAAAAGACAATCGCTTTGTTTTCCACTTAACAATGGGAGACAATCGCATTGTTTATTACGTACGAAGGGAAGTGAATTCGGTCTAGAAAAAGAATCAGCACTATACCTACACAGCAAATAGTGCCGTTTTATACAGGGGTATTATACATTTTTTTTACTTTAAGGCCATTAATCACCTAGAAATTTGCCACAACTTGGAATAGTTAAAATTAAATGTATGTATTGCTGCCTCTCAAAAAGTCCAAAATAACCCCAAGATATTTAATTGTTCACACTTTTTGAGCGGTGTACAACTGCATGATGATGTCACTTTTATTCGCTTATGCATTTTAAGGTTCAAGTTTGTGGCAGGTTGTGTGTTAAATAATATTTAGTGAAGCACATGTTTTGGTCTTGTCTAGGTTAAGTGTGAGAAGGTTCGATCTGAGCCAGGATGAAATCAGCTGTAGGCCCTTCTCAGCATTTTCATGGACGTTCTGCCATATACATATAGCTGTGTCATCAGCGTAAGAACAATCCATTGTGGATTTTAAGGTTAGTCAGGTCGTTAATATAAATCAAAAAGAGGGTGGGGCCGAGGATACTACCCTGGGGGACACCGAAAGAGATATCTTCCTCGCGACTTACATAACCGCCCACCTTTCACCTTTTGTGTGCGCCCACTCAGATAATCGTTAAACAGATCAAGGGGTACTTTTTTTTGTTTTTGTTTCATTCCAACTATTGCAAGTTGTTGTGACAAATTGTTAGGTGTGTATAGTGCGAATTCGTTTTCTAGACCGAATTCACTTCTCTTTGTGCCTAGTATTTAAAAAAAGCTATTGTCTTTTATTGTTAAGTGTAACCGCTAATTGATCCTGTAAAATAAGCGTAGTAAACAAATTGTTTCTAAACATCAACACTTTTTCAACCGAAAGGCGGCTTTGTCCATATAAAAGGAGGTCCATATAAAAAATACTACTTAGCAATGTTTACCATTTTGTATTTTAAATAATAGAGTCACTAATCGAGTAAAATATTTATTTTACATGGCCTTTTCATTTCGAAACGTGTGCGTTTGTGGCACGTGGCTATTGTGGCTCAACAATTGCTTTGTTGGATCGATGGGTCTTAAGATAAGAACTGGTCTAGAAAAAGAATCCGCACAACAATGGTCTTTATTGTAAAGCGTGAAGGTGTACTTTAGTTTAAACTTATGGGTTGTCATTATCACAAACTAGTCATGTCGGTAGTGAATTACTCATAATTTGTTCAGTTGCCATCAGATAAATATCTGAGCGGAAACGGCGCTCAAAAATATCCGAACACTGCTCTATTGTCAAGTTTAAGCACCCCAGAAATATACTTGGGTATACAGATATATTTTATGGCGACGATAATTACCGAAATTATCTCCTATTTGTTTGTTCAACCATTGTATATTGGTGCTGTAAATAAAAGTTATTATTTAATGTTGTGTTTCCTTTGAAAGCCACACACCACACCACCTCTAGCACCTGACTAAAGTGGGTCTTGGCCTCCAACACGACTGCTCGCCACTGATCCCGGTCCTGTGCAGTTTCCCGCCAGTCGCCAGCTTGGAGCTCGCGCAGATCCGCATTCACCACATCCACCCATTGATATCTAGGCCGACCGACCGGGCGGCGTCCGGTCGGTTTTCCCTCGTAAGCTCTTTTCACCGCCCGTTTGCCTCCCATCCGCGAGACAAGAAAAGAGATATTTTTTAGTTTGTACCTGGTTACAAAACTCCGTTACATACGCGGCCGAAAGGCGGTAGACGAGGGGCTGGTAGGATTGTGGCCAATTTTGGAAGTGGGCGACTTGAGAATTGATTTTATTTTGGAAAAATGGCTCTTCTGTGGGAAGAAGCCAATACATGTTCTGGATGTTACGACACTGGTAATTCTAAGAAGTAGGCAATATGGAAGTAGGTAGTCGTTTTGGGAAATGGCCCTTCTGGGAAGTGGTCAATCTGGGAATCGGTCATTATAGGAATGGTCATTCTGGGCTGTGGTGTTTCGGAGATGTTGTTGTTTTGGGAAGTGGCCAGTGCATGTTCTGGATGTTACGAGACTGGTCATTCTAAGTAGGCAATATTATTATATGGAAGTAGTCTTTGGGAACAGGCCCTTCTGGAAAGTGGTCAATCTGGGAATCGGTTTTTATAGGAATGGTCATTATGGGAAGTGGTCTCCCAGCCGTATGGTCGTTTTGGGAAGTTGCCATTACATGACGAGACGGCCGAGATACATGGTCAGCCAAGTTTTGTCACTAACGGACAGCCGCGATTTGTTTTTGTGAAATATACTATTTCGTATTGTATTTTGTAGGAACAACACCAAATACCGACAATGCAAGTACCTAGTGGGGGTAGCCGTGGTCTTAATAAGGTATTAGAAAATCGTCATCTGTATACTCCTGTTTAGGTATGCCGAACGAGCCTAAACCTGGCCATCCCTTTCTATCGCGTGCAACGCGCTGCGATTAAACGCGTGCGTGCCGTAGCAGCGCTAACATACCCTCCGGGGGTAGGGCGCCGGTGTACAGTCAGCGTCATATAGTTAGTAGCAGCCACAGTAGCCAAATATTTCGTAACACACCCTTATTCTTACAGTAATAAAGACGTGTACCGAAATATTTGGCTACCTTGGCCGCTACTAACTATTTGACGCTGACTCACGACAAACGACAAATCACGGAATGAGCCGCCCCTGGTAAATTGGGTCGTCTAAAGAATCAAACAATCAGACAGATTTCAAATAAAACAAATTTTAGTGTTAAGAGTAAATGCTTTATTTTATTATGGTAACAACTCGTTTCACGTCTTATAAAAGTAAAAATTCGGCGTCAGGCCTTCCATAGACGATCACATTTATTGCGAAATTTAAAGCCTTTCACCTTTTTAAATTAGACAATTGGTGAAATAGTCGGGTGAATCTCCGAGCGTTTCCAATGCTCGGTTCTAAAAATCATTGTCGGTTGTCAATTATCTTGTACCGGCAGCCGAAGCAGTGGGAGCGAGAGGCCGCTCTCGGATCTCTCGCTACGACGCATGGCGCACCGCTGGGGCCGCCGCTAGAACTCGTGGCCGAGCCTTAAGGCGTACAATATAAAATGGCATTGATATTTCAATCATTTAGTGCCGGTAAAAGAGTTGAATTTTCCTTTGTCTCAAAAATCAATCGATACAAGACAAATGCGACTCTATTCCAATTGAAAATGATTGAAATTATTTTAAGAGACTCCTATGAATAAGCCCATGTTATGATGGGTCTAAGGGCATATACAGACGGCGTTTTTTAATCAAGTGTAAATCGACGCCCACTTAAAAAACGCAATCTGCACGGCTAGCATGCGACGGCGCGCGAGCTCTCTCGATTTTTCTCGCACTATCCGTCTCTTTCTTATCAGAACACTTAGAACAAGAGATATAGTACGATAAAAATCGAGAGTATGTCGCGGCCGTCGCATGCTAGACTTGCTGTATAGGCCCTAAGTCTATTCATTTAACTGATCATTAATTCAACTAATTTCACTAATCATTTACCTAATATTATAGGAGGATCGCATTGCATGGATTCCTACAATGTACGGTCGAATAATCCGCGTCCGCTACATCTCTAACCGAGAGAGAGAGAGAGAAAAGAAGCGTCGGTCGTCCACCAGCTGCTGATGATGATGATAAAGAGAGAGAAAAATACGTGGGCGTGGATTATTGGGCCGTACATTAACCGGACAGAAAATAGTAAAGTATAGTTTGAGTTTTCTCCAAACCGTAAGAAGTTAGAGCGGTTCTGAATTGGCCAACTTATAAACAGTCTATCTTTTCACTGATCACCTAAGAGTTATAGGTGTAGTTGAAATGATAGAAGCTGTCCGTTTAGCACAGCTTATCTTGTGAACAATGGGACTGTTTCCTATTGTATAAGCCCACCGCAAATCCTCCGACCAGATAAAATTAAGCAAGAAACAATTAAACTCGTACAAATCGAATAAGTATTTACCATGAAAAATATTGCATGATTATAATTTATTGACATTAACATTATTTTAAAATGAAATGTAAGTAATTTTTATTTAAGTTGACATGTAAAATACTATATTTTATCAAGAAATAAATGAAATGAAATTAAATGAAATAGCTACCATCTCCTCTAAGTCACAAGGTTGACATCGCTATAGCTTAACCCATTAAGAAAGTTATTTTGTTTAAAACAATCTTTGTGGACACACTAAAACGTCGGTGACTTACCTGACTGCGGCTTTCAATGTCCAAGTGTCATTATTGAAAGTGTTATGCTATAGCAATTTCAACCTTGTGACTTAGAGGAGATGGTAGCTATTTGTATGAGTTTTATTGTTACTTGCTTAATTTTATCTGGTCGGAGGACTTGCGGTGGGCTTATACAATAGGAAACAGTCCCATTGTTCACAAGATAAGCTTTCAAGTGCTAAACGGACAGCTTATATAATTTCAACTATGGACATTATAACACACTATGGACGTATCGTAATATAAACTGACGTAACACTGTACGAAACTTTAACCCTTTATTTCGCAAAAATAAAAGTCCGTTCAAGTCTCGGTGACGCTGCATCCAAACGTTGTGGTCAAAAATAAAATAATAAAATATTCAACGAGCAAGAATAATCGTCCCAGTGCCCGACACTGGCCACATACCCATACACTATTCTATTCACACGTATTATACATGACACTTTCAATTGTATGTCAAAACAAATGAGGTGAACAATACGTGTCAACTGTTAGGCATTATGGGGCTTTTAAACGGGCTACATTATCCTGCAATTTGTGGCCGGCCACTATTGCTGTCTTACGCTGACTTTGTACGCTAGAGCAAGATGCACATACCTGCCGGCCACACATTGCCGTAAAAATGTTGGCCGTTATGAAGCCCCATTAAGGGCGAGTTGCACCAACTTACAATCACAGACCGATCAACGTTAAACATGTCGCCGGGAGCTGTCATTACATAGAAACTTGCCAAGCTTTCCATACATCCAGATTTGAACGTTTACCTTATGTCCAGCCGGCTGGACGTTGCGAATTAAAGGGTTTAGGTTAATACTTGACGTCCAGCTCCGAGCGCTGGCTTGTGGTAGCGCCTAGCAACTCTTTAACGTACTACTCCTTCGAGCATAAGGGACACGCCAGGGTGCCCATGGGGTCCCACGCGGGCAGGACCTGCGGCTCCTGCTTGAAGACTTCCAGCACCTCCGAGGGAACGTACTTCCTGTCCACCACCACCTGGGAACAAAATGACTAGTTAATGACTTTCATGGGGACATTTCCTTTCAATAATTAACAACTTTTAAAAGTTGAAAAACCCCAGACATTTTCATTTCAAAGTTCAATATCTCAAAACCGGGTGAGCCGATTTTGTTGAAACGTAGCTAAGCCATAAAACCAAAACCATCTCGATCACGGCTGCTTTTGAACAAAAAAAGCCGCATTAAAATCCGTTCATTCGTTTAGGAGCTACGATGCTACAAACAGACACACAGACACGTCAAACTTATAACACTCCTCTTTGCGCCGGGGGTTTAACAGAATTACAAGAATAATCGTAGCGTTTTTCCCAGTTGTATCCTAGAAAAGACCAGGGTTCCCTGTAGCACCTCCCAAGATTAGACGTAGGCACTAGTTTACGAAAGCGAATCACTAAACAGTTTGAAAACCCTATCAATATGGTAATAAGAATGAAATTTATAAAATTCGTTGCTGCTAGAAAAACAAATTAAAAAAAAGATTTTTCTATATCTGTCATGCCATGCTGTAATCAATCCGGATCGGTCTGTCGACCAAACAGAGAGTGTAATAACGAGCATACCTCGAAGACGAACTCCCTGAACCACGGCTCGGTGAGCAGCAGGTACCCCTTGTCATACTCCTTGTCGCTGTACGAGTTCTCCACACGGAACTTGGTCGGGTTGCCTTTCTCCTGTGAACAGATTTACATACTATAATCTGGTACAACTGGGTCATACAGAGTCAAAAAGACAATATAATGGTATAATAGTTGGTTGGCCACATGCCAATGGAGAAGTTGTTAATCATCGTCATCATCATCATATCAGCCGAAAGACGTCCACTGCTGGACATAGGCCTCCCCCAAAGAGTGCCTATGTGACCGGTCCTGCGCCACCCGCATCCAGCGGAAGAAGAAGTTGTTCATTATGACCTTATTCGCATTTGGTCATTCCAGATCATAACCCCGAAAACACCCAGTATTTGAACAAATCATCCAATTTCTTTGATCAAATGCACACTGGAAAAGGATCGTTGACTATTGGAATACGCCCTAGCGAGCGGAAATATGGTTGTTTGTAACAGTAAGTAAACCGTATTTGCTACCGTCGAACGAAGTCTTCGATGAGGAGGACTAAATATACACCCCAGGCCAAAAGTATGGAAACAAGTGTACATATATGACAATGGAAAACGTTAATTTTCACACCAACAGTTTTTATTTCAAATAAACAAATATATACAACAATTTACGAAATTCCTATTTCTATTTGACTTGATGTGTGTTCAGGGACCGGTCGACCCTTGCCGCGGTAAAAGCCTTTCAATGGGCATCCCTTAAACACAGCTAACCCATTGAAAGACTTTCCACTGCTAGCCCATTCGTTTGAATACCCCTTATCGAAAAACTTAGTAAAAAATAAAGCTAGCCCTTTGCAATTGCTTACTGCTATCCTATATGCCTTGCAATCCCTTAATAAGGGTTACCCTTATCATTTAGCGCTTTTCATAAAGCTTTCCCTTTATAATAATGTCGTAGTTAAGCCAAGCATAAAAGAGACAGGATTAGTGTTCAACGCTAGTGTATGAAAAGGAAAGAAAATACGTGCCTAGGGAAGGGTTTGTAAAATTGATTTGTTCGCCACCATGCCTACTACATACTACGATTAGTACGTTACGGAGTAATGTGTGCTTTATGAACAAGGTAGACGATTTAAATTAGCTCGCTTATATGCTAAAAGGGAAGCCCTTTATAAGGCTAACCCTTATAAGGGATTGGTGAGCGGGTGATAAGGGTTTTGTAAGGGATACCGATTGCTCATATGCGTTAGCTTTTATATAAGGGCTTTAAAAGCAAAATAAATGGGTTTCGTTGGGCATAGGGTTATTCGGGCATATTAAGGGTCGGGTAGGAGTTAAGCCTTATGCAAAACCCAAACAAAACCCTTTATAAGGGATAGCGGGCCGGTCCCTGTGTGTGTTGTTTTTAATATAGACCTAAACTTTGTTTTCATTAATGTATCCGCCTTTTGCTTTCATAACTGCAGCAAACAATCTCGGCATTCTTTAAATCAATTTCTCGATAGTATTTTGTTCAAGATTAGCCCAGGCTGTTGACAAATTCGTCCTCAATGCTGATTTTGAGGTTGGACATGTTTTTCTCATCTGCCTGTCCAGCTCGCCCCACAGTAATAATGGCTACACGAAATATCAAAGAAAACAACTTTGTTTCCATACTTTTGGCCTGAGGTGTACATCCATAGTGTATATACATATCCATACTAATATTATAAATGCGAAAGTGTGTCTGTCTGTCTGTCTGTCTGTTACCTCTTCACGCTCTAAACCGCTGAACCGATTGAGTTGAAACTTGGTATGGAGATAGTTTGAATCCCGGGGAAGGACATAGGATAGTTTTTATCCCGGAAATAATCCCCTGGGGGGGTCAAATGGGGGATGAAAATTTGTATCGCGCTACGATATAAACGAGTTCCACGCGGACGGAGTCGCGGGCAGAAGCTAGTCGTACATAAGTGGTATGACTCACGTCGGTGGCGACCGCGGTGAACACCATGGCGTGTGTCATGCACGAGTCCCCGTAGTGCAGCCTGTCCGCCTTCTGCAGCCCGACCTGCACCTCCGTGTTGAACACCAGCTTATAGTCGTGCCTGAAACACCAACGACACAGTAAATATCAACGTGTACCATGGATACAACCTTGCACGCGCGAAAAACAGTTGCCGTTTCGTAAATGAAAAAAAAATGAATTTAATTCTACGAGTAGGCCGCAAGGGCAGTTTTACAAGTCAAATTCTACCAGCGTTTCTTAGAATAGGTATTCAATGGATCAATCAAGTGTATGAAATAGTTCTTTTTCGGCACGGGCAATGTTGGCCCACGGTAATAGTACATTACGTACCTAGGGCGGTGAATCCGTGAATGGCCCAGATCGTAGGTGTTTGAGGCCCGAACCGAAGGTGAGGGCCATAAATACGCGAATTGGGGCTTTACGAATTACCGCCCGTGGTAAGTACACAATTTTACGTCTTCATCTGGCCACAATGCGAGTTTTACCGTACGCGCAGCGTGCAGTAAAACTCGCATTATGGCCAGATGCGACATAAAAGATGTTAAAATCGTGGATAGATTCACATTTTTTTTGTATTAGCTGATGCCCGCGACTTCGCCCGCGTGGTTATAGGAAAATGGAACATATTGAATTTTCCCGTGGGAATTAGATGTTTTCCCGCTGGAAAAGTAGCTTATGTCACTCTCCAGCCTCTAAACTACCTCCGTACAAAAATCACATTGATACGGCGCTCTGTTGCGATGTGAAAGAAGGACAAACAAACACACACACACACACTTTCGCATTTATAATATTAGTAAGGATAAGGATTACATTTCTCATGTACAGAATACATACGCGTCTAAATCTTCAAGTCCATTTTTCCGCTCGAACCGCTTGCTGACCTCGCAGCCGAACCACACCGCCTCGCCGCCCGCTATGCTCTCCTTCACCACTCTGCAATAACACACCAACAATTCATTCAATGAAAAATAATAATCACAATGGGTTCGAAACATGTCCCCGTGACTTTAACCGTTAATAGTATCATTTTAAACATGGGCGCCCTCCGTGTTCATAAGGTGTACGGTGCTCGGCTAAGAAATCCGACTGAAGACCAATCCGAACGTTTAATCCAGTTATTAGTGACTAGCTTCCGCCCGCGACTTCGTCTGCGTGGACCCGGGATAAAAATTATCCTATATTTGAATCCAGGTTATAAATTATATTCGTGCAAAATTTGATCTATATCGGTTGAGCCGTTTAAGCGTGATTGAGTAACAAATATCTAAAATCCAAACTTTCGCATTTATAATATTAGTAGGATCCCATGTGTAATTAGAAGAATTTTTTTATGACCTGATATATATATATATATATACGACGACCTCTGTAGCCTACTTGGTAGTGACCCTGCCTACGAAGCTGGAGGTCCCGGGTTCGAATCCCGGTAAGGGCATTTATTTGTGTGATGAACACGAATATATGTTCCTGAGTCATGGATGTTTTCTATGTATTTAAGTATCTATTTATCTATACAAGTATGTATATCGTCGTCTAGTACCCATAGTACAAGCTTTGCTTAGTTTGGGACTAGGTCGATTTGTGTAAGATTGTCCCCAAACTATTTATTTATTTATTTATTTATTATATATATATATTGTTTTGGATAAATTTATTAATAATTTGCTACACACAATACAATAAATAGAATAATCCATACTAATATGATAAATGCGAAAGTGTGTCTGTCTGTCTGTCTGTTACCACTTCACGCTTAAACCGCTAAACCGATTTCGATTAAATTTGGTATAGTACTATCTGACAAACTATCTGTCTGAGTCCTGGAGAAGGACATAGGATAGTTTTTATCCCGGAAATCATCCCCCAAGGGGATGAAGTGGGGGGTGAATTTGTATGGAGCTATGATATAAACGAGTTCCACGCGGACGGAGTCGCGGGCAGAAGCTAGTATGTTATAAGTTAGCTATAGATATGCTGTCCCTGACAGGGTCCATGTGAGACATTGTATATTATACGTGACATCTATACTGTACCATGGTTGCAATAAAGATATGAATATGAACGCATGCCGACTCGTGACAGCTCGAGCCGAACTGGCGCCGTACACAAGGTTACAATCGACAAGCGCTAACGCCAATAGAAAACTAATAAAATGTATGGGAATGACAGATGTCGACGACACACTTTTCGTTAACATCTGTCATTCCCATACATTTTATTAGTTTTCTATTGGCGTTAGCGCTTGTCGATTGTAACCTTGTCTAGGCCCCCTGACCGCGCGCCTTCGATTCTATGAAAAATAAAAAACCGACGATGCGATGGATCGGGACGGGCTCGTAAAACCCACTTTCCCGAAATGTGCACATTCTCTAAAAGTTCACTTTCCGCAAAATGTACACTCCCAAAACCACCGTCCCAATTGGGGCACTTTTTCGAAGGGTTCTAAATTTATTTTATTCAGTTTTTCTTTGTATTTGTTGTTATTTGTTTATTTATTTAAAGTTATAGTGGCAACAGAAATATATCGTCGGTGAATTCAACAGTAACTATCACGGTTCATGAGATACAGCCTGGTGACAGACGGACGGACGGATAGCGGGGCCTTAGTAATAGGGTCCCGTTTTACCCTTTGGGTACGGAACCCTAAAAACGAGCAAATAACCACGTTTATTGCATGGGAGCCCCCTTAAATATGTATTTTATTCTTTTTTCAGTATTTGCTGTTATAGCGGCAACAGAAATACAGCATCTGTGAAAATTTCAACTGTCTAACTATCACGGTCCACGAGATACAGCCTGGTGACAGACGGACAGACAGACAGACGGACGGACAGCGGAGTCTTAGTAATAGGGTCCCGTTTTTACCCTTTGGGTACGGGCCCTAAGAACGCAGTCTGCATAGACGCCAGTCTCGGCTCGCACTACATCTAGTTTTACCCACTTCATGAGCGCCTCGATAGGCTGGTTGTTATACGCGGTCTGCCGGCCGCCGACCACGTTCCCGAGGCACTGCAGCGTGAACAGACGCCCGAACGGGTTGGACGAGCGGGGGTCGCTCACCAGGCATACCTATACATAGATAGATAACAACTTTATTAGCGCATATGCCATGACAAAACTTAAGTCTAAGGTGATTTAGAACCGACATCATCATCATCATCATCATATAAGCCGAAAGACGTCCACTGCTGGACATAGACCTCCCCCAAAGAGTGCCACAATGACCGGTCCTGCGCCACCCGCATCCAGCGGACTCCCGCGACCTTTACCAGGACATCAGTCCACCTTGTGGGCGGCCTACCCACGCTGCGCCTTCCGGTACGTGGTCGCCACTCGAGAACCTTTCCGCCCCAACGGCCATCGGTTCTACGTGCAATATGCAGAACAGACATAGTCCAGTAAATGAACTGACAACTCGTATGGAATAATGTCAATTTTGGAAATAATTTATAATAGCTTATTGTTTATGTGTAACGGATATATTATCAATTAAATAGTTACCCAGCGACAAAATCCGACAAAATTTCAGACATCAAAAAAATGATAAGTTAACTAACTTCTGAAAAGTCAGAAAAAATATTAATAAATATTTTTGTCTTTATTTTGTTTCATTTACATTTGCTCTATAATATTCAAGATAAATCGTATAAAAAAAGGCAATGCATGCTTCATTGAAATCTACATAATTACTTCCGGGTGGAAAGTTTGTCGGATTCTTGAATAAATTATCTTAGAATAACATTCTCAAATGTAATCGACAAAAAAAACGCTATTATAAATTAATGTTTTTCAAAACCGTATTTTGCCTGGAGTAACATAAGAACTTATAAACAGAAAAAAAACTATACCTACTAAAATAACATGTTGAATAAGTTTCTGTATTCCGCCTCCTCGCCTGCCGCCGCATCGCAACGAGCACCAACAAAATCAAAATATGTATGTTGCGAATAGGCCACAAGGGCACATTGCAAGTCAATAACGGCAGTTGACCGCGTTACAAGTGTTCAGTGAGCATCGTATAGTTAATGGCAGCCAGAGCACCGACATATTTCGTAACACACGCTTATTCTTAAAATAAATAAATACTTAAATACATAGAAAACATCCATAAATCAGAACAAATATTTGTGCTCATCACATCACGCAAATAAAGCCCTTACCGGGATTCGAACCCGGGACCTCTTGCTTCGTAGGCAGGGTCACTACCAACTAGGCTAAAGCGGTCGCGTTAATTTTTTACGAGACTAAATAGGCAACCCTGATGCGCAACCCGATAACGACTGGCCAATGAATTGGCTACTACACAAGTTTTCTGAGTGGATAAAATGTTTGTATGGGACTACGAGTAACTACAATTAGAGCACGTTAAAAGACAAAAAAGAGGGTAAAAGGCGTATAGTCGTTGGGTATAAGTTGTGTGCAATCCATTGTCTCATTGTGCGAGTTTGCTACCTCATTATGGTCCGTCATAAATCACACTTCGTAGACAAAAACTGCATGCATTAACATTTTACTGGATTTTCAACTCTTGGGCCTTTGCCAAAAGTTTAAATTGCTTTAATAGAATTATAATATTTCTATACATCCCTGGCGTTTACCTGAGTACTGAGAATCGAACAAGTACATAGGCACCTGGACCGCCATTTTCCTATTAGTGCACTTGTAACCTATTACTTAGGGACATAGAGTCGATATTCAATTGAACTTTCTAGGTCGCTGTAACGACTTTTTACAATATGGTAATTTTCGTGTTTTGCGGTTTCAGTCAACAAAGGCACTGTTGCTTTAAGTAGATTGGACACAACTCACACCGAACGACTATACCCTCGCATTAACGTCATTAGACAGCCGAAACGGCTTACACAAAATTGACATAGAGGTATGACATCACCATTTTCTATTAGTACTAATTGTTGCATGGATAATCTAGTACGTGGTCGTCGTCGTGAAATCATATAATTAATCTTTATTAAAGTATAAAGATCCTAGTGGCCGTATTCAATTTACCCTTGGACAATTAAGAAAAAAAAAAACAAATCTTCCAAGTTACACATATTTTTATTGTTTTAATTTTATTTTGTAATTTACAACTAATATTATAAATGCGAAAGTGTGTCTGTCTGTTACCTCTTCACGTTTAAACCGATGAACCGATTGAGATGAAAATTGGTATGGAGATAGTTTGAATCCCGGGGAAGGACATGGGATAGTTTTTATCCCAGAAATCATCCCCTGAGGGGATGAAAGTTTGTATTGAGCTTCGACATAAACGAATTCCACACGGACGGAGTCGCGGGCAGAAGCTAGTTTACAATAATTTGATGGTTTACTATCCATATAGCAACACTACGTTATCAATTTCAATATGAGGAAACTACCCTATTGTGATGCATGTTCTGATTAGAAAAATTGGAACTTGTAACGCAGACAAACAGGCCGCAGGTCGAAAGTCCATTCCGATATGTAACGTAACATCTACATTCATGCTTTAAATTCCTTTGGCATCTTTAAAATCGCGCTCAGGTGAGAATCATACAATACGGTTGTAGACACGAAAATTATTATTACTCCAAAAGAAAGAAGGCAAAACAATATGCCTAGTGACGAAAATACCATTCTGATATTTCAAAGAATTACGACGCTACAACGTCACTAACTGCGAGCGTCATGGTAAATGACAATCGTTTCATATGAAGTTGCGTTTTGCGGAAAAGGGACAGAACATACCCCTTCTTAAAACTTTGGACACTTAGGGCTGCTTCAGACCGGAATGGCAGCGGCGCGGCGAGCACTTTCCGTGTCAAATAATTTTAAACTTTATCTACATACTAAAAAGTCCAGTACGCCAAGACGCGCGTGGCCGCGAGGCGGCTCGCGTCACCTTTTCGAGCTTCTCAAGCGGTACTGGACTTTTTAGTATGTAACTATGTAGATAAAGTTTAAAATTATACTGAAAGTGCTCGCCGCGCCGCTGCCGGCCGCTGCCATTCCGGTCTGAAGCGGCCCTTAATAACTTTGTGATTATTTAACCTCTTGCGTTGCTTATTTCTCCATTTGACTACATTTTTAAACCTCCTTCGAGAAAATACGACATTATTGATTATTTTATTTATGGGTAACACCTATTAGATAATAATATTTCTTGATAAATGTTATGGTTGTTGGTTTACCTTGTCGTCGACATTGAACACGGGCCGCACGTGCTTGTCGTAGAATTCTTTAGGCGTGAGGCTTCCGAATGTGTTGAACGCTTTCTCCTTGTTGTAGTAGTCGAAGGTGAACTTTTCCGGAGGGGTGCCTAAGACAAAAATATAATTATCTATATATATAAACGTAAAAGTCCTGACTGACTTAAACCAACGCCCAGCCCAAACCGTTGAACCTAGAAAGCTGACTTTTTCACAATAGGTTTACAACGCAAGTACCCACTAAGAAGGGAATTTTGAAAATTCCACCCTCAAGGGGGTAAAAAGGGCGTACATAGGGTAAAATTTCGACTGTTATCACCGATATTATATTGGTTCACATAATGTTGTTTTAAATATTGTTTTTATGAATAAAGTTATTGTATAGTGGCCTTGGAACTGATATCATTAATAGTTATATTGAATGGAGCGTATATCGGAACGTTATGGTGATTAAATTACTTAATTGTGGGTAGGTATGCAGTACTATCGACAACACAGCTAACTGACCATCGGTGCACCTTAAGTGCATTGTAATAAGGTTCTATATAAACACAGGATGGTCAGTTAACAGTGTTGTCGTTTGTACCCACAAAAGATATGCCCGGTCGAGCGCTGATATCTCACTCTGTGTGTATATTGAATTAATCATGGATGCGGAGGGAGAAAAGTATTTAAGTTCATTTAAATCAAGTCGTGGTTTCCTTCATAACGGACATACATCATAATTTTGTTAGTCCTAATATCATAACTAAGAACATACTTCAACTCATAATTTTCTTTTTACTAATGAATAAACGCTTTCGCTAAGCAAATAAATAAATAAAATCGGCCAAGTGCGTGTCGGGCCACGCGCAGTGTAGGGGCTTTAAATCTACTGTTTTGTCGACGTGATTGATTTATATACCCATGCCGAATTACAGTTTTCTAGTAGTAAGGGTTACTGAGCTAAGCCGAAGACGGACAGACGAACGGACATGGCGAAACTATAAAGTTTCCTTGTTGAGTACGGAACCCTAAAAAACGGTTCTGGCACTTCGCCGGCCGCTGCCGCGGCACGCTCGCTTCGCTCGCTCGGCTCGCGCGCGTTGGGTCGCGGTACACCTAACACTCCTCCTCGCTTCGCTCTTCGTCGTACCTACACCGACCTGCCTTAGAGTGGAATAGGAAGGTAGTCGGATATCAAAAAAAAAAGAAAAAAAATGTGTGGTTGCGTTACATTTATACCCTTATTATTTATTAGGTATAAAGTTATAAACTGGCCATAATACTTATTTGCGTACATGATGTTATACACTTGTCCTTTAATAATACAAAATTTAGCAATAATATGACAATACGATATTAAACTATGTTGCTAAAAATCGCTATGATATAAAAGATACATAGTAATAACAGAGATACTTATGTTGAATGACATTATGAATATGGACAATTCGGAGTTACGACAGTTATTAACCACAAATAATTATGTATAGTGATCATTATGATATAAAATTGTATGAGATCAATTTTGCGGAAATACAATAATCGAAGTTGCAATTTTATATGAACTTTGGCGCACCCCTAATATTATTATAGAAGGCGTTACTAGTTTAGACTAGTAACGAACGCCATCAACATATAAGCAGTATTTTACACACAAGGAATGGACTGTCCAGAGTATATAAGTCAATGCCCTTACTTATTGAATTAGTATGAAATGAAGCACATACCCAGGCAAGTGGCGACGATGTGGTAGATAACCCCGACCTGCCTGTCGATGGCTGACTGCAGGTTGTCCTCGGACGCCTTCTTGGCAACCAGGTCGCGCAGCTCCTTGGCAAATTCGCGAAGCTGAAAACGAAATAAACGTTCTTTCACCTGTGTATAGAATGGATCCTGCATGGATTTTAAGAGAGGTAGCCGCTCGAGGATAACCTCCAATCGAGAAATGGCATGATGTCGTGAGGCGAGCAACAGCGGCCACCCCAGCAGGCAACACTAAGAGCCCGCGCAGACAGAGAGCGGTCTGGAGTTCCGACTTCCGCGCTCAGAGTTCTCTGCGTGCTCGAGGCGTTCCCTGTCTCGGTGGCCAAAGAACTCTACAACGCGACGTTCCACTTTGACCGCCGCGGTCTGACTGCCTGCCGTGTGCGTTTATATTAAGAGTCCGCAGTAAGCTCGATTCAAACGTAGTTACGCTCTCATTTTAAAACTACGTGTTGGCGTGTAACGAAACTTTGCATGTATTTAAGTTTTTCATACAAAACTTGTTTTGCTGTATTTCGTTTGTTTTACAAACTGAAACCATATAAACTAATTACAGACATAGATATACCTCATGTCATTGTATATGCAAAGTTTCGTCACAATCCAACACGAAGTTTTAAAATGAGAGCGTAACTACGTTTGTATGGGAAGGTGAAATTCGGCCGAGCTTACTGCGGACCCTTAAGGCAGTGCATTGGAAATTATCGCGTGCTTTGAAATACCGTTCCGACTAGATTAAGAAACAATAAGGTCTGATTTTCAAATATATGATTCTTGACTATATGATTGTTTATCTGATTTTATCGATACATGATTGCTTAAAATTTCATCGATAGAAAAAAAATCCAAAGTTGGGTCTGTATTTTCCTTTTTTTACTCAGCCTACTCAAACGATACATTATTTTACGACACAATCAAGTTAATACTAAAGTATTTTATCTTATCTAAAATCTCACTGTTTGAAATTTAAATAAAACGTCTCTAAGTTAGGTATTTATAGAAATTTGCCCAAAAAAGCCATTTCCGAAGAGTGTTACATCTCTTTTCCTCGTGCGCGGAAGGCATCAGCGTGTCTCAAATCAAGGCATCGCCTTAAGGATTCAGTACATTCGTAACAGAACTCTGAACGCGGAACTCGGAACTCCAGTGAAACGACTGAGAAGAAGGGTACAGCGGAATTACATCACGCTCATATTTGGAGCAGCCCAACTGGAAAAGTACCTCCACCTGACGCCACTACTTGCTCCGTAGGTATGTGGTGTTGTGTTCCTGGTGGTGAGTAAGATCGCCAGGGCTCCCGAGGGTGTGTTGTGATGAGAGCGAGGGACCCGCGTTCGTCTCTAGCTGTCAACGCAACTCCTCAAATCAATAAAGGATCGGTAGCGCTTGTGATTCGTCTGGAATCGCAAGCGTAAATAGAATAGAATAGAATATCATTTATTCATGACAAACATAACACAGATAATAAAAGAAATAAAATAAAAAGCACATTTTTTTGCCACGAAATGGAGCCAGCTCGGCATGTTGCTAGCTTGATGAGGCTACGGCGTATGCTCGTTTGCCAAAGTCGTTGTATATAAAAAAACCGGCCAAGTGCGAGTCGGACTAGCGCACGAAAGGTTCCGTACCATATTCTATAAAAACGGCAAAAAAATCAAGTTTGCTGTATGGGAGCCCCCTTAAATATTTGTTTTATTCTGTTTTTTAGTATATGTTGTTATAGCGGCAACAGAAATAGCTACATCATCTGTGAAAATGTTAACTGTCTGACTATCACGGTTTATGAGATTCAGCCTGGTGACAGACGGACAGACAGACCGACAATCAGACAGACGGACGGACAGCGGAGTCTTAGTAATAGGGTCCCGTTTTACCCTTTGGGTACGGAACCCTAAAAAATGGACATAGGCTTTATGTTATCCCGTGGTTTTGCATGCGTTCCTTGCAAGACCACGCGCGCGGCTGGTTATTTGTATATAGTATTGCTAGAACTTCTAGCCTAGAAGTGACACTGAAAACTGCCTATCCCTTCCGGGGACACGGGTGAACGAACGAAGTCCTTCGTTTCAGCTAGGGGAAAAATGCTTTCTTGTAATGTCTCTCCGGATGTTCGGCTGTTTTCCTCAACAGGTCGCATTTCTCAACCGTTTCTCGTGGAGTTCGCCGTGAGCAGATTCGACGCCCGCCGGTTTATGGGGTCCTGGTACAACTCATACTCATACTCATACTCATTTTTATTGATAATATAAAATTACAAGTAAGGTTTACTTAAATTAATTCACAATATCAGGATTCTAAACAGCATGTCAAGCGGTATGTTTTACAATAGTAATGTAAATGTAATTAACTTAAATATTTAATATGTCTAATTGTCTATTAATTATATGTAATGTATATACTATTGATGTAATTATATGTAATTTTAATTTTATTTCTATGAATCTTGGTCAGAAAAATAAGGTAATATTAAAAACAATGGATACCTTGGTCTTGATGAGCGCGTTCATGTGCATGCTCTTCCTGGAGCTGAACGACTCCGGGTAGCACTTCTTCGGCATCACGCCGTACTTGTTCACCAGGTTCACGATCATGTCCCACTGCCCGCCGTCGTTTATGGGGTCCTGGTACAAAACAACATTAGGGTACTAGCTCGGTCATTGTCAGATTTAGGTTCGCGTCTTTTCGGTGGACATTTCCAAAGTTAAGGGCTTTAAAGCCTAATTTTTGGTTGAACTCTGAATGCGCATAAACGGCGTCGCCGCATCTATAATTCTTTGCGATAAAAATATATTATATATAAACATAAGCCCTTAACTATTGCCCACTGAAAAGACGATTTTTGTTTTACTGACTAACAATGACCCAGCTAGATGATGGAACCTCCTGCATGTTTTATCATCTAAATCGCAGAGATGTACATAATACTTTAAAAAAAAGTATTTAAATACAAAATGCAAATACTTTTCTAATTTAATATTGCAAATGCAATATACAAAATACTTTTGCTTTTTGTATTTAAATACTAAATGCAAAATAGGTATTTTCAAAATACTTTATTCGAATAAAATACTTTTTAAAAAGTAATCGAATCAAAATAGAAGTCAATCTCGTTAAAAAGCGAAGCGTAACGTCATGTTTCACAGGTAATAACGTTCATTTTGTTCTGACTGTCATTTTTGCACATAGACCTTCAATGTTGCAGCGCCTCTAACGCCATTCGCCGAATCGCTGACCCATTCACTTGAAAATTTGAGTGGTTAAAGGTAATACTTTCGAAACTTAGCAGTAAAAAAGTATTTTATACTTGACAAATATAAAATACATTTCGAAGAGTATGTCAAATAAAATACAAACTACTTAAAAAAAAAATACTTAAGTACAAAATATAAAATACGTATTTTGTATTTGCATTTTAAATACAAGTAAGTATCCTACTAATATTATAAATGCGAAAGTTTAGATGTTTGGATGTTTGTTACTCAATCACGCTTAAACGGCTGAACCGATTTGAATGAAATTTTGCACGAAGATAGTTTATAGCCTGGATTAAAATATGGGATAGTTTTTATCCCGAGTCCACGCAGACGAAGTCGCGGGCAGAAGCTAGTTTCAAATAAGTCATAACTCTGCTAAATTGTCCCCTCCGGGAAAATCCCACAAATTTCGCTGGTTGGGACATCTACTACGAACGGGAGAGGATCGGGCCGTCAAGAGGGCGTGCTTTGGTCAACCGACTGGTCGCCGAGTCGAGCCAGATAGCTGGGCGATCGCTGTGGAGACCAGCACCGCTATCATGCGACGGCGCGCGAGCTCTTTCGATTTTTCTCGCACTATCCGTCTCTCTCTTATTACAACACTTAGAACAAGAGTTATAGTGCGAGAAAAATCGAAAGTATGTCGCGGCCGTCCCATGATAGACGTGCTGTCGGCTTCAATCCAGAAACTAGCAGGAATACGGTATTTGTCAAAAGTCAAATCAGCGTCTTTTTATGAAACGTCAAAAACACTCCGTTAGTATAGAATTTGCAAGGATTACTTGCTTGGAATGTCACAATCAAACAAAGTCCTTATCGTTAGTTTTTATGAATTTAATAATCTTAAAATAGCAAACATAAATGAAACAATGATACTCTCCGAGTATTTTCGTAATATTATCGGGATTAGTGGCGTGCTCACTTTCGGAGCCCAAGACCGCACATGGTAAGCCCAATATAGACTAGACATATTAATTAATAAACATAAAACATCCTAGACTAAGGGCGTGTTGCACCAACTTACGATTACAGAGCGATCAACGTTAAATATGGCGCCGGCAACTGTCATTCCATAGAAACTTGTCAACATTACCATACATTGTGATTTTAACGAACAGAACGTTCGGTACAACCCACCCTGAGAAACAACGTATTAAATACTTTCGCGACGCTTTAAAGTTCAGCAGTTTAAACATGAAAAGTTGCCAAGTTTCTAAAAGTTATTCTTACTTCTAGAAGATATTCTTTTACTATTGCTATAACACAATCTCCCACTATCCGTCGGCACGCACAAATATGCAAATAAATACAACAAACCACAAACAATAATGAAAACTCCTCGACACGTGTATCCACCCCTAGGCTCCCTATTTTAGAGAATTGATTATATTTGCATAGACAAGGACCTTCGTTGGTCGAATGATTTATGTCAGATCTCCTGACACCACATACAACGTTTCATAAGTAACCAATAAAAGACAGAGGCTCTAGTATAAGTTTTACCGAAACAAAACGTTACGATCGCGTTCGCGTTTAGCTGTCAAATCCCATATAGATTGAGGGTAAAACGCAAACGCGATCGTAAAGTTTTGTTTCGGTAAAACTTATACTAGAGCCTCTGAAAGCAGTTACAACCATTTACTACGTGGCGAGTGTTTGAGCAAGATACGGTAGTATAACAGATAAATACATCCCTATCTAGAATATAAGTATCATGTAGCATGTGCAAACCGACCATAACTGATAAGAATATTATAAGTAACATTATATACCAGTAGTATCAGTCATAGTATGCTTTTTATGAGCCCACCGGGCATGCGCGGCGAAGGTAACTGAAACACGTCGCATTTTAACACTTATTGTCGTTGAGATAAGAACGACAATGGCACAGTCGAGTTCAAAGGTATGTATACACTTTTGCACCTTATTCCATTGTAATAAGGCGAATGTATACATATCTTTGACGCAGACTGTACGTAGGTATATTTATTAACTTATTTTGTACGGTCATGTCTAAAAATATGTATACGATTTTCAGTCCTACCTCCCCAGACATAAGTTCGAAACCATTTATTTTTAGACGTGACTGTATAATGTAAGTGCAACGTAATACTGAGTAAATAAGTTCATTTATTTATTAATCTTTATTGCAGATTGTATGTCAGATCTAGTTTTAATTACCGACAAAATAACTAACGAATCTGTATACTTTCAACCGCAGACCCTAGCATTATTCAAATTGGTAGGATTCAGTTGCATTCTTTTTCGTAATGAAGTGATCAAGTAGTTCGTTTTATTTAGACTGGGTTGTTTCAAACCGTCGGCAATCGTAAACGACGTCCGATAAAATCTGATTGTATGAAAAGTTTGACAGTTCTATATGCCATGACAAATGCTGACGACATATTTAACCCGCCTACAGAGGTGCAAGTTGCGGAAAGTATCATAAAATATGCGGAAGCTCGGGAAACATTCACATAAATTTAAGAAGGGTTATATTTAGGAAATTCCTCATGGAAAATTTAGAATAGAATAGAATAGAATAGAATAGAATAGTACAGTCGCGTGCATTTATATCTGCTAAAAAAAAACGCTTATAAATATCTGATTCTACTTCTAGTGCCGTTAGGACGTGTCAGATATATTATTTGTTACGGCATAGATATTAATGCTGATGACAGTACCTGCCCATAGTATGTGTAATTATATTAATTGTTTACCCTCAAGAGGAAGTTGACGAGCCGGCCGTCCAGCGCTTCCCCCTGCTTGGCGGTGGCCACGATATTGGTCAGCCAGTAGTGGGACCGCTCAATTTTGTCCCAGAAGAACAGGTAACTGGAACAAACACAATTAATATTTATTTATTTATTTGTAAAGGTTCGCGAAAAGCTGTTACGTAATTTCATTAAAGTTATAGATGGGTTGGTTCTTAATTCAATCCACAACTAATTATTAGCAAACACTGCATGATATCCAGGGCTCGAACAATTCATGCGGATGACGTTAAAATTACGTAGTTTTGTACACAGGACGATGTTTGTATTTAAACTTCCGTGTACGCACCGTGACCGGTCCTGCGCCACCCGCATCCAGCGGACTCCAGCAACCTTTACCAGGTCATCAGTCCACCTTGCGGGGGGCCTACCCACGCCGCGCCTTCCGGTTCGTGGTCGCCACTCGAGAACCTTTCCGCCCCAACGGCCATCGGTTCTACGCGCTATGTGCCCCGCCCACTGCCACTTAAGTTTAGCGATTCGGAGGGCTATATCGGTTACCTTGGTTCTGCTGCGGATAGCCTCATTTCTGATGCGATCACGCAGAGACACCCCCAACATAGCCCTCTCCATAGCCCTTTGGGTGACTTTGAGCCTTCTTATGAGGCCCATAGTAAGCGACCACGTTTCAGTGCCATATGTCATCACTGGCAACACACACTGGTCAAAGACTCTCGTCTTGAGACACTGCGGAATATTGGACGAAAAGATGTGCCGTAGCTTCCCGACCGCTGCCCAGCCGAGTCGGATTCGACGATTGACCTCTTTCTCGAAGTTGGATACCTACCTAACTGGATAGTTTGTCCTAGGTATACATAATCGTCTACAACTTCGAGTGTCAAGTGTCCGATTGTAATGGGAGTTGGTACTACATGGGTATTTGACATGATCTTCGTCTTATCCATGTTCATTCTTAGACCAACTCGTTCGGAAGCTTTATTGAGGTCATCGAGCATCGTACTTAAGTCTTCCATGGTCTCAGCCAAGACTACTATATCGTCAGCAAACCAAAGGTGAGTGATGTACTCGCCGCTGATGTTGATGCCTAGCCTTCTCCAGTCCAGAGTTTTGAAAACGTCCTCCAGTGCAGCGGTGAACAGTTTTGGAGAAATAACATCTCCTTGCCTGACTCCTCGCTGCAGCGGAATAGGTTTCGAGTTCTGGTCCTGGAGTCGAACTGACATAGTGGCGTTCTCGTACAAACACTTCAGCACTTCGATATAGCGATAGTCAACTTGGCACCGCTGGAGAGACTGTAGTACAGCCCAGGTTTCAATCGAATCGAAGGCTTTCTCGTAGTCCACGAACGCTAGGCAGAGGGGCAGGTTATACTCCTCGGTCTTCTGTATAACCTGACGGAGCGTGTGAATGTGGTCTACGGTACTAAAGCCTCTTCGGAAACCGGCTTGTTCGGGAGGCTGGAAGTCATCTAACCTGTGTACGAGACGATTTGTAATGACCCTCGAAAACAGCTTATAGACATGGCTCAGAAGTGAGATGGGTCTGTAGTTCTTCAGCAGGGTGTTGTCACCCTTTTTGAAGAGCAGCACCACCACCCCTCCGTTCCATGCCTTTGGAGTTCTCCCTTCCAGTAAGACGGAATCGAACAACTTCTGAAGGGCCGTAAGGACCGGTTTTCCACCCGCCTTCAGGAGTTCGGCTGTTATTCCGTCTTCACCGGGTGCCTTGTTGTTCTTGAGCTGTTTAAGAGCCATTACAATCTCGTACAGGCTGATGTCCGGGATGTCGTCGGTATAGTGCCGGGTTAGTCTAGCTCTAGGGTCTTCCGCCCGACCAACTTCGGGTCTGTGTGTTGACGTGTATAGCTGTCCATAAAAGCGCTCTATCTCACCCAGAATCTCGATTTTAGAAGAAACGATTCTACCATCTTCAGTTTTTACCTTCGCGAGCTGGCTCTGCGCTATAGACAGATCTCTTGAGAACACTTTAGAGCCCTTATTACGCTTGGTGGCCTCTTCAATACAATTTGTATGGAATTGGCGCAGATCGCGGGTAAGGGACTTGGAGATCTGTTTATTGAGCTGCCGGTATAAGGTCGCATCGGCTGAAGACTATAGAATCATTTCACTCCTTTCCTTCATGAGCTTCTGAGTGGAGCTAGAGAGCCTTTTAGTTTTGTTGGTCCCTTGGACCTTGAAGAACTTAGACCCAGTGGAACGGACAGCTTCCACAAACCCGTCATTCAATTCGTCCACATCGCCGCCTAGGCAATCAAAACGGTTTTGGAGTTCCAGCTGGAAGCTCTCGGGGTTTCGAATTTGGATTGATGCTGGACGGAGCGTAGACTTCATCAATCGAGAGCGTTCTTCCTTGACGCATATATTCAATGTGCCTCTTACCAGACGGTGATCGCTCCCGGTTTTGACCGTATTGATCACAGAGACATCATTGAATATATGCTTCCTCGTCGACATGATGAAGTCAATCTCGTTCGTTTTTAGTTGCACCGTCGGGACTCATCCAGTCCACTTTCTGTGCTCGTGTTTCTTGAAGAAGGAATTCATCATGTAGAGTCCCTCCTTCTCCAAGAAACCAGCCAGTAGTTGGCCCCGGTGGTTCCGACTTCCAACTCCAAATTGCCCCACTTTCAGCTCTTCACCATCTCTCTTGCCCAGTTTTGCGTTGAAGTCCCCCATGACAACGGTGAAGTAGGTTTTGGAACTATGCATGGCCCTTGATATATCTTCATACATAGCCTCCACCTCTTCGTCGGAGTGTGCCGAGGTCGGCGCGTAAACCTGTATGACCTTCAAAGAGTACCTGTTGGATACTCTGAGTATTAGGTACGCCACCCTAGTCGACACACTCTCGATCTTCACCACGTTATTCACGAGGGACTTGTGGACAAGGAACCCGACACCTCCCTGGGACTGTTGCTCGCCCTCCCGGAAATAGAGCAAGTTGCCGGATTTGAGGGTAATCGTATCCTCCCCCTCTCTTCGGACTTCAGATAACCCTATGACATCCCAACGCAACTCGCTCAACCCTTCCTCCAGTTCCGCTATCCTTTCGTCGGTCCGCAGTGTGCGCGTGTTATACGTTGCCAGGGCCAGGGGTCGTCGGTGGTGGTAGCCGGATCTTCGCCGGAGATTCTTCGCACCCCTGGCCGCTACCACAACCAGGGTACCGGGGGTCGCCGGAACCTCGGGGCCGTGGTTTTCTTGTACCTTCCATTTGGGGGGTATATGCCATAATCGCCACGCTTGGCATGCGGGTTGGCGATCGCAGTATTTCCACCGCACTCCAGGGACGCTGCTGCCCATCCCCCGGTGGTCTTGGTCGTAGTTTTAGGACGTGCCCGGGTCCAGGACGTACCCGGGTCCATTTCGGGACACCATTTCATTGGTCAATAATTAGTATTCCAGGAGTTTGTATCGCTGCAAAAAGCCGCAATTATAGTAAACTAGCTGATGCCCGCGGCTTCGCCCGCGTGGTTATAGGAAAATGTAACATATTGAAATTTTCCCGTGGGAATTAGATGTTTTCCCGCTGGAAAAAGTAGCCTATGTCACTCTCCAGCCTCTAAACTATCTCCATACAAAAAAACACATTAATACGACGCTCCGTTGCGACGTGAAAGAAGGACAAACAAATACACACACACACTTTCGCATTTATAATATTAGTAAGGATTGTTTAACGAGGGGCGTAAGTGGAATATTCCGTCTTTTGATGACTCGAACCGCCGTATGCAACCCGGACTGAGCCAACTTGGACTGGGGCGGCACTTATTATTATTACCGTGGCATTAAACATTCTAACCCAACACCATTGTTTATCGGTAATAAATGTGATAAATGTAGGTTCTACGAAATCAACAGTTCCTTGAATATTATGTACCTATAATTTACCCTGTTCATTGATAACGAGGTGTAGGTTATTAGTTTAGAACCACAATGCATGTGTGATAACTTTGAAGAGCAACTAGGCAGGCTACGGCATATTTTATTAAAGCACAAAACATTTCTTTACTAGCTGATACCTATGCCCGCGGCTTAGACCACGTGGTTATAGGAAAATGTAACATATCGAATTTTCCCGTGGGAATTAGATGTTTTCCCGCTGGAAAAAGTAGCCTATGTCACTCTCCAGCTTCTAAACTATCTCCATACAAAAAATTACATCAATACGGCTAACAATCACTATAATAAAAATACACGTAGCTACTTAACACCGCGAATATTTAACACTATTAATTTTGAAAACGAGAACACTCGTTTGCAAAATTAATAGCAGCAAAAGTATCTTTAAGATCAAACTCAAACAGTTGCTATTGAACACCTCAATGTAACCAAATAAATACTTTTTTTTTTTTTTTCACTTTTTTATCTGCGATCGGCTCCTAAGCCATAATCAGATTTTTTGACTTTTCAGTGTTTCCAGAGGTATTCCATCGAACACTCCCTCTTGACTTTAAACGAGTTCACTATCTAGTGTTTCTGGTCTAGCTGCAGTATCTGCCATCTTTTAAGTCTTGTCATGGTATCATTGATATTAACCAGGTCCCTGGCGAGTTCGTTTGTGTGCTTGTGGAGCCGTTCTTTGTATTTGACACAATATCTGTTGACTTCTTCTTTAATAGTAAAAATAAATACTTAACAATAAATAGATAAGTTACATATAAACAAATATACAGTTGTGGTCGATCATTAGATAAGATAATCTAGGGGTTGACTATGTAACGTTCTTTGCCGTGCGTAGGTGGGACTTGTATATCACTTTCCATGTTAAAAATCACAGTTAGCCCGGATTAACGCGCGTACAGAGCGGTGCGTAATCAACCCGCTGGTACCTACACAAATGAAAGTGAGTGTACCATTCGCCGATAAACGTAATGTTTGGCGAAACTGAAATGAATGTAAACCGTACCATACTTTTTTCCGAAATAAAAATAAATAAAAAATAAACAAAGAACTAAAAAAATCGGCCAATTGCGTGTCGGGCCACACGCAGTGTACAGGGTAACTTGAAAAAAAAAACAAGATTTTATGTTACTGTTTTGTCGGCGTGATTGATTTATATACCCATGCCGAATTACAGTTTTCTAGTAATAATGGTTACTGGGCTATGCAGCAGGCGGACAGACGGACATGGCAAAACTAAAAGGCATGGCAAAAATAGATAAATATTAGGGGACAATCTTACACAAATCGACCTAGTCCCAAACTAAGCAAAGCTTGTTTGAACTATGGGTACTAGACGACGATAAACATACACAAATATTTGCCCTTACCGGGATTCGAACCCAGGACCTTTTGCTTCGCAGGCAGGGTCACTACCAACTAGGCTAAAGCGGTCGTCAAATCCATTTTTGAAGTGAAAACTTTTTTAGCGCGCTGTGCACTTTTTGGGATAGGGAAAAATGGTTAAACACGCCACAGGTGTCGTGACCGTAAATGGTGAGAGATTCGGGACGAGGCTTGGGGGCGGGGGGACCGATGCCGTAGTACGAGACTGGCTGCGCCATTCGAGTTAGCGAGAAAAAGGGCGCAAACGCCATGCATTCCGGGGCGCTTACCCGTTCGGCCGACACACAATAAGTTCTCACGCGCTAATTTGCAAGTGAAATAGTTTACTTCTGTCGGTACGGTATTCGTCGATTCGAAATGTCAAAATATTCAAGTTTTCACTTCTGCCGGCACTCCCGGAGTGCAACCCGGTCTTTTTTTTTATCTAAGTAAAAAGCCATATTACCTTTGCGAGAACTCGAACTCGTCAATGGCGTACTTCTTGCAGAACGGCAGCCGCATGACGTTCAGGGCGGCGAAGAGCCAGCAACGCCCCGAGTTCTCCTGGTTCGTCACCGGCTTGCCCTCCGCTTCTACCTTTATTGGGATGACGCACATATTTAGAAAGAAAGAAAGAAAAGGTTTATTGTCATTAGGGTTGCCAACCGTCGAGTTCTCCAGGTTCGTCACCGACTTGCCCTCCGCTTCTACCTTTATTGGGATGACGCACATATTTAGAAAGAAAGAAAGAAAATGTTTATTGTCACTAGGGTTGCCAACCGTACTACTTATATAGTGTTTTACTATATTTTGACTCTTTTTACTATATACTGTTTGAAGAAATATATAGTACAATACGCAAGAATTCTATATTTTGGGGGGCCTTACGAAGTGCTTCAAATTTCCCAGATTTCACTTCAATTTTACTGAATAGCAACATTGCCCAGCATATATTTTAGTGGTTTTTTTCTGGAAAGTACTATTATCTCCCCCAATAAAAGTTGGCAACCCTAATTGTCAGCAAATCTTCCCAACGTTATTCCCGGTTGTGCCCTAAAGGAGCCCGGGGTCTGCTTTGAAACCTAATCTCAAGATTTGGTATAGGCACTAGTTTTACGAAAACGACTGCCATCTGACCATCCAACCCAGAGGGGAAACTAGACCTTATTGGGATTAGACTGGTTTCCTCACGACGTTTTCCTTCACACAAACAGATATATAAAATTAAAAAACAAATAAAGATAGAAAACACATTTTGGAAAAAATAAAATATTTTAATCGGTCCACAATAAGGGTGTAGACACTAAATAAAATAATCAATTACCTGTAATGTGACTTGCAATAAATGTTTAGGAATTTGAAATAATCACAAAGTATATGTCCAAAGTTTTAAGACCTCAGTGAGGTAAATAAATAATTTAATTATACGCGATTAAGTCCCGTGTAGTATAAATAACTTATGTAATGTCCGAAATAAAATTGGACAGTGAAATAAAAAAACAGCCAACCTTCATTATCAAAACCGATACCCAGTGATTCAAATCATATGGTTGAGATTATTCCTTGTGTTCGACAGCCTTATAAAACTGTCATTGGAATTGGAATCTTGTACCTTTGATGGTAGAGTTGCTTTTTGAATGGACGGTTGCTTATTGAATGGACTAGATTGATGCAATTCAGCCAAATCAAATAGTCTCAAGTATTACCTTAATGTTATAGACGTGTAGCTGGGTGTCCTGTCTCCGCTTGCTGATAGCAACCTCAAACGGGTCGAACCGGACACACACATTCTGTGCCAGCTCATTCTTAGGGTCCGCATAGAATTTGGTCCGCAGTTGACTCAATGTTTCCAAACTAAGGGGTTCTGGTAATACAAAATAACACGTAATTTGAATTGTGTTATGCATTGTGGAAACTAAGCCTATTCAAATTCAGTTTTATTTTAGAAAATAGAAAAAACCATACAATGAGAGCTCCTTACAAATTTCTACCCAAACATGCCTAAAACCCGGTATGCACATGTTCGAACTAAACGGCTGCCTGGCATCGTTTTGACACCCTACCCCAACCCCGCATAATGGCAATGGCACCCATTTTGTGGTGCTACTTAGACTGTATGGTTTTTTCGTTCACTGGTCATTCATGAAGTTTTGTAAAGAAATTTAAAATTTTGACTCAGCTATTTGTTATTTATTTAAGTTATTGATTATAAATCTTTTCAATTATAATAAATCATAAATATTAGTGGTTTTGTCACTTGAAAATTGATGAGCATACACAAGGTGAAGGGGAGAAACATATATGCCTGTTTCCAGGAGGGGTGAGCGGAAACCACTTGCTACAATCTAACAAACATCTCACATTTGACTGATATTTTTTTGTACATGTATGTTTGTCAGATTACCACTTTTCAAATTTTTCCAATTATACAAACCCAATAAAAGCTGCATAGTGTAATCGCCTTCACAACTCCGTTCCATGCTTATTTATTAGTATAAATATACTTTAATATTGTCAAAGAAAAGTAAACTCACTTGGCAGGGATTTTATATTTGCACATTTACCATAGGAGACAAATTTCTTAAAAACTTTTCTTTGTATTAGAATCAATCTGTACATCTCATAATGAGGTTTACAGAATATTAAAAAACTGTAGATAAGCCAAACATTGGATACATTTATTTCCCTTTGACAATTCAACTTTTTTTCTGCAGTGATTTATTTTATTTTGAAAACCAGGATTATTCGCAAGAAGAAGGTTCAACACAACACGTTTATCCTCCATACAGGAAAAGACAAAGAAAAATAAAACTCAAAAAAATGTTTACATTATGAATAGGTATTAACATTTTGTGTCAATAACTTTACAAGTAGAAACAGCTGACTATGAGCCATAAGTCACAACAAAACAACAAGTGTTAGTTAAATTGTATAAGACATAAATTTTACTGTAAGTAGCAGAACAGGTTATTCATAAATATATAATTTATGATGACGATGACTATATCGTACTACTGTTCCTCATCATAGGTGCCTGATTTATATAATATTGGACTGGGATAAATGGAAAATCATATTTCCCTTATAGTATAAGGTTAGGAAATGCAAGACCTAAAATGATTGGACTTACTTGACGACATTGTAGAATTTCTTCTTATTAAATATGAACCAAAAGAACGTCTAGCAACTGCTAACACTGTAATAATTATAAATATTAATTAACGGTCCAATAGATCCGAACCGGTGATATAGCAGAAATTTGGTTTTATTTTATGAAGAAGCAACTTACTCTTTTACTCGCGTGATCGCCCAGTCATCTGTCCTTTTCTTTGACAACTGAGCTCTCATTGGATAATATTATTTACGTTTATATGGATGCGTTCTAAAATATTGTTAATAGTTAACACAATGGTAACATATTTATGACTTTCGATAAAAATACCAACCTATAATATTCTGTTTCTTATTTACGAAAATTACAGTTTATAAAAAATCCTTTTGTATTCTTCTTGCTAATACGAACTTCAAAGAATGGCAACATGACAATATTCCTAACCAAGCGGCAAATTTGAATTTCGGTACTTTTCAATTGCACCTGCGGCAAAAAACGCATTGTAGTTAAATTGATTGAAATGCGTAAACAAATAAAGAGAAAATGTGTTTTGCGAGAATCTACACTACTTTTCAGTTAGAAATCATTGCTTTAGTAAATGCAATGTAACAAGGCTAGTGTAAGCGAGGAAATCAATAACTTAGACATGTAACCCGCCTATTTTAAGGCGTCAGGCAACATCCCGATGAATAATATTCCAGTCTGCGACTTTTCCGCAAACGCACCAGACAGTGATTTAGGTCAAGGACTGGGAAAGTCGCCGCAACCCAAATAATAGATTAGTTTTCACAATAAGCTAAGAAAATGTCCTTAAAGGCGTATGAAGATGCGTGTATCAGAGCCGAGTTGTTCGGGCAGCCCAAGCCAGACAAAGATGAATTTTTAGAAAAAAATAAACATTTGGATATCTTGGAGTTTGAAGAGGTAGACATCAAGACTACTGTAAGTGAGGTAAGTTTAGGTAAATGTTAATAACCAACTTCAAAAAAGGACGAGTTTCTCCAATCGGTTGTGTTTTCCTTTATTATTTTTATTGTTTGTTACCTAACTCCGTCATTTACAGAGATATATTTATATTTATTTATATTTTTATAAAGTAGGTGCCTTCAGCGTCTCCTTTTGTTATCAAGATCAGTTCTGATCATGAGATCCATGAGGAATCGAGGGAACTCCTCAGATATCTAGGATGCGCTCTAACTCTTCCCCACACGAGCCGTCACATCACGTCAGAGTGCATCAGATGAATGTGAATACAACCGTAGTAAATCTTTGAAACTGATATGATATCGTTCTATCGCGTCATACACGTCACGTCAGAAAAATCATAGACTGGCGCGGCCTGGCCGCGGCGGTAATTAGTAAACATGTAAATATGGCTGTCGAATTTACTATTGACGCGCCAGTGTGTTGCAGGCTATAGAACCATGAATTGTATTTGTTTTCTAGAATACGGCCATGCTAGATGAAAATATTCAGCAAACGGGTGGTGGTCTCAATGAGTTGAATTCAATTTTAAATTCAACACAAACGAAAATTAATCGATTAAAGGTAAGCCTTGTATTTAATAACACTTAAATCCGTAATATATGATTTAAAATTAGAGAAAGATTCAATAATTCGTCGGGAAGTTGCATCATAGCATAGGTAGGTACCTACTTGTCGTCAGCATAGATCGTAGGTACCTACTACTATTAGGTTAGGTACTTAATAGCGAATGCCAGTCTTAAAATAAATCTATTGTGCGACAAAAACGCGTAAGGACCAAAATTCATCAAATTCTTCTATGAAAGTTTTCCGTTGTGACACGTAAATTAACCATACAATTATATGGTTAATATTTGTTGTCACAGCGGAGCTATGATCACTTCTTCAGTTTGTTTGGCCAACACCCGACTAGCGATGGCCAAGAATTTGTATGGTGATTTGTTTGTCACACAACGGAAATAAATCTTATAAAAATTTATTGCTCGTGTTAAAATATTCTCTTTTTTGTCCCCATGAGTGAAAGTACACATATTTATAGGTACTGGTGGGTATGGACAATATTATACATAGCGGTTATCAAGCTTTTTACTCGTACCACCCTCTTATTTTCTGTATATTCATTTTTAGGGTGTCTGCGGCAGTTTAACCAACTTCTTCCGCGTAAAGCTAGCAGCGAAAGACAACTTATCCTATTCCAGTGAACAGAGTTACGTAGGCCAAACATCACGTAAGTGGGCCCCTTTCGGCTGTGTATGTAAAGGTGCTTTTTCATCGTGGAGGCCAGTTAACCTTTTCTCAGGCCGTCAGTTGTCCTAAACTAACCTAACCTAACGTAAACAAAATACTTAGGGAGGCAGTATAAATGTGGTTGATATAATCTCTCTGCTTGAAAATACTTTAAGGATAATTGAAGCACAATAAAACAAATGAATCCGATTTCCGATCATATGATTTTTTCGCTCCTCCGTCTTCGCAGTCGGAATTAGTAGGTAATTCTGGGCGGCTACTAGCATTAGGTTTACGGTCATGTTTTACGTGGCGTTTTGTGACATTTTGGGCCGTAAAACGCGATCATTAAACCTAGCATGCTAGCAGGGCAGCGGGCCAGATTTGTGTATAGGTAAAGGGTTACCGCCTTGTAGGCGGGTCTACCCACGCTGCGCCTTCCAGTGCGTGTTGCGTGGTCGCCACGCCACTCGAGAAACTCAATCGGAAAGCGCAGCGTGTGTAGACCCCCAATAAGGTGGACTGATGACCTGGTAAAGGTCGCGGGAGTCCGCTGGATGCGGGTGGCGCAGAACCGGCCATTGTGGCACTATTTTGGGGAGGCATGTCCATTGTCCAGCTGTGTCTGTTAATGCGCCCCAGACGGTCCTTAGTGGCCTGCAGCCACGAAGCCTTCTTAGCGAAGCGGCCTTAGGCGAATGTTAAGAAAATGTAAGTAAATGAACTTCGCATGACAATATTATAATTATGATTAGGTAACTATAGGTAATATTTATCAATCTAAACTTTGAATTCTTCACTGTTGTAGGAATTTCTGAATTTCTTGTTAATCTTATACTCGCTTATATTCCATGTTATTGTGGTTGAATCCTTTATTCAACGAGCTAATTACACTCAACTAACTGTATTAAATCTTCCACTTATAAGTCAAAGCCACTTGCAAGTAAAAGTTTAAAGGTAAAGAAAAATGCCATGGTGAGTATATCATTAGATACTTTAACATATATTGGCAAAGTATGACTTCAAGTTTTTTGTCAAAGGAGTTTAATCTTGTGAGAAAGCTACTTACACGGTTAGTAAATTGCTCGACAGCGCTGTATTGGAACCGATTTATGCTTCGGCTATAGACAGGTAATAATTTATCTATGATCTATAATAAAGGATTCAAAAACGAAAACAACGTTTATCGTTAAAGCATTGTGAATTGTGATACACGGACATTTGGTGTCAAACACGAATGGAATTATATTTTACGAGTTGTAGCATTATTCATTGCAATAAAACTGTGATTTACTTATCACTTTTTTATTTATTTAACCTTTTAGACCACGGAAGTATGTAGGTACTCATTACTTAGGTACCCAACGGGGAAATGGTTAAATTAGGTAAGTAATATGATAGACAATTGCAATAAAATGTTAGGCAGCAGTAGGTTATCCAAAAACCTCAAAATAACCATTGAAATCCTACAGCACAATTAAAACTAGGATAGATAACAATAAGGAAATTCACTCTTCCTGAATATTCCATTGTACCTGTCTACAAAGTTTTACCTCATGGGCAGTCATGGCCAAGCAAAAACAATAGCCACTGAGCGTGACATCGATCAATATAAGTACCTAATTACCGTCGGAACCATCATTCTCTTCAATCAGAGCATCCGCTATGTTTCTCGCACTTCTGTACTCTTTAATTATTCATGAAACAGTGACCTTTGCTAGCCCTTACCATAAATATCCATACGTGTTTCTACTAGACATCGGCAATGAAGAACTTCAAACGAAATCGGAACAAATTCGAGTATCAGTACCCGGAGGTTCCTTAGCACTAAGGATTCCAGCGATTGGCGAGGGAGACAGCATAGCACACGTTAGAGTGAGTGGAATAGATTTCGATAATGATTTAAAAGCCAATATTGTTGACGGTGGACCTGGATACAAATACGTCGTCATTGTATTTATGGGTAATCCAGGACGGGCGTACGATGCCGTTGTTACCGTGTCTACTTTGGACAATGGCAAAGATGTCAACTGTGATACGGATCCAACAGGTATAGATGAAGTAAAGAGTACGTACAAGGTTGCAGAAGACAACGAGGAAGAATCGAATGATAGCGCGGAAACAGAAGAGCATAAAAGTGCCGAAAGCGATGAACAAATAACGTCGGCATCAAACTTTTACGATTCGGCGGAAAATGACGATGTTAATGGCAAAGAAGATGAAAACGATGACGTGAATGTGGGTAGTGATGAAGTTGTGAAAATTGAAGAAGGTCCTAGTGACGGTGATAGTGCAGATATACAAGATTATGCCGATGCTGACGATCAAAAGGAAAATAATGATTATGCCGATGCTGACGGTCAAAAGGAAAATAACGATTATGCAGATGTGGACGTTCAAAGGGAAATTAACGACTATGTCGATGCTAATGCTCCTAGAGCAGAGAAATATAGTACTAACAAAGAATACGATACTGAAGGCAATAATCAAGCAACGAGAGAACTAGACAGCAATTTATATGACAAATATAACGCCTTGAGACCCCATTTGTATAATCACGTTAAAGTTCCTCAAGAGGCGAATAGTGTTGAAAACGCGGTAGACTATAACGTGCATGGAAATGACGGTATTGTGTATAGTCCTGAGGATCTTGTGGAATTAGATCAAATGTTCAACGATGAAGAAGTTCATAATGACGCTGAGAAATCTAGAGATTCAAATTATAATAATTACGCTGATGCAGAGGAAAACTCTGCTGTCGCCTATTGATAGCAACAAATATTTGTTTGGATTTATAATTAAACAAACATTGTAAATAAGTTAAACTTAAACTGAATAGCTGTATAAGTTGTTTCATTTGTTTAAAACAAAAGGTGAGTTCAGTTGATATTATTTGAGTTGGCCGAATTGCATCAAAGTAGTTCATTCAAAAAGGAACTCTACGTTCCAAGATACAAGTTTCCAATTCCAATGTCAGTCAATAAAATATAATCTCAACCATAAAGGAAAAATTTCAGTGAAACTGATCAAATAGGGGTATACGTAGACTCGAAAATTATTATTACTCCAAAAGAATGAAGGCATAAAAATATGCCTAGCGACGAAAACCCCAATCTGATATCTCTAAGAATAACGAAGCAACCGTTTTAATATTGCTTGTTAAAGAGAGAAAGCTCTCGCAGTTAGTGACGTTACAATCTGCGAGCGTTGAGATATCTGTCAAAGAATTACGAACCTAAGTACAACCGTTTTTAATATTGCTTGTTAGAGAGAGAAAACGCAAACAGTATGTGACGTCACGGTACGCGAGGCTGCTGCGTCACGCGTCGTGCGCGCGGCGGGCCGCGTCGACGGCGGCGCCGAACACGACGGGCCACGGCACGTTGCCGTCTACTAGTGACGTCACAATCTACAAGTGGCATCGTTTCATATGCAGTTGCGTTTTGCGAAAAAAGGACAGAACATACCCCTTCTTAAAACTTTGTGATTATTAAACCTTTTGCGTTGATTTTTTCTCCATTTGATATGACATTATTGATTATTTTATTTAGTGTCTATTGGTAAGTATAGGAAAAATTAATAATTCGATATATTTGGTATGCGTAGGTACTTTTCAATGGCGGTCTGCCTAGGTCTACCTGTACGTTCGTACTGATTATGGTGGGTGAAGCAACATTGGTCGCTTTAAAATGACTAACTTCTTCATGCTTTAGATGGCACGTTAAGCCTCAACATCTTGGTTGTTGTCTACATCAGCAGTCGTTATAAGGTAGTTTCCCCTATGGGCTGGAAGGTCAAGTTTGCAGGCGGATCCGGAGCCTTCTAGGGAGTAAGCGGGACAACGCTAAAGCCGCATTTATGCACATACGTACTTTTGCACGCTTGTTCAAAGAATAGACAGCGCGACGCGACGCCGATTTTACGCGGAAGCGTAAACGCGCCCTTATTGACGAGGAAATGGGTGGAAATATAAATCTGGTTATTTCAACTCACATAATTAAATATTCTGGGCTTTTCCGCTGTGCGACAATAATTCTCCATACAAATATATGGTTAATTCGGTCGTACAGCGGAACTTTAACGATTTTCATTGGTTCCGTATTTTTTAGTAAGTAGTTTGTAGTTTTGACCAGTCAACCGTGTTATTTATTTACTTTTTTGCTCTGTTCCAATGGCTGACTTATACTTATTGTGATCTTCAACTGTTTTGTGCCTTTTTTATGATGTTTCTTTTTCAAGGATAACGCGATCACGAGATTCACGAGTGCTTCGCTACGCTAGTTTATTGTTACACTTTATACCTAAGTACTTATCAAATTATCATTATCACAAAAAAAATGTCCGGGAGTAAGCTGGAGAAAATTTTATGTGGCAGAGGGTCGGTGAGATGCAACATAATTTGATATATTTTATGTATGTATATTTGCAAACATTTAGCATGAATTCATAAATAATACTACTTTAATTCCAATATTACGTTTATTTAAAATCTTGTGATTGATAAAGAAAATGTGTGTAACTACAAGAAGAGAGAAAGTGCCTGTAAATTGTGCTTTAAAAGCTCAGCTTTCCTTTTCATCCTGTAAAGAAAGAAAACGGAGAATTTTAGTCAATATTTATAGTAACTAAGTATAAAATGTTATTAATTACTGATAAGGAGGACACTTTAATCAAAGAGGTAAATATTTCACTTTATCAGATTTCTGGAATACATATTATTTTAAGATATAATGAAACAGGTCACTCACGTCTTTAAGGGTGAATATCGGTCGACATATGCTTCGATCGCAATCACTAAATTTCACTACCCAACTGTATCGTTTGTGGCAAAATTATTTCGGCAAAAAGTAAATTTTCTCGAAGACCCCAAAACCTTTCACTGTTTTTTTAAAATATTTATCGTGTAGAAAACATTAGTTTTGTTTTTAAACAATTCTGAAAATGTCATGGCTTCAGAGAAAAACGACTTTAAGGACAAATGAAAATTCGGACAACCGATACAGTTGGGGAAAAAAATTTAGTGATTCAGATAGGTAACCATTTCGAACCGTCTGTCTGTTACCTCTTCACGCTTAAACCGCTGAACCGATTGAGATGTAATTTGGTATGGAATGGAGATAGTTTGAATCCCGGGAAGGACATAGGATAGTTTTTATCCCGGAAATCATCCCCTGAGGGGGTGAAATGGGGGATGAAAGTTTGTATCGAGTTACGATATAAACGAGTTCCACGCGGACGGAGTCGCGGGCAGAAGCTAGTATTTTAATACTTTGTATACATTATATATACTTTGTATATATATTTTACCTAAATAGGTATGATTATACCTTACCTTGAGCTCCGCCCTGTGATCCACCGCCCCCGCTCATGCCGCCGCCGAAACTACCGCCCATCCCGCCGCCCATGCTCCCACCTGTACCGGCAGCAAAATCGTTTTAACCACTACAAACGATGCAATTTATCATAACTTCTGCTATAGCTAGAATGAGACAGCAATACGTACCTTACATTCTTACTATAGCAAGTTGTTGTGACAAATTGCTAGGTGTTTATAGGCAAGCACTTTTATGTATTAGGCTCAATCAAAGACATGTTGCTGTCCTACTACCTACATCCCGCCGTTTCGGATCCTGGGTAGTGTCAGAAAGTACGACCATTCACAGCGGATAAAGGACAAAGTCACATTAGGTCCGTTGTGCGACAAAAAATAGTTAAAGCGAAAACCGTTCACTACTTGATTTGCTTATATTATATGTGACAAACATGTAGGCATTTTAAATAAATAAATATATATCAGTAAAAATTAAACACGTAAATTTCCAGCGAAAAGGAACGTTTTCCAAAAAACTACACGAGGTTTATAGTTCGTTCCTCTACGTCACAAAAAATTGCCATACAATAAATATGGGTAACATTCGTAACCATAACCATTTGGGACCTTTGGGGTGCCGTTATTATCTACATATTATAATGGTCGAACGTGTTTTGCCTTTCGGATTAAAATTAATTATGTGTCTGTGAATACCTTCTAGTGGCACTTGGACAATTTTTTAATATCAAGCATATAATGTGTCTACTTGTTTTTAACCCCCGACGCAAAGAGAGAGGTGTATCTGTGTGTCTGTGTATCTGTGTATCTTTCTGTGGTATCGTAGCTCCCAAACGGATGGACTGATTTGAATGCGGATTTTTTTATTCGAAAGCTGATGTGATCCTGACTGTTCTTAGCCATGTTTCGTGAAAATATGTTCAGCCGTTTTTGAGATATTGGACTTTAAAATGAAAACGTCGGGGGCTTTTCAACTTTTTCGAAGTTGTAGTTATTCTAAATCTTCTTCTACTAGCGTTGTCCCGGCCTTTGCCAGGGTCCGCTTTCCTACTCGCTTTCCTCCACTTTGCACGTTCCTGTGCGTCTTCTTTCTCATGTCGGCCTTCACGACATCCAGCCGTCGCTTCTTAAGTCTGCGGGGTCGAGGGCTGTCGAGGACTAGGCCAAGTCATTTGTGGCCTACGTAGTCAGATGGCCTGCGAGAGACGTGACCGAACCAACGACGGCGACATTCTTGGAGCTTATCCGCTACGTCACGAACTCCGAGGCGGCCACGGACGTATTCGTTACGAATGCGATCCGCACGCGTAACGCCGAACATCCACCGTAATGGGGCTTCATAACGGGCAACATTTTTACGGCAATGTGTGGCCGGCAAGTATGTGCATCTTGCTCTAGCGTACAAAGTCATCAACGTAAGACAGCAATAGTTGCCGCCCAGAAATTGCAGGAAAATGTGGCCCGTTTAGAAGTCCCATAACATCTTCATTTCAGTAACGCGAAAGCTCCTGAATGTGCCTTCCAAGAACTGGTCACGACTCGCTGCCACATAATGGGACTGGTCGTATGACGCACTTGTACACTAGCCCTTTGAGTCGATTAGTCGTTTGTTTCTAAAATAATTCATTTATACAGGGTGTATTTTAGGATGTGATGAATGAGTGTCCAAATTTTTTGTAGGCATTTGGTATCACTAATAGACTCCATTTTTGAAAAAGAAACTGGTGGGTTTTTTTTCATTATAAATTATCTATCCCAAAAGAATTATACGTACAGCGTGGTTACTCGGGATTCAGTGCCGCGCGGAGCGGGGCGGGGAGGGGGAGGCGTGCCGTGTTAACCCTTATTACCCGCTAAGGTGCCCGCGCGGTAAGGTTTTTTGGGATAACTTTAAGCAGCAATTACTAAAAATTACTGTACTGAATGACATGAAACAAAAAAACACGTAAGTATTTTATATTTTTTGCTGAAGAATCTTATATTTGGATTTGGACACACATTACAAATTCACCCTGTATTTAAATTTGCGTACTCACCAGCACCAGCACCTCCCGAACTGCCAGCTGAACCGCCTCCTGCAATATAAGAAAGTTTGTCTGAAAACGTGTATACTAAAAGACAGACTTACTGATATTTACTTGGTTCAAATACATCATTTCTGGTACAGGTTTTTATGGCCGACTTTACTTTTTTGCACAGGCATCAACTAGTTACTGTTGAGGGGGGTTTCAATAAACCCAAACACGATAGATTTATCTTGTGTCAGGCTATGACCACCTTCTGTCTACATCACCAGACCAGCTTGATGGTAATGATGGTACCATAATATTGCATTGTCACCGAAGCTCCCTCAATCTTTTCAAGGAACTTTAAAAAAATAGCGGTTTCCTCGCTCAACGCATTAGTATTGCGATACCTACAGCGGGGAAATGCCGCCAGCATCTTCGGCACCATGCCGCGAGGAGACCCTTTATTTTAGTTATAATTAGTAGTGTTTAGTTTTAATGATTAATCGGTGCCTAATCTATACTGTAATTGTATTTATTTTATTATTATTTTTGTTTTGAAAATAAATTATTCTCTACAATCAATAAATTTTTCTTTGTATATGTATAACTATATATATATCTATGCCAAATTTTAGCTCCCTCGGATTCCGGCATATGCAAATTTTTAAGGACAACTTTCATACATACGAACAGAGTTAGTTAAAATGAATGCTTGATAAAAATAATTGACTAAGAAAAATAATGATCTGAGTACGTTTTCTTGAGTTTATGAATTATACTCACCCTGCTGCTCCTCTGCATGGCCCTGAAATAAAAAAATATCATTAATTTGGTAACACGTAAGTAACACAACGAGACACACATATTTTAAGTAGGTACCACGAATCCTCAGGTTGTGATTCTTCTTTAGTCGCCGGCGTCCATAGGCTACGTCTTGTAGTATAAATAGGAACAAAAACTGAATTTGTAGGACCTGTATTTCCTTCCCTAAAGGGTCGAACACACAGCACCGTCGCGGTCGCGCGGCGCGCCCGTCGCGGGCGCGCAGCGCGATATTTCCCTACAAACCGCTAGCGTGGTCAAACAGGCTGCGCCCCGTCGGCAACGCGCCACGCTTCTGTCGCGCCCCGCCAGCCTCCCGCCGCGCGCCCGCGACGGGCGCGCCGCCCGACCCCGACGGGTGCGCGGCGCGTCAGTGTGACGCCAGACAGCGGAGCGCGCGGTGCGTACGTGATGCTGGCGGGTCGATGGCGCGAGGCGCGCGGGACGCGCGCGCGCTGCTGGCTGGTTGATGGCGCGATGCGCGCGTGGTCTGTGTGACCGGCCGTCCCGCGCGCATCACGCGCTCGTCAAGCCCCGCTACCGTCCCGCTGGCAGTCTGTTCGACCCTTTACCGAATAAATACTGCGAAGACATTAAGTCGCAAATGATTTGCGTAACAATATGTCTCACAACCGGATCTTTTCCGTTGTGCGACGACCGAAAACTATTTCCACATTTTTTATAGTGTAAATTAGTTAAAAATATAAGTTTGTGATAAAGTCAGAGAATTGTAACAATTCTCATATTCCATAGCGCTATCTGTGCAATCCTGTAAGTAATTGTCTTTTTTGTTAATATTCATGTTCGTAATAGCAGTAATAAGTTTTATAGCTGTTTGTTCTCCTAAAAAAATAAAAAAAAAACTTACACTGGCGATGAGAAGCACAGCGACGAACAAAACCAAGAAACTCTTGAACATCTTGCTTGTTTTTAGGAAAGACAGTGAGAATGCACCTGACACCGCCTTTTATACAACACTCAATCACATCCACATAATTATGATCACAAAATAATCACCTGAAATGACACTGGCTGATTGCAAATCATCCATTTATCTTTATGGCTATGCAGCCATCACGTTGTTGGGATAAATGGTGTCACAATTGAAACTATCTTTGTATCTAACAGTTTACAGGTAGGTAGGTACCGATTAAGTATATACCATGAGATTTAATCTATGCACCTGTGCAGTTTATTCAATGCTCGAGCGGTGGGTAAATACATGTTAACTACACATATCTACCTATCTAAATAATAATAAAAAACAGCAGGGGATGTATTTTCTACATAGGTCTCTCAGAAAGATATCGGCTCGTAGGTAAATTATGAAAGTAACATTGTAAAATATTCCCACTGTCAATTAGTGGACAGCCTTTTGGAAGTTGAAACTAATGGCCATTGTAAACGTTATTAAGCATTAGAGGAAAATCTCTAAATATACATTAGACCATATATTAGGTACATTGGACCATATAGCTATACTCATATTCCACATATCTTTATTATCGAAGCGAAGTTGGCCGCTTTCGACGCCATTGATTGTCGTTATTAATAATTTACTTTAAAAAAAGTTTCAACCGACTTCTATTTAGTACTCCGCCAAGTCACGAGAACATTTCCACATTTCTTTTCTAATTTACCACATGCTTATTTTTTATAATATAGGAGGCAAACGAGCAGTCGAATCACCTGATGGTAAGCGATAATCGACGCCCATGGACATTTACAACACCAGAAGAGTGAACTGATTTCCGAGCGCAAATGCGTTGATTATTAGAGAAAAAAACCCAATCGCTGTATGTGGCCCGATAATATTTGGGGACTTCCGTCGATTCGACATGGATCACCTTTGGCACTTCATTAGTTGCTATTTCAACGGAATCTTATCAGAATCTGTGACGTACTTTTGTACTTTTAAGTACATAATTGAGGAATTCCATAAGTCATCTGTGGTCTTCATCATCAATTCCACTCCACCAAATTTATGATTTCTGGGTGTAAATACAAGAGTTATAATAGAAAATACCAAAATCACTACACGCGTGCCTAATATAATTGAGGAGTTCCCTCAATTCCTCATGGATCCCATCATTGAACTGAATTAAAAAAAAATTGGAACCCACCTGGAACCATATACTTACAAACAAAAAAAATACCAATCGGCTCATCCATGACGGAGTTCTGAAGCAAACATTGAAAAAAAAATTATAAAAAAAATACAACCGAATTGAGAACCTCCTTTTCTTGAAGTCAGTTAAAAAAAGCACTTCTGATGTGGTTTTTTTAATACTTTGAATAATTACTATGCCCTTAACTACACCCGCTTATTAACGGAGACCCATACTTAAGTTTTTTTAACGTAGTGCATGACTGTGCATGGTACTACTATTTATATAATAACTATTTATATAGTTAAAATATCAAATGACAAATACTACTGGTCTTACCACAATTACTGTGGCCCATACCATTACGAATCCTTAATTTGTATTAAAAGTGAATCAAGTAAGTAAAGCCAAAGGAAAAAAAGTAAATGAAGTAAATAAAGCCTCTAAAAAAGGTAACATAATATGGACCATTTTATATTACCTTTTTTTGGGGGCTCGATTTTGACGTATCTTAAAAATTACAATTTACCTATATTTCTTATACTTATTAGTTACTTTTTTATTTTAATTTATAATGACTAACTAGATAGTTTTCTGACTGATTCCCTTTCCCTTACCTTTTCTTTAAAATGCGGTCTTTTTTTCAGTAAAATGTATAACGTGGTCCATATTTAGGGATTTTCCTCTATACACCATACGCATTCCCAATGTCACGTATTTAGGTAGGTAATAGGTGTAGGTCAGTGAAATAATGGATAGAGGTCAAAGGATGTTTTGGCTCGAAATGTGATCATACCTACTATTTTTTCAAACCGAAATCGTCAATTTTATTCCGTTACGTCACGACTGTTTTTTTGTATGACGTTTATTTTTAGAGGTAATTTTCGAACTCATTTTATTTGATCAGTATAACGTCAAGCGGCAATTACTTACTTAAAGTCTCTGTAAAAAACTTAGTTTCAGAATAAATTGTAAACTATTGATAGGTACGAGTACCCCTATCTAAGATTAACAAGAGGCTAGCCAGGTCGAAAATAGACAAACTATGTCTTATAATGTAATGAGAGAACTCTTTAAAGAAATCAGCATTTTAACAGTAGCGTCCCAATACATTTATGAAAATATATTGTTTGTCATTAAGAACATAGATTCATTCTGTAAAAATTCTGTTACGTTTACCCATAATTTTAATACACGAAATAAAAATAAAATAGCAACCATAACCCTCAAATCCGGCAACTTGCTCTATTTCCGGGAGGGTGACCAACCGTCCCAGGGAGGTGTCGGGTTCCTCGTCCACAACTCCCTCGTGAATAACGTGGTGAAGATCGAGAGTGTGTCGAGTAGGGTGGCGTACCTAATACTCAGAGTATCCAACCGGCACTCAGGAGTATCCAACAGGTCACACAGGTTTACGCGCCAACCACGGCACACTCCGATGGTGGAGGCTACGAATGAAGATATATCGAAGGCCATGCATAGCTCCAAAAACAAAACTGGGCAAGAGAGATGGTGAAGAGCTGAGAGTGGGGCAATTTGGAGGTGGAAGTCGGAACCACCGGGGTCAACTACTGGCTGGCTTCTTGGAGACGGCGGGACTCTTCATGATGGATTCCTTCTTCAAGAAATGCGAGCACAGTAAATGGACCTGGATGAGTCCCGACGGTGCAACTGAAAAAGAAGATTGACGTCATCATGTCGACGAGGAAGCATATTCAATGATGTCTCTGTGATCAATACGGTTAAAACCGGGAGCGATCACAGTCTCGCAAGAGCGCTCTCGATTAATGAAGTATACGCTCCGTCCAGCATCAATCCAAATTCAAAACCCCGAGTGCTCCAGCTGGAACTCCAAAACCGTTTTGATTGCCTAGGCGACGATGTAGATGAATTGAACTATGGATTCGTGGAAGCTGTCCGCGCCACTGGGTCTAAGTTCTTCAAGGCCCAAGGGACCAACAAAACTAAATGGCTCTCTAACTCCACTCAGAAGCTCATGAAGGAAAGGAGAAAAATGATTCTACAGTCGACCTTATACCGGCAGCTCAATAAACAGATCTCCAAGTTCCTGAAGGCGGGTGGAAACTGGAAAACGTAATCGAACCACTTCTGAAGGGCCGTACCTTCAGAAGTGGTTCGATTACGTTTTACTGGAAGGGAGAACGCCAAAGGCATGGAACTGAGGGGTGGTGGTGCTGTTCTTCAAAAAGGCTGAACACCCTGCTGAATAACTACAGACCCATCTCACTTCTGAGCCATGTCTATAAGCTGTTTTCAAGGGTCATTACAAATCGTCTCGTACGCAGGCTAGATGACTTCCAGCCTCCTGAACAAGCCGGTTTCCGAAGAGGCTTTAGTACCATAGTGTCCTGTATCGAGGATTTAGGGGATTCTAATTAAATAACCAGCATACGTGTCACGCGCGTTTATTCATCGGTAACAGACTGATGGCTATCCGGGTGACAGTTGTTGACACGATTTTATATGTACCCACATATACTACAATCCCTCCACCACTAAATTACAAAATAATTGAGGATGTTAGCTAATAAAAGTCTTTGTAGCGAACATTTCTGTTTCGCGTGGAACGGACAGGTTTCATTTGATGTCCTTCATTTGAGGTGGATGCGTCGACCGGCGGTAACCCTGCAGACGACTCGGGGCACTCAGTCTCCGCAACGGTACCCTCCACCGGCGGCTCAACCCTCGGCGACACCTGTGGGACCGGGGCCGGATTCATGTCGTCACTATTCTCTTCCTCATGACGTATAGCAGCGTCAGTTGTATTACCGCCTACCGTGTCATCATGAGCCAGCGGTGATAGTAATGAACAAAATGAATCGTCTTGGTCATTGGTGTCCTCCGTTGGTTGATGTTGCTCCGACCGCCGCGGCTGGATGGTTGGCGAGGACTCGATGTCGGTCTGTAATCCATCTGATGAGGTAGCACCGACATTTGCACTCGGCAACATATAATCATAACCACTTGTCTCGTCTTCTACGAGCAGTCTGTCCGTTCCTCTATACAACAATACATGATCCATATGTTTCTTTGTACTTAAACCTAATTCAGGAATATAAACTCTAAACATTCTAGAACCAATAATGTCCTTGATATAACCTACTTTCCAAATATATTTTGTACCATTATTGTAAAAATGTTTCACAATCACTTTTTGACCAATCTTAAAAACTGCATTTCGTTTTCCACCAAAACGGTTACTCTGTAAGGTCTGTTTTGCCACAACATTATTTGTAGCTGCGGAAGACGTCTCGTTAATGACCGACGATGAGTCATCGTTGTTTACCTGCAGCAGGTAGAGTCGACAGCGCAGGCGCCGGCCCAGCAACAGCTGAGCGGGAGAGAATCCCGTTGTACAATGAATCGAGTTCCTATAGCTAAATAAAAACTTAATTACTTAGTCTCCTAAATAAATCCCGTTGTGGCAAGTTTTCTGCTATGATTAATTTTAAACCTCTTTTGACCGTTTTGACTGAATTTTCCGCTTGACCATTAGAGGCGGGGTGGTACGGAGCGCTTGTTACATGTCGGATACCGTTCGACATGCAATAGTTTTCAAATTGCGTTGAGCAAAAATTTGAGCCATTATCTGTGACAAGGGTGCAAACCATCCACCACACCACACCACATCGACACGCTCCGTCAGGTAATACAGAAGACTGAGGAGTATAACCTGCCCCTCTGCTTAGCGTTCGTGGACTACGAGAAAGCCTTTGAATCCATTGAAACCTGGGCTGTACTACAGTCTCTCCAGCGGTGCAAAGTTGACTATCGCTATATCGAAGTGCTGAAGTGTTTGTACGAGAACGCCACTATGTCAGTCCACGACCGGAACTCGAAACCTATTCCGCTGCAGCGGGGAGTCAGGCAAGGCGATGTTATTTCTCCAAAACTGTTCACCACTGCACTGGATGACGTTTTCAAGACTGGACTGGAGAAGGCTAGGCATCAACATCAACGGCGAGTACATCACTCACCTTCGATGCTCGATGACCTCAGTAAAGCTTCCAAGCGAGTTGGTCTAAGAATGAACATGGATAAGACGAAGATCATGTCAGATGCCCATGTAGGACCAACTCATTACAATCGGACATTACGCTCGAAGTTGTAGACGATTATGTATACCTATCCAGTTAGGTAGGTCCAACTGGGTCCTGGGTCCAGCTGGGCAGCGTTCGGGAAGCTATTTTTCCTCCAATATTCCGCAGTATCTCAAGACGAGAGTCTTTGACCAGTGTGTTGCCAGTGATGCAATTTAGCACTCTTGCTTGAGGAAACTTTTTACATTAAAACGTTTCTTCAGTTTACACTATCGATTCAAATTTTGATACTTCCTATTTATTATATAGTTCAAACATCTATTCTCAAATTTCTAGTTCTTCGTCTAGTCATTAATTTTTCCCCTCACTGCCTCGGAAAGCCGTCTTTTATCCTTTAAAACCAGTGAGCAAAAACGCATTTTATCCACTAGTGGGGAAGGTAATTTGACCTTGGAGCGTGTTGAAGTAGCTTTTGACAGTATAACAAAACGTATAACTCTCATAATACAAAAAAATCCCAGATGATGTATTCCTGTTGCCGCTATAACAACAAATACTAAAAAACAGAATAAAATAAATATTTAAGAACTTAAATAATTGCTTGTTGCCTTCATCAAATTATCAGGCGCTGGGTCTCTAAATGTATGGGAAAATTAAAATCCGACTCGCACTTGACTAAAATTCTACTTGATATTACTTAACGTTATGATTACTGTTAAAAAAAAAAAAGTTGTTTTGCATGTTGCACTCCTCGCTACAAGTGAGGAGAAAAGTTTTGTGTTACACACGGGTGCAAATGTATTTTACTTCTCGAGTGTTGAAACACTCGCTACGCTCAGGATTCTATTTTAGAACCACTCGCTTCGCTCGTGGTTCAACTATAGCATCCTTTCGCTTACTCGTGTTTCAATTCCACACTCGCGGGTAAAATACAACTTTGCACCCTTGTATAACAAATAAGTCATTTCGACGTCGGACTCGTAGGCACACCATTTTTAAACGACTTCGAAAAAGGAAGAGGTTCTCAATTCGGTTGTATTATTTTTTTCAATGTTTGTTACCTCAGAACTTCGTCATTTATGAGCCGATTCATTTTTTTTTGTTTTTAAGTATATGCTTCCAGGTTGGTCCCATTTTTTCAAAAATCCAGTTAGATGATCCATTCATTCGGAAAAGTAAGTTTTGCTCCACGACGAGAGGGATCAAAATGCTACTCGGTTCAAGCTACTTTTTTAATTTATTCGTTGGCATGTAGCATTTACGCAATGTGCCAATTGGACACAGATCTTAATAAAATAATTGATTCTAATTTCATCGTAATCGAATAAAAACGAACATATTTCAAGTTTTAACTTTAACAATGTTATATGAAAATTTATGATATTTTCGTAATATTGAAAAATTAGTAATAAAAATTGAGAAAATGTATTAAAAACTTGTTGAGTAATTTTTTTAATCTATTTGAATTTCTTCATGCTCGGTGTGAAAAATAGTGTGTCACTCGGTAGCAAAACTATCTTCGTCTCGGGCGTTAACACTTGTATCCCTCACTACGCTCAGGATTCAATACACCGCCCTCGCCGTAAATATACTATTTTGCTCCCTTGTGACACAACTAACTATAAATCTATTGTGACAATGTGGTCACAAATAAAACACTAGTCTTAATTAATTAGATATAATTTTTAGCTTGTAGGCAGGTACGTTGTAACTGTAGGAACACCCTTAAGCAAATAAAAATAACGTCGGAAACCATTCACTTAAACCAATTAATTTCTTTCGAAAGGATAGTTAGGATAATCCTTCCAATCGACGGGGTCAATGACCCTCACATTCTTGTTAAAATTGCCGATAGTGGCGATCTCTTCCTTCGTTAGCTTGAAATCGAACAGGTCCAGGTTTTGGGCTAGTCGCTGTTTGTTCGTAGACTTGGGAATGATGATTAGGCCTCTATCCAGCTGTGAAAAAGAAATATATTTTAAAATGTTGTATTTTGTCACTGTTAGTGATAACTGATAATAGTGATGCATTGCTGTAGCACGGTTAGCATAAGACGGCGCGCGAGCTCTCTCGAGCTCTCTAGCATTATCCGTCTCTCTCTTATTAGCTTTAGAAGTATATAGGGAAAGGTGAGCCTAAAATCTTGCGGCTTTTTTTTAAAACAACAGCGATTTGCTTCACTGTACCTACATTGTGCATTACGCGATTAAATAATAATGATACTGGAACAATTATAATTTTTCTTCAATTCACACAATGCAACTGATCGAGCAGAAGGAAGTAAAGCTAGTTATATGAAATAGAATAAATTTGCTTTATAATCATTTATTATTGAACAGTTACTTTCTTAGTTACCATATCAAGTATCAATATTAGGACATCATAGTAATTTAAGACGTTTGACACATTTGAAAATGATATTACTGTTGCGGGTTGTCATAAGTACCTATATAAAGATGCCATTTTTCCCTGGCCTGACTCTTCCGTAGGGATTTTAAATCTGTATTCCTATTTAAACTGGTACCTACGTAAAGTTGTAACTTACAGCTTCGTATAACGAATCACGTATGTTTAAGGTATCTCTGAAGGCGGGTGATCAGTGTGTGCTTCCGAGCACACAATTATACAATACGGTGTTCTCGGGAATTTCCGTTAACTTCGGCATATTGCAGAGTACATTCACAGAAACAAATAAGCATAACTTTAAAAAAAAATTTTTTTTTACAAAATATTTGAATGTAGCGTTAACTAGTTAAAGCTGCAAATCTGATTAAATTAGAATATTGAATATCTTGATAACAGTAAGCGTTAAGATACTACGGTCTTGGAGAAATTAACTATATTTGATCTAACCTATGGCCCCTTGCAATTAAATGAAATTGACAAAAACACGTTGTATAATCCTTCCAGTCTTCGTCAACACAACAGATCCTCTAATCAATAAACTAATAAAATCACTGGTGGAAGGAGAAATAGCGTAGCCGACCCTAATCATACTTTATCTTAAACATGCTCATGACATTGTCTCGTGCCCGATGGAATTTTTCAGTAGTCACCATAGCTACAGTGACCGTGTAAGAAGATAACTGTTTACCAAACCGAAGCACGACTTGTCCGGTATAATCTTCTCATCCAGCTGGAAGCGTCTTTGTTATCCTTCACAAAGACGCTTCCAGCTTCGACGCAATAGCGCTCCTCTCGGCACAGCACATTGTCAGCCATGGTGATTGTAAGTACCTCTGTTTAGAATGAGATGACGTTTGTTGGTGTCTTCCCTTGCTATCTGTGCTACCGTAACTTCATCACTGTGATGATTGCAAATATCGCAATAGGGGTGTAGACTCGAAAATTATTATTACTCCAAAAGAAAGGAGGCAAAAAAATGCCTAGTGACGAAAATCCCATTCAGATATCTCAAAGAATTACGAAGCTACATCCGTTTTAATATTGCTTGTTAGAGAGAGAAAACGCAAACAGTGTGTGACGTCACATTACGGGATTTTGCCGGAAGCCGCGTCGACGGCGGCGCCTAACGGTGGGCACGGCACATTGCCGTCTATTAGTGACGTCACAATCTTCCAGCTTCATCGTTTCATATGAAGTTGCGTTTTGCGAAAAAGGGACAGAACATCAACTTAAAACTTTGGACACTTATAACTCGTGATTATTTAACCTTTTGCGTTGATTTTTTCTCACGCGTTGACATTATTGATTATTTTATTCAGTGTCTACAACCCTATTACCGCTGTTTAGAATGAGATGCCGTTTGTTGGTGTGACTTACCAAGTACCGCAGCACCACCTGACCGGTAGTCTTCCCGTACTTGTTCGCAATGGCCACGAGCGCGGGGTCATCGGCGCGCGGGGGCGGCGCGTCGGCGTGCTTGCGCGACACGAGGAAGCCGAGCGGACTGTACGCCATCACGGCCACGCCGAGCTGGCGGCAGTGGGCCACTAGCGGGACCTGCGTCAGGGTTGGGTTCACCTGGGGAGGTATAGGTTAGCTTTAGCGACTGCATCGTGTGCTGCACTGACCGTCAGCCTAGCCAGCATGATCGCTTTTATGTTGGACATAAAGTATTCGTCCCTCTAGAAGGTAAATTCGAGCGAGCAACGGTTTTAGGACCTACATGATGTTCGCACAATTCACAATTCAGTCTAGCAGCCCGTTTGTAGTCGCGATCAAAAATGTAGTCTTAAAACCTCTCTAATTGAATGTCTGGAGACGCATCAAGCTGATTTTCCACCGGAGGGGCGAGACGAGACGAGGCGAGGCGAGAATTGATATTTGTATGGCACTTACTCTTTCCACCGAGCGCGCGCGAGGAGAGAATTGAAAATTAAAAATTTCTCGTCTCGTCTCGCCCCTCCGGTGGAAAATCAGCTTAAGTCTCGTAACCGAGCGGTAAGTCACGCGACTTTCAATCTGAAGGTCATGGGTCCGAACCCATGCTAAACCTAGCTAAATATACTAAATAAATAAGTTCAGATTAGATCTGGCACCGCTACCTTGCGACACAATACACACACAAATTTATTTATTTTCCTCAATATATATTTCTTCCTTGTCAATTTGATTACATATGGAAAGACCTAGAACTCGCTGGATCGCTACCGATGCCGGTTGTCTTTATGGTGCGTGTGTACTGTCATTCACGAGATGATCTCTTCCGCCGGACCCTCGTCAGATCCGCGTACCGCAGTCAATAGAGGCCCATAAAGTGAGTTGAAATATTTTCTACCGAACATAAGTGGCGTTCCATGCCTTACCTTGCTTTAGGCATGGAACGCCACAATTAAACCGTTCTTACCTCAATCTGATTGACAGCGGGCTTGACCTGGCTGACAGCGAAAAGTGTATCCAGCTGGGAAACGTTAAAGTTGGACACTCCGATGGACCGCGCTAGACCAAGTTTCTTCGCTTCTTCCATGCCTTTCCATGTTTCCACGTAGTCGATGTTCGATGGTGACCGGTCCGCCTGTGGTGGTTAAAATAACTGTATTTTCAGCTTTAAAGAAGCTGCGCTTAGGTCTACATGCACTTGTTCGTATTATCACCTGTTCAACCGAAAACAAAAGTGCTATTGTATAAGTTTTTTAGCTTCTAGGCTCCTAATAAGTACAGTCAGCATCATAATAGTTAGTAGTAGCCAAATAGTATATCGTAACACATCCTTACTCTAACAGTAATAAAGACGTGTAGCGATATACATGGCTACTTTGGCTGCTACTAACTATATGATGCTGACTGTAGCTAATGGTAGCTCATGTAATAGGCCACCTGCGATAGATATCCTTATAGATTTCATCATCATCAGCCTATACCAGTGGTTCTCAAACTTTTGCTAGGCATGAACCACTTTCAGTTTTCAAAAATACCGTGGTCCCCTGTTGATGAAAATGTTGAAAAAATTACATGTTTCGTGTGTCTATACCTACCTACGTTAAGAGTAAACGAACTGGCCATGAACCCCTAGCAATCATGTCTCGGAACCCTAAGGGGTCCATAGACCACACTTTAAGAACCCCTGGCCTATACGTCCCACAACTGAACCGGCTTCCTTTTATTTATGTGTGAGAGGGAATGGCTAGTAGTGCCCAAGCTACTCCAGTGCGGGTTGAGGTCACCACATCCATCTTTGAATTTCTTCGCAGATGTACACAGCTTTCCTCGCGATGCTTTTCTTCACCTTAACATTCAAGTGGTTTTTTTGTGACCATCAATTGAAAAACATTGTCGACTTACGTTCAACGCTATTGGGAAGTGGATCAAATACAGGTCGACATAGTCTAAGCCGAGTCTTTTCAGCGACTCCCGAAGCGCAGGCACCACCTGGTCTTGGGCGTGCTTGTCGTTCCATAGCTGCAACACGAGCACAAGTGGCGTTTAAAACAAAAGGCGTTAGGACACAGTGGAATGCTATCTCGCTCACATTTTGAACAGCCCAACTGGGTACATACCTCTACCTTACAAAAGAACGCAGCCATAATAACGCCACTATCTTGCTCTGTTTAGGTTAGGTATGTGGATTGTGTTCCTGGTGGTGAGTCAGGTCGCCAGGGCTCCCGAGGGTGTGTTCTGTTGAGTGTGAGGGACCCGCGTTCGCCTCTAGCTATCAACACAACGAATCCTCAAATCAATAAAGGGTCGGTAACGAGCTCAAGATTTGTAAGCGTGCATAGGTTCCGGTTTACACCAGGCAGACTGGATGCTTGTTTGTCGCCGTCGTAGTACCTATTTCAATCATGTACATGCAATTCTCAGTAAATTATTTTCTCTCATCCATTGTAACATTAGGGTAGGGGCGTTGTTTAAGACGAGACATGTGCGAACTATACAGCCATTGTTCAGGGGTGTCAACCGCGTTATAGATAATTTGCATCTCGGAGATGCGTAAGAGCAGAGTTTAAACGGAGTGGCAAGAGGGACAACCCTGATAAGAGCCGCCGCACTCCTTTAGCTCCGCCACCAGTTGCGGACGAGTTCCTTTATACATTTTGTTTAAAGCATCGGCGCACAACGGGCGTTCAGTGGCCGCGTCCGAGCCATGCGTGCAATGCGACTCACCCCGCCGGTCACCAGTCACGAAACTAGACCTCCACCTACGCTTAGTTACTACGCATCGCGGTGTCAAGATATATTTGTGGGTGAGCGTTGAGGTGAGCTTAAAACAAGTTGCAGAATAGGAGGGCAGGAGTGGCTCGCGCTCGCTACGGCGGATGTGCGGTACAGTGTGCCGTACCATACGGAATTTATATACAAACTGAGATACTTGCATACAACGAGAAACGCACCTCCGTCCGGAGATGCGGCGCAGTGTGACATCCACCTACTAGTGGCTAGGTTCAAGTAAGTGGCCGTAATGTGCGGTCGACTGGTCGCGTTTAGTGGCTGTAATGTGCGTATGCTCTAAGTACCTTGGTCGTGACAAACAAGTCCTCCCTCTTGACCAAGCCCTTGGCTATAGCGTCGGCGATGCCCTGCCCAACTTGCGGCTCGTCCTGGTAGATGGCAGCAGTGTCGACGTGGCGGTACCCCGCCTCGATGGCCCAGAACACGGCTTGTCGGACTTCGTCTATGGGAGTCTGTTGAGTGTAGATACGAGGTTAATGATATCACACAAGAGTAGACAATTAGTCAGTTTCACGAAGCTACAAGTTACAGTGTTACAAGTCTAAACAGACCTGTTTTTTTGTTGACGCAGAGGGAATGTACCCGGGGAAGGACCAGGGAGTATGTCGGACTCGCCCTTATGAGGCCATTTGATAATATGTTCAAATTGTAGGTTACATCTAGCTTCATGAAACGGGCCACCAGTGACGGAGCGCCTTCGGCTTACCTACAATGTCTTTTTAGGCAAGCCTATAGTTATAATAATAATAATAAATACTCTTTATTGCACCACAACAGGGGGCCGATTTTTGACTTTCGAGCGCTCGAAAATTAAATAAAAGTAAATGCTACGTAGTGTCAAAATTACAGGCACTTACTTTCTACCGATAGAATTGAATACGAGTGGTCAATACCGCTCTTTTTTAAATTTTCTATCGTCATTTCAAAATAGTATTTCATCATTTTCGACAGTTTTCGAGTGAAAGAATCGAGCGCTCGAAAGTCAAAAATCGGTCCCCTAGAGAAACATATTACAAAAAAAATTTTGCTTAATAAATAATGGTAACAACAGGCGGTCTTATCGCTTTAAAGCGATAAGAGCGAGTTATATAGGTACTCTAAACTCTTTCATAACTTATTTTTGTTCCAAAAATTTCACGCGCCGCCACTGCGCGTTTCAGGTTCCTTTGGTATGCAACCGGGATTACGTTTATCATCGTACCGTAATCCCGGATGAGCTCTCTTTAGTAGTGTGTTAAACGGCCGTATTCATAAACGTCCTACAAGCCTGTTTTAACTAAAATGGCGTTAAAATTCGTTTGTCCTTATCTGTCACTTTGACATTTGTGTTCGTAGGAAAGGGACAAAGCACATTTTATTTAGCAAAGGCATTTTAAGTTTTATGAATAAGGGGGTAAGTCTAAAGCCTTACATCAGCCGCAGTCCCTCTGCCGGTACCAAGGGCCACAACTGGGATCTTGTGTCCGTCGTTCAGCTCGATTACAGGCGCTTTCCCCGCCATTATCGTCTGGAATAATCGATTTTAACTAAATTAGTTAAATTAGGTAGGTGCAAGCATAGATATATTAGGTGCAAGGGACTGGAGGGAAATAAACAATATTTCTATATACGGCGTAAGTAGGTATTGAATTTGCTACATTGGTGCCCCAAATACATTGTTCAGCGGTTCGTATTTATCCCTATTCCCTATCCCTAACGGGATTGCCTAACGTAGTGGTTATATTCTATTTCCCTATTCGTATTTTGGTAACTGTTCTACGATTTTGACACACAACGTATACACAATTTTTTTATGAATTTATAGCGAGAAGGTTCAATAGAACCCAGCGCTGTAACCAGCTGTAACTCATGTGTAACTCCCAATCCAATGGACTCGCCCGAAATAAAAAAAGGTTTGCTAACAAGTTGAATTTAAACCTGTGAGTATTCATAATTCTCGACCAGAAAACACCACTGTTCGTAATAAGCCGTCCATAGTGAAATTGTATGTGTGTTTGATATATCTAGTTATTAGTATCTACCTAAGTAAGTAGGTATTAGTATAATTCAGTCAGTGTTTTTATGGAAAATGAGCGATGAAGAATACATATTTGTTATTACTTATTATTTATAAAATATTTATGTATAAATAGGTAAGGTACTTACTTTAAGTGTGTGAAAAGTTTAGGTTCCTAAGAAGGGATCCCGTGGAATATTGTGAAAGCAGAATTTCGGCGAGTGTTGGCTTATAATAAGCACGTCAGTTTGTCACGAGGCAGGCAATAAACTACTTTCACAACAACTGTCGCCAGCTGTGCAATTATCTTGAGCTTGAATACTGTACTTACTTAGATTGATACTTCAATCACGAGCGTATTGAATTTATAAACGCAAATTATGTAACGCAAATTATGTAACACATCACAATCACGATCCTGACACCATATGCATTCCCAAGATACTTAAGTAATAAAATAAAAACTTAATAAATAATACCTGGATATTAGTATTACGAAATATTGTCATAGTACAAAAGTAATTCTTGTATAAATAAGTCGATTTAAGTAACGGTTATTCAGGCGCCGTAGGTTCATGGTCTTTTCTCCCTCTCACTGAGCATAAGCGTGAGCGAGATGGAAGTGCGTGCTCGGAAGCGCGGATATCATGTTTTTTAATTTTAATTTTTTGGCCGTTTAATTAAATAAAAAAGTAATCACTGAGTTCTCTCAAATATGATATTGCGAATTTTTAAAACTTTGAAACTTTGTAGAAAGATTACTTATTAGAATACAAAAAAGTACATTCAGCGTTTTAGAAAATTCCACCCCTAAGGTAAGGGTGCAAGGGTTGTGTGAGGAAACTTTATTTTTTGAGCTAGAGACCTGAAACTTTGTAAAAAGATTACTTACTAATATACAAAAAAAAAGTACTTTCAGCGTTTTAGGAAATTCCACCCCTAAAGGGATTGAATAGTGTGCCAGCTATATATATTAGGGTGCAAAGTTTGTATGGGAAAAGCTAGAAACTTGAAACCTTGTAAAAATATTACGTATTTAAAGACAAAAAAGAAATTAATTTTTTTTGACAAATCCTCTCCTAAGGGGGTTAAAATGGGGCGAAAAGTTTGTATGGGGGATTTTTTTTTAGTTAGAGGCTTAAAACTTTGTAGAAAGGTATTAGAACATAAAAAAAGTGATTTCAGCGTTATGGAAAGTTCCACTCCTTAAGGGGGTAGCAAATTGGTGTAAGGTTTGGTACTGGAAACACTTTTTTTGAGCTAGCGACTTGAAACATCGAAGTAAGATTATTTTGTATGGAAGTAAGAGCGTTTTGGAAAAAATCCTCCCCTAAGAGGGTTAAAACAGGATTCTTTATATGGAGAGCAAGAAAATATTATAGTAAGATATTTGTGACTTCGGTCTTAGCCTATATGTTAAAAGAGTACAAAACCACATTCAAGTTTTTTGAAATCCATCCACAATATGGGTTATAGGGGGTTCAGTTTTTATGGAGAGAAAAGTAATTTTTAAAGTGATTTTTAACTTTGGTCTTACACTGCTTATTAAAAGACAAAACAGATTTCAGTGTATTTTTCATTCATCCCCTAAGAGTGTTAAAAGGGGGTTCGAAATTTGTCTATAGAACAAGGCATTTTTCAAGTAAAAGATTTGTAACTTCGATTTTAGACGGTTTGTTTAAAACTAGAAAACAAATTTCAACGTTTTTTGAAATTCATCCCCCTAAGGGGGTTAAGAGGGGGTTCAAAGTTTATACGGAGAGCAAGATACAAAATATAAAAATTTTTTACTTAGGTCATTAGACTGTTTGTTTAAAGGTTAGAAAATGATTTCAGCGTTTTCTTTGAATTCATCCCCAAAAAGGGTTAAAAGGGGGTTCAAAGGTTGTATAGAGAGCAAGACATTTTTAAAGTAAGAGCTTTATAACTTCGAGTTTAGACTGTATATATATATATATATATATATATATAAATATTTACATCCAGTAACTCATTTGGCGTCAAGCATGTTGTGCATCATTACGACGTCCACCAGTTCTGCTTACATTTTTTATCATCTGTCGACGAATATTGCTTAGTTTTTTGATTTCCTACTCCATATGATACTTAATTTTCTTGCTCAGTTATTGGCGACAATATTCTTTTTGCAGTTAGGCCCAAAGATTTTTGGACCCCATACAATAGTAAAGCTTTATTGGCTTCCTACGTATATCAATATTATTTATCTATTATGCGGATATTTTTACGTCCAAATCAGACGGTTGGGATTTGAATGTGCGACGTTGCCAGCATTGTGATTCGTTTATTTATACTTATCTCTGTCTTTCACGGAGTCTCGCAAAACGCATTGTCTATTGTAAATAATTATTTTTATAGTTTCACGGTTGACCGCTGTCTTATTTGGGCTATCCTCATTTTTGTATATGCAAGGTGTTACTACTACTGTGGAATCAATCGTTCTTTCTCATCGTAAGAAGAAACCCTAATATCATGAGTTTACTAATATAAGTTGAGTTATTAGCACGGGTTTTTCTAAGTTTAATTTGACTAGATTCAAAGAGTATTTTGACTAGATTTTTTTGATAGATTATTCTCAGCATGTAATCGCCCACTGCTGAGCGTATCTTCGAGTACCTGCCTAAGGTACGCCATTAGCTAGCCTCACCCTGGAGTGACCCGATCGAGCTGTGTTTGTCTTACCACAAAACGCAATTTAAATGGTACACCCAAAAAACGGAATTATCCACATATTTATTAATATTTTAAGAACCCGAAATTTTTAACTCTCCCTTCGCTATATTAGAAACAGCAACTTTTTCCCGTAAACACCTACATTTATCGACCGAGTGTTAACGAAGGTCTATTTTTTAAGATTGGACGAAAATGCTTTCGTATGTCCGGCTGTCCAGCTGTCCGGTTGTCCGCGGTTTGTCCGTTTGTTCTCCTCTACGGGTCGCATTTCTCAACTGATTCTTGTGAAAATTTGTGAGCAGGTTCCGTGAGTAGGTATACAATTTTTTATTTCGAGACAGTTTTTGGTTTTTTTCAAAATGGCGTAGTTACGCAAAAAAGACACTCGTAAAGTTTTCAGCTCACAGATCCACTAGTTTAAATTGAGGTTTATTAAGGTTAAAAAAACCTTCGAACCATCGATGTCACAATCTGGAACTTCCAGAACCTAAACTAGAAATATATCAAAATGGACCATTGATCAATAAAAATATATAACAAAATTCCCACCCATATAAAAACTGTGCTGACCTGACACTTCCATTATTCATAGTCTGAAATCGAAACTGATAGACAGGTGCTTATTACTCCATAGCCGAGTTTATGGAATATGTAAATTTATAAAATTTATGATTTGTTTAAATTCATTCAGGGTATTAATGTTAATTGACCGTATTAACGAAGGTCTATGTTTTAAGATTGGACGAAAATACTTTAGTTTCTGGTTGTCCAGCTGTCCGGCGGCTGCCCGGTTGTTTTCCTCTAAAGGTCGCATTTCTCAACCGATTCTCGTGAAATTTTGTGAGCAGGTTCGACAATTATATACTTAGTTTTTTTGTCGAGATAGTTTTTGGATATTTTTCAAAATGCAAAAAAGACAGACTCGCGAGGTCTACAGCTCACAGAGCCACAAGTGTACCTAGTTATAAGTTATCTGATTGTTGCGAAACCCTTACAGGGTCCTTGTAAATGGTCCTGGCTTAAGTACTAGATTGCAAATAAAATGATTTATGATTTATTATCTGAGACGGCGTTGGGTCATAAATTCATAATGGGAGTTTATGCATTTATAGAAGAAGGAAGTAGAAGTGCTATTAGATTCATGTATACGGACGTCAAATATCATACAGTATGAAAAGTATGCGTCAAACCGACATCCAAATATGTGTCGCGAACCTTTGAAGCTATATACGGACGTCAGTTTACGGTATATACTATTCATGCCGCATCATGTTCGACGTCCCATTATTTTTCCAGTGTTTTGACATTGGAAATGTCTTTTCGTTCGCTTAGTATAGGCCCCGATTTCAGGAAAAAGTGCGATTCCCTTATATCTCAGAGAGTTATGAAGATATGATATTCAAAAGAGGCTCAAAAGACGAGTAATTACAAGAGCTGTAAGGTACAAAAAGTATTATTCGAAAAAGTCAAAAATAAAAAAAGTTGTGGCCCAAATAGTGAAAAAAAAACCCAATTTTTTTCGCATTTTTGATTTTAGCGCTCAATATTTTTGAAACGAAGAATGATATCAAAAATTAGAGAAAAATTCCTCTGGACAATTTAGTCAGCTACAATTTAAGTCCAAAACAAAGACGATCGGGTTAAGGGTTTGCCCCGTGGCTTAACCTTTTTGAAGTCAAAAATTCAGAAGCAGACTCGAGTGACGATAACAGCTATGTGACTAGGTACAGTCGAGTTCATAAAACTATCTAAATTATGACCTAAATTGTCTGTGATTATTATTATTAATTGTAATTGTTATTATTATTTCTGACTAAGTATTATTTTATTGACTGTTAATTCTGGACTAATAATTATTATTATATTGTTAATTAAATTTTCTTAACCCGACGTAATATTGTGTGAATGTTTTTGTACGCCAATTGGCAGAACATAGTGGAACAAGAGGAACACTATAACATCTCTGTATTTATGCAGCCTATACCTAATGATTCACAAATAAAACTGACTTTAAATATGTAGGTACGTTCGTAGAGCTTCAAATATATAGGTATCTATTAGCCAAAACTATCCGTGCGCCAATTCGATCAGAAATATGTGCACATTTACAGAGTCATTAAAATGTGTTAGTAGTACACATTTTAATGACTCGGTAAATGTTTCATTCATTAATATCAGTACAATGACAGACAAATATTATGTAACGGTGGCAAACAAGCAAATCGTCTGCCTGATGGTAAGCAGACACCGTAGTCTATGGACGCCTGCGATTCCAGAAGAAGTACAAGCGCGTTGCTGACCCTTTATTAATTTGAGGACTAATGCAGGCCCTTACTCTCAACACAATGCATCCTCTGGAGATCTGGTGACCTTACTTACCATCAGGGACGCAACACCACATACCTACAAAGCAAGTAGTGGTGTTATTATGGCTGTAGCCTTCTGTAAGACGGACGTACTTCCCCAGTTGGGCTGCTCTTCCGCTGTGCCCTACCTTTCTAAAAGCAGTGCTATTCATACACGTATACGGACGTCAAATATCGTACAGTATGAAAAGTATGCGTCAAACCGACATCCGTATATGTTTTGCGCAGCTTTGAAGCTATATATGGACGTCAGTTGATCGTATATACTATTCATGCCGCACCATATTCGAGGTCCGATTATTTTTCTAAAGCAGTGCCATAGATTTACGTATACGGAAGTCAAATATCGTACAGTATGAAAAGTATGCGTCTAACCGACATCCGTATATGTTTCGCGCAGCTTTGAAGCTATATATGGACGTCAGTTGATCGTATATACTATTCATGCCGCACCATATTCGAGGTCCGATTATTTTTCTAAAGCAGTGCCATAGATTTACGTATACGGAAGTCAAATATCGTACAGTATGAAAAGTATGCGTCTAACCGACATCCGTATATGTTTCGCGCAGCTTTGAAGCTATATATGGACGTCAGTTGATCGTATATACTATTCATGCCGCACCATATTCGAGGTCCGATTATTTTTCTAAAGCAGTGCCATAGATTTACGTATACGGAAGTCAAATATCGTACAGTATGAAAAGTATGCGTCTAACCGACATCCGTATATGTTTCGCGCAGCTTTGAAGCTATATATGGACGTCAGTTGACGGTATACATTATTCATGCCGACCCATATTCGAGGTCCGATTATTTTTCTAAAGCAGTGCCATAGATTTACGTATACGGACGTCAAATATCGTACAGTATGAAAAGTATGCGTCAAACCGACATCCGAATATGTTTCGCGCAGCTTTGAAGCTATATATGGACGTCAGTTGACGGTATACATTATTCATGCCGACCCATATTCGAGGTCCGATTATTTTTCTAAAGCAGTGCCATAGATTTACGTATACGGACGTCAAATATAGTACAGTATGAAAAGTATGCGTCTAACCGACATCCGTATATGTTTCGCGCAGCTTTGAAGCTATATACGGACGTCAGTTGACAGTATATACTATTCATGTCGCACAATATTCGAGGTCCGATTATTTTTCTAAAGCAGTGCCATAGATTTACTTATACGGACGTCAAATATCGTACAGTATGAAAAGTATGCGTCAAACCGACATCCGAATATGTTTCGCGCAGCTTTGAAGCTATATATGGACGTCAGTTGACGGTATACATTATTCATGCCAACCCATATTCGACGTCCGATTATTTTTCTACAGCAGTGCCATAGATTTACGTATACGGACGTCAAATATCATACAGTATGAAAAGTATGCATCTAACCGACATCCGTATATGTTCCGCGCAGTTTTGAACCTATATATGGACGTCAGTTGACGGTATACATTATTCATGCCGACCCATATTCGACGTCCGATTATTTTTCTACAGCGTATACGGACGTCATATATCGTACAGTATGAAAAGTATGCGTCTAACCGACATCCGTATGTGTTTCGCGCAGCGTTGAAGATATATACGGACGTCAGTTGACAGTATATACTATTCATGCCGCCCCATAATCATTGTGTTAGTAACATGTAGAACTTAACATATAGTGTTAGTAAACAATTTGCGAGTAAATGTATAATTTTATTATTTACTATAGTTGTTCCTGCGTGTATGTATCATGCAGCAGGAATTCATGTACAGGACATCAAACCTGTCCGCAATTATGCTCAGAATGCTGTTGGAGCTAGCCCACACTCTGCACACCAGGGACGTAGCTCGCTTGCGCATAGTGGTGAAGAATCAGTCTACCCGCGCCTCTGCGAACATCCCTGATGCGCTACAGAATCTGGGTAGCCCCATAAGCATCCTGAACGCGATATTATATATTTTAGATTGGACGAAAATGTTTTCGTATGGCCGGCTGTGTGTCCGGTTGTTCTCCTGTACAGTTCGCATTTCTCAACTGATTTACGTGAAATTTTGAGAGGAGGTTCGATATCTACATGTATTTTTTCGTCTTGCCACTTTTTGGAAAATCCAAAAAAAAAATATTTTGCCTAACAAGACTCGAGGTCTACAGCTCTCAGAGCCACTAATCTACACGGACGTCAAATATCGTACAGTATGAAAAGTATGCGTCTAACCGACATCCGTATATGTTTCGCGCAGCTTTGAAGCTATATACGGACGTCAGTTGACAGTATATACTATTCATGTCGCACAATATTCGAGGTCCGATTATTTTTCTAAAGCAGTGCCATAGATTTACTTATACGGACGTCAAATATCGTACATTATGAAAAGTATGCGTCAAACCGACATCCGAATATGTTTCGCGCAGCTTTGAAGCTATATATGGACGTCAGTTGACGGTATACATTATTCATGCCAACCCATATTCGACGTCCGATTATTTTTCTACAGCAGTGCCATAGATTTACGTATACGGACGTCAAATATCATACAGTATGAAAAGTATGCGTCTAACCGACATCCGTATATGTTCCGCGCAGCTTTGAACCTATATATGGACGTCAGTTGACGGTATACATTATTCATGCCGACCCATATTCGACGTCCGATTATTTTTCTACAGCGTATACGGACGTCATATATCGTACAGTATGAAAAGTATGCGTCTAACCGACATCCGTATGTGTTTCGCGCAGCGTTGAAGATATATACGGACGTCAGTTGACAGTATATACTATTCATGCCGCCCCATAATCATTGTGTTAGTAACATGTAGAACTTAACATATAGTGTTAGTAAACAATTTGCGAGTAAATGTATAATTTTATTATTTACTATAGTTGTTCCTGCGTGTATGTATCATGCAGCAGGAATTCATGTACAGGACATCAAACCTGTCCGCAATTATGCTCAGAATGCTGTTGGAGCTAGCCCACACTCTGCACACCAGGGACGTAGCTCGCTTGCGCATAGTGGTGAAGAATCAGTCTACCCGCGCCTCTGCGAACATCCCTGATGCGCTACAGAATCTGGGTAGCCCCATAAGCATCCTGAACGCGATATTATATATTTTAGATTGGACGAAAATGTTTTCGTATGGCCGGCTGTGTGTCCGGTTGTTCTCCTGTACAGTTCGCATTTCTCAACTGATTTACGTGAAATTTTGAGAGGAGGTTCGATATCTACATGTATTTTTTCGTCTTGCCACTTTTTGGAAAATCCAAAAAAAAAATATTTTGCCTAACAAGACTCGAGGTCTACAGCTCTCAGAGCCACTAATCTATACGGATGTCATATATCGTACAGTATCAAAAGTATGCGTCAAACCGACATCCGTATATGTTTTGCGCAGCTTTGAAGCTATATACGGACGTCAGTTGACAGTATATACTATTCATGCCGCACCATATTCGAGGTCCGATTATTTTTCTAAACCAGTGCCATAGATTTACGTATACGGACGTCAAATATCGTACAGTATGAAAAGTATGCGTCCAACCGACATCCGTATATGTTTCGTGCAGCTTTGAAGCTATATATGGACGTCAGTTGACGGTATACATTATTCATGCCGACCCATATTCGACGTCCGATTATTTTTCTACAGCAGTGCCATAGATTTACGTATACGGACGTCAAATATCATACAGTATGAAAAGTATGCGTCTAACCGACATCCGTATATTTTCCGCGCAGCTTTGAACCTATATATGGACGTCAGTTGACGGTATACATTATTCATGCCGACCCATATTCGACGTCCGATTATTTTTCTACAGCGTATACGGACGTCATATATCGTACAGTATGAAAAGTATGCGTCCAACCGACATCCGTATATGTTTCGCGCAGCTTTGAAGCTATATACGGACGTCAGTTGACAGTATATACTATTCATGTCGCACAATATTCGAGGTCCGATTATTTTTCTAAAGCAGTGCCATAGATTTACTTATACGGACGTCAAATATCGTACAGTATGAAAAGTATGCGTCAAACCGACATCCGAATATGTTTCGCGCAGCTTTGAAGCTATATATGGACGTCAGTTGACGGTATACATTATTCATGCCGACCCATATTCGACGTCCGATTATTTTTCTACAGCAGTGCCATAGATTTACGTATACGGACGTCAAATATCATACAGTATGAAAAGTATGCGTCTAACCGACATCCGTATATTTTCCGCGCAGCTTTGAACCTATATATGGACGTCAGTTGACGGTATACATTATTCATGCCGACCCATATTCGACGTCCGATTATTTTTCTACAGCGTATACGGACGTCATATATCGTACAGTATGAAAAGTATGCGTCAAACCGATATCCGTATGTGTTTCGCGCAGCGTTGAAGGTATATACGGACGTCAGGTGACAGTATATACTATTCATGCCGCCCTATAATCATTGTGTTAGTAACATGTAGAACTTAAAATATAGTGTTAGTAAACAATTTGCGAGTAAATGCATAATTTTTTTATTTATTATAGTTGTTCCTGTGTGCATGTATCATGCAGCAGGAATTCATGTAGGTACAGGACATCAAACCTGTCCGCAATCATGCTCAGAATGCTGTTGGAGCTAGCCCGCACTCTGCACACCAGGGACGTAGCTCGCTTGCGCATAGTGGTGTAGAATCAGTCTACCCGCGCCTCTGCGAACATCCCTGATGCGCTACAGAATCTGGGTAGCCCCATAAGCATCCTGAACGCGATATTATATATTTTAGATTGGACGAAAATGTTTTCGTATGGCCGGCTGTGTGTCCGGTTGTTCTATACAGTTCGCATTTCTCAACTGATTTACGTGAAATTTTGAGAGGAGGTTCGATATCTACATGTATTTTTTCGTCTTGCCACTTTTTGGAAAATCCAAAAAAAAAATTTTTTGCCGAACAAGACTCGAGGCCTACAGCTCTCAGAGCCACTAATCTATACGGATGTCATATATTGTACAGTATGAAAAGTATGCGTCAAACCGACATCCGTATATGTTTCGCGTAGCTTTGAAGCTATATATGGACGTCAGTTGACAGTATATACTATTCATGCCGCACCATATTCGACGTCCGATTATTTTTCTAAAGTAGTGCTATAGATTCATGTATACGGACGTCAAATATCGTACAGTATGAAAAGTATGCGTCAAACCGACATCCGTATATGTTTCGCGCAGCTTTGAAGCTATATATGGACGTCAGTTGACAGTATATACTATTCATGCCGCACCATATTCGACGTCCGATTATTTTTCTAAAGTAGTGCTATAGATTCATGTATACGGACGTCAAATATCGTACAGTATGAAAAGTATGCGTCAAACCGATATCCGTATGTGTTTCGCGCAGCGTTGAAGGTATATACGGACGTCAGGTGACAGTATTTACTATTCATGCCGCCCTATAATCATTGTGTTAGTAACATGTAGAACTTAAAATATAGTGTTAGTAAACAATTTGCGAGTAAATGCATAATTTTTTTATTTATTATAGTTGTTCCTGCGTGCATGTATCATGCAGCAGGAATTCATGTAGGTACAGGACATCAAACCTGTCCGCAATCATGCTCAGAATGCTGTTGGAGCTAGCCCGCACTCTGCACACCAGGGACGTAGCTCGCTTGCGCATAGTGGTGTAGAATCAGTCTACCCGCGCCTCTGCGAACATCCCTGATGCGCTACAGAATCTGGGTAGCCCCATAAGCATCCTGAACGCGATATTATATATTTTAGATTGGACGAAAATGTTTTCGTATGGCCGGCTGTGTGTCCGGTTGTTCTATACAGTTCGCATTTCTCAACTGATTTACGTGAAATTTTGAGAGGAGGTTCGATATGTACATGTATTTTTTCGTCTTGCCACTTTTTGGAAAATCCAAAAAAAAAATATTTTGCCGAACAAGACTCGAGGTCTACAGCTCTCAGAGCCACTAATCTATACGGATGTCATATATCGTACAGTATGAAAAGTATGCGTCAAACCGACATCCGTATATGTTTCGCGCAGCTTTGAAGCTATACATAGACGTCAGTTGACCGTATATACTATTCATGCCGCACCATATTCGACGTCCGATTATTTTTCTAAAGCAGTGCCATAGATTTACTTATACGGACGTCAAATATCGTACAGTATGAAAAGTATGCGTCAAACCGACATCCGAATATGTTTCGCGCAGCTTTGAAGCTATATATGGACGTCAGTTGACAGTATATACTATTCATGCCGCACCATATTCGACGTCCGATTATTTTTCTAAAGTAGTGCTATAGATTCATGTATACGGACGTCAAATATCGTACAGTATGAAAAGTATGCGTCAAACCGATATCCGTATGTGTTTCGCGCAGCGTTGAAGGTATATACGGACGTCAGGTGACAGTATATACTATTCATGCCGCCCTATAATCATTGTGTTAGTAACATGTAGAACTTAAAATATAGTGTTAGTAAACAATTTGCGAGTAAATGCATATTTTTTTTATTTATTATAGTTGTTCCTGCGTGCATGTATCATGCAGCAGGAATTCATGTAGGTACAGGACATCAAACCTGTCCGCAATCATGCTCAGAATGCTGTTGGAGCTAGCCCGCACTCTGCACACCAGGGACGTAGCTCGCTTGCGCATAGTGGTGTAGAATCAGTCTACCCGCGCCTCTGCGAACATCCCTGATGCGCTACAGAATCTGGGTAGCCCCATAAGCATCCTGAACGCGATATTATATATTTTAGATTGGACGAAAATGTTTTCGTATGGCCGGCTGTGTGTCCGGTTGTTCTATACAGTTCGCATTTCTCAACTGATTTACGTGAAATTTTGAGAGGAGGTTCGATATGTACATGTATTTTTTCGTCTTGCCACTTTTTGGAAAATCCAAAAAAAAAATATTTTGCCGAACAAGACTCGAGGTCTACAGCTCTCAGAGCCACTAATCTATACGGATGTCATATATCGTACAGTATGAAAAGTATGCGTCAAACCGACATCCGTATATGTTTCGCGCAGCTTTGAAGCTATATATGGACGTCAGTTGACCGTATATACTATTCATGCCGCACCATATTCGACGTCCGATTATTTTTCTAAAGCAGTGCCATAGATTTACTTATACGGACGTCAAATATCGTACAGTATGAAAAGTATGCGTCAAACCGACATCCGAATATGTTTCGCGCAGCTTTGAAGCTATATATGGACGTCAGTTGACAGTATAATACTATTCATGCCGCACCATATTCGACGTCCGATTATTTTTCTAAAGTAGTGCTATAGATTCATGTATACGGACGTCAAATATCGTACAGTATGAAAAGTATGCGTCAAATCGATATCCGTATGTGTTTCGCGCAGCGTTGAAGGTATATACGGACGTCAGGTGACAGTATATACTATTCATGCCGCCCTATAATCATTGTGTTAGTAACATGTAGAACTTAAAATATAGTGTTAGTAAACAATTTGCTAGTAAATGCATAATTTATTTATTATAGTTGTTCCTGCGTGCATGTATCATGCAGCAGGAATTCATGTAGGTACAGGACATCAAACCTGTCCGCAATCATGCTCAGAATGCTGTTGGAGCTAGCCCGCACTCTGCACACCAGGGACGTAGCTCGCTTGCGCATAGTGGTGTAGAATCAGTCTATCCGCGCCTCTGCGAACATCCCTGATGCGCTACAGAATCTGGGTAGCCCCATAAGCATCCTGAACGCGATATTATATATTTTAGATTGGACGAAAATGTTTTCGTATGGCCGGCTGTGTGTCCGGTTGTTCTATACAGTTCGCATTTCTCAACTGATTTACGTGAAATTTTGAGAGGAGGTTCGATATCTACATGTATTTTTTCGTCTTGCCACTTTTTGGAAAATCCAAAAAAAAAAATTTTTGCCGAACAAGACTCGAGGTCTACAGCTCTCAGAGCCACTAATCTATACGGATGTCATATATCGTACAGTATGAAAAGTATGCGTCAAACCGACATCCGTATATGTTTCGCGCAGCTTTGAAGCTATATATGGACGTCAGTTGACAGTATATACTATTCATGCCGCACCATATTCGACGTCCGATTATTTTTCTAAAGTAGTGCTATAAATTCATGTATACGGACGTCAAATATCGTACAGTATGAAAAGTATGCGTCAAACCGACATCCGAATATGTTTCGCGCAGCTTTGAAGCTATATATGGACGTCAGTTGACAGTATATACTATTCATGCCGCACCATATTCGACGTCCGATTATTTTTCTAAAGCAGTGCCATAGATTTACTTATACGGACGTCAAATATCGTACAGTATGAAAAGTATGCGTCAAACCGACATCCGAATATGTTTCGCGCAGCTTTGAAGCTATATATGGACGTCAGTTGACGGTATACATTATTCGGTGTACCCTTGTTTTGTCGACAACCTTTTCATCGAATATTATTTCATCGACAACGATTCATCGAAACTTTAGTACTAGTAATATTGTTTGGCGTTATTTTATTTCAACTACTATTCATTTAAATTTATCTTACTACGTAGAAATAAGGTAAGTTCGCTTAATAAGGACCAGGTTTTTGTAAATCCTTATAAATCTGATTTAAGAAGTACTTTGATTAAAAAAATATATGAAATGTACAAATTGCCTATATCTGAAGTTAAAACAATAACCAAAAATCATGAATCCAAAGTAAATTTATGACAAAAATTGTTTTTAAAAAGCTTTTCAATGGACCTTATTAAGAACAGGTGATCTCAATAAGGCTCATTCCTGTTCCGTAGATAATTCCGAAACTACATAATTAATTTTTTTTGTTTAAATTTTTTTGTTAACTGTTACAATTGTTTTTGTCATTACCGAAGGATTCATCCAAAAATTAATAAGAATTGTAGTGATGGTCCTTAAAAAGTCTATAGAAACTTAAACGCAGAATAATAGATTTGATTTATGTCTTTTAATAAAACACAGTTTTGTATTGTATTGATATATACTAAGCAAAACTATTTTAAGCATAAAACAACATAATTAGGAACATTTTCAGTCATTAGCTTTTGTGCCTTATTAAGTCTTTAGAAATCACATTTTTGGCGGTGGGCCTTATTTGGACTTTTGAATTTTTTATCACTAAAACAGTTTTGGATGCCGTGCTTCTTACAAAACAAATAAGCATGTCTACGAATTATTTTTGAGGTTAAGGAACCTCCCACTGTTGAAAATCTCTTTATTCTCTCTGCCAAATCCTTTTCTTGCGCTTTCGTGAAAATAGCTTTTCTTCCCATCCTCTTCTCTGTACTTCCAGACTTTATATGATTCTTAAGAGTTCGGCGTGGTATACTTATTGTATTTCAAAGCGACTGCACGCTCCGACATCTGGGTATTCTTTAATTCTTCTAAAGCATTCTCCATATCGCTTTGTGACCATCCTATACCACGCTTTTTTTTGGTTATTGGGTCCATATTTCTTGAACTAAAACCAACAATGTTATTGTAATTTATAGGGAGTAATATTAGCAAGCGTAGTTTATGAAAACAAGCGGTACAGAGATTTCATACACCTAATAAGGGCCGGTCCTTATTTGGTAACAAGGAGGTGGTTCTTTTTAGGCACTTTGCCATCCCGGAGAAAACCAATCAAAATTGTCAAAAAAAATAGTTCTTTCAATAACCTTACCTTCTCAATCCACGCATAAATGTTACTCATTCCTTTTCATATGTAAAGTTCTCGCCGAAACGAAACAGAAGCACTTAAATAAATTAATTAGTATCAACAAATTTTATAAAACGACCTGCGCGACGTGACGTGAATAGCGTCGACAGCCATACTGGCAAAATGGCGGCGTAAAACCCAAGTAATGCTAATGCGCTTCAATGATTGGTTAATGACGAGCGTCGGCGCGAGTTTTGATTTCAGTTTATTATCGGGAGCGGGATTTTTGAAATCGTGGCTCTTATTAGGAACCGGTTCTTATTAGGCGAACATACCTTACTATTCAACGAATATTACTTAATAGCTGGTTTGTTTCAAATTATCTTAATTGGCACAACTACATAACATTGCAATTCATTTCTTCGACATATTACTTTAATACAATTTTATATGTCCTACTGCACATTTATACATTATTCAAATAATGTAGTTAATTATGTATTATTGTATGTATAATAAAACTAAGAATCATTGGTGTAAATCGTTTATTACAAAAAAGATCAGGGTGGACAAAAATGGCTTGTCATAAGCGAAATCTGTTTTAGGTCGGTTAGGTTAGGGTCCACTTGTGTCCCTCAGACAAGAAATAGACACCCCGCGCAGCGGGGTGGCGTTGACCCGCTGCACGGCTATGACAAGATGGCACGCGAGCTCTGATCATCATGACAATTGATAAATAATATGTATGTATAATAAAACTAAGAATCATTGGTGTAAATCGTTTATTACAAAAAAAAAACAAAAATCAACAAGACATAAGTCTGAAGAGATTTAAGACTTAAACTTTTAAATTTTTTGCTATGCATTTTAGCAACTTAACCTCAGAATATTCTGCTTGATGTTGTAAAATGGTATCTATGTGCGTTTAGTTTCGACAACGAAATATTACCAATTGAAATCATTTTATGCGGAATAAATATTATTACAAGTAAAAAAAAATGAATAAAAGAAACTCGAAATGAAAAGCCATGACATGAATTTTATTGTAATAAGTCAACTACCAATTAAAAGACCTCGGTGCAAATTACCTAGTATCGAGTATTCGACGGAATAACTTGTCGATGAAATGAAAATACTTGAAACGTTGTCTTTGAAATAATATTCGATGAAATGTTTGTCGGCAATTCAATGGTAAACCTATATTAACACACTTATTTTGCAACCGAGCGTCAAATAAGCAGCGATGCGTATACTTCGGCAAACTGTTTTTAACTGATTTGTTTTGATTGAATATTTCGAACCGTTCAAATACAGTCGGTTTGGCAACGTCGCAATTGGACGCCATATAATCAGCTTTATCGGAAGTGTTTTAGATGAGTATACGCACTGTCGATATACGCGCTACGCGAGCGCCGCACCGTTGATGCGGGATTTCGCGGAAGTTTTAGTTATACAAATGCAAGCGCTTCAGTGATTTTTTGCCTTCCGGCGATTTTTGTTGTACAGGTCGCTAGAGCCAAAAGGGCCAAAGTAACATCGGTTAAAAAAGTGGCGTCCGGTATGCGGACGTCTAAAGCAGGTGGACGCCAGTTTAGATGCATTTCAGCCTATGTGGGACGCCTTATCATTTGCAGGATAAATATACTTATATATATAAACTAGAAAACAAACTTCAGTGTTTTTTTTTTATTAAACCCTGATTTGTAACTTGTTTTAGAATGTTTGAAAGTGATTCCATAAAAAGATATTCATCCACTAAAGGGGGTAAAAGGAGTTGGGAGTTTGTAGGTACGAGGAAAACAAGACGATTTTAAACTATAGAGCGTTTCTTAAAACTCATCCTATAAGGGGGTTAAAAGGCAATTTAAACTAACGATCCCATCGCACTGTTACCCATCACGCTTAATTTTACATACGGATTTAGACTAAATTTTCCGTACAGATTATTTGAGACCCTTGGAAGGATATATAGGATAGTTTTTATATCGGAAATCATCATCCCTAAGATGGTAGAAGTGTGTTTGGGACAGCGATAATTAAGCTTGCGCCTAACATAATTTAATAGCAATCATTTTTCTGAGGCAAGTTCTACGCGGACGAAGTTGCGGGCAACAGCTAGCAATAAGTCGGTACAATAAGATTGGTACCTATTTATTAATATTGGTTTACGTCACTCTGGGCGGTAAGGGAGATTTACCGCCCACGGGCACAGCATCCCACTTCACACCCAGAAGACGTAAAATTGTGTACGCACCACGGGCGGTAATTTGTAAAGCCCCAGCTCGCATATTTATGGCCCGAACCGAATGCGATCTGGAGCATTCACGAATTCACCGCCCTAGGTACGTAATGTACAATTATGGTCGTTTACAATCAAGGGCATATTAGTAATTACCTGTCTAATGACAATATACTTAATAATATCATTTAGATTTATTTACTTTTAAGGTAGGAATAGATAGGCGGTTGGTGTACAGTCAAGTTTAAAAACATGGGTGCTTACAACTTACCCATAAATATGTCCCATAACTCTTATGTCAGCAGATTAAGGTTTTGGTACATATTTATGAGAGGATGTTATGGATAGCTACATATTTTGAAGCTAATACTTAAGTTTGTTGGTAATGTAATGTATGTTGGTAATATGCTTATGTTTATAATTTACTTTAAAAACAAAGTTTTAACCGACTTCAATTTAGTACTCCGCCAAGCCACGAGAACATGTCTTTTCCAATTTACCTCATGAACTGATTTCCGAGAGCCAATGCGTTGATTATTATAGAAAAAAACCCAATCGCTGTATGTGACCCGATAATATTTGAGGACTTCCTTCAATTCCACAAGGATCACCCTTGGCACTTCATTAGTTGCTGTTTCAACGGAATCTTATCAGAATCTGTGATATACTTTTGTACTTTTAAGTACATAATTGAGGAATTCCATAAGTCATCTGTGGTCTTCATCATCAATTCCACTCCACCAATTTATGATTTCCGGATGTAAATACACGAGTTATAATAGAAAATACCAAAATCACTACACACGTGCCTAATATAATTGAGGAGTTCCCTCAATTCCTCGTGGATCCCATCATCTAATTGAATTTTCAAAAAAATGGGACCCACCTGGAAGTATATACTTACCAACAAAAAAAAAAAATTATGAATCGGCTCATCAATGACGGAGTTCTGAGGTAACAAACATTAAAAAAAAAAAAAATACAACCGAATTGAGAACCTCCTCCTTTTTTTTGAAGTCGGTTAATAAAATAAGGAAACTCCAGTTCTAAGATGTAAGCGATAGTTTAAGAATTAATTTCTGTAAACGACTGTTTGTTTCGTCATTTTTTTTTTTTTTTGCACTGGACTGTACTACAAAGATAATATAATATCTACGTTTTGTCGTTAGCATAGTTACTTTGATCTAATTAAGATTGCTAGGTAGGAAGTAGGTTTGTAATGTAAGAACAAAGTCAGTAGAGGCCTTATTATATTCACAATCACATACCTTATCGCCAAGCAATTACAAAGGGAACGTGTGGACTTACTTAATCATTTAATTATGTCCAAGTGCTTGACACTCACCTAATCAAACAATAGTGTCAACTATTAGGCATTAAAAGTCCGCAGTAATCTCGGCTGAATTTCACCTTCCCATACAAACGTAGTTACGCTCTCATTTTAAACTACGTGTTGGATTGTGACGAAACTTTGAATATAAAATGACATGAGGTATATCTATGTCTGTAATTAGTTTATATGGTTCCAGTTTATAAAACAAACGAAATACAGCAAAAACAAGTTTTGTATGAAAAAACTTAAATTCGCTGTATTTTTTTACTATGGTATCTAAAGCTACATAACTAATTACAGACATAGATATACCTCATGTCATTGTATATGCAAAGTTTCGTTACAATCCAAGACGTAGTTTTAAAATGAGAGCGTAACTACGTTTGTATGGAGAATCGAGCTTACTGCGGACTCTTAAGGTGTCAACAGCAGCTAGATGGACGAGGGCTCTGTGCCCAACAGTGGGACTGTTCATAAGAATCATATGAGTAATCTATAATGTTGAGGTATTGTTACAAGGATTATAACTAGTTAATGGGAAGGACTAAATTCTTGGCCAGCTTACCAATATATATGGTTAATTGTTGTTCTCAGCTTTGTTCACTTCTTCAGTTTGTATGGCTAACTACCGACTAACCAGGCTAACTATTGGCCAAGAATTTGGATTTTGGTCCTCACCCTAATATCATTAATAAGTAAAAATTACCTACTCGTAATGCCATGACCGTTTTTGGGGGGTAGGGTATTACTAAAACTTCGCTGTCCGTCCGTCTGTTTGTCACCAGGCTGTATCTCAAGAACCGCGATAGCTAGACAGTTGAAATTTTCACAGATGATGTATTTCCGCTTGCCGCTATAACAAATACTAAAAAAAAAATTAACCTCCCATACAACAAACTTTTTTTTACTGTTTTTATAGATAATGGTACGGAAACCTTCGTGCGCGAGTCCGACTCGCACTTGGCCGGGTTATTTTTTAAGTTGATTGGTTAACCCCTCTTAATGGTCTACTAGCGTGAGGTAAGTAATATCTGCCATAACAGAGTGCGTATAAATATCTAATACGTCCGAACGGGCCTATTCGCCATGCCAGATATGGCAAACCATAGAGACGCTGGAAACTACCATTTCGTAATAAACATGAGTAGGTATTTTTGATTATTTCCCTCATACCCTCTGTGCAAACGAGTTATGAAGTCTATGTGCAAAAGAGCTTACCTGAATGCCGAGACACAACAAGATTGCGAACCGCATCTTGAGAATACGGCGCGTGTACTGACCATGCCAGCATGTTACAATGAACCCACACGTCAATAGAGAAACCGGTCACGATGTATTATATAGTTTCGATTAAGTAGTTAGTTTGATTAATAGTCAGTTCAAGCACTGTCGATAAAGTAGTTATTTTGTTTTGCACCAGCTTTTTTGTACCACGACGGTAGCAAACAAGCATATAAATAAAAAATAAAATAAAATAAAAATCATTTAATTCAGACCAGTTTGATCCATATGTGGTTAGTACAGAGAAGCTTAAATACTATGTTAGAATTATAAACTAAGAGTCGGGATTATATTATATTTTACCTATACATAGTTGAGGCAGGCTATTCGCAGTACCAAGCAGAGCGAACAATTAACTCTACTTGGCTCTGCCCACAGCCACCTCCACCCAATATTTGGTGAGCGGGCAGTCTAGGCGCTCGGCCAACACCCTTAGGAGGCCATTGCTGCTGCCGCGCACCCGCCTTAGCAGCGATCCGATTCTTTTTCGCCTGATGGCAAAAAAGTCATCAGTATTCACCTGCGCGAACATTCCGGATGCACTGCAGTGCCTCGGCAGCCTCAACAGCATCCTAAGGATATATGGCCGGCCTGATTGTAAGCAGACCCCGTAGTCTATGAACGATCTGCTCGAACTTGCGACTCCTCAGCGCATTGCCAACCAACGCTTTATTGATTTTTAGGATTTAAGAGTTCGCAGTAAGCTCGATTCTCCATACAAACGTAGTTACGCCCTCATTTTAAAACTACGTGTTGGATTGTAACGAAACTTTGCATATACAATGACATTAGGTATATCTATGTCTGTAATTAGTTTATGTAGCTTCAGATACCATAGTAAAAAAAATACAGCTAATTTAAGTTTTTCATATTAAACTTGTTTTTGCTGTATTTCGTTTGTTTCATAAATTGGAACCATATAAACTAATTAGTAATTACAGACATAGATATACCTCATGTTAATGTATATGCCAAGTTTCATCACAATCCAATCCGTAGTTTTAAAATGAGAGCGTAACTACGTTTGTATGGGAAGGTGAAATTCGGCCGAGCTTACTGCGGACTCTTAAATTACTAGCTTCTGCCCGCAACTCCGCCCGCATGGAACTCGTTTATATCGTAGCTCCATACAAACCTTCACCCCCTTAAGTTATGATTTCCGGGATAAAAACTATCCTATCTCTAAACACGGGATTCAACCTATCTCCATACCTTTCATTTCAATCGGTTCAGTGCTTGAAGCGTGAAGAGGTAACATACCTACAGACGGACAGACACACTTTCGCATTTATAATATTAGTAATATGGATTATTTTACAAGGGTCTAACGCGATATATATTTACCTTTATTTCTAACGTTTCTTTATTTCAGTGCGCGGATACTGTGAGCGTTAAATGTTAAATAATGGACGGGTAGTGGACTTTTTTCGGGTGAACCCTCCACATTTGTATGGTGAAAACGGGCTATCATCAAAAAGATCCTGATGTCAGGATGGCGGCTCGTTTTCAAGAGAGATACGCAGACGATACCGAATATCTATAAACATTTCATTGAAATACCAGAGGTCCACTCGCCATCCTGGCGTACTTACATTAAGCTATCACGTAGGATATATAGGTATATAGGTGGACCAACTATTTTCTGTCACTAGTTGCAACGGTTTCGTCTCCGGAGTAATTTTTCAAACTGCAATTTTAGATTAGATTATTTATTTCATGATAAAAAATTACATTACAGATTTGCATACATGTAAAAAAGATTTTTTATCACGATCGTCAAAAACAGAGAAAAATTAAGATATAATTAAGACAATGTCAACAAATATAAGTTTTTTCATCATCATCACCCTAGCGTTATTCCCGGTTGTGTCCCTAAGGAGCCCGGGGTCCGCTTTGACACCTAATCCCAAGATTTAGCATAGGCACTGGTTTTACGAAAGCGACTGCCATCTGACCTTCCAACCCAGAGGGAAAACTAGACCTTATTGGGATTGGACAGGTTCCTCACGATGTTTTTCTTCACCGAAAAGCTACCGGTAAATATTCCGTACATAAGTTCCGAAAAACTCATTGGTACGAGCCGGGATTCGAACCCACGACCGCCGCTTGACAGCCGCATGCCTAAACCACTAGGCTACCGTAGCTCTACACCTGCCATTTACGGGTATTAAATCACCAAATGTGGCATTTTCTTGTCGACTCCTTTTTGTATGGAACACTAGCTTCCGCCCGCGACTTCGTCTGCGTGGGCTCAGGATAAAAACTATCCTATATTTTAATCCAGGCTATAAACTATCTTCGTGCAAAATTTCATTCAAATCGGTTCAGCCGTATCTAAGAAGCTCTGCAATTTTGTCTCCTGGCTAACGGGACAAAATAACAACAAGAAATAGTTTATTGACCCAAATTTGCATCCGCCATACTTTAAACATCGAGGGCCAATTGATGACCCTGGTAGAATAGAAATGAAATATAAGTTTTTTTAAAAGGAAGACTGTATATTTATATAATCTTACAACATTAAAAACCATTAGAGATTTTATCTCACAAAATCACACTTTAGTTGAAATCATTTAATAACATTTGTAACAAAATAGTTCGTTCAAATATCGGTCCAATGTTGTAAGTAAGATGGTTCACATTGTATTGACATTGTAATACAAGCTTTTATTTACCGACAGGAAAATACTGACTCGCTCTACCGTATAATATTTCATGTTTGTACATATTGGGGAGCGACCACCCCGGTGCTTACAGAGGCTCTAGTATAAGTTTTACCGAAACAAAACGTTACGACCGCGTTCGCGTTTAGCTGTCAAATCCCATACAAATTGAGCATAAAACGCAAACGCGATCGTAAAGTTTTGTTTCGGTAAAACTTATACTAGAGCCTCAGTACGATTACTGTTAGTTAACCACTGACAGATGGAATGCCTTCATTTAATTTTCAACTTTAATTTAGTACAGATAAAGCATTTTTCAGAATACTGTTACCCACATCTACCGATTTAGTAATAACTATTTTGTTTGTATAAGATTAAAGTTGAAAATTAAATGAAGGCAATCCATCTGTCAGTGGTTAACTAACAGTAATCGTACTGTAACGCTGCGTATACGCGTTGACGTGTCGTATGCGTCACGTATTCTTCATGCATTTTGCTGCGTTTTACGGTGCGTTAGCGTATTTTGAGCAGCGGTGTGGTCGCGGTGCTTTAAAAAGCTGCGTCTGACGGCGGCAGCGGTGCGCAGGGACTGCATAACCGAAAAATACCGGTACCTTTATTTAACTTTATGTTACAGTCAGCATCAGAAGTAGCTCAGCAAAATACCACACTCAAAATGACCTATTGATGTTTTTTTTTTTTACCTACACAGTTCCTTATTCCCTTGACATTAGAGTTCGTGTGTAGATCATTTTGAGCACTAGAACTGCTTAGAAACTTCTGCTGTTCACTGTATTCGTTTTCTTCGGGCCATTTCGTTAGCCGAACCTTTTTATTTCTCTACCGAAAAGTAAGGGTTGCCGTTATTTTCTCCGGTACCTTTGCTGCTTTCAAAGGTAACCGATATGAGGCGGCCGAGGTCGACCCACTTGAGAACAAAACTTTTCGGTATCGAAATATTACTGGTTGCAGTACCGTTATATTGGCGCGGGACGGCTTACCTTTACAATATAACGGTATCGTTATGAAATATCGGTATATTCTAACCGAATTCAGTCCCTAGCGGTGCACCATACGTGTGAGCGAGATAGCGGAGCACGGCTTCTCGCTCCCACGAGTCTCACGAATGGCGCTCTGCCGCTGGAAGTCGTGGCACTGAGTGTAGTTCATGGGCGTATACAGAATACATCGTGTTAGACAATAACTCACACAATATGGGTGTAGACACCAAATAAAATAACCAATAATGTTGCACTTTCCCGAAAAAAGATTGTCATGTGGACAAAAAAGTAAAGCAGGGGATTAAATAATCACAAAGTTATAAGTGTCCAAAGTTTTAAGAGTGCGCTTTGCGGAAAAGGGACAGAATATACCCCATATTCTGTCCCTTTTGTCTTCATATGAAACGATTGTCATTTAACTCATTTACTATGACGCTTGAGGATCTGCGAGCGTTTTCTCTCTCTAACAAGCAGTATTAAAACGGTCGTAGCTTTGTAATTCCTTGAGATGTATCAATGGGATTTTCGTCGGTAGGCATATTTTTTTGCCTTCTTTCTTTTGAAGTACCTAATAATACATTTTGAGTCCACACCCTTATTTATGGAAGGTACTGGGTTTGAAACACTAGCCCCCTTATTCATAAAACTTAAAATGCCTTTGCTAAATAAAATGGGCTTTGTCCCTTTCTTACGAACACAAATGTCAATGTGACAGATAAGGGCCACTAATTTTAACGCAATTTTAGTTAAAACAGGTTTATTCCTATAAACGTTTATGAATACGGCCGTAGGAGATTAAACCGTGGTATACCTACCTAACCTAACCTTGTAATAAATATAAATGACTATTACTGTGGCTGTCACATCGTGCTGCTTCATTCACCCTTTAACCGCCATCGTCTGATATATCTTACAGTGACAGTGTAAATTACCCCCTCATGAGTTTTTTTTTAACAAAGTTGAAGTATGTAACTTATTCGACGTTCGGCGATTAAAAGGTTAATAAACGTTCTGGTAACAAAATCAATTTCTTTTTTCTTACCAGAGACTTTTCCAGTTGCTTGTCAATTCATGCGTTTACTAATTTACTTGATATGTTCTCGTGCAGCTCACTATACAAAAGTTTTACGAAACACAGTTGTACTAAAGACAGTTAAAATTTATTTTGTTACAAAAATGAATTTAACAAACAAAATGCGACATTAAACATTCAACGAAAGGTCTAAATTCCACTGAAATCGAATGTACATTCTGTTGCACATGCCACCTAATGAGGATAGTCGAAAACAAAGATTTGATAATCGAATGTACATTCTGTTGCACATGCCACCTAATGTGGATAGCCGGAAACAAAGATTTGATAATCGAATGTACATTCTGTTGCACATGCCACCTAATGTGGATAGCCGGAAACAAAGATTTGATAATCGAATGTACATTCTGTTGCACATGCCACCTAATGTGGATAGCCGGAAACAAAGATTTGATAATCGAATGTACATTCTGTTGCACATGCCACCTAATGTGGATAGCCGGAAACAAAGATTTGATAATCGAATGTACATTCTGTTGCACATGCCACCTAATGTGGATAGTCGAAAACAAAGATTTGATAATCGTGTGTACATTCTGTTGCACATGCCACCTAATGTGGATAGTCGAAAACAAAGATTTGATAATCGAATGTACATTCTGTTGCACATGCCACCTAATGTGGATAGCCGAAAACAAAGATTTGATAATCGAATGTACATTCTGTTGCACATGCCACCTAATGTGGATAGCCGAAAACAAAGATTTGATAATCGAATGTACATTCTGTTGCACATGCCACCTAATGTGGATAGCCGGAAACAAAGATTTGATAATCGAATGTACATTCTGTTGCACATGCCACCTAATGTGGATAGCCGGAAACAAAGATTTGATAATCGAATGTACATTCTGTTGCACATGCCACCTAATGTGGATAGTCGAAAACAAAGATTTGATAATCGAATGTACATTCTGTTGCACATGCCACCTAATGTGGATAGCCGGAAACAAAGATTTGATAATCGAATGTACATTCTGTTGCACATGCCACCTAATGTGGATAGTCGAAAACAAAGATTTGATAATCGAATGTACATTCTGTTGCATATGCCACCTAATGTGGATAGTCGAAAACAAAGATTTGATAATCGAATGTACATTCTGTTGCACATGCCACCTAATGTGGATAGTCGAAAACAAAGATTTGATAATCGAATGTACATTCTGTTGCACATGCCACCTAATGTGGATAGTCGAAAACAAAGATTTGATAATCGAATGTACATTCTGTTGCATATGCCACCTAATGTGGATAGTCGAAAACAAAGATTTGATAATCGAATGTACATTCTGTTGCACATGCCACCTAATGTGGATAGCCGGAAACAAAGATTTGATAATCGAATGTACATTCTGTTGCACATGCCACCTAATGTGGATAGCCGGAAACAAAGATTTGATAATCGAATGTACATTCTGTTGCACATGCCACCCAATGTGGATAGTCGAAAACAAATATATGTTTATATTCTTGCACCTTAATATGGCCAAAAATATACAATCACGATTGTCAATGTATTTGTATAAAATAACTAATCTGACCCGCAAGTCGCGAAACAAGAGGCGGCAATATTGAAAAAAAAAACGTATATTGGTAACACAAAATCATAGCGGCGTAATAGGTACAAACGTCAACACAGTTAACTGACCATCCATGCACTTTAGGACCATTGTAATAAGGTTCAATATAAATACAGGCTGGTCAGTTAAGAGTCCGCAGTAAGCTCGATTCTCCATACAAACGTAGTTACGCTCTCATTTTGAAACTACGTGTTGGATTGTAACGAAACTTTGCATATACAATGACATGAGGTATATCTGTCTGTAATTAGTTCATGTAGCTTCAGATACCATAGTAAAAAACTACAGTGATCTTAAGTTTTTCATACAAAACTTGTTTTTGCTGTATTTCGTTTGTTTTATAAACTGGAATCATATAAACTAATTACAGACATAGATATACCTCATGTCATTGTATATGCAAAGTTTCAATCCAACACGTAGTTTCAAAATGAGAGCGTAACTACGTTTGTATGGGAAGGTGAAATTCGGCCGAGCTTACTGCGGAGTCTTAACTGACCAGCCTGTATTCATATTGAACCTTATTACAATGCTCATAAAGTGCACAGATGTTCAGTTAACTGTGTTGGCGATGGTACTTATAACTGAAAGCTAATTTCATGGGTAAAATAGTTGCCGTACAAAGAATTTGATAAAATTTACTGTGACACGTCTCGCTTGCCAGACTACTGTAAATACATTCATTTATTGCATGGGTTACAACTAACAAGTGTACAAGTCAACAAATTGTAGACAAAATATTGTATCACACGTTCCTTAGCAAAATTTACAAACTTGTAATGTCATTTGTAAATTGTAAATTTTGTGATATGGGGCCCTGTATGGGCATATTCAAATGATTGTGTACCCAGTTAGCACGAGTCGTCAAACAAACCTTCCGTATGCGTTGTTCCAGATCCGTCCGGAACGGTTCGAACTTACAACTTAGACTTCAAGGTCATGTTTTTTTTTTTACACCGGCATACTAGAGGTCAGTTTTGTGACGACAATTAAGTTTTCAGTTCAGCGAACGAAAAAACCAGGGAAGGCTAAGTAGCGCCGCAAAACGGGTGCCATTGCCATTATGCGGGGATGGGGGCGGGGTGTGAAAACGATGCCAGGCAGCCGTCTAGTTCGAACATGCGCATACCGGGTTTTAGGCACGTGTTTGGGTAGACATTTGTAAGGAGCTCTCATTGTATGGTTTTTTTCGTTCGCCGATTCAGTTTGTATGAATTTCAACTTTTTAGTTTCTTTTCACACGCATGCATAAACACGTTACTTATATGTGACACTAGTTAATTTTCCTCACTAAACCAACACTAATTTTCTTTAAACGACTCCCGCTAATTGGGTACACAATTATTTGCAAATTGCCTTATGCCAGCCTGAAGTCCAAGCCTTGAACGCGACGCGCGGTCTCGACCGAGTGGAGATAGCCTGTCACAATAAGTTGGCGTCTTGTGGGACGATCAGGACCTCCTTCTTGATATCGCCGGAACCAATCCTGCAGTTCGGCATTATTTTAAGTTCTTTTATGCTGTAAAAGAAAACATACTTTTAGTGTCTACTTGTACAATTGCTACCCATGGGTTGTCTCGAAGGATCGCTCTTTAGCGATGAGACGATTTTTAAGTTTATATGTTCTGTATTTGATTCACGTCACAATGCAAAAAGAAAAAGAGGGAGACCGCGAATGAGATGGTCAGATGACCTCAAAGGGGTCGCTGGCCCACTGTGGGTCAGGCTAGCAAGAGGCAGGCTCAGATGGAAGGAAACAGAGGAGGCCTTTGTGTCAAAAGGACACGCTGATTCAAATATAAATCCTACTAATATTATAAATGCGAAAGTTTAGATGTTTGGATGTTTGTTACTCAATCACGCTTAAACGGCTGAACCGATTTGAATGAAATTTTGCACGAAGATAGTTTATAGCCTAGATTAAAATATAGGATAGTTTTTATCCCGGGTCCACGCGGACGAAGTCGCGGGTGGAAGCTAGTATGTAATATAATAAAGTGTGTAACATGGCGTAATTGTATTGTATCAGCAAATAAAGGCTTTGAAATTGAAATTGAAATTTGATTCACGTTCAGAGGTGTGCAATAACATGTGTATTGTACTGTACAGTCATTAATAGGATTCTTGTCGGACGCAACAGGTAGATGAATGAGTTAAGCTGATTTTCCACCGGAGGGGCGAGACGAGACGAGGCGAGGCGAGAATTGAAATTCGTATGGCAAATTTCGCGCGCGCTCGGTGGACATAGTTAGTGCCATACAAATTTCAATTCTCGCCTCGTCTCGTCTCGTCTCGCCCCTCCGGTGGAAAATCAGCTTTAGGGTACAGCCAAACGTCATCTCGGTCATATTCTGAGCGGCCCAGCTGGGGAACCTGCTTACAGAAGACCGCCACCATAATCACCAGTGATCGTAACTTTTGTAGGATTTTTGGTGCAGCGTAGTTGTTAACGGAATTGGTATAGACAATATCAATCAAAATTGTTTATTAAGTTTAATATTAACGTTATTACCGCTAATTAAGCATTAGGATTGAAATTATTTATACCAATTTAGTTGACAACACTATACTGCACCAAAAAACCTACAAAAGTTACGATCACTGGTAATCACACCACTAGCAACTAGCTATGTGCACTAGCACATGCAAACGTTAGGACTGTGTGACACAAACACAAGGCAGTGCAGACTCTGCCTTGAAGCGGAGGAGACGCCTACGGGCATATTTCAATAAAACGTGTACCCAATTAGCGTGAGTTGTTAAATAAAAATTAACTCAGTGTCAGTTTTGTGACGACAATTAAGCATTCAGTTTGTACTAATATTCACTTTTTCTGTTTAATTTATAAATGATATGCATATACACGTTAATTAAATGTGATAAAAGTTCATTTTCACATCATTTGTATGCTTAATTGTCGTCACAAAACTGACACTGAGTTAATTTTTATTTAACAACTCACGCTAATTGGGTACACGTTTTATTGAAAATGCCCCTACACACATCATGTGCCTCGCGGATATTACATTTCTTGAGATCAACAGTATCCTGCAATTCTTCGAGTTCGCAGGAAGTGTGCACTACCTCGCCACTTACTACAAGAACTGTAAGTAAGTGGCGATCACAATAGATCAGCGATGGTCGCAGTAATATAGGGGCTACAGAGTCCGGAAGCCACTACCAGAATAATAACAACTAGCTATGTCGTGTTGTGTTCCTGCTCCACGAGGCAGCTTGATCTGTGGTGTTCCCGGTGCTGAGCAAGGTGGAGCTCGCGAGACCGCTGTGTTGAGAGCAAGGGACATGTCTGGACTAGTAGTGGTACCTGCTAGGGTCGGTGCTGGCTGTCTGGTCCAGCTCGCAGCGAACACTCTGCTCGGAGCAGCCGGTGACACTGGTGTTGTTGAGGACCACTTCAGACCCGGAGTATATCTGTATGCCAACACCGCAATTTTTGATGCTGCAGCCTCGCAGTTCCACCTGAAACACAGAGTTTAAAAATTATATATATCTACTGGCGATACTGGGTTCAAATGCGCAGGAATATTGGTTCTGAGTCTTAGATCATTTCTATTCGTTTTTATCGATAAATAATGCAGATACTAATGAAACCCATAATTTCATGTGACAAATAAGTATTCCTCAGAGACTATAAACTTTTCAGGATTGTTATAAAACAAACGTTACATAACCAACAGGGCTCTATACAATTTTTTTTTTTTATAATTTTTATACAAAGTTGGTTAAAATTGTCCTGAAAATGTCAGGGTGAGAGATTAAAACAAAAGGCAAATGAAGATTGTGGACAACACTAATGTTATGGTAAATTAATTTATGGATATCGAAGGTATTCGCTATTAAATTATATCGTCTAGTACCCAGAACACAAGCCTTACTGAATTTGATATGGAACTCGTTCGATTTGTGTATGATTTCCCACTGATATTTTTGAAGGGAACTTCTGCCGGCACTCCCGGAGTGCAACCCGGTCTTTTTTTTATATTTACCTGGGCGCCTTTGTGCACAACTATTCCCGAGTAGAAGTTGTCAAACGTGCAGTTCTCGACCAGAATCTTCGATCCGGCCATCGCTACGATTCCTTGTGCGAAGTCACTCTGGAATTATCAAATGCAGATATTTATGGTGGAGTGGATCTCATTGTGCATTGTACAAAGTTTCATGCCGCTTTAAAAACAAAATCAAACGACGTGTGAACTGGAGACTCTTAAAGACGCTCAGTTCATCATCATTATCATCATCATATTAGCCGAAAGACATGCTAATGTTGGAAATACACCTCTCCCCAAAAAGTGTCAAAGTAACCAGTGCTGCGCTATCCGCATTCAGCGGACTCCCGCGACCTTTACCAGGTCATCAGTCCACCTTGTTGGGGGCCTACCCATGCTGCGTCTCCCCCCGGTACGTGGTCGCCACCTTTCCGCCCCAATGGCCATTGGTTCTAAGTGCAATGTGCCCCACCCACTGCCACTAAGACGCTCTGTTAGTATGAAACTTGTAGCGAAAAACAGAATAGTGACGTCACAACTTCCTTTGGCCCAACGGAGTCCACTTTTGTATGTTATTGAAAGCGACACACACCTGAGGGCCGGAGTCAGTGAGCGCGCAGTTGGCGAGGAGTAGGGCGCCCGCGCGCATCACCACGACAGTGTTGACGAGCGCGCAGTGCAGGGTCAGGTCACGGAGGCGACAGTCAGAACTCAGCATGAGGAGGCATGTCCGCATGTCTGTAGCTTTTAATGAGGCTCCTAAAATGGAAATCAAGATTAGTGCTCCCACAGATGTGCATTGCGCACCTAAAGCTGCGTACGAATTTGAGCGGCTCAGCCTGAGGCGAGCTGCTCGCGAGCCAACTTGGTGCAGATAAGCATGCGAAGGCGAGGCTGCGTGCTCGCGTCGAGCCGACATTGTGCATCGTTCAAAATGGCGTTGGACACGACGACAATCCGCGGCTGCGTTTATCGTAATTCACCGAATAATTACCAAAAAGAAGAGAAAATCGCCTCGATGGTGGATGAAACAGTACAGAAATCTTAATTCATGTGCACATTTACTTCACCAAATAACATGGTTCTGTCCGCGGCATGCTCAGATACACGTCTAAAATACGCGAGGCACGCACACTGAGGCGCCTTGAGCACGGTCACAAGACCGCCTCCGGCCGGCTCGCCGCGCGCCGCTCGCGGGCTGCTCGCGCACAGCGCGTGAGCGCGTACGAATTAGAGAAAAATAGGTGAGCCGTGCGTGCCTCAACCCGAGGCTGCTCAAATTCGTACGCAGCTTTAGGCTCGCCACATACTGGCCTATTCCGGCTAGGCTTTCGTTCGCTTTTCTGTGGTAATGCCAAAGCTTGTGTATGGAGCAGCTGCGGTCAGGCTCAGCCCAGCGGAATTCGGTCGCGGAATTTAGGCTACGTGTGGCGAACCTAAAAGAAGAATTACATAAAGACGGTATACGCATGCGTCCAAGAGGAACGGACAGGTTTACTATTTAATTAAGTTGAGAACTTGTTATAAAATGGCTGACGTATATTATATAATATAAGCAACCTACTTATTAAGGCGAATTAAGAGATGATGGAAACAGAATGTGGCCATAGCAACTCCTAAACTACACAATAAATCCGAAAAGTAGTTGATGACTGAACAAATAAAAGAGTAAAAAAATCTAGTAACAAAAAAAATTGATAGAAACATCCGCTTTTTTTACCTTGATAACTGCACAGCGATATCTGCGACAGTGGCATCTCTGGCAAATCATACTCGGCACTGCAGACAACCATTTCCTCAGGCTCCAGAGCCAAGCCCTCCTCCGCCGATACCAGCATGCTGAGGGTCTGCTCTTTGGATACTCGGGACCTGAGGAACTTGGATATCTCCTCAAATTCAGATATTGAGCCGCCTTGCCAAAGCGCTACCACCTGGAACAGACAATAATAATGTCAAAACTATTGTATTTATTCTTTATAGATAAAATATACCACTTATATTCTAGATTTCAAAGCTACTTCTTAACTATTGTATTCAACAACCTCCCACTTAAATAAACAATGGTTGCGAGGCTTCACAATTTAGAACAACTTGACTCACATTCTTCCGAGCCTTATGCCTCTGCCACTTGGCCCTCGTTTTGGCGAGGTACTGCTCCCGGATGAGCGGGTTCTCGTACAGCGTCCACTCCGCCATGAGCCCGTCCAGCCGCGCGCTCAGCTCCGCGCATAGAGAGATGTACGACGGGGGGAGAAGGGAGTCTGCAAGACACGAAGTATATATACTAGGTCAGAAGGTCACACTAAACTCGCAAGCTCTAGAAAGCTGTTACTTGACCACGATAAGTATGGGAATGGCAGTGACAGCTTTGCCAAGTAATTATGTGAAAGTGTGTATGAATTGACTTCCCAATCCCATAACTTTAACTGCAGAATCTCTTGTTTCTTTACAATATTTGAAATTCATAGTTTAATTTGAAAGTTTGTCCTGTTTTGAAAGGGATAGACTGGCACGTTAATGCTTTTCTTACTTATACTTTTCGAAGCGCTAAAATGAAAGTTTTGAGGCCTGCTTAGAAAACAATGAGTTTAGAAATTTTTGAGGTTACTGGATTTCTATTTTTTATTAAAAACAGGGGTGTAGACACTAATTAAAATAATCAATAATGTCATATTTTCTGGAAAAAGGATTAAAAATGCAGTCAAATGGAGAAAAAATCAACAAGGGGTTAAAAGGGTAAATAATCACGAAGTTACAAGTGTCCAAAGTTTTAAGAAGGGGTATGTTCTGTCCCTTTTTCGCACAACGCAACTTCATATGAAACGATGACGCTGGAAGATTGTGACGTCACTAATAGACGGCAACGGACGTTTGGAGCAATAATAATTTTCGAGTCTACACCCCTATTACCCTTCAAAAATACTATAGCAGGAATTATGCCTCAAAAACTAAATATCATTTGTAAAGATAGCTCACCATCTTCATCAGTCAATCCTCCATCACAAAGCGAAGAATCCAGCTCTTTCAGTTTCTCATACGCATTCACCGCGCTGCTCCTCAGTAGTGTAATCGAGCGGGCCACACAGTTCGGTATGGTGCCGTTGTGCAGGTCTATCCAGAGCTGCATACGGTACTCAATAGTGTTGGGGAGCACCACTTTGTCGTCCTGGTCATCCCATGGCATCCAAATGTTAGCGTAGTAGAATCTGTGGATATAATGAGTACAGGTTAAAAACAAAAACACATCAACCAAAATTACCCTGATATGAAAAATATAGCTAAGACCCATCTGGACAGGCAAGACTTTCGATTAAATAAACTGCACTCTTACGGGATCTTCGGAACTACTATGCCCCAGAGACACCAAGAGTTTCAAGTTGTAAAATGATTACACCCCCGTTTTTATCAGGGATTAAGTCATCCAGCTGAATTGTATGAATAATATGCTGACCACAGTGACTGATACACTAACCTCAACAAATCAATAAACTCCGCTGTAGTCGCATCATTGATGCACTGTTCCCGCTGCTGTGTGGTCGGCCAGAGCTCCACCAGTGGTACATCTTCCACTGCCTCCGGCAGTGATACTAACTCGTGCTGCACACTCAGAATCTCCACACATGCTGTCATGGTCTCAAAGTCCACTGATGACACTGTTACGTAAGCTATACATGGGAATCTGACCTCTGGAAAGAAGGGATTTATACAAATGTTTTTACTGTTCAAAATTAAAGTATATTATTTACTAATATAATACTCATCTATACTTATTAAAAAGAGGAAAATTTTGTGAGAAGTAATGTCAGGAAAAACTTATACTTGGACTTTCTGGACATAGGCTATATTTCAACCCATGGGTTTACCAGCATTATTTGCCGTACGCAGGCAGACACTCAACATAATTCACATTTGAATTTCCAATGTAAAGTCGTGCTGAGATGACCTCTATCATTTGCGCAGTCATGATGAAAAATAGTCATTTGAATAACTGGGGAGGCCCTGTGCAAGCATTTACCATGCAAGGCAGCTCTCGGGGCTGCTCTGTCAGCGTAGATGTGCCTCAGTCAAGGTGCTGTACCAAGACTAAAGTACAACATCTATGATTTGAAAAATTCGAAAAAATAAAGTATAAGAATAAGGGCTTATGCACACCGCGTTTATTAATTTCGTCGCCGCGGCGCGTCTGTTTCGAATCACATGTAAATCGACACAAACGCGCGTCGACGGCCCTAAAACATGATCGCAACCAAGGAATAAACAGATATATGGTTCTGGATGTTTGTTAAGTCAGCTTTATAGGTATCTATGCTGTCCTGCCTGTGCTATTGAATGGACAAAATCTTGACAACAAGCCGCAACAGCCAAAACATAACATCTATCACTTACCAAACTTCTTGCAAAACTGTTTCGAGAGTTTCCACAGCGCGTCCCAGCCCACAGGCTCCACAATGAGCTCGGCCTGCGCGCTCCACTGCTCGCGCGCGGTCCCGCGCCCCGAGCTGAACACCTTCACCAACTCTTGGAGGATCTCGCTGTCGCTCCGCGAGAAATTGTATACCGACATCATCTGTGATAACAAAACCTCATTTTTATTATGAAATACGTATTTCTTTTAACCACTTGTAATACGAGGCACTTACTTTGGAAATAGAATCAGTTTGAGACTTAATCAACATTAAAATTGGAATAACACCAAATAATGTAATTCAAAATACGTATTTAAACCGTTTGTTTTCCGTTCGTTTGAAAAACGTAACTGTCAAGTTGACCCACCCAATTTGAGTATATGTCATCGTGATGTCATCGATGCCATGCCAATACGATGACACGAAGTTTCGTGAAGATGATGATAGACAAATAATTATAACAGACCGTGTTGTCTTTATATAAGATTCATATTCGATCATGGATTATACAGAAATAATAAGAAAATTTAGTTGAGTAGGATTCGTTCAGAAATAAGGAGTAACATGTCAAACCGTTCGGAAACTATAGGCTATTACACACCTTGCAACTTGTCATGGGGTATACAGATTATGTGATTTTACCCCTACAAAAATAATTTAATTCAAAATAAGGACAATTACTAAAAACAAACATAAAACTTAAACTACATAAATATACTTATACTCTTTGACTTAAACTATAGGTAAAAAAATTGGCATAAATCGCCGTCAACGGGCAAGGTGCCCAGAAGGCTGGCCGTATTTCCTCGCTGTATAGCGATACTAACACGCTGTGCGAAATAGTGGCCAGCCCTCTGGTCGCCCGAGGCTTCTATTAAGCGCATCGCCAAATCTTTATATAGCCGACGCTCACTTGGCCCCCATGGTCCCAAGGTTTCAGCGCCAAACGCCGCAAACATGTAGCTGTTTCCTAGGACGGCATATTTGCGGAGCTTGAGGCTTTCGGCCGAGGATGCCGCAGCGCCAGCGGCGGCGCTGGTGCTTGGAACATGGGACGGTGCCAGGGTATCAACGCAAGTAGAATGCCAAACTAGCGGCTGACCCATGCTCCAAGGCACCAGCGTCATTCCGTCAGGCCTCTTGCCGTCGTCCCTGGCCAGCCCGCTGGGCTCGAGGACTGCCGGCACTCTCGCGTTGACAAGAGCCCGAGGGATGACATCGTTAATACTGGCGTGGTGGGAGATCCTACCAGCGCTCCGGACACGAGAGGTCATGGTGGCCCAGTTTGTCCACCATGGCGCCCCGCATTGACAGCGGTGTGGCTGATTTGTTGATGCCCCCAATTTGTCAGTACAACATGTCGAGGTCATAATTAGGTGTAGCCTTAGAGCATACATACCTGCCCCCGTATCATACTAGGTTTTATGTCCGACGTAAAGCATTTGTCACTCTTGCACTCGCGTATTTGCCAGAATGGGACGAATGCTTTATGTCCGACGTACAACCTAGTGTGCTAGGGGGCAGACGATAGAAATTAGTCAGCTTCTGATAAATTGGGGCTGACAAGTATAGACCCCATTACACCAACTTACTATAGTTGGCATGAAATGTATGCATTGCTGCCTCAAGTCAAGCCATTAGAACTGGGAAAGGGGAAATAACGAGGGTGTGAGTGCACTGCATATAGCAAGGTCGCTTCATTCTGACTGTAGCCGGTTGTGATAAATTGAATAATGACCTTAATTTTTTACGGTACTCGGGACACAGGGGCAACCTCTCATTGCGTGCTGATTTTTGTTTCGTCTATATTAGAGGGGCGCTTCATGTCCCAACATTCTCCTTCTACAAGAAAAGACATAAATTGGTAACATACATTTATTTTTCGTCATAACTCATCACAATCTTGTAACCAAACGGAATTATTATCAACAAAAGCTTTGTCTTGTGATAACACTTCATCATCATCGTTGAAATCATCGTTCTGACTGAGTATTTCACCTTGAGCACATCCTCTCATCTTCCGTATTAAGTCACCCCATTTTAGAAAGGTCTCACAGAAAGGACATTGGCCTTGTATGGGGACAAAATCACTTGGCTCCAAGAATAACTGGGCCAGGCATGTTATGTGGCAAACAAGGTCGCAGTGAGGGTTTAAGCAAGTCAGTTTAGAGTTTGGGACGGTGATGTAGTCCGAGCAGATTAAGCATTCTGTGTGGGTTGGATGGGAGTTATCCTTGGTTTTCTTCAGGTTCCTACTCTTCACTGGGCCGTGGCATATTTTCATGTGACCTGGGGGTGCTCGGTCAGGCTAAAATGAAAGAAGATAATTATATCAGTTATGAGATAAATTGTTTTATAGCAAATGAAAATAAGAGCAATTCCACTTCAAAATATGAAGCTTTACTGTAGTCTTAAGTGTAAATAATACAATGTCTATAAATATTTCGCGGGCTGGGTTTCCGCAACTCGACATCACAATTGCGCCTATTTTGCATATGGGTCTATAATTTCTTAGAACCTTTTTTAGACCCATCATGCTATATTGTATATTGATCAAATTTATATGGATAATACTTATATAACATAGGTTAAAAAAGTGTGTATGTCTGTGAGAAGTGTATAAAGGAGTACTCACTGGAAATTCTTCAAAGAAGTCTCTCTCCAACCACCTGATCAGGAGTGGCAACCGACACCATGGCCCAACCCTCAGCATTTCACTGACAACTCGGAGCTGAAACCGGAACTCTGTCTCCTTCCTCGGCACTCGCTTTAAGCTCAGGTGCTGCAGTCTTGTTGTTGTTGTTGGGTTCTGCCAGGCCCACTCAAACTGTGGAGAAAGGATATCATAATCTGGCCAACAAATATGAATGAAACATAGCAGAAAAGTTTGTTCTTTAGTAATAAAATAAGCTTACCAACCTTGTAAATGTTATTCTCTTTGTAACTGCTTCATTTGTGTGAGGTCTGCAATAAAGGGTAGTTGCATGAAATTTACTCACCCTTAAAGCCGATATGTTGTTAGGGAAACCATGCACTATCATAACCATTTTCCTGAAATATAAACAATAATTATGAATAGCAAAAGGATGAAACAACGGAATTCACAAGGTATTTCTTCAGAGGAAACCAGTATGTGTACAATTCATTAAAACTCAAAAAGTTTCACAATATATACACACCAAGGGCCTCTGTTGCTGGTCCTATGAGCACCGCCGGCCCAGGTCCCCCTGTTGTGCTGCATTATCCTTCTATTCGGGTCTCTCGTATAGCCAATGTAAGTACGGCCCTTGTATTTAGGATTGATGTTGTACAATAGGTAAACTCCAAAGAAATCTTCTACGACTTCTGGCTCTGTCATTTTATTCGTTTCAAGTTCAACGTTTTCGTAAGTTTTGGTAATCGCTTGGTTTTCTGTACCGCCCTACATATTATGATGATTTCACCGAGTTAGCTTGTAAGGCACCGTTGTTCAGTAGTTAGTCCAAGTCATCAATAAATCAGTCAAGTTTTGAGGCTTTTCTTGCTTTTTGTAACGCGAAAGCTAGCACTACGAAGATACAAACGAATAAAACCCGCAAAGCCGCTCAATTGTTGTGTTTGTTTTGAATAGCCTATATATAATTAATTGGTTTTGATTACTGACAACTGGCAGTGCTGAGGGCCTACCGCTAAACGAAAACGAACTTCGTTTGTTGATCTCCGTCTCTGTCGCACTTGTTAGTTCGATTAACAGAGAGGGAGATACACGAACGAAGTTCGTTTTCGTTTCGCGGTAGCCCCTCTGGCAGTCACTTTATCGTTTTCCTGTTTGAGCTAGCATTAGTCCGGTGCACTATTAGTCTGTGCCGGTGTAGTAAATATTAAAATGGTTAAATACGTTCGATTTGATTAAAAATTACGATAAACGTTAAGCTTCTAGTACTAACAACGTAGTTATATTCTCTTTGGTACTAACATCAGTTTTTCCTACTAGACTTAATCAGGATTAATATTTACTAACATTCCACGAAAAATCCACGTTTTACTTTTAATAGCATTATATACATCGTTTTAAACAATAACCTGAACATCCCAAAATACAACAGCTGATTTTGACATTTATTTTTCATTTCAGCGTGCGTGTTGTTTACCGGGTTGTTATTAATGTTAGTTAACAAATTCAACAATTGTGATTGAAGAACTTGCGAGATGTCTGACGACTCGTCCAACAGCCGTGGCGCTAAAATCTGTGGCCTGTAAGTATTTTTCAAATACATTTTCGACGTCGGTTTACTGGTTATCTATCCTTATTAAAATTCAAATTGATTCAGTGTACATTCCGTAGTAGTGCCTGGATAAACTAGAAACTTGTTTCAGCTGTAACAATGACACCAGCAAGTACTGCTGTCCCCGCTGCGAAGTATTGTACTGCTCCTTAGATTGCTACAAATCAGAAAAACACCAAGAATGTTCCGAAAACTTCTACCGTGAATGCGTAACCGAAGAGCTGGCTTCAAATCACGTTGACGATGAATCCAAGCGCAAGATGGTTGATATATTAAAGCGGATGCACGAGCAAGACATAGAGACTGAGGATATCGAGGAGTTGTTGGAAACAATAGACTCTGATGATGAAGATGGTGACGATCTCCATGAAAGGGTTAAAGGCCTTAATTTGAATGATCCTGATGCCTTATGGGGAGCGCTAAATGAGGATGAGAGGAATGAATTTGAAGCCCTGTTGAACCAGGGTGATGTTGGGGCTATAATGCCACAGTGGGAGCCGTGGTGGATGTTTCGGAAGAAAGAGAAGATGGTAGAAGAAGTCACTAAAGAAGAGAGTGATGTATTAAAAAAGTGTCCTACATTGAAGGAAGTTCCAGTATTGGATTCATTAACTGTAAGTTATTGCAGTAAATTTTCTAAGATGCAGTAGATACTTGTTGGTCATGACTAAAACTCTGAGCTGTAGAACTCGAGACCTTTTTTTAAAAAACGAAAGCATAAAAGTGACTCAACAAAATATCTATATAATTGGAACCTACGCACAAAATTTCATGGATATACAAACAATCTTATTCCCAAGCCGATGCATAGAATTTGAATTCATAGTGTAAACTAAAGAAATGAAATGAAATGATTTATTTTGCAAAACATACACAGGTGTTATAAATGTACATGTCAGTAGAATTAAATTACATGAGGGCATGTTCTGCCATAGTTTGGCATGCAAAATATAAATTCTAATTTAAAATTTAAAACGTCATAATACTTATCTATTTACACCAATAATCTATTTGTACAATTTATCAAAATATTCTGGAAACATTGTTATGGAAAGAGTATCCTCAAACGTGCTGACATTGCCGACATCAGCTTCGATTGTAGCTACTTACTTGACAATTCATTATAATTTTATTGATCGCACATCATTACACAAATTCCAATTTTACAATATTTTACTAACAAGACAAAAGAAGTAATCCCATGGCAAAATATGAACTGTTTTGTAAAAATTAAATCTGTATTCATTTATTTACGTAATCCTTACTTCCCGGCTCTCATATGTTTTATTGTCATAAAATATTATTCTTTCCGAAATTGATGATTATTTCGAAAAGAAACATTTACATTAAAAAAAAATTTAGGATGTTCTATAATTGTCTATTTCCAAAAAATGACAGCTAACACCATCACTTAGGCAGTGGACCTTCTGTACCTTTAGTTAGTATTCATTATTCTATGGTAATGTGTTCCGAGTATAAGTCCACACACGACAAAAGAGCTCTGGCGGCCATACATTTAATATGGCGCGCAGAGCTCTTTTTACGTGTGTCGGCCCGTAATCGGAATTGAAGGAAAACACATAGTAAATGAAGTGAGCAAATCTAGGTCCTTGTGACATTTATTTTTCATAGATTTTATTGTTCCAGACTGTCCAACCTTCTCCCACAATAAAATACAATATAACCAATGTTATAGCATCCTACGTATTTGTGATGAGATACTTCAATGGAGACATAGAGCCGATGGAGTGGGTGGCGTACTTCCTCAATATTTGTGCCAATTTGGACTCAAATGCCAATTTCGAAGAGCCTGCCTTAGCTGTGGAGTCAGTAGTGCAGAAATGTTTACAGGTACAAACTTTAAAAGGACGATGGGCAGATTTGTATGGGCCCCGTCCCCACCCACCAACAGAGCTGACGTTACTTTTAATATGACTGTAATGGTCCATAAAACGTGTAATCACCGTTATTGAGTCAGATATCAATGGGGTTCTTCCAAAAAATGGATAGTGATGGTATTTGTAACTAAAAAATCCCATACAATTGGGTCAGTGACGCAAAGACAGTGGCGCCTATATTGTAACATCAGTTAACGAGCTCAAAATGGATAAAAGTCATTTAGTTTATTATTAGTAATTATTTATACAATAAAGTTCTTAAATAATTGTATTAAACACCCTAATTATATTAAAATGTCCGTTAATTAGCTTTTACTAATGACATCTTATATCGGGTAGCGGAACTGAGTGTAAGTTGCTTCTAGCGGTGAATAGAGGACCTAAATAGTTTGTGTCAGTGTCAAATTATGTTCTATCGGCAACAGAGGTGGCGTTATTAAGCAGGCACACTTCAGGTTCCCGGATCAGGTTGTACGACACGGTTTTAGGGCCAGATTTGGTAGAAGGTGTGCTTTGAGCCTTAGCCGCATGATAAAATATATAAGGCCCGCACCAAACGTAATGTTCCTAAAGCTCCGCTACACATTATTAAAACGCCACGCGAACCGTTGAAACGCGACGCGCGTTGAGTCGAATCAAATTGTATTGTTTCCTTTAACCCGAATCACACTATGAACGTCACGAGGCGTCGCGTCGGATGTTGATAGTGTGATTCTGGTCAAAGGAAACGATACAATTTGATTCGACTCAACACGCGTCGCGCGGCGTTTTAATAATATACGTAGCGGGCTTCAATCTGGCTTTAAGATACGGTCTTGGGATCATATAGGCGTGGCGCATATTGTCATATTCGAGAACTATCGACGCTTTTGAGAACAAGGGCTCGAATATGACATTACAGGCGAGTGCCTGTTTCTACGTCCGACATGGTTTTGGATCAGGAACCTGATCCGGTACCTGTACCAGAACCTACGGGGTACAGGAAAACCCGGAAGTAGTACAACGTCACGTTTGGTGTTGTCGAGCAATGTTTATAAGCCTCAAATGTAGAGCCTTCAGAGCGGTTACACACGGCGACTTCTAAGAGCGATACAAACGCGAGTTTCGTCACGCTACACTAACCATAGATCTATTATAATCACCTGTCTACCATCTATACTGCATCAAGTTTGCGCTGCAAATATTCGTAGTGTGTATACGCTCTAAGAACGGTTTAATTGAAGGTTACAGCATTCGTCTTCATGTATAAAGTTTCATACGCGTCGCACCTATTGACTAATAGAAAACATACAACTATCTTTTTAACGGTTAAACCTTTTTCACCATTTAGTCTCTCTATGACGAACACTATATCAGGTGGTAAACACTTCATATAAAATCTCTCTACCTGCACGTCTATCATGCGACGGCCGCGACATACTCTCGATTTTTCTCGCAGTATATCTCTTGTTCTAAGTGTTCTAATAAGAAAGAGACGGATAATGCGAGAAAAATCGAGTGCGCGCGCGCCGTCGCATGATAGCCGTGCAGGTTTGACACGCAAGCAGAGCAGCTACTGTCCCATATTACTGGCAAGCCTGTATATGGACAACCGTTTATATTTACCGAAGTGTTGCAGAATTTGATTGCCTTTTTTGACTTTCCTGTAAGAGTCGTACAGTCAAGTGTAAAAATATGGGTGCATACAACTTACTCATAAATATGTCCCATAACTCTTATGTCAGCGGATTAAGGTTTTGGTACTTATTTATGAGAGTATGTTATCGATACATATTTTTGCACTTGACCGTACACATAATGTCTTCGATCGAAGGTACTTGACGCTCGAGCAGAAAGCAAGGGCGATAAATGTTCGATCTGAGGCTTTATTAATTACCGCCCTTGATGAATACAGTTTTACGTCGCCCCTAGCCAGAAAGTGGGATTTTCCGCACGTGTAGCTGTCGGTAATTCGGTCGGTAATAGCCAAGTGAAGCCAGACGTCACGTAATAGTATGTACTTATTAGTAGGTATATTATCTGCGCGCAGTACCGCGGTGCCGGCACACGGGCAGGCGTACGTGGCTTCGCTTACGGCTGCTGCTATCAGTTGACTTGAAGACGGCATGCGATCTGCTAGTATTTGTAGTCCGATTGTCGAAATCAGACTACTTGACATTGAAGAAAGAAATGCATTATACGTATCCCGGCGAATCTTGATCCCTATAACAGCTGTCATGTCAGTTTCATTAATCGTTTTAATCCATTCATTGCCGTGAACGCCCATCGACGTCTGTGCAATGCCGTGGACAATCTGTCCAATTTTAACAAGATTTCATGATAAATTCTCGATAACGAAATGTTCTGTGGCAAAGGTAAGACTTATTTTAACTTTCAGAACGTCCGACTATATTGCCGGTTTCAGAAAACAGACATTTTGTTTCTACTAAGAATCCATCTCGGATGCCGTGGACGGCGTAGGGCATCCTATTACTACTACAACTGCGATTCCAGCACCGAAAACGCCGATGGGCGTCCAATTTACATCTATCTGGATGCCGCGGATGCTAATGGGCATCCAATTAAGCTTTATTCGGATGTAGCGTCGGCGGTGGCCTCATTATAGGCGGCTGGAAAACCGATCCTTACGGCCCTTCAGAGGTTGTTCTACTCCATCTTACTGGAAAGGATAACGATAAGGGCATGGAACAGAAGTGTGGTGGTGCTGTTCTGAAAAGGGGTGACAACACCCTGCTGAAGAACTCATCTCAAATCTGAGCCATGACTAGAAAGCTGTTTTGGTGATTCATTACGAATATTTTCGTGCGATGCAGCTCCCGAACAACCCAATTTCCTAAGATACTTCAGTACCGTAGACCACATCCATATGCTCCATTAGGTTATAAAGAAGGCTGAGAAGTAGGTATAACCTGCCCCTTCATTTAGCGTTCGTGGACTAAGAGAAAGCCTTCGATTCAAACGAAACCTGGGTTTTACTACTCTAGCGGTGCCAATTGTAGACTACCGGACTATCGAAGCGCTGAAGTGCTTGTACAAGAATGTCACTATGTCAGTCCGACAACAAGACCGGTACTCGAAACTTATTCTGCTGCAGCGGGGACTCAGGCGAGGAGAGGTTATTTCGTCAAAGCTGTTCCTCGCTGCACAGCGGGCGTAGCATGGTATAGACATTTGATCACTGACTGATTGCTGACGATATAGTAATCTTGGCTGAGACCACGGAGGACTTGAGTACGATGTTCGATGACCTCAGTAAAGCCTCCGAGAGAACCATTTTCGAGATGGATAACCCTTACGTGTTCGCTTTAAAATATCAGCTCCTTGTCCAAAAGCCTTTTTCTTCTTGTGACTCAATAACAAGATATAACACGCGCTACGCACGTAGCCGATCCCGTGGTTTTCCTCGTATGGAGCGGAAAGCGACTACGGCGTAAGTTCCTGGCAATGCAAGTGTTAACAAAATTCACCCGTCCGCACGCTTAAATTAAGTCAGAGTAGAGCACGTAGTCGGTCATACAAATCATACGACTTCAAGCAGGCAGATTATTTAGTAAACACAATAAATTAACTAGGTTACTATATAACAAAAAAAACCTAATAGAGCTGAGCGATGCTAATGGTTAATAAATGAATATATTTGTCTTGTTTTTAATTATATAATAAATTGCGCTTAATAAGATCACTGATCCTCGGATCTTGTAGGAACGAAGTACCCTGTTGCATGTTAAGCCAGATGTATAGATGTCGGCAATAAGGGCTGGCCAAATTCTTCAATTCTTTCCCTGAAACAGAGATTCACTTATTAGTCATTGTCCTCATATTAACGGGTGTCCAAACCTTCTAAGTAAGGAATATACGTTTACCATACAATATTTATTATGCTATACTAGCTCCCGCCCGCGACTTTGTCTGCGTGGACCCGGGATAAAAACTATCCTATATTTTAATCCAGGCAATACTATCTTCAAATCGGTTGAGCCGTTTAAGCGTGATTGAGTAACAAACATACATCTAAACATCCAAATATCCAAACAAACCAAAGTAAAATATGCATCCATACTAATATTATAAATGGGAAAGTGTATGTGTGTGTTTGTTTGTCCGTCTTTCACGGCAAAACGGAGCAACGAATTGACGTGTTTTTTTAAGTGGAGATGGTTGAAGAGATGGAGAGTGACATAGGCTACTTTTTGTCTCTTTCTAACCCCCCACTTCCCTAAAATGGGGGGTGAAAGTTTGTATGGAGCTACGATATAAACGACTTCCACGCGGACGGAGTCGCGGGCAGAAGCTAGTTTATAATATTAGTATGATGGTATTTTGTATACCATCATAAAGCATTTAAGATAAACGGGCCTCCAACCCTCTAACAAACTACGCTACTGGAAATGATCAACTGAGTTATGCGTTGATTACCTAAAAATGCCAAAGTCACAACTCTATACTTATAATAATTTAAGAAACCAACAATGCCATACTTAACGCTAGATTAAGTCATTAGTGTGAATTTAAATTATATATTTTGATGAGAAGAGGCGTAGATTGCTACTGCTATTGTGCAAAGAAATTGTATCAAAACTCGTGAATCGTCATCGATGAGCTCCACTGGATTTTGTCATCAAATCTTGACGAATTAATCCTATGTTATTACCACTTTGAAGAAATATAATATATAATGATTTTGAAGGGGAGTAGGGCGCAGCGGAAAGTCGTCACGCTTATATTTGCAGCAGCAGCCGCAGTCCAACCGGGGTAGTACCTCCACCATACATAAGACCGCAGCCCAACTGGGGAAGTACCTCCACCTTACAAAAGACCGCGCAGCCTCTGCTGGCTCTGTTGGTATGTGGTGTTGTTGTTCCTGGTAATGAGTGAAGTCACCAGAGCCCCCGAGGATATGTTATGTTGAGAGCGAGGGACCCACGTTCGTCTCTACCTAGCTATCAACACGAATCCTCAAATCAATAAAGGGTCGGGTCAACGCGCTTGTGATTCTTCTGAAATCCCAAGCGTCCATAGGCTAAGGTGTCTGCTTACCATGAGGCAGACAGCCTGTTTGTTTGCCACCGTCTTTGTATAAGAAAAAATCATATAATCGTAGATATACCTATTTGTGAAGCCATAACATATGAATGCAGTCTGCAACCCGCACTAGGCCAGAGTGGGGATAACAATTTTTAATTCTCTCTCATACATGACAGGTATAATCGGATGTATAGACTAATAATGACGACGAAGGTCAGCGACCTTCCAAAGATTCTTTTATTTTGATGGAAGGAATAGGCCCCCATAGGGGTCCATTGAAAATAACGATGAAACAATTATTGATATCGGTTGATTCGTTTTGGACTGACATATACGTACAAGAATACTTGCAGTTACATCATACAAAAAATATTTGTTGTCACTAATATACAAACACAGAAGAAACACGTTCTATCTTAAACCTTATTTTAGTAAGTATACCTGCTTGTCTCGAGTCAGCTACAGCCGCAAAATACTCCTCGTAACTACACTGGTTTCAATAAGCAATATCCGTGCATTTATAATTTGAGCCCGTTGCGTAAGACAATTTCATCAGCTGACAGGAATCCCTGCGTAGGAAAATTTTGGTAATATTTAGATCATAATAGTGTTTGTTAACTGTCACTGCACTATGATTTATCTATCACGCACATAAACTACGCTATTGAGCAGAGCGGTAAGTATCGCGACTTTAAACCTTGGAGGTCGTGGGTTCGAATGCCGGCGTACCTACCACAAGATAAAAAATAAATGTACGAAATATCAGTTGATATTTAACAGAAGCTTTGCCGTAAAGGACATCGTGGTTATTTCACGAAGTGTGAAATACTTCTTGTCGTCAGCTTTAAGGTGTTCTTCGCATTGAAAGGCCTTCTGCCTAACACATACACACAAACACACTGCAATAAAAACACTACTGGTTTCCGGGAGTAAATAAACGAGTTATTTTCCCTTAATTCCTCATGGATCCAATCATCAAACTGGATTTTTGGTAACATCGGGAACAATCTGGTCTTTTTTTTTATACTACGACGGTGGCAAACAAACGTACGGCCCGCCTGATGGTAAGCGGACACCGCAGCCTATAGACGCATGCAACTTCAAAGGAGTAAAATATGTACGAATCGGTTTATAAATGACGGAGATCGAATGTAAAAATGATTCTAAATAAACCGGAAAGAGAAAAGAGGGGTCTCATTCTTTTTGAAATTGGTTAAAGATCAGGGCTATTCCCAAATCTCCTCTTTCACTACGTCATCACAGCCAATCTAAGAGGAGCATACAAAATTACAAAAGTTTTACTTCTCTGGCATTACTTTCATAGCCATTCCTTGTCACTCTTCTTATTCACATTAGTCATTCCTGTTTCAAGTTATGGTCCAGTACATTAAGATACCATGTTACCGTATTAAAACAATAATAAGATATTTTTGAACAAGCTATTCAACGAGACCCCACACTAATTTACCTAGTAAAATAAATTACATCCCCATTTTAGGTGTAGGGAAGGTACCCACTAACTTCTGCCCGCGACTCCGTCCGCGTGGAACTCGTTTATATCACAGCTCCATACAAATTCACCCCCCCCCCCCATTTCACCCCCTTTGGGGATGATTTCCGGGATAAATACTATCCTATGTCCTTCCCCGGGACTCAAACTATCTCTATACCAAAATTGTTATTTTGTATTATGTGTTTTCTAATTAATGTTTATACCAAAATTCATGTAAATCGGTTCAGCGGTTTAAGCTTGAAGAGGTAACAGACAGACAGACAGACAGTCAGACAGACACACTTTCGCATTTATAATATTAGTCTGGATGCAGAATTACAGTTTTCTAGTAATAAGGGTTACTGAGCTAAGCCAAATACGGACAGACGGACGAACATAGCGAAACTATAAGGGTTCCTTGTTGACTACGGAACCTTAAAAACATAGAAAACATCCCCGACTCAGATATAAATATTCATGCTCATCACACAAATATTTGCCTTTACCGGGATTCGAACCCTGGACCGTCAGCTTCGTAGGCATTATCTATACTAATATAATAAAGAGGAAGATCTGTACTAGTCTATACTAAAAAGTATAAGCCAAGAATAAGTTATGAGGATGTGGGAAGACTTGTAGAAGCTTTTCCATAAAAAGCTGCAATATCCGATGAAGATTCTGTGACAACTTGCGATGTGGAAGGCAAGTGGGTTCCCCACCACCACACTACACTGCCCTACATGGGACTAATTGAATACTGTCTAATGAGTTGGAAAGTACTACACCGACAAGAGCTTAGCTCTTAAATTATGATCATGATGACAATTACATCACAAATATATTAATTTAAACGTTCACGACTGTCACATATTGTCTTACTAGCTTCCGCCCGCGACTTCGTCTGCGTGGACTCGGGATAAAAACAATCCTATATTTTAATCCAGGCTATAAACTATCTTCGTGCAAAATTTCATTCAAATCGGTTCAGCCGTTTAAGCGTGATTGAGTAACAAACATCCAAACATCCAAACATCTAAACTTTCGCATTTATAATATTAGTAGGATAGTAGGATTAAACAGGATTTAAACACGTATAACTAACATATTAAGTTACCCCTCTGAGGTTTCCCGACGTGTCCGATATGTCACACCATCCTTGGCCACGGGACGCCTGGCTTAATCGGGTATCGACATCTTTTTGTTGCGTGGGTATTCCGAACTACCCGCACTTGGTTCATTAACCACTTGTACACAAGGCTACACTTGGACACGAGGATAGGTATTAACCACTTGTTACTTCACAAAATACTCCTAATATGTGACAGTAAAACATACGTCTTACTCTTCATTTAAATTATAGCTGCATCTCTTGTCAGTTAGTTTAGTCCTCTTTTACAAAATAAATACAGTCTCAATATCCGCACCTGAACCCGACAAAATAAGAGCAAAAGTAATGTCTTCCAGTCCAGTAGTTGAAGTGAACTTAACGAGTATTACTATATTGGTAAGCTGCCATATTCTCCTGTCTGCAAAAGCTTTGCTACTGCTACTCCCTATCGCATTTATAATATTATTAGGATTTAAATCCTTTTGAAACATTAATTACCTTGCAAAGTACTAAGAAGAAAAGAACCAAAGAGATAGCATGAATTATTCTCGACGACTTCTTACTGACATGGGTAAAAGCCTTGCGCTTGCTCGCATCTTGTTGGAACGAAGTCCTCACCCTATTACATTTTAAACCAGATCCATAATTATCGGCAATTAGGGTTGACCAAATTCTTCAATTATTTCCCTGAAACAGTAATATTTCGAGTAAGTATTAATGTTTTATTGACTACTTTGTTAGTGAGTTTCGCGTATTAGTTATAGTAAAAACCTTACAAGTACGTTACGTTTACCATACATAAGTACCTAATTATGTTATAAGTCAGTGTTTTACAACCTGTGCCTAGTATAGGTACAATAAAGCATTTACATTCGTACAATGCATGCATACTGTACTTACATATGTAAATAGGCGGCTCTCCAGCTACACCTAATATACTTACTACTGGAGATTAAGTCATAGTCTGCTGTGTCGTGCATAAATTACCTACTTAAAAAGTGTTTAAAATATTTAAGAACTTAAAGATACCTCAAAAATGCCATTCATCATTAGTGTGACTTTAACGCATACGTTTTGATGAAAAGAGGCGTAGATTATAACTGTTGTTTCAAAGAAATAATTTATCGTTTTACATTCGAGGAGATTCAGAGGATATCAGTAAAAAATCTGGACTAATACCACTTTGAAGAAATATAAAACGATTTTTTTTAGTAGAGGTTGGGCACAACGGAATGTCATCTCGCTCATATTTCAAGAAGCCCGACTGGGGTAATATCTTACAGTAGACCGCAGCCATAAAATCGCCCCTACTTGCTCTGTAGGCTCCTGAAGAAGGGTTGTGCTGAGGGTGAGGCGTTCGTCTCTAGCTATCAACACAAAGAATCCTCAAATCAATAAAGGGTCGGCAACGCATGTGTTTTTTCTCTTTCTAGAATCGAAAGCGTCCATAGGCTACGGTGTCTGCTTACCATCCGGGACACTACATTCTTGTTTTCCAGCGTCGTAATATAAATCTGCAGTCCAACACCCGCACTGGGCCATCGTGGGGATTACTGTTATTCATTCTGTCTCATGTACATGACAGAATCTGATGTGCATTGACTGATGATGATATTTGATAATGAATGTCTGCGATCTTGCAATAGTACTTTTGTTTTGATGAAAGAATGTTAGGCCTCGGGCCTATCAACTGCACAAATAATATCGGCATACCAGTTACACAGGCAACATTACTCCCAGAGGTGAATTACTTGAAAATGTATCGAATGGTTAGGTACTATACTTACAGCATACCTTTGCCTGAACCACAGAATAAAATAATAGTTCCTATACTCCAGAACACCTATGTACTTTTATTGTGAATTCTTTTTGCCACTATAAGTAAGACAAGACGTGATTATTGATTATAAGTAGTGAGTGACGTTAAAATTGTCACAAATACCTGCTATTTCGGGCTTTCTTTCTTTTACAGCCCTTGGTTCAGTTCGGGTTGCAAAGGGCGGTTCAACAACACTTTGGGTGCTTAAATTCCGCGTGCCATCCGGTTGCCTCTTGGACACTGCAACTACGCATCATTGCTCTGAATATAATACTTGATGGCGATTTTGAGCAGATTAGTTTTGCTATTAGTCCTTAAAGATTCGATATAGGAAAGGAATGAAAAACATATAACTAAGACTGTAACTGTTAGACTTCTCACGTGCATTCAACTGTCTTAATTCTTAATTCAGCGTTGCCGCTCTCCAAACTGGCTTTCTATGGAGTATCGTCAACGTCTTGCAAATGGTTTCAATCATTCCTTACAAGGAGGAAGCAATAAGTGGAATTAGAGACCAACCAAGGTGTATTAGTAAAGTCAGAAGTAGGAAGTATCAGTCGTGGAACGCCACAATGTTTATCCTGTACACGGCAGATCTAACTAAAAGGCTGAAATATGGCCATGCGCACTTGTATGTGGATGACACACAAATCTACTATTCCTTCGCACCTCATGATCTAGACAGATCACTGGAAATAATTAACGATGACCTGAAAACAGTAGCAGAATGGTTCATTGGTAATAATCTTGTTTTGAACGCTACAACACACATCACAATTTTATAACTAGCTCTTTTTATAAATCTTTCTAAGGCATTGTAGTGTTACGCATTTATTGGCTTTTGTTTCTATTATTTGTGACAAGATAGTGAACTTACAATAAAAAACTCTTAAACACACCCATTGTATTTCGTGGCTTTAGCCTGATTACAATGGACACACACTCATATACATATCACACTTACACAACATACATTAGCTGACACACCACGAGCTTAGATTTCATTTGATATACACGCACTTAGGTACACTCGATGCAAAGCTTTTTGGCTGATACTAGATCCTGGATTGCTGGAGTCAACTCGAGTTTGCCCCAAAGGCATGGGATCCCCTTAAGTAAAAAAAAACCTGACAGAGTGCTTGATATTGTTGTCAGTTCGAATTTCATAAACGTTTAGATGACGGTTAGCCGTTCAAGACTTCCAATATCCTCTGGTCCCACCCATCATCAGGTCAGCTTTGACACCAAATCGGACCAGCCAGGTACCCACTTAATTATTGTATTGTCATCTATATAATAATTACATATATTGCACATGCTGGCGAAAATCTTTGATACTTAGTAAAAATCGGAATGAACTAAAGACTTTTGCATACATAGGTGATCAAAATTACTCAGTAGTATAAACCAAAGTAATACTGATAGGTACTTAAAAAATTAAAAAAAATTAAAGCATTAATTATGGACACCGAGGACTTCTAACATGGGTAAACTCTTACTATCCCTCCCATCAGCAGCATCGGATTATATTGCATGCCAAGGCAGATGAAATTGTCGGCAATAAGGGCTGATCAAATTCTTCAATTATTTCTCTAAAACAGTTATATACGAGTAAGTATTACCTAATGTTTTATCGGCTACTCTGTTACTAGTTATAGTATTGGACGGGTCTTCAAACCTTAAAAGTATGGACGTTTACTATAGATAATTATGCTATAAGTCAGTGTATAGCTACATAGATAAACGGCTCTCCAACCCTACACAATATAATACTGGACATTTAGTCGTACTTTGCTATGTTGGGCATGAATTTAATATACCAATCCTGTGGTTTTCCCGCTATGCAGCAGGCGGGTTCCTGGCAGTGAAAGAGTTAAACCCGTGAACTACTCTAGTTATCATAGTGTTCTTCGTCATCTTCCCTAAATGTTTGGTTTCCCAGCTAATATTCCGATATTTATTCGATTTTTTTATACACATACCTAACTAGTGGCGTAGTTAAATATTTGGAGCAGCCTAACTGCGGAAGTACCTCCACCACCTTACAGAAGACCGCAGCCATAATAACGCCATCGCCACTACTTGCTGTGTAGGTATGTGGTATTGTGTTCCTGGTGGGGACTGGTGAGTAAGGTCGCCAGAGCTCCTAAGGATATATTGTGTTGAGAGTGAGGTATCCGCGTTCGTCTCTATCAACACAACCAATCCTCAAATCAATAAAGTAAGGCAAGGCGGTTGTGATTTTTCTGGATCCGCAAGACCATAGCCTACGTTATCTGCTTACCATGAGGGACACCGCACTCTTGTTCGCCATCGTCGTAGCTTAAATATTTATTACTGAAACAATAAAACGGTGAATCCAATCCACAACCCGCACAGGGCCAGCGTGGAGATTACATATATTCATCCCTTCTCATTTATGACTGAAGGCTTTTGCTAATAATCTTATGTGCATCGAACGTGCAAACTGATGATGATGATAATTTGATAATGAATGTCTACAACTTTACAAAGGCTTTTTTGTATTGATGGGATAGTATTAGGCCTTGGTCCTCCTTGAAGATCTATTCAAAAGATTCATGACATATTTTTGGATAACGGGAAATTCGTTTCGGACGTACACAGGTACTCGTATGTGCAAACTTGGCGTTTACGTCTTGGAATCGCCCTATTAAAAGGGCTCGGTACCACAATGATAATAACCCAGAAAAAACACGCTTCTTACCTAAACTTAATTTTAGTAGGTACCTGGTTGTCTCTAGGCCGGTCACAGCCGAATGATTCTGGTGTCACCACAAGGTTCATTCAATAGTAACGTCGGTGCATTTATAATTTAAACCCGTTCGTTGGGACTATTTCATCGACTGACAGGAACCCTGCGTAAGTTGGAAGTTATCGGTTACACTAAGATTATATTCGCGTTTGTTAATTTGTGCACTATCATTCATCACGCACATTAAACCACGCGTCTGTAGCCGAGCGGTAAGGCAGGCAAGGTTCAACTTTTGAGGTCGTGAGTTTGCGACCAGGCTCTTTTAGGTGTTCTTAGCATTGAAAGGCTGATACATACATACATACACACATACAAACACAACATTCCATGGTAAACTACAGTATGAATTAAATGGTCGGCAACTGCATTTGACACCCTTGGTGATGAAAGCGTCCATAGGCTACGGTGGCCGCTTACTATCGGGCGCTTACTATAGGCTTACTATTGTTTGCCACAGACGTAGTATACAAAACATAGACAACAACATTACTTCCCGAGGTGAATATGAATCTTACTTGAAAGAGTACAAATGGTCACACGATGAATAGTGAAGTAGTTCCTGGCTACAAAAACACCATAAGACTTGACACTTTTAGGTATAACCTTGCCATTGATAGGCCTGGTAACTAACACATACTTGTGTTGCCACGTTTTTATAGGGGATCGTGACACACATACCTTCAAGTTGCCTGGGTTCCTTAGATTAATAAATAAATGGTATAACAGTAACTCAGGTATATATTATTTGCTTCGCTAAGATATTAAATAGAGACGTTGCTTCTAGGGTCACAACAGGATACGGAAGCGTTTGGCAACATTGGTTTTTCTTCATCATATATTATGTACAGTTTATTATAAAGGTGTCGCTCTACACGACACGGTCTGGACGGATTCGCGATCGTCGCGACCACTTGTACACACAACTACAACGCAACATGCTAAGATACTACATTGTGACCCATGGGGTTCTTTAAGGAGTGGAAATATTTTAAAGGGTCAGCAATGCGCATTTTAGACCCCTGGAGTAGAAAGCGTCCATAGGCTACGGTGACCGCTTACCATCAGGCGCCCCCCCTCGCTTGCTTGCCACTGAAGAGGTTAATAAACAGACATACATACAAATTACAATACAGTAAGTGTATGGTTCTTAAAGGTGTGTGTATTTTTTTAAAGGGTCGACAACACGCAGTTGGTACCCGTGGAGTTGGGAGAGGTGACAGCCCAACTGGAGTAGTACCTCCCACCTGTGGTGTTACATTCCTGGTGGTAATAAAGGTCGCTAGAACTCCTGAAGGAAGGGTTGTGTTGAGGGTGAGAAACCCGCTTTCGTTCTAGGTCACAACGAATCGACAACGCGCTGTGGTTCTTCTGTAATCACAAGCGTCCATAGGCTACGGTGACTGCTTACCATCAGGCAGGCCGTAAGCTTGTTTGCCACGGACGTGATAGTAAAAAACCGGCCAAGTGCGAGTCGGACTCGCGCACGAAGGGTTGCGTACTATTTTCTATAAAAACGACAAAAAATCACGTTTGTTGCATGGGAGCCCCCTTAAATATTTATTTTATTCTGTGGTTTAGCATTTGTTGGTATAGCGGCACAGAAATACATCATCTGTGAAAATTTCAACTGTCTAACTATCACGATTCATTTGATACAGCCTGGTGACAGACGGACGGACAGCAGAGTCTTAGTTATAGGGTCCCGTTTTACCCTTTGGGTACCGAACCCTAAAAACATATTTTCTTAGTCTTGAAACCAATTATTAAACAAATAGGTTTTTTTCTTCAACTGCATAGATGTATGCTGGCGCAGGTTCTGTTGAAGCTACGAGTATTGCTTGGGTAGATACATACCTTCTTAGGAATCCTTAGCATCTTAGTGGTACTATTTAGGCCTGCAATTATATTTTTAAAATGATAATTTTAATTTTTATCAACATTGACGATTAATGTGTCATGTCAATATTGTTACTATTTTCAGTCACATTGACACTTATCAGTCAATTAATAGACGAGCGATACTTCTTTAAAGCAAGCCTAACAATGTGTCATACGTCATACGACTTGATCTGGGAACGGACGTGTGCGTTGCGGGCCTAATACGACCAACATTTCAATTACAAATGAGACTGTCACTCTAGGGCCATCTAGTATGGAGTAGAAGAACTACTGTTTACGCACTTCAACAAAGATGTCAGTAATTAACGATAAGTTAACAACTGAATTGTCAATTTAGCGACATCTGGTGTAGGATAGGGAAAACACAGCGTAATTAACTTGTAATTAACGCAAATAAACATTATTTTCTGATTTCCTCCATGCAATACAGCGAAAATGTATTTTGTTAAAAATATATTGAGCCGTAACCTATTAAATGGTATACACAGTGATCGTGTTGAACACTTATAAAGACCGTGGTATAGTGTGTCTTTTTTTTAGAGACATATATTTCAGCTTTGTGTACATATCAGCATTAGAGTTGTACAACAAAAATGTACCCTTTTACGCGTCCTGTTAAATAAAATACCTTACAGTAGTTAACACATCCTATATATTGTAAAATAACAGTTTATATACTTAACATTAAACCTGATTTTCCAAGAACACCCCATGCATTACGAGATGATGGTCATAGTAGAAAATACTCCTCTTACAAAGATCTATTAAATGAGACATTTCTCGTTTGTGTTGGTGGGTGGGGACGTTTTGCCCATTATCCTTTCTTCTTTGGTGGCAAACAAGCCACATCTAAATGGACACCATAGCCTAAGGACGTTTGCACAGGATGTGTCGCGCGTTGCCGCTCCTTTGAAAGTGTATGAGGATTTGCTGTGTTGATAATTTACTTTGCGCCAAGATCAACCATAAGTGCATACTGTCAAAGTAAAAGATGTTGGTATATGATGATGAAAGCAGACCTTATTCCATGCTATACCTGGAACTTCAATGGTTGCATACAATACAGTTTATGAGGAATTACCTTCCTCAAACGCTCCGGTTTTGAAATCAGCGTCATGCTGAGAATTTCCGAAGGACTATAGTAGGGGGTTCTTTAAGAAAAGCGTATAAATTTTTTAAATGTCGAAAACGCGCATGTAACGCCCCTGGAGTTGCAAGCGTCCATATGCTGTGGTGATCGCTTAACAGGGCCGTACAACTGTTCGATACCAACATGGTAATAAATGAATGAATGCCCAAAATGAGCAATCTGTTGGACTTGATATTTATTTTGTTATCTATTTGTACAAAGTTCGTTGCCAAATACGTCCAGGTCGTCCTGCCCTCTCCGTCTCTGCCTGCCACATCGTCGCCCACTATCGTGGCATCTGTTTTCTCTCTCTCAGTGACTATAAATGAATATTATCTAACCATTTTCTTATTGTTGCAGAGTGAACTCATTGAGACTGACCGCCCGAGTCTGGATGTTATGAAACATGACACCTATTTAATTCTTCAGGGCCCCAGCAAACACGAAACACTCTACTACTGTAAATCAGCTCTATCAGACCTCTACAGAGTATTGCACAAAGCCAAAACAATATCAAAAGCGAAACCAAGTAATGAGAAAAAAAGAAATAAGGATAAAGATTTTTCTAAGAAATATCCTGAACATGGGACAGAACACTTACCTCCCTTGGATGGTAATAAATTGAAGAAATGTATGAAGAAAGTTGAATATTACTTGTCCTTTCTTGAAAGTCATGACATGGACTATGAGTAACTTATTTATTATATACTTATTGTACATAATATTCATTAATATTAAATGTTTTTTTTTAATATTATGTGTTTAATTAAAAAACTTCTTTACACCATTTACCACACTTTATTCCCAACAAGATAGTGATTACAGGAATGTCCACAAACTATTACTATAATAACATGTTATTAATAGATTAATTAACCACATAAAATTATATTTCATTGGAAAACAATAGCACAGCCACGGCCACTATACATTTACATTAGACTGAATAACGGTTTTCATTGAGAAAATATGTTACACACATATGTCAGCAATCAAAACTGACTATTTTTAAACTTCGTCGCAACACAGTAATAGAATGTTTCACTTAGCAATTTGACTATGCAAAAACTTGTTAAATCACTTCGGAAAAGTAATATTTAATAGAATCGGAGCTTCAAATTAAATAAGTCTTTGTGGTGTAAATAATTTAGTTTCATAATTTTATTTAACTGGATAACAGTTGAAATTGATTGTTTCGTTTTAACGACATTTAATGATGCTCCTACACTGGCCGTTATAAATGTTATAGTGTAACAAGGATAAGGCTATGTAACACTATGATGTTGAAGAAAGATAGTTGCTGTTATATAACATTTATACTGGCTAGTGTTGGAGCACCATAACTAACATAAAGCATTAAAGTTAATCTGTGTGTGTTAATTTCAAACGACGTCAAATCCCATAAATCTTTACAATTTGTATTCTATAAATAATGAAACTGCAATTCCAAATATAACAGAAAAGACAATCTAGAAATTACAAACACATTTGAAAGTTCAAATATTGGAAAAATAAATAATTGTATTTTCTAGAAATCTCTTAACTTAAAACAAGTCTTAATTACTGGATGTAAGCTAAATGTCCTTGCAAGTAGCATTAAAATAAATATAAGGGTTCAATCTTACACAAATCGAACTATGTGGGCATATTGTAAACTCAATAAGGATCCTGTTACGATTATATAAATACATAGAAAACATCAGACTCGGAAACAAATATTTATGCTGATCACACAAATATTTGCCCTTACCCCTAGAGTATAGATATTTTATTTGACGCAACTGAGTTATTATGAGGTTGCGGGAAATAAACCATGGCCCATTCAAATGAAGAGGGTTGTTTATGGTAAGCCCTCAGCCATTTTAAGGCCAGTTCTCAATTGAGCTGCATAAGAGGCTCAGTTACAGCTCGTCTGTAGAAATCTATACTAAGTTGGAACCCAAGACCGAATAGGAGATATAATTTGTTTTAAAATCGAAAGAAGCAAAACAAATGCAACTGTTCTAATTTAAATGGAATTAATTTTGGGCGGTGAGAGGTAACTCTGGTGGAAAAAAACTACAAAGAATATAAAGATATAAATATCTGCATAATTCTGATTGTATTAAATTTGTTTGTACACTTAGAAATGTTTATTTCACACTGATCACGATACAATATAACATCATATAGGAATTTTATTCTTAAGTACAAATAACAGATAGCCCACCGTCACCTCGATCCAGAAAATATGCAGCTCATGACTGAAATTATTGCTATAAGGAAGTCCCTGAATACCAAGAACCTGGATGCAAACTAAATTGAACCCTATGCAAAAATCTCCGAGGTCTAATTTTCTAGTGAAAGTTACCAGTATCTGCTGCATAACACAGTTATACAATTTTAATACGGTATCTGGTTCTGGTAATACTGGATCATGTCATACGTCCTAGTCCTGAAGTTGAGGAACGAGTTCCTGATGACGGAGAGCATGAAGGCCGCCGCCTCCTTCTCTGTCGAGTTGGGCGCGAAGCGGGAGCGCAGGAGACGGATGGTCTGCCCGCGGAAACACGGCAGGCCCGTGTCGAGCATGAGGGACACCATGGATATTATGGCGTCTTGGTATGGCCTGGAATGGGGAGGTATTTGTTTTAGAATTTTTCGATAACATATTTTCGATAAGTTATCGAGTAATATATAATAGTTTAGAATAGAATACAAAGGTATACAGATGCATGTTATGAGTTCCAACAGTTTTTACCCTTTTCGGGCATACAATCTTATAAATCTTAACCTAGGTACAATTTATAGAGATGACTATAATAACTATAATATTCGTTTAGGTTGTAGAAAACATTATCAATAAGAAAGTTTCTTAAACGGCTTAAAGCTATTTCCTTCCAGGCTTTTTATTTCTACCGGAAGATTGTTATAAATGCGTATGGCTGATATGAATGTACTTTTCTTATATATCGATGTACTCGCTTTTGGAGCGGTTATATTAATTGTATTGAGACCGAACGTTAGATTTGCACGATCTCCATTGAAAGCATTCCGGGTAGTTTTTAATGAGTAGGCATAATTCTAGTATGTAAATACCGGTAAGAGTCAGGAAACCCTTTTCTGTGATTCCATAATGTACATTCGGTAAATAGTCCTTAGGCATCTTTTTCGCAGTATGAATGTTTTATGCACATAAGTGGAATTACCCCAATAAATGACTCCATAGGTAAGTAACGGATAGATTGTTCCGTAATATACATTTTTTACTATGTTTTCAGAGCAAGTTTCAGAAAGAACCGACAAAGCATAGCATCCACTAGAAACCATTTTATTAACCTTGTCAATATGTTAATATGCCCTTAGAGCGAGTTAGTACCAGAGTAAGAAGTCACATGTCCCATAGTTGTATCACATCTCAGGCCCTGTCGTCGCAGTCGGGTGAGACTAGATGTGCAAGTTGCGGAATGGTTTAAAAACTATGAGCGCCATTCTTGACGTAGATACGCCAACTTTGTGAATATTTACCTAGTTGAAAGCATGAAGGTGACTTTGACAGCGTACGCCATACCGATTTGTTCTTATCGCCGAGGGCACGACAACACGCAGCACCTTTAGATGTTCATGGCGTCTAAAGGGTTGAGAATATCATTCCGATTCCTTGGCAATTTTGAGATTTACCAAGAGCTTTTCATTGGGTAATTCTGAAAAGCTTCCGTCGGTACCAGCCAGGTGATGCTAGAGTCAATCAACTCAGTCTTTTGTAATATAATATGAGTGACGTAATATACATATGTATGAATATTACCTGACGGCGAGGAACGCCTGCACGCACAGCTCGCAGAACCACCGGAAGGGCGGCGCCTCCATCTTGCCGCCCATCACCATCACCATCTCGTTCGTGAGCTTGATGTCCGGCCAGACGCCGAGGTTGTAATGTAAGTGTGTATATTACCTGACGGCGAGGAACGCCTGCACGCACAGCTCGCAGAACCACCGGAAGGGCGGCGCCTCCATCTTGCCGCCCATCACCATCACCATCTCGTCCGTGAGCTTGATGTCCGGCCAGACGCCGAGGTTGTAATGTAAGTGTGTATATTACCTGACGGCGAGGAACGCCTGCACGCACAGCTCGCAGAACCACCGGAAGGGCGGCGCCTCCATCTTGCCGCCCATCACCATCACCATCTCGTCCGTGAGCTTGATGTCCGGCCAGACGCCGAGGTTGTAATGTAAGTGTGTATATAACCTGACGGCGAGGAACGCCTGCACGCACAGCTCGCAGAACCACCGGAAGGGCGGCGCCTCCATCTTGCCGCCCATCACCATCACCATCTCGTCCGTGAGCTTGATGTCCGGCCAGACGCCGAGGTTGTAATGTAAGTGTGTATATTACCTGACGGCGAGGAACGCCTGCACGCACAGCTCGCAGAACCACCGGAAGGGCGGCGCCTCCATCTTGCCGCCCATCACCATCACCATCTCGTCCGTGAGCTTGATGTCCGGCCAGACGCCGAGGTTGTAATGTAAGTGTGTATATTACCTGACGGCGAGGAACGCCTGCACGCACAGCTCGCAGAACCACCGGAAGGGCGGCGCCTCCATCTTGCCGCCCATCACCATCACCATCTCGTCCGTGAGCTTGATGTCCGGCCAGACGCCGAGGTTGTAATGTAAGTGTGTATATTACCTGACGGCGAGGAACGCCTGCAGGCACAGCTCGCAGAACCACCGGAAGGGCGGCGCCTCCATCTTGCCGCTCATCACCATCACCATCTCGTCCGTGAGCTTGATGTCCGGCCAGACGCAGAGGTTGTAATGTAAGTGTGTATATTACCTGACGGCGAGGAACGCCTGCACGCACAGCTCGCAGAACCACCGGAAGGGCGGCGCCTCCATCTTGCCGCCCATCACCATCACCATCTCGTCCGTGAGCTTGATGTCCGGCTCGAAGCCGAGGTTGCCGCCCGGCGACGATTCGAACATGAACCCGAAATCTGACAACAAAACGTAAATTAAGAATAACTTTTTTTACTTTAAATATCACTTTTCGAGTTTTATATATTTTTTAATATAATCCAAAAAAATAAAATAATTTAAATGGATATAGACTCTGTTTTAACACATTCAACGCTCGTAGCCGATCCCATGGTTTTCCCGCTAAGTAGTGGAAAGCGGTTAAGCCGTAGGCGCCCGCCAGGCACTGGCAGTGAAAGTGTTAAGTAACCGTGAGGTCAGTCACTAGCGGTAACATTCACACCTTAAACAACACGAGAGTGATATCGTGTTGTTTAAGGTGTGAATGTTACCGCTAGTGACTGACTACCGAGTCATGTCACAAGAAAAAATATGCAAATTTAAAAAATTATGAAATTTGGTAACAGATGCATACCGACGAAATAGGTAGGATCGGCAACGTGCATGTAAAACCCCTGCACGGCTATCACGCGACGGCGCGCGAGCTCTCTCGATTTTTCTCGTACTATCCGTCTCTTTTTTATTAGAACACTTAGAACAAGAGGTGTAGAGCGAGAGAAATCGAGAGTATGTCGCGGCCATCCCATGATAGACGTGCTGGAAGTTGCAATCGTGGGCTACGGTAACCACTTACCATTAGGTGGGCTGTAAGCTTGTTTGCCACCGACGTGGTATAAAAAAAAATAGGTACTTGTAATTGACAGCCTATTTGAATGGTTGTGACATCTCTCGCCGTCTAGGCTCTACGATTGATACTAAGGACTCTTTCTCTGCCAGAGTAATCACTAATAGCCGTGTCCACACCGGCCGAGCGGCTCGCCCGAGCCATCAAAAACGCTCGCCCGAACGGTTCGGGCGAGCCGTCAAAAGGGTCGGCCGCAAGCGCTCGGTCGGTGTGGACGGGCGTTCGGGCAAAGCGCGCGGCTCGCCCGAGCCAGATCGGCCCGGGCGAATTTACCTACCGATAGTTGAGCTCACGATCACGATGAAGCCGCACGTGCGCACAGCTGTCGTTGCGACAACGTTAATTTTGCTTTTGCTTGTTCGAATTCGAAATCGGAAGAAATGTATTAAAAAAAAGACGCAAAATGTGGATGCGCAAAATTTTTGAGAACCGAAAAGAGGCCAGGATAAAATTATTTGATCAATTGTGTTATGATCAGAGCGAAGACGCCTACCTATTGAAATTCCTACTAGGTAGGTACTACTCAATCTACCAATCCTTCCAGCTGACAAACAAACCCATGCGTGTCGAACTCAGTTACGCAATTCCCAAATCCGCCTCAAGTCGTCTCACTACCAAGTTACCAACCGCTAGTAGGTATAACTTGATCCCTAATTTCCCAATATCAATATGTAACGTAGGTATCCAGGGGTCAAGCTAGTTTTGACCTTTTCCAACGCAGCGACTTCGAATGAACTTACTTTATTTGCAGAATATGCAATTGCAAAAAGTGTTTAACGGCTTTATACTCTTACGAATAGCGTTCAGTTTTGAATGAAGTCGAATCGGCTAACAGCAAAATATAAAAGTGTGATAAAACAAAATGGAATTTGCATTTACGAAAAATGTGTTACGACCTTATACTGTTAACAATAAAGTACAAATTAGAATAATAATACGTAGGGCAAAAATCGCCCTCGCCTTCTGTCGTTCGGCCGAACAAAACCACCGTCCACATAGGCTGAGCCGCTCGCGGCTGCGGGCGAGCACGTTTGGGCGGTGTTCGGGCGAGCCGCTCGTCCGGTGTAGACACGGCTATTACTGATTCTGTGGTAGGTACTCTTATTTATAAAGTTCATAGATAGATAAATGTTTTTTTTTTCTTTCATACTTTTTTGGAGATACCTCCACTCTGTACGCATGGTACCGTACGGGACGCGCCGGGGGGTGTAAAGCTGCGTACGAATTTGAGCGGCTCAGCCTGAAGCATGCTCGCCCCGCGCGGCGAGCTGCTCGCGAGCCAATTTGGTGCCATGCGAAGGCGTCGTTCAAAATGGCGTCGGACACGATGACAGCCGCGGCTACGTTTATCATATTTCACCGAATTGTATTAATAAATTTGCGAACAAACTCGAATACACATGCAACGCTCATCCACTTGCACAAATTCATACGCGCCTGGCCCACAAACAAGTCGGAACGTGTCGCTCTGTCCGCGGCACGCTCGGATACACGTCCAAATGACGCTCGGCACGCACACTGAGGCGCCTTTGAGCGCGGGCAATAGACCGCCTGTGGACGGCTCGCCGTGCGCCGCTCGCGGGCTGCTCGCGCACAGCGCGTGAGCGCGAACGAATTTGAGCGAAATAGGTGAGCCGTGCGTGCCTCAACCCGAGGCTGCTCTGATTCGTACGCAGCTATAGATAAATGGTTGTAGACTGACCTATATGTATGATGTGTCCGTCCGTGTCAAGCATGATGTTGCCGTTGTGCCGGTCCTTGATCTGCAGCAGGAAGCCGATGACGCTGTACGCCGCCATTGACGTCACGAAACACCGCCTGGCAGCCTGAAATATGTACCGGGAAATATTCATATGCTGCACAGTGTTCTTTATTTGGCTATTGTAGCAACGAGTAGGTGCTGCTCTGTTCCTGGCCCCTATTTCACAAACTTGACAATTGTCACCTGACAACGACAATTCTCCGTACATTGCTGGATCCACAAGTAACCTAGCGACCACCTTAACTTATAGAACAAGCAATGTATGTCGAATTGTCAGTGTCAGGTGACAATAGGCATGTTGCCTCATGTTCAAATTGATAACATAGTGATGCTAAATGGATAGTAAACCATCAAATTATCGTAATAAAGTATAAATTATAAAATATGATTAAAATCGTAAAAAGATATGAACCTTCAAAATTTAGAAATAATATGCATTTTTTTTATTGTCCAAGAGTACATTTGAAGTTACCAATAGAATCCTTACGCTTTTATAGAAACAAAATTGTACGACAACTATGTACTTAAACGCATTATTTCGCGACCGAAACAACAATTTACCTGATATTCCGTACAACGATACATGTACTTTGTACTAACAAATGTCGGTTGTGACGTCATACCTGTGTGTCTATCAGTATGAAGCGTTTTGAGCTGCAGCCAGCGAGGTCAATCTTTGTCTCAAATTTTTGGGTATTCATGTTCTTTAATTGTAGTTGCTCCCATACAAACATTTGTTCCTCTCCATAAACTGGTTCGAATGACATCATAATTTTTTTTAGTCATCATGCCAAGGGGCCTGGTGGTTCGTAAGGTCGCCAGAGCTCCAGTATCTATGCCAGTTCCACCCTATTCGCATAGGCTAGATCTTCGACGTGGGTGTTTTTTTAATACATTATTCCCAAGCCCTCGTCTAAACTTACAACTTTAGCGGACGGCTACACTCTGTTCTTGGGGCCGCACAGGCCGCATATAGGTCAGTCATACATATCGAACATTAACGGCTAGTTGTGATACCGCATAGTTTAGGATTTATATTGACAACACCAAAAAACTGCCAACATTTCGTGGTTTTTCGAGTTCTGCAGAGTTTACTATTTGTTTATGTATGTTTGTCCTTCCATATATATTTTCTACTCATATATTTTTCTGGGCTCCAACAGAATACCAGTGTTTTGCAGCAAAGCTACGCACTGAGTTGGAGCCATTTTGTCTTGCTGCAATGCACACAGTTTATTTCTGTGCATAAAAACTGATTGTTTTATGTTATTTTAATGTTCTTTTAAGTTGTGTGTTTTCTGTATTTTTTTCTTTTATTGTAATATGTGTGAATTTTAGCAACAAAATAAATGATTTATCTATCTATCATTACTCATTAGATTGCGATTTTAGCGATTGTCCTGGTCAACTATTTAAGTATTTATATCTATTATCTAAGTCTATCATTAAGTATTTATTCTATGTATTTATATCTATTATATATCGTTGTCAAGTACCCATAACACAAGCCTTACTGTGCTTACTATGGGACTAGGTCGATTTGTGTAAGATTGTCCCCTAATATTTAAATATGACTGGCCTAATAGTGGACTATCACGACACACACGGTAAGAAAGAGGTTATTCTAAACCGATACCACACCGGGCTTAATGTTGCCATGTGAAATTAAAACACATTAGTTTTAAACGGTATGTTTTTTTACCTGAAATTCTCTCGTGCTCTCGTCGCCGTACTTCTTAATGAAATACTCGTACATTCCGATGTCTGTCTGCCTGCCGAGCTGATCTCTGGACTTTGCGTTGGGCACGCACTCTATGACGCCACACTGTAAAAATACCACTTGACAAAAAAAAACACTAAATAAAACTTCAAATTAAATGGTTTTCTTTTTAATGTGTGGCTCTGAGCAGGATGTAAAATACTGTGTTTTATGAATAAAAATCTGAATCTGAATCTGATTCTTCTGGCATATATGTACGCGACCAGTCGCTGCTACCATCTGAGCTATCGGAACCAATTGCTCGGTCAATGAATCTTTCGGCGTGTAGCGACCACCTCGTGGCATCTTTTAACTCCCATTCAAGGCCAGATTCACATATGAGTCATGCATCTACGAGCGATTTCCGCTACAAAGCGGAAAAATGCTATTACGCGCTATGAGATATCACACGTTGCTTGGCCTCAAATGGGTTAAGATGATGCTAAACAAGTCGGTCAAGACATACCAAAATGGACAAATTCAGTGTGCATGAGCTAATATGCTATTTTGTTTTTTTTCCCCGCACACCGCTCAGCCACCTCAGGCGGTAGACGATGAGGAAGGAGGAGCGTTGTACTACTTCCATACTAATATTATAAATGGGAAAGTGTATGTGTGTGTTTGTTAACGGAGCAACGAATTGACGTGATACTGTAAGTGGAGATAGTTGAAGGGATGGAGAGTGACATAGGCTACTTTTTGTCTCTTTATAAACCCCCACTTCCCTAAAATGGCGGGTGGAATTTTGTATGGTGCTGCGATATAAACGAGTTCCCCGCGGACGGAGTCGCGGGCAGAAGCTAGTAATGAATAATAGTACCTACGTTCACAAAGGTCCTCTGTCTAAGAAAACCGACTTCCTGCACAGCCTGTGCTCTCATTAGGTAGTTGACATACTGATATTTATTTATTCCTATTTGAAGAACCGACAGCTACAGAAACACATTGATTACATAGAGATCACTATTGTTACACTGCATTAGTAAGATTTCCTAACTAGGCGGTTACAAAATGTGAAAACTTATGTGTTCATTTAACTTACCTATACACCGTGCCCGCGAATAACCCGAAAGATTTTACCTACGTATTCCCGAGGTCAAAAGAAGTAAAAAATGTCATATGACTCTAGGTCGATTTCGCCTTAGATTCAGGGTTAATGTCAATTAAAAAAAAATTAACACTTGTAACTCAACTGAAAATGCCCGTTTGGTGATGATGTCACCGGTATGGGGCTAAGTATAAAGACATCTTAAGTGACAGATGTCAATGTGATAAGGAACACATTGCTTAACTAGTTATTATGGAAAAAAAACTAAAAAAATCATTTTAACCGACATTTTTTCTAGTAAAAAATGCTTTTTTTGTTTAAAAACGTTCAAAGAGTTACAAAAAAAAAAATAAAAAAAACAGAAAAAAAAAATTTTTTTGGTGAAATTGACCAAAAGTCATATGACATTTACTTCTTTTGACCTCGGGAATACGTGGGTAAAATCTTTCGGGTTATTCGCGGGCACGGTGTATATACCAACATCATAACCATAAGAGTATGATTAAGGAACACAGTGTGATTAACTAAAAACTTAAAAGCTACGCTCATTCAAAGAAACACCTCGTCAATTTACGCGTCACAACATGCGCCTCGGAGGTGTGCGAGAATCGAGGTTATCCTGCACGGCATAAGGAAGAGGCATGGCTGTACTCACGCCGGGCGCGGTCGCGACGACCTTGTACGGGAACAGGTACAGATCCAGCCCGACCTGCTGGAACACGTTCTTGAAGAGGGAGATCACTTGCAGCGCCAGCATGTCCTGTCGCACGTCGTCGCCCACTTTAAAGATGGCCGCCTGCCATGTTTCGGCTACCATGGAGGTGAAGCGGTCTTTGCCTTCCTCCTGATAAAAAAAGCTTAGATTTAGTACGTGTAGTATATACAGGATGTACGAAAAATGGGGTGTGAACCGATCAAGGGCATAGCAGGCATCGTGTTCAATAAGAAAAAACAAAGTTTTTTTTACGCGATTTTTGTATATGTATAGACGACTCACTGTTTCTGAATGAATAGCAGAGGAGCACACATGTATAATGATAAGTAATAAATTAATATTGGCCGACGCTTAATTTGACATTTATAATTCGACATTTTTATTTAAAATCATATCTCTAGGATGTAATTTGATATGATTTAATTTAAAGCAGACTATGCTTTTTTTATTTCCCATTAAATTGTGTTTTTATCATGTATTTATTTATAAATAAAATAAGTATTTAAAATCAGATCTCTTCTTAATAATACTAATTCAAATTTCAGAAATAGCTCTATCTGTCGAGCTACGTTCACACTAAAACATGCAGGTTTTAATGTATGGGATCTGTTAAGTACTGAGTGAAATGCTCCTGGTTGAAATACTGTTTTAGCTAACATATCTACTGTGGCTTGGGTAATCTATACTTTAATATTATAAAGAGGAAAAGTCTGTGAGATTAAAGCTTTATACAATGTAAGTTTGTATGTAAAAAATCACCAGACCCGCTTGTCTGATTTCAAAAATTATTTCACCTGACTGTAGAATAGACTTTCTGAATGGTTATAGGCTATATTTTATACAGCGGGTTTGCCTGTGTTCTTAGCAATAGATAGTGTTGTATAGTTTACTCACGACGGGCGGGTCCTTGCCAGCCGCGACCGCCATCGCGACGGATTCCATCTCGGCGATCCCGTACTTGCGCACACGGAAGCGGGCGAGGTACGGCGCCTTTGCCGCGCTCTGCATGGGCGTGCCTGGGAACATTTACTTCATTACCACTTCAATTTAACTTTTTGACTTAAATTAACTAGATTTAAAGTAAGGAATGACCTCACTAAAAAAAAATAAAGCTACTATAGAATTATAAAAGGATAGGTAGGTTTTAAGTACCTAGTACCTACTTTTGCGAATTATATATTTATGACCGCCCTTACAGGGTTACCATGTATGACCTTATTTTGTTTGTAACGTCTGGTTTCTGCATTAAATCAATAAATGAATAGTTGGTTTTTGGACCAAGTTCCATACACCTCATTTAATGCGGTAGTGCATATGTCTAGCCACAGATGTCGAATATGGCGTCAAAAACTTACCACTTTTGTAATCGATGTCCAACACCATGGAATCCGGATTCGACGGGAGATAACAGCCAGGTTGTACCTTTAAAGAACAAAAACAAACTGTAAAAATACCTCTTGCATCCTAATACGCAACCTAGGGTTCGTCGAAACAACGGCGGCTGAAAACGAAACTTAAGGCATTGTTGATTGAGAACCATTGTAAAAAAAAACTGATACTTTTACATAATGTATGTATAGTTTTTAATAAAATTCAGTATTTAACAAGTTATACAATTAAACAGTTTACCCCTAGTTTTAGCATAATACAGTAGATAAAGCAAAGAATGAGTATACTTAATCCATTCGCCAACAAGCTGCTGAGCAGTTTGGCGAAATTTTTGTAGTAGTGTTAAGTTTTTATTTTATGTGAGCAATAAATAAATAAAAAAAAGTATAAGGTACTATGTTAATCGGAGAGTACCTTGATATTCTTCAACGCCTCCAAGCAAGCCCGCTTCCTCTCAGCGCCCTTCGGGTACGGTCGGAGATGTTCGTGATCTGCCCGAAGAAGTCGAACTCCCGTTCGTAAAAAGCCTTGGCACCGAGCGAGCGTCCACTATGTTCTCTAACTTTAGATCCTATTCTTAATAGTATAAGGGTCAATATTAAACGGACAGTACCTTGATATTCTTCAACGCCTCCAAGCAAGCCCGCTTCCTCTCAGCGCCCTTCGGGTACGGTCGGATGATTCCGGAGATGTTCGTGATCTGCCCGAAGAAGTCGAACTCCCGTTCGTAAAAAGCCTTGGCCGGGCCAGAGAGCATGTCCACTATGTTCTTTGTCAACGCTTCTAGGGTGTCGAATAGGACAGCTGCGAGGAAATAAAGAAAAATATATTTATTAACCAACAACATCATAATCCTTCTAGCATTCTTGATTGTGCCCTAAAGGGCAATATCAAACAACAATACTTATTAATCAAAGTGAATGTAATAATTGTCAAAATAAATGCATTCATATTAGCAAAGGTTTAAATTGAAAGAGGCCTCTACAATTTTCAGATTTTTTATGATTTTGATTAAAACATAATAAAAACATAATTTATTGATAAAACATAAAGTACATCAGTTTTACTATAGACTAGGAGCTTACTATTAGAGATAAATAACACATGCGCCTGAGCTAGGACACCCTGTGTTTCAGGCAAAAAAGAAGTAACAATTGAAAATCAAGTTATTCATAATATAATACAATATCATTCTTATTGGCTAGTATAAAATAGTTAGGAACTTATAACCTAGGCGCTAACTATGAAGATATAATAAAATATTTTATTTTATTTTAAAACGATAAATAATTTCTCTGTATCGTCATAGGACATATTCTGTAGGGCTTCTCGTAGCGTTGATTTACATTTCATGTAGTTTAGAGGATATAAACCTAGCCGCGCATTAAGTCTATTGTAAAGAAGTGGACCTAGGAAAAGAAAAAATCTAGAAGAGAAAGCGTGTCGTTTTTGCGTATATTTAGGACAAACAAAATCTTTACGCCTTTTACTGGCATGATCAGTGTTGTAAGGGGTTACAGCGTGCTGTTTTAGAACTGTGTGCAATATAAACAATTGGCGAACTGTTAAAACTTCAGATAATTTATACAGAAGGTTAGTGGGGAATTGATAGGGGCGGAAAGTAGAAACCTTGAGGATTGCTCTCTGGGCTCTTTCTAGGTTTAGTAAAGTGGCTTTAGCCAAGCCACCCCACGTAGAGATGCAGTAAATTAATACAGATTGACATAACGCAAAGTAAACTTGTTTGATTATGTGCGAGTCTGCAATCGTACGTAATTTTTTGAAAAATAAATATTAACTTACGAACTCTAGTGCACAACGCTTCCACATGATGCCGAAAGGAGAGGGTTTCATCAATTATGATTCCTAAATACTTTATTTTGCTTGTGGTAGCAATACCCGGACATGCACACTGGTTATTTGTGGGATGTTTACAATTGTGAGCATAGAGGTTAAGGTTAGTCGGAGCTAGTTTCGATTTGCGCATGGAGAACTTTATAACATTGGTTTTATCCGAATTCAGGGTTAGTAGGTGATGTAGAAGCCAGCTACTTACAATATTAAAGCCGCGCTGTGCATATTCATAGACTTGCTCTACTGAGTTTGCAGAAAAAAGTAGGACAGTGTCATCAGCGTATGAAATTATTTTTCCACAGTCAATTTTAAGATTGCAAAGGTCATTTATATAAATTAAGAACAGCGTAGGACCTAATACTTCCCTGTGGGACCCCAAAAGAGGCATTATTAAGATCAGAACTCATGACATTGTCTATTTTTGTGCGTTGCGTGCGACCATCTAAATAGTCTGCAAATAGCTTGAGCTGCGTACCTCTAATTCCTAATAATTCAAGCTTGTGAAGCAGGATGGGAACGGAGACGGTATCGAAAGCTTTAGCAAGGTCAAGGAAGATTCCCAAAGTCTGATTAAACTTAAACTAAATGAGATCCTTTTTAACCCCCGACGCAAAGAGGGGTGTTATAAGTTTAACGTGTCTGTGTGTCTGTGTATCTGTGTATCTGTCTGTGGTATCGTAGCTCCCAAACGGATGGACCGATTTGAATGGGGTTTTTTTTTATTCGAAAGCTGATGTGATTCTGAGTGTTCTTAGCTATGTTTCATGAAAATCTGTTTAGCCGTTTTTGAGATATAGGACTTTGAAATGAAAATGTCGGGGGTTTTTTTTCTTTTCCAAGTTGTAGTTATTATCTTGAATAATTGAAATTGAAAATTTAATTTAAACTACGGAACCGTAGCGAGCAAACTTGGCAAAATCATCCAATTGTGATGGAAGTATATTTTTTTCCAAATTGTTGGAGGGAATAAGGGCTCGTAATGCAAGTTTGTGTATAAACCGTGCGCCAGACCGTATTCAATAATTTATAATTAACAAAAATCTGTCGACCTTAACGAAGGAGGAGATCTGGCCGAAGGGTGTACTTATCCGGCGATTTCGAGTCCGGTTAGATGACCTACGGAAAAAGCCACTTCGCCGCCGTTACGTGTTATTGTGATACTAGTAGTTGTGGATATTTAAATGTATGTGGATATTTAAATGTATGTGGATATTGAAATGTATGTGGATATTTAAATATTATGGATCAAATGTGGGTCTTGTAGCCTGATGCCCATAAATTCATACTTTCCATACTAATTGTATGGAATGTGTAATGAAAAAGTAGCTATGTCTGTTACCAAGGCATCCCCTTAACGAGATTTCCGCAGGCGAAAACGCGGACTAACACTACTAAATGAATAGAAATGAGAAAGCTCCCGAGGATGCGTTGTGTTGAGAGCGAGGGAATTTGTTCCTTCAGCTGTCAACACGGCGAATCCTCAAACATATTAAGGGTCGGCAACGCCCATGTTACTCCTTTGGAGTTGCATGCGTCTATAGGCTTTGGTTTCCGCTTACCATCAGGCGGGTACGCTTGTTTGCCACCGTCGTTGAATAGGGTGTCCCAAAAAAAACCCACCTTTATAAAAAAAAAAGCTATACTCACGGTCCTTATTGTGCATCTCCTCGTCGGTGTACATGTTGGTGTGCATGTTCCAGATGAGCTGGTGCGCCACCACCTGCGACTTGCGCGCCAGCGACTTGATCAGCTCGGACACGTAGCCCATCTGAAATAATACACCATTTTACAAATCTCGTATTTATCATTATCATTCTTAGTATTCGAATTTAAACTTTCGTGAGACATGTTGAAATAATACCAATAATTACACAGTTCAACTCACGTATTCGATGTGGCTATGGGCGACATGTTTCGAACTCTTCGGGAGTTCTTCTTCAGGATGAGTGTTTTCGCGGCGGTGTCGCTAGAATCACTGCCCGCGCCCGTTCCGAACGCCGTGCGGCGCGCGACGCACGCGCCGCCAGGGCGGGGGGAGGGGGCAGTCTTGCGCTGGAGTTGTTGTGTGAGATTGCGGCAGGAGGTCGTCTCCTCCGAGAGACGATACGCACACTGAACTCACCGTGTCACTCACTGTGTGAACTCCCGAAGAGTTCGAAACATGTCGCCCGTAGTGAATACGTGAGTTGAACCGTGTAATTATTAGTATAATTTATTAATACTAAGGTATTGTTCATAAGCGAAAGACCCATGAGTCCACGAGAGACTCCATTTCTGGACATAGGCTTTAAAGAGCGCCATAATGACCGGTTCTGTGGCAACCGTATCCAGCGGACTCCCGCAACCTTTAAGGCGATGCCTTGATTTGAGTCCAACACGCCCCCTAGACAGAGACACGCTGATGCCTTCCGCGCACGAGGAAAAGAGATGTAACACTCTTCGCGAATGGCTTTTTTGGACAAATTTCGATAAATACCTAACTTAGAGACGTTTTATTTAAATTTCATAAAGTGAGATTTTAGATGAGATAAAATAAAAACGATGAAAGTACTTTTTTGTCTTCTAATAAGTAATCTTTCTATGAAGTTTCAAATCTCTAGCTCAAAACAAAGTGTTTCCCATACGAACCTTGCACCCCTTTTTAACCTCCTTAGGGGTGGAATTTTCTAAAACTGACAGTTCTTTTTTGTATTCTTATAAGTAATCTTGCTACAAAGTTTCAAGTTTCTAGCTCAAAAAATAAAGTTCCCTCCATACAAACTTTGCACCCCTATTTAACCCCCTTATGGGTGGAATTTTCTAAAGCGCAGAAAGCACTTTTTGTATTCTAATAAGTAATCTTTCTAGAAAGTTTCAAGTATCTAGTTCAAAAAATAATGTTTCCCCCATACAAACATATCATCCCTATTTAAACCCCTTAGGGGTGGAATTTTCTAAAACGCATACAAACTTTGCACCCCTAATTTAAGCCCTTAGGGATGGAATTTCTAAAAATCCCGTCTTATCCCTTGCCTACGTCATAAAAGGAAGTTCTGGTGTAAATTTCAAGTTTCCATTCCCAGTAGTTTCGGCTGCGCGTTGATGAATCCGGTTGGCAGCCGGTAGTTAGGGAGAGAGATTGATGATTATCTGCGCAGTGTCATTAAAATTAGGGAGAAACCACTTGTTGCGCGGACAGCGGGTGCGGCGGGTACTGCCGGCTGAAGTACTGACCGTGTCGTGGCGGAGCGCCTGCACGAGCTGCGGTATGTAGAGCAGCACGGCGGAGGAGGGGTAGGAGGTGAGCGCGTTGACGGCCGCCTGCGCGGACAGCGGGTGCGGCGGGTACTGCCGGCTGAAGTACTGACCGTGTCGTGGCGGAGCGCCTGCACGAGCTGCGGTATGTAGAGCAGCACGGCGGAGGAGGGGTAGGAGGTGAGCGCGTTGACGGCCGCCTGCGCGGACAGCGGGTGCGGCGGGTACTGCCGGCTGAAGTACTGACCGTGTCGTGGCGGAGCGCCTGCACGAGCTGCGGTATGTAGAGCAGCACGGCGGAGGAGGGGTAGGAGGTGAGCGCGTTGACGGCCGCCTGCGCGGACAGCGGGTGCGGCGGGTACTGCCGGCTGAAGTACTGACCGTGTCGTGGCGGAGCGCCTGCACGAGCTGCGGTATGTAGAGCAGCACGGCGGAGGAGGGGTAGGAGGTGAGCGCGTTGACGGCCGCCTGCGCGGACAGCGGGTGCGGCGGGTACTGCCGGCTGAAGTAGGCGAGGGCTTCCACGGGGCTAACGCGCGCCCACGTCACCATGTGGACCAACTGGAATAAATAAAATGAATAAAACAACCCTGACACATCAAACATAGCTAGGAACCATCTCGACAAAGTCTGCGACTTTCGGTTGTTATTTAGAATCAAGCTGTCTGGAAGATTATAAATATAAGAATACTAGCTGTTGCCCGCGACTTCGTGCACGTACAACAAGCTATCGTGTAAAAATATTACTTTTAAATGATTTTAGGCGAAAGCTAAATTATCGCTGTCCCAAACAAACTTCTACAATATTAAATTAAGGGATGATTTCTGAAATAAAAACCATCCAAGGGTCTCAAATGATCTCTATGCTATATATCATCTAAACTACATTACTGTTTTTTTCCTAAATCCATTCAGTAGTTTAACTCACGTTAGTCCGGACTACCTGTATAGTTTTGAAAGCAAAATTATCATCATATACCAAAAGACTTAGAAGTTTCCATCTCCATCCCCAGTCCCCCATTTAACGGTATTAAATTAACAAAATGTTGAACAAAAAGAACAAATTAACAGTTTTAATCTAACATTAACTTCTTTTCGGTTCTGTGTGTATCGCAGTTTTCACCTAACCTAACGTACATTTCCGGTAGCTGTTCGGTTCTGTAATAGTGGCAGTTATAACTTAAACTAACCTTCTTTTCTGTTAGCAGTTGGATTATGTATTTTGCCTAATTGTTGGCTTACCAAATAGTATGTAAGACCGAAGAATCCCTTATTTCCAAAAATACTTGTTCTCCATACATATTTCCACCCTTTTAACCTCATTAGAGGCTGAATCTAAAAAAAGGCTGTACCTAAATTGTTTTCTAGTCTTTGATCGAAGTCATATTTCCCTTACTTAAAAGTTGTCTTGGTCCCTGTACAAACCTCTAATTTCTATTAGCCACTTTTTAGGGGCTGAATGGCTTATAAACCCCTCATGGAAAAAAACAATAACGCGGAATTTAGTTATCTAGTCTTCAAACAAACAGTCTAAGAAAATCTTGCCCTCCATAAAAACTTTAGCCCCATTAGGGGTGGAAATTTCCCAAACGTCACACAAATAATGTAATCTACCTACAAAGTTTCAAGTATTTAGCTAAAAAGAACAGTGTTCCCGTACAAACCTTGCACCCCTTTTTAACCCCCTTATGGGCAGAATTTACTAAAACGCTGAAAACATTATTTTTGTATTTTAATAAGTAATCTTTCTACAAAGTTTCAAGTCTCTAGCACAAAAAAAGTGTTCCACATACAAACCTTGCACCCCTTTTTATCCCCCTTAAGGGTGGAATTTTTCATAACACTAAATGTATTTTTCTGCATTCTAATAAGTTATCTTTCTACAAAGTTTCAAGTCTCTAGCTCAAATAAAAGTGTTCCCTATACAACAATCCTTGCACCCCTTTTCTACCCCGTTCAGGGGTGGAATTTTCTAAAACACAGAAAGTATTTTTTCTGTATTTTAATAAGTAATCTAATCTAACTACAAAGTTTCAAGCCTAGCTAAAAAAAAAGCGTTTCCCATACAAACCTTGCACCCCTTTCGGGATAGAATTTTCAAAGACGCTAAAGTATTTTTTTAGTATTCTGATAAGTAATCTGTCTACGAAGTTTCAAGTATTTAGCAAAAAAAAAACAGAGTTCCACATACAAATATTGCACCCCTTTTTATCCCCCTTTAGGGGTGGAATTTAAAAAAATGCTGAAATTATTATTCTGTATTTTAATAAGTAATCTTTCTACAAAGTTTCAAGTCTAGCACAAAAAAGTGTTTCCCATTCAAACCTTGCATCCCTTTTCTACCCCGTTCAGTGGTGGAATTTTAAAAAACGCCGAAATTATTTTTTTTGTATTTTAATAAGTAATCTATCTACAAAGTTTCAAGTCTAGCTAAAAAAAGCGTTTCCCATACAAACCTTGCACCCCTTTCCTACCCCTTTCGGGATGTAATTTTCAAAGATGTTATTGTTTTTAGTATTCTGATAAGTAATCTGTCTACAAAGTTTCAAGTATTTAGCTAATTAAAAAGAACAGAGTTCCCCGTACAAACCTTGCACCCCTTTTTACCCCCTTATGGGCAGAATTTTCTAATACTCTGAATTTATTATTTTTGTATTTTAATAAGTAATCTTTCTACAAAGTTTCAAGTCTAGCACAAAAAAAAGTGTTTCGCATACAAACCTTGCACCCCTTTCCTACCCCTTTCGGGGTGGAATTTTCTAAGACGCTAAAGTATGGTTCTTAGTATTCTACTAAGTAATCTATCTACAGTTTCAAATATTTAGCTAAAAAAACAGTGATCCCTGTACAAACCTTGCACTCCTTTTAACCCCCGTAGGAGTAGAATTTTCTAAAACGCTGAAATGTTTTTTTTTATTTGTATAAGTAATCTTTCTACAAAGTTTCAAGTCACTAGCTAAAAACTTAAAGTTTCCCCCATACAAACTTTTGCACCCCTTTTATCCCCCTTAGGGGTGGAATTTTAAAAACTCTGAATGCCTTTTATTTGTATTTTAATAAGTAATACAAAGTTTCAAGTCTCTAGCGAAAAAATTTAAGGTTCCCCCATACAAGTTTTTGCACCCCTTTCAACCCCCGTAGGGGTATAATTTTCTAAAACGCTGAAATACTTTTTGTAATTTAATAAGTAATCTTTCTATGAAGTTTCAAGGCTCTAGTTAAAAATATAAAGTTTCCCCAATACAAACTTTGCACCCCTTTTTAACCCCCTTAAGGTTGGAATTATCGAAAAAGCTGAAAGTACTTTATTTGTATTCTAATAAGTAATCTTTCTACACAGTGTTGTCTTTAGTTCAAAAAAAGAGTTTCACCCATACAAACTTTGCACCCCTATTTAGCCCCCTTAGGGGACTTATTTCCAAAAACCCCCTTCTTATCCCTAGCCCAAGTTATAAAAGTAAACTACTGTGCAAAAATCAACTCTGTAACATTAGTTTCGTTGATGAGTCAGTCAGTCAGTCAGGACTTCTTCTTTTATAGATATAAATTTAGATTATAGCCAGCCTCTGGAGCGGCAATTAGGTATTAATGCATCGTGACACATGCAGCGCAACAGCGCAAAGGACAGTAGTCATCCGCAGTCGGCTGCGTTAGCCTGTTTATGCGACCGCAGTAAGTAGAAATCAACAGCCAGGCTTAAGCGGAGCAACTAATGAGAAGACGACGGCCGTCGGTCGAAGTATTTTCAAACAAGTTCCGCGGCCACATTACACGAACGAAGCAGTGTAATCTCCGCTTTACAGTAGCATGTGTCGGTTACGAACCTCATGCGCATCGTTGAGTAAAGTCTCCGTGGTGACCAGGTACTTGAGGGCTTGCGGGATGTGACAGACCGCGGTCGGCTGAGCCTGCACCTTGCGACGCATCTCCGCGGCTATGCTTTCGTTGTTTAGCCTGTAACAACATCATCCTCCTTTTACGCTTCAAGATATTGGCGCAGGCACTAGTTTTACGAAAGCAACTGCCATGAAAAAGATTCTAGGATTTGCACATGCGAAAACCAAGCATGTTCCTCTTTCTTGTAGCTTCGGCCGGTCCGTGTTGGGCTTGGAGCGCCACGTGGCGATGATGTCCCCGTCACTCATCTCTCCGGCAGGAACACGGCCAGCGCCGGGCTGATGTCCCAGGCGAGCTTGGCGTAGTCGCGCCACGTGCGGTCCGTGTTGGGCTTGGAGCGCCACGTGGCGATGTTCTCCCCGTCACTCACCTCTCCGGCAGGAACACGGCCAGCGCCGGGCTGATGTCCCAGGCGAGCTTGGCGTAGTCGCGCCACGTGCGGTCCGTGTTGGGCTTGGAGCGCCACGTGGCGATGTTCTCCCCGTCACTCACCTCTCCGGCAGGAACACGGCCAGCGCCGGGCTGATGTCCCAGGCGAGCTTGGCGTAGTCGCGCCACGTGCGGTCCGTGTTGGGCTTGGAGCGCCACGTGGCGATGTTGTCCCCGTCACTCACCTCTCCGGCAGGAACACGGCCAGCGCCGGGCTGATGTCCCAGGCGAGCTTGGCGTAGTCGCGCCACGTGCGGTCCGTGTTGGGCTTGGAGCGCCACGTGGCGATGTTGTCCCCGTCACTCACCTCTCCGGCAAGAACACGGCCAGCGCCGGGCTGATGTCCCAGGCGAGCTTGGCGTAGTCGCGCCACGTGCGGTCCGTGTTGGGCTTGGAGCGCCACGTGGCGATGTTGTCCCCGTCACTCACCTCTCCGGCAGGAACACGGCCAGCGCCGGGCTGATGTCCCAGGCGAGCTTGGCGTAGTCGCGCCACGTGCGGTCCGTGTTGGGCTTGGAGCGCCACGTGGCGATGTTGTCCCCGTCACTCACCTCTCCGGCAGGAACACGGCCAGCGCCGGGCTGATGTCCCAGGCGAGCTTGGCGTAGTCGCGCCACGTGCGGTCCGTGTTGGGCTTGGAGCGCCACGTGGCGATGTTGTCCCCGTCACTCACCTCTCCGGCAAGAACACGGCCAGCGCCGGGCTGATGTCCCAGGCGAGCTTGGCGTAGTCGCGCCACGTGCGGTCCGTGTTGGGCTTGGAGCGCCACGTGGCGATGTTGTCCCCGTCACTCACCTCTCCGGCAGGAACACGGCCAGCGCCGGGCTGATGTCCCAGGCGAGCTTGGCGTAGTCGCGCCACGTGCGGTCCGTGTTGGGCTTGGAGCGCCACGTGGCGATGTTCTCCCCGTCACTCACCTCTCCGGCAGGAACACGGCCAGCGCCGGGCTGATGTCCCAGGCGAGCTTGGCGTAGTCGCGCCACGTGCGGTCCGTGTTGGGCTTGGAGCGCCACGTGGCGATGTTCTCCCCGTCACTCACCTCTCCGGCAGGAACACGGCCAGCGCCGGGCTGATGTCCCAGGCGAGCTTGGCGTAGTCGCGCCACGTGCGGTCCGTGTTGGGCTTGGAGCGCCACGTGGCGATGTTGTCCCCGTCACTCACCTCTCCGGCAGGAACACGGCCAGCGCCGGGCTGATGTCCCAGGCGAGCTTGGCGTAGTCGCGCCACGTGCGGTCCGTGTTGGGCTTGGAGCGCCACGTGGCGATGTTGTCCCCGTCACTCACCTCTCCGGCAAGAACACGGCCAGCGCCGGGCTGATGTCCCAGGCGAGCTTGGCGTAGTCGCGCCACGTGCGGTCCGTGTTGGGCTTGGAGCGCCACGTGGCGATGTTGTCCCCGTCACTCACCTCTCCGGCAGGAACACGGCCAGCGCCGGGCTGATGTCCCAGGCGAGCTTGGCGTAGTCGCGCCACGTGCGGTCCGTGTTGGGCTTGGAGCGCCACGTGGCGATGTTCTCCCCGTCACTCACCTCTCCGGCAGGAACACGGCCAGCGCCGGGCTGATGTCCCAGGCGAGCTTGGCGTAGTCGCGCCACGTGCAGTCCGTGTTGGACTTGGAGCGCCACGTGGCGATGTTGTCCCCGTCACTCACCTCTCCGGCAGGAACACGGCCAGCGCCGGGCTGATGTCCCAGGCGAGCTTGGCGTAGTCGCGCCACGTGCGGTCCGTGTTGGGCTTGAAGCGCCACGTGGCGATGTTGTCCCCGTCACTCACCTCTCCGGCAGGAACACGGCCAGCGCCGGGCTGATGTCCCAGGCGAGCTTGGCGTAGTCGCGCCACGTGCAGTCCGTGTTGGACTTGGAGCGCCACGTGGCGATGTTCTCCCCCTCACTCACCTCTCCGGCAGGAACACGGCCAGCGCCGGGCTGATGTCCCAGGCGAGCTTGGCGTAGTCGCGCCACGTTCGGTCCGTGTTGGGCTTGGAGCGCCACGTGGCGATGTTGTCCTCGCCGGGGACCGCCTGCTCGGGGCGCCCATGGGGATTGTGCCAGGTCACTAGGAACTCTATTTCAACTGCCTGAGGATACAACATTTGGAATAAGATGTAGCAATAGGGAATATGCATGTGATTCAGAAATGGCCAATAAAAATCATGAGTAATCCTTATTGCTTAATAAATATACTCACATGATTATTTTTACAAATTATCATGTTTCTATTAACAAACTTAATTATTTAAAAGTAGTATTTTTCAAATTCCCTCTCAAATTTTCAAAATGCAACGCTATTGGCCGAGCGAATCGTGACGTCACCGTGCACTCGGTGTCTACTGTTAACAGGTCGTTTGTATGATTATTGAAAGTTATTCGCATTGTTTTGCCGCTGTTTATGATAAACAATCAGTGTTTGTTGGGAATTATTAACTGAAAGCAGTGACTCCTTGTGAAAAAAGACTCGCCACAATGACTGGAAGCGGTTTTGTCAAGGCTAAGTCGGATAATCTGCCTGAAATTGATGTGTTCATGATGACTAAGTACGTACCTCGTAGGTGTCTTTCTTAAATAAGTGGAATAAAAAACTAGTATATATGTTTATTATATACCTAATCAAAGATATGTTGGTATTAGGAATGTTACATGGTGCGAACATCTTCATAAACATAACAAATTATGTTGTATTCGTCAAGGCTCATAAATAAAACAAATTTGTGTAGGACACTCAGTAGAAAGGATTAAATTCTTTCAACTTCGATCAACAGTGCAAACAGAAACTTGGCTAAAACGTTTCGTGATCAAAATCAACACTCGTAGTCAGCTGTTGATCAACAAAAATCATAATATTTTGTAACATTAATAACTAAAAAAATGGGAATCAGAATAGTTTTATGAAAAAGTAAATACATTTTTAGGTTAGGTTATTGTTTATATTGTTCGGGAGTCCTAATAAAAAAGATTTTAGGTAGAAACATATTTAATAATCACTTCGAAATTATGTTCATAACAATATAAACTACTCAAACACGATACATCATATCTCCTCATCGCCTTACACCCCTTTTTCCTTATATTTTGCATCTTTGGGCATATGAAAATATATCATGTCAGGTGCAGTTTTAGTGTTATTTTCACAAATAGGGGCAATACAATATTTATAATAAGCTTTTGTGTGAGCACACAAAAGCTTATTATAAATATTGTATTGTAACGGAAGAGCTTCCGTTACAATAAGTTGATCTTACAAGCTTTAATAACTCACTTTTACTAAAACTGTGAATAAAACATTTCGTTGTTTATTTATTTTTAGTGCACGGTGACGTCACAAAATGAGCGCGCCAAAATGGCGGCGTTTTAATCGTCCGAAAATGATAGTAGTTTTAATTATTATTTATTGGCTCATTCAATAATATTGTGAAAGTGTTATATTTTTTTCCGGTTATATAATTACTTAAAGAATAGTTTAAAAAAAATAAAAAATGCATGAATATACCCTATTAACAGTCAGCTGCAGGGGTCCCATTTCTCTACAGCCGACTGTACATAAACTTAAAAAGTTTCAATCGAAATCCGAAAGTTAAGGTGGGCGGGAATATTTTGAGCTTTGTTTTGATTGGGTCGTGCAGAAAAATGTTATGTTATAGAAGTGTATATATATATACACAGACAGAAGTGTGTCACATTTAAATAACGTGTTTATACATATCATTTAAAAATTAATACTTAAAATAATGTGTATTAAGAAGTTTTGTCACACTTTTATTTATGTATAGTTTTTGCACTAATAAATTATTTTCTCTCTTTCTTTCAAATTGAAATTTTTATACAAACTACCTACCTACTTAATTGTCGTCACAAAACTGACACTGAGTTATTTTTTGTTTGACGTCTCGGGTTAATCGGGTACACATTTTTTTGAAAATGCCCTATAACGTCATCGGGAGTGTGAAAAGAAAGCGTTGTCACAACCTAAATTTTTGATTTTATCACAATTTTCTAGAGACTCGAATGGCTGGCTTTACTACTTTCAACTAACTGGATTAAAACATACGATACTTTTAATCTCGAAATTAAATGGTGAATGCGTACCAAATGCTTGTCTTACTATATTTCCTCTCCCTCCCGTACAAAATGAGTTACTTACCATAAGTTCCAAAATGAGGTTCCTCTTCCTAACATAATCCTTGACGAAGGTGTCCTGCGACTTAGCCGGCGGTTTCACGCTCCGATTTGACCGTTTGCCGGCAATGCTGCCAGCGCCGCTGCTGAGCGTCGTTGTTGACATCGGTACCTGGGATAATAGACCTTATTTTTTGTGGGTTTATGACTATTTTGGAAGGAACAGAGCAATGAGAAGCTTTGGGATTTGATGGTCACTTTCACGGTGTCGAGGCAAGGTGGTACGGGGCGATTTCCACACTATAGGCGAAAAATCTTTTAACCAGAAAAAAACACAACAGTAACATAAAACGTAACCCACCA